>OZ024929.1:187278750-188478750 GCA_964017235.1 Sabellastarte sp. h YS-2021 | reverse complement strand
CAGGTTTGGCCTGGAAGGACATTGTCCTCCTCTAGACACCAATGCAAGTGATATGACGAGACCTGGAGACAGAACTTTTCTTTTCCAGGGAACCGGCATGGGCAAGTTCTTTTTCAGATTACATACCACTGCCGCAGCGGTTATCTCCCGCCTTAGAATCAGTAATAATGGAGAACTAAAGGAGATATAAGTCACATTATGAACCAAGGACACATGTGTCTGGGCATACACCCTTCTCTCTACATCTTGAAAGAGAATGGCCATCAAATACAGCCTTGTGTATGATTCCTTTCTGTGTCCTGAAGAAGCCATAACCTGTGAAGCAAACATCCAAAAAGAAAGTGATTAAGTGAGGTAAAATCACTAAAATCATACAAAGTTCTCTAAATTCCAAGTGTTTAATGCGTGCTAAAGAAGATGTCACTTGACAATCACTTCAGCCAATATGGGGGACAATAGGTCACCTAGCAAGTGAACTGGACATTGCTGGTCTGGATGGAGCTCAGGGTGTGTTTTTCTTACATTTGGCAGGACTGGGGTGTGCTGGACATAGGTGATCAGTCTGTACTAGGTAACGTATATTAATGCAATAAAAGTTCTGTCTTCTGGTACTTTACTGAATGATCTGTTGAAATGTATCTTTCTTCATTGCTTGTTTCTAGCAGTTTGTCCTTTCTACTCATCTCTTACAACTCTTTACAATTTTCTCCCTATAACTAACTTTGAGCATCACAAAGGCAGGAATATTAGTTACCTGGGAACTATGAAGAACTTCAATATAAACGATCAATAAACATTGTTATAATCACAAATACTGTCACTTAGCTACATATAAATTGTATGCACTCTCTCGAATGCAGGCTGTGAATGTTTTCAGAAACGAGGAATTCAGTTAATCAACACTTTTAATTCAGACAGGGATAACTTTTGCTCATCATGAAACAAATCAGCCAATAAGTCACCACGTAATCTTTCCCTACTTGTGTACTTGAGCTCAGTACTTTTTACCACTGTATCACCTCACCCAGTTTTCTGTTTGTTTCCCAAGGACAACACATGTCATAAGTGAAGCAACAGTTTTCCACCAGACATCGGACAAGGCTGAAGCCATTGCTATGGATACCGCTGGAAGCCAGTCCAATGATAATGTCTCCCTTGGTTATTTTCTCTAGATGTGGCAGATAGGATTCTCGCTCCACTGCACCCAATGCAAACCCTGCCAAATCATGACTTCCTGGAACATAGACACCAGGCATCTCCGCTGTCTCACCACCTGGATAGAATATACACCACCTGTATAGATGTAACCTGGATAGAATATACACGATGTAACCTGGATAGAATATACACCACCTGTATAGATGTAAACTGGATAGAATATACACCACCTGTATAGATGTAACCTGGATAGAATATACACCACCTATATAGATGTAAACTGGATAGAATATACACCACCTGTATAGATGTAAACTGGATAGAATATACACCACCTATATAGATGTAACCTGGATAGAATATACCCCATCTGTATAGATGTAACCTGGATAGAATATACACCACCTGTATAGATGTAACCTGGATAGAATATACCCCATCTGTACAGATGTAACCTGGATAGAATATACACCACCTGTATAGATGTAACCTGGATAGAATATACACCACCTATATAGATGTAACCTGGATAGAATATACCCCATCTGTATAGATGTAACCTGGATAGAATATACACCACCTGTATAGATGTAACCTGGATAGAATATACACCACCTATATAGATGTAACCTGGATAGAATATACCCCATCTGTATAGATGTAACCTGGATAGAATATACACCACCTGTATAGATGTAACCTGGATAGAATATACCCCATCTGTATAGATGTAACCTGGATAGAATATACACCACCTGTATAGATGTAACCTGGATAGAATATACCCCATCTGTATAGATGTAACCTGGATAGAATATACACCACCTGTATAGATGTAACCTGGATAGAATATACACCACCTATATAGATGTAACCTGGATAGAATATACCCCATCTGTATAGATGTAACCTGGACACAATATACCCCATCTGTATAGATGTAACCTGGATAGAATATACACCACCTGTATAGATGTAACCTGGACACAATATACACCACCTGTATAGATGTAACCTGGATAGAATATACACCACCTATATAGATGTAACCTGGATAGAATATACCCCATCTGTATAGATGTAACCTGGACACAATATACCCCATCTGTATAGATGTAACCTGGATAGAATATACACCACCTGTATAGATGTAACCTGGACACAATATATACCACCTATATAGATGTAACCTGGATAGAATATACACCACCTGTATAGATGTAACCTGGATAGAATATATACCACCTGTATAGATGTAACCTGGACACAATATACACCATCTGTATAGATGTAACCTGGATAGAATATACACCACCTATATAGATGTAACCTGGACACAATATATACCACCTGTATAGATGTAACCTGGACACAATATATACCACCTATATAGATGTAACCTGGATAGAATATACACCACCTGTATAGATGTAACCTGGATAGAATATATACCACCTGTATAGATGTAACCTGGACACAATATACACCACCTATATAGATGTAACCTGGATAGAATATACACCACCTATATATGTCGCTTTTTATTGCTCTTAAATTAACTCCAAAACTGCCTGTCGATATATTAGGTAGTTGTTTCTGTATTTTTACATGTATTAAAACTCTCAAATACCCATATGCGGCTTGATTACCAAATGCCCTGCAATACCTTGTACATATTTTTATGGGTTACCAGGCGGCCAAAATTTCACAAACTGAATGTGGTAACAAAGCATTACACATTATAGTGCATGTTTTGATAAACTCTGAGAATACATTTTCCACCTATGGAAGGACGTCTCTTATTGAATACTATATGAATTCATTCTCAGAATGTTAGAATGAGGATGTATTCTATTATTAAACAAGAGTAGTGCTGTAGGTCGTCAAGAAATACTAGAGTCGAAGCGTCGGAACTAATAGACAGTGAACCGATGACAGTCGCACTAGTGTTGGTCCAGGGACTTCAGAAGAAATGTATTTTATTAATTAGCCGGTTTTAAATAAAACAAGAGGAGAGTGCCCGTGAACGGGCACTGTGTCAGCTGACTGAATGTTTTTGATTTGTGATGGTGATAATGAGAGGAAAGCATAATTATCAGGGAAAGGGCTGTACAGAAATACAGTTGTTCGAAAGATATTCCGAAGCTGACAGAAGAAAAGGACAAAAAAGCTGTGCCCTGCAAATGGTATTATGAAATAAAGTAACAAGGTAATTGTTTAAGTGTAAAAAGTAGGTTAAAAATATTTAAAGAAATACTATAAATGCAATATCCTCATTCGACCATGAAGAAGGGATCCAAAGGTCAAATCTGACCATACCAAAAGATTCCCAGCCAAAGAATTTAGGATGGTTTACCATCCCAAACCTCTCGGACCAATAATAAGTGAGTCATAGGCACTTTTTAAGTTTGGCTATCCTTGTTTGACCTTGACGGACGGGTCTAAGGTCAAATCCGACCACACAAAAAATTCCCAGCCCATGATTTCCTGTAGCTTGTTTACCATCCCAAACCTGTAGGACCAATAATAAGCGAGTTATAAGCAATTGTAAGTTTGGCTATCCTCAATTGACCTTGAAGGAGGGGTCCCAGGTCAAATCTGACCACACCAAAAGAATCCCAGCCCATGATTTCCTATATGTTGGTTTACCATCCCAAACCTCCAAGACCAATAATACGCGAGTTATAAGCACTTTAAGTTTGACTATCTTCGTTTGACCTGGAAGGAGGGGTCTAAGGTGAAATCCGACCACACCAAACGATTCCCAGCCCATGATTTTCTATAGGTTGGTTTTCCATTCCAAACCTCTAGCACCAATAATAAGCGAGTTATAAGCACTTTTAAGTTTGGCTATCCTCATTTGACCTTGAAGGAGGGGTCCAAGGTGAAATCCGACCACACCAAAAAATTCCCAACTCATGATTTTCTATAGGTTGGTTTTCATTCCAAACCTCTAGGACCAATAATAAGCGAGTTATAAGCACTTTTATGTTTGGCTATCCTCATTTGACCTTGAAGGAGGGTTCCAAGGTCAAATCGGACCATATTAACAGATTCCCAGCCCATGATTTCCTACAGGTTGGATACAATGATTTACTCAACAGTGAGAACCTGAAAGAAGCTATTGCTCAGCTATGCCATGACATAGAGGTCTGCAATTTCACTATGTTATAGCTGACCAAAACGTCTGTGAATAACATATTTAACAAAATACTCTAAATGTAATAGTTTTAAAGTTACAACTGATTTACTCAAGAGTGAGAACCTCAAAGTAACTATTACTCAGCTATGCAATGAGCTACATGTCTGAATTTTTACTCTGTTATAGCTGACCTAAAGTAGGTGAACAACATATTTAAGCAAAATACTGTAAATGCAATAGTTTTCAAGTTACAACTGATTTACTCAATAGTGAGAACCTGAAAATAGCTATTGCTCCGCTATGCCATGAGCTATAGGTCTGTAATATTATAGCTAACCCAAAAGCTAACCCAAAAGTAGGTGAACAATATATTTTAACAAAATACTCCAAATGCAATATTTTTCAAGTTACAGCCGATTTACTCAACAGTCAGTGCCTGAGAATAGCTATTGCTCAGTTGTGCCATGACCTACAGGTCTGTAATTTCACTATGTTATAGCTGACCCAAAAGTAGCTGAATAACATATTTGCACAAATTTCTGTAAAGGCAATAGTTTTCCAATTACAACTGATTTACTCAACAGTGAGAACTTCAAAGTAGCTATTACTCAGCTATGCAATGAGCCACAGGTCTGGAACTTCACTATGTTATAGCTGACCCCAAAATAGGTGAATAACATATTGCAACAAAATACTCTAAATGCAATAGTTTCCAAGTTATAAGTGATTTACTCAACAGTGATAACCTCAAAGTAGCTATTACTCAGCTATGCCATGAGCTACAGGTCTGAAATTTTACTATGTTATAGCTGACCCAAAAGTAGCTGAATAACATATTTAGATTAAATTCTCTAAATGCAATAGTTTTGCAATTACAACTGATTTACTCAATAGTGAGAACCTCAAAGTAGTTATTACTCAGCTATGCAATGAGCTACAGGTCTGAAATTTTACTATGTTATAGCTGACCCAAAAGTAGGTGAACAACATATTTAAGCAAAATACTGTAAATGCAATAGTTTTGAAGTTACAACTGATTTACTCAATAGTGATGACCTAAAAGTAGCTATTACTCAGCTATGCCATGAGCTACAGGTCTGAAATTTTACTATGTTATAGCTGGCCCAAAAGTAGCTGAATAACATATTTATACGAAATTCTCTAAATGCAATAGGTTTTAAGTTACAAGTGATTTACTCAATAGTGAGAACTTCAAAGTAGCTATTACTCAGCTATGCAATGAGCCACAGATCTGAAACTTCACTATGTTATAGCTGATCCCAAAATAGGTGAATAACATATTGAAACAAAATACTGTAAATGCAATAGTTTCCAAGTTATAAGCGATTTACTCAACAGTGATAACCTAAAAGTAGCTATTACTCAGCTATGCCATGAGCTACAGGTCTGAAATTTTACTATGTTATAGCTGACCCAAAAGTAGCTGAATAACATATTTATACGAAATTCTCTAAATGCAATAGTTTTGAAGTTATAAGCGATTTACTCAACAGTGATAACCTAAAAGTAGCTATTACTCAGCTATGCCATGAGCTACAGGTCTAAAATTTTACTATGTTATAGCTGACCCAAAAGTAGCTGAATAACATATTTATACGAAATTCTGTAAATGCAATAGTTTTTAAGTTACAAGTGATTTTACTCATGATGGAAGTTACTGAAAAGCCCAAAAGTAGCTATTACTCACTTAGCTATTGAGACAGGCACCCAACTTACTCACCATATTGTAGCTATGAAAAAAGTAGCTGAATAACATATTTTAACAAAATGCTCTAAATGCAACACTTTTGAAGTTATAAATGATTTTGTGCATGATTTCATGAATTTTAATGCATTAAAAATTATTAAAAAAATTTATTAAAAAAAAAGTAAGACAGATCCAGGTCTCATACTCACACAAGAGAATCTACCTCTGGCCTAGTACATATATGCAAGATATGAGAGAAATCCCTGCAATAGTCACTGAGAAAATTGTGATTAAGTGTTGAAATTTTCACACTTTTGGTGGGGGTACCCCCCTTGTAATGTCTCTAGCAAACAGACGAACAGACAGATTTGCATGCCTTGAACAATTTTTCATCCTCGATAGATAAGGTATCTTTTAAAAAAAACAGCACGTCTCTAGGCCTTGTAGTTTTGGAGAAGAAGTTGTTCACGCGGACGCGTTCGCGGACGCGTACGCCCACGCCGCAGAGCGACGACATAATGTCAGCTGACTGACAAGTCAGCTGACATAAAAATGAATTTTTGTAGTTTGATCTTTGACCCTATCCGATAAAGTACTCAATCTCGTGAGAATTTATATTTGCGGTTAAAAAATTGAGCGAAGCAGCCACTGTTGTTTCCGCTTGAAAGCTATCACAACTTAAAAATGTGATTGTTTTCTTTAAAAAGCCAATTATCATAAGATTTTATAAGGCAAGTCATATTTTGGTGTATTATAATAATTTTGAAGAAAAATCTATCTTTATAATGTATGAACCGACGAGTCTTAACTTCACTCACGAACGACTATGACCAAGTCGAGCCACATCGTTACTGCACTCAACAAGAGGGTCAGAAATGCCCCAAAAGGCGGGTTGTGCAGGCAGCAATAAGGTTAGCGACTGCTGTAATTAAATTTATAAACAAGGAAAGAAATGTTTGGTCACCCAGTTAAGGTACATGTGTTAAGACGTGCTAAGAAATGTAAAACAAATGTTGACGGACAAACAGACAAAAACCTGACAAACGAAGACAGAATTACACCAATTTTGAAAGCACCTAGATACGATGGTGATCTATCTCCCTGTCTAGTTTGAATTCGATCGGACAAAGTGTTTTCGAGTTAGAGTCCGGAAACGAAAATGTTGACGGACAAACAAACGGACGGAAGTACACCAATTTCTAAAGCAACCTACCTATGATGGTGATCTATCTCCCTGTCAAGTTTGAATTCAATTGGACAAAGCGTTTTTGAGTTAGAGTCTGGAAACAAAAATGTTGACGGACAGACAAACGAACAGTCAGAATTACACCAATTTCGAAAGCACCTAGATATGATGGTGATCTATCTCCCTGTCTAGTTTGAATTCGATCGGACAAAGTGTTTTCAAGTTAGAGTCTGGAAACAAAAATGTTGACGGACAGATGTCGGACACATCAATCTAATAGGCGGGTTGGTTACATGCAACCCCACCTAACAATAGCATCAGAGATGCCTGTACCCCAAAATCGAGGGAAAGTTTTCAACATTGTAAGATACAAATTACACAGTGCAAAGATCAGGATACTTTCAAAGCAAACAGTTTGACATGATGTTGCACACCTATACCCTCTTACCAATGTCCCAACCATGTATCAACCTTCTACACCTTACAATTTTAAATATATAGCCTGGACAAGATGTCAAAGGTCAAAGTCAATACAGTACAGCCAAAGGTCCAATCAAGGTCACACCATGATGTTCCCTATATACACCTCCTAACTAACATCCCTAGCAATTATCAAGTTCCTATACATTATGGTTTCCGAGATATAGTCCAGACAAGATTTTAAATATGAAGGTCAGGTCATGGTGACAAGGTTTAATGTCAAATCAAGGTCACATGAAAATTTTGCACACCTACATCCCCTAACCAATATCCCCACCAAGTTTCAATCTCAACCTTATGGTTTCCAAGATATAGCCCGTACAAGATTTTAAATGTCAAGATCAACAGGACGAGATCAAATTACGGTCAAACAATGATGTTGCACAACACCCTCAAACCAATGTCTGCCAAGCATCAACTTCTTACACCATACTTCTGATACAGTTTCTTGAGATATTGCCTGGACAAGATTTTAAAGGTCAAGGTCAATATGACAAGGTCAAATCAAGGTCACACAATGATGTTTTGCACCTACACCCTCCAACCAATGTCGCTATCAAGTATCATTTTCATGCACCAAATATCCAACAGACTCCCCATACCCAGCAGAGCACAGCCCGCTTCCCTGCATGCCTCTCTAGCCACATGTTCCAAAATATCCAACAAAGACGCCCCATACCCAGCAAAGCACAGCCCGCTTCCCTGCATGCCTCTGCCATACTGTGCACCATGTCTCTTGCCACTGCCACATCCAGTCGGCCCGTTGCAAGGTAGTCCAGAAAGAACAGTGGCTCCGCCCCATGGCACAGAATGTCATTCACACACATTGCCACCAGGTCTTGCCCAATGCCATCATAGTTGTTTAACTGCTCTGCAATCTGAAAACGAGTGTGACAAGGTAAGAGTTTGAAATTAATTTTTACAATTCTTCAGATTTCTTTTAGAAAAACTGCCATGTTTTGTTTACATGAACTATTTGATTGGGGATACACTCCAACACAACTTTTTTGGTATCCCGGAATTATAACTGTTTTGTACCAGAAGGATATCAAAATGGAAAATATACTACCAACACTGCCCTAGTTAGAAGAGAATTTCTGAAAGTCTCAACATTTAGAAGCTTTATATAATAACATGATAATAATATCCGGCACAAAGTGAAATGCTAGAATTTGGAGTGGCTTAACCAATTAATGCAAGTCCCTCACACATACCGCACCTTGAGTTTGGTACCGACTCCGTCTGTTCCCGATATGAGCAGTGGATCCTTGTATCCGGTCTGTTTCAGGTCAAACACCCCTCCAAATCCACCCAAGTCTTCCACACATCCACGGCGGGCAGTTGCCTTGGCAAAAGGCTTTATACTCGTTACCAGTGCATCTCCTGCACAGATGTCCACCCCGCAATCAGCATAGCTTAGACTCAAGTTATTTGTAAGGGAATCGTAGGCAATATCCCGGCGAAACTGCTTCCCCTCAAACTTAATCAAGCTGGCAGCAAGTTGGGAGTGCTGCACAGCAACAGCAAGACTGTTCGCCATGGCAACAGTGGCCAAAACACGACCTCCACTTGTCAGCAGGCTCTTCTCATCTAACTTGGTACCAGCATGGAAGATTCTGGTGTCCTTAGTTTGTTCATGTACTCTATCAATGCCTGAAAAAATACAAGTAAAACCTTGCAGTCACACACCGGTATACTTTCCGACAAGTTATTAACAAACTTAATCAATGTGATCCTATTGGATAGAAAATGGCAACCACAATATTTGAAATTCCGAACACTGTCAAAAATTCGAATAAAGGATTTTTCGGCAGTTTTCCCCCCAATTGGTGCATTTTGCTTGGTCTTCTCATTTCAAAGGGTGACCCACATGGGATTTCACATTCATGAACCCATTCTGATCAGATTACAGTGAAAAAACAGTCCACATTGGTGAAAAGTGGTTAAAGGGAGGATTTACCATTTGCTATTTCATCTTGATCTATTTACGGCTAGAGGTACATCAAGTCAATTTACCAGTAATTACTTTCCCTTTCTCATACTTTCCAGGATACCCCTGGCTCACAAGTACAGTGGCCGCTGCAAATGTGTTCTGCCAGGTGACTTCCTGTGAGGCGAGTGATGCATTCACACAAGCCCTCATCACTGCATACACATCAGACGTCATCAGGGGAAACAGAACCTGTATCTCCGGGTCACCAAACCGACAGTTAAACTCCAGCACTTTAGGACCATCTGACGTCAGCATCAGTCCCGCATACAAAACTCCTGAGGACAGAATACACCCAGCCTGTAGCGTTAATAAAGATCAGTGTATTGCTTTCAATTTCAACTGTCCCTAAGGGTTCAATTTCTTTTCGATGATACCTTTTCACAGCAAACTCTATTTTGAACATCTTATTTAGGTACCAAAAGAATTTGTGAGAAACTTTTATGAGGCCAAGTCTTGAGACTTACCTACATAATGGCATCCATCTTGTTTCATTCCATGAACAACTTTTCTAAGAATATTCTCTTTTATCCAAGCCAAGTCTTCTGGGCTTACCTGTCAAGAGGTTAAAATTGATTTGAAATAAATACGCTGACAAAGTTCAGGAAATTGCATGCTCCCAGATGCACAAACAAAATACTTCAATCTATATCTTATATTAAAATAAGTTAAAATACAGAAATGTGACAACAAGAGATGAACTTACCAATGGACAGGGTGCGTAAGCCCCCATCCCACCAGTGTTTGGACCGTGATTTCCCTCCAGCAGCCGCTTGTGGTCCTGCGCTGCCGGAAAACAGACAACATCTGTGCCATCAGTGAAAGCCAGGCACTGAAAGCAATAGACATAACACTGTACCAGTATTGGTGAAAGCCAATGAAAGCAATAGACATAACACTCTACCAGTATGGGTGAAAGCCAATGAAAGCAATAGACATAACACTGTACCATTATTGGTGAAAGCCAATGAAAGCAATTGACATAACACTCTACCAGTATTGGTGAAAGCCAATGAAAGCAATAGACATAACACTTTACCAGTATTGGTGAAAGCCAATGAAAGCAATAGACATAACACTCCACCAGTATTGGTGAAAGGAAATGAAAGCAATAGTATTGATAAAAGCAAGCAACTGAAAGCAATAGTGTACCCGAACTGGTGAAAGCCAAAGAAAGCCACAACACCATAGTCAAGCAGTCGATTTTATTTGGGTTTCAAAGTCACTTTCAACACTGCATAGGTCATATCACGACGGATAGTTTTATGGGCAGAGGAAACCTGTACATACAGTTGGTCAGGGATCTGTAAACTGCCGACCAGAGTGTTGATTCTAGAAATTTTGAAATGTGGGGGTTTGGTCAATTACAATGGGAACATGTACCTCCGTCAAAGAATAGTAAATCAAATTTTTATAAGTTAATACCCTATCCAATGGACAATTGCTAATCCGGTCGGCACAGACCGGCCGGGCAAACGCCAGAAAAAGACATCCTGTGTTTCCACCGGCTGGCCGGTCCCAGTACTGTGCATTCGCTAGGTTGCACATCGTATTTGCTTCCTGTCTAGACAACGTGATGTCATATCTTTTTCGTTGTCTAAAACTATTAGACCCCTAGTAAGCTGATAGTGGGGTCGGTGGGAGGGTCTTGTGTGTCCATTGGATATGGTATTAACTTATAAAAATTTAATTTACTTATTAAATTTGCAATTTTATTGCGTTAACACATCCTATCCAATGGACAATTGCTGAATAACTACCGCTTGGTCGGCGGGTAAGCTACTAGGGACTTATGTGAACTCACAAATTATAGCAAATTATAACCTACGGTCTAGGCTGACTTCGTCAGGGCCAGGCCTGGGTTGACCTTAAGGTCAGGAAACCCTGTAAGGCCATGGTTGGTTACCAGCAGCCGGTTACCTGGGGCTGTACTGACGTTGCCCCCCCCCCCCCCCCTTTTTTTTAGCAGACCTGCTCTGAGGTAGGGGAAGAGAGGGATGAGTTCAGTCCCAGAAGGCAAATAAACCTCCCGAAGGAAGCACGTCTTTAATACTATGTACATGTAGAACTATTTACACTATGTACATATATACCAAATCTCCTCAATATAAGGGCCACTTGTGGATCTGCTGAGCAGCCACCACTGGGCTCAAGTGGTAAAGCTCTGAATCAGCCGGGCCACAACCTTCAGAAAAAATTGTGTGAAGGTATTATGTGATTTCCAGTGGCAGGCTGATAGGATCTTTTCTAAGGAGATTCCAGACTGGAAAGACTTAGAAGCAGCAAAGGCCCTGATATCATGGGCTTTAACCTGATGTAAAGAGTGGGCCTCTTGGTCAGAGAGCTCATAACATAGGACCACAGTCTGCTTGATCCAAGAGGAGATAGTGGCAAGTGAGATGTCTTTGTCAAAACCTTTCTTAAAGGAGAGAAAGACCAACTCCTTATTCTGCCTGAGGTCCGAGGTCCTGTCCAAATGGTAGTGCAATGCTCTGATCGGATAGAGGGACCTGTCAGATTTGAGGGATCTATCTAGAGTTGGGGCCAGGGCTGGTATAACCACTGGGTCCACACTGTCTGGACCCTCTTTGGCCAGCTGATTCTTGGAAAGAAAGCTGGGTGATGGGTACCGGGACACGTTTGACCCCTAAGATTGGGGTCTAATATTTCTGTTTTGCCAAGCATGTATCTCACTTCTACACTTGCCTGACCCAAGGGCTAAGAGGAAAAATGTCTTGAAGGTCAAATGCTTCAAGGAGGCCTCTTTCATTGGTTCAAAGGGAGCCTTTGTCAGCTGGTGCAAAACCAGGAAGAGGTTCCAGGAGGGGATTTCCCTCCGGCCTTTGGGTCTGTCTCTGTGGAAACTATCCAGGAGATGAGGGAGATTTTCATCCTTGCTGATATTAATGGGCGAAATTCCCAGTTTATCAGAGGTGGCTGATCTGTAACCATCAATGGTGCTGGGCTGTAACTTCCTGTCCTGAAACAGGCACATAAGGCAGTCAGCAACTGACTTTACAGGGGGTGCCCTGAAGCCCACCTGATTAGTGATGCACCACTTTGTAAAAATGGCCACTTGCCTCATAGACTGATCTGGTGGATTCTCTTTGAGGGGCCTCAATTCTTGCTGCCACTGCCTCAGAGAAGCCCTGCTCCTTGATTGCTGAGGCTCTAGGAGCCATGCATGGAGATTTAGACTTGTCAGATTTCTGTGAGGGGTCTGATTGAAGGGGTGTGACAACAGGTTTGGCAGGCTCAGTGGGATTTGGATGGACATGGCCACTAGATCCCAAAACTAAGGCATGTTGTGCCACCCCGGAGCAATTAGAATTATTCTGTTGCACAGGGAGTCCTGTAACTTCTTCACCACTTTGCCCAATATGGCTGCTGGTGGGAAGGCGTATGTGTCCAGATCCTCCCATGGCAGACTGAGTGCATCCACTGCTGTGGTACCGGTGACACAAACAGAGGCAACTTGTTGAACCTCATGGTAAACTAGACCTAGCGCATCGGACAACCGATGCAAATTGTATCCACCGTAAAGACAATGCACCAAAACCTCTAGGACCAATAATAAGCGAGTTATAAGCACTTTTAAGTTTGGCTGTCCTCATTTGACCTTCAAGGAGGGGCCCAAGGTCAAATCAGACCACACCAGAAGATTCCCAGAACATGATTTCCTATATGTTGGTTTACTATCCCAAACATCTAGGACCAATAATAAGCGAGTTATAAGCACTTTTTAGTTTGGCTGTCCTCACACTTGATCTTGAAGGAGGGGCCCAAGGTCAAACCCGACCATGACAGAAGATTCCCTGCCCATGATTTCCTGTATGTTGGTTTACCATCCCAAACCACTAGGATCAAAATTAAGCAAGTTATAAGCACTTTTAAGTTTGGCTGTCCTCATTTGACCTTGAAGTAGGGGCCCAAGGTCAAATCCGATCACACCAGAAGATTCCCAGCCCATGATTTTCTATATGCTGGTTTACCATCCCAAACCTCTAAGACCAATAATAAGCGAGTTATAAGCACGTTTAAGTTTGGCTGTCCTTGTTTGACCTTGAAGAAGGGGCCCAAGATCAAATCCGACCATGACAGAACATTCCCCGCCCATGATTTCCTATATGTTGGTTTACCATCCCAAACCTCTAGGACCAATAATAAGCGAGTTATAGGCACTTTAACCTTTGGCTATCCTCGTTTGACCTTGAAGGAGGGGCCCAAGGTCAAATCTGACCACGCCAGAAGATTCCCAGCCTATGATTTCCTATAGGCTGGTTTACCATCCCAAACCTCTAGGACCAATAATAGGCGAGTTATAAGCACTTTTAAGTTTGGCTGTAATCATTTGACCTTGAAAGAGGTGCCCAAGGTCAAATCCAACCACACCAGAAGATTCCCAGCCCATGACTTCCTATAGGCTGGTTTACCATCCCAAACCTCTAGGACCAATAATAAGCGAGTTATAGGCACTTTAACCTTTGGCTATCCACGTTTGACCTTGAAGGAGGGGCCCAAGGTCAAATCCGACCACACCAGAAGATTCCCAGCACATGATTTCCTATATGTTGGTTTACCATCCCAAAAATCTAGGACCAATAATAAGCGAGTTATAAGCACTTTTAAGTTTGGCTGTCCTCATTTGACCTTCAAGGAGGGGCCCAAGGTCAAATCCGACTACACCAGAAGATTCCCAGTGCATGATTTCCTATATGTTGGTTTACCATCCCAAACATCTAGGACCAATAATAAGCGAGTTATAAGCACTTTAAGTTTGGCTGTCCTCGTCTGACCTTGAATGAGGCGCCCAAGGTCAAATCCGACCTCACCAGAAGATTCCCAGCCCATGATTTTCTATATGTTGGTTTACCATCCCAAACCTCTAGGACCAATAATAAGAGAGTTATAGGCACTTTTACCTTTGGCTATCCTCGTTTGACCTTGAAGGAGGGGCCCAAGGTCAAATCCGACCACACCAGAAGATTACCAGCCAATGATTTCCTATATGTTGGTTTATCATCGCAAACCTCTAGGACCAATAATAAGCGAGTTATAAGCACTTTTAAGTTTGGCTGTCCTCGTTTGACCTTGAAGGAGGGGCCCAAGGTCAAATCCAACCACGCCAGAAGATTCCCAGCCCATGATTTCCTATATGTTGGTTTACCATCCCAAACCTCTAGGATGGATAATAAGCGAGTTATAAGCACTTTTAAGTTCTGCTATCCTCGTTTGACCTTGAAGGAGGGGCAGGGTCTCAAATTCGCAGTCGCCAACGGCGACTTTATTGGACGAAGGTCGAGTAGAAACGCTTTTATTGTCGCCCGGCTGGCGAATTTAAAATGAAGTGAACTCTGCCAGTCCACGTTTTCTAACATATTTCTTGGATCTACGACTCCGCCATTTTATAAACAAAGCACACACACGGTATTTCTATTCATGTACCTGGGGCCTGTAAATCGAAGCATTCGTGAAATGGCAAACTAACCAATACTTAACGACAGTATAATGACATATTAACTAAAGCATTCAGTGGGTAAATAGAAAGCACTCTTTATGTTTTCGTTACATTATGCTTTCGTTTAGAAACTATGCAGTGTCTGTGTCGCTGTGTTTGGTTACTTGTATGTTTGTGTGTGAAAGTGCCTCTGCCATTGTACCTTATTAGGTAGATACACAAGACTGGAGTTTACATATTTTAGATTTACATTGATATAGATCTAAACTACTATCTGCATATTGGTATCATGAGGGATTAAGGCTACCTCAATAAAAGTATATAGTTAAACATTTTACAAGCTCTCAGCAGACTGAGATATAGTTGCAATAAGTTAACATAGAAACATAAAGTAGGTTAAGGTGGCCATACTGTAGCTTGCCCCATAAGTTGTTAAGGCTTTGCAACTAGTGGAGATGATGATATTAAGGTTAAAACTTTAAGTGAAGTTATTCTGTAAGGAATTTTACTTTAACAACATAGATTATGAGCCAAGCTAAGGTTATGTCAAAGGTCAAAGTTGGGGTTATGTGTATGTTTAAGCATTTACTTTTGATAATAATAATTTAGATTTTCTGGTTGAGTAGAGTGGGCTAGGTGTAAATACTGTGGAGAGATCTAATAAGTACAACAATTACCATGTTGTTTACAACAGTGCAGATTAAAAGTGATGAGTATTTATAAATATGTATAAATGTAAACATTAAAGATGAGTAAAATTGTAAGATCTACAGTTAAAACAAAGATAGTTAAAACTTACAAACAGAACTAGATAATCATTAAAATGTCTTAGTGTTTAAAACCTGTGAGATACTTTATGGGAAATATTGACCAAATATCTCAAGAAAATGAGATTTTTATCTAAAATTGATTTGGGATTTCCAGGATACGTCAGTAGATACCCCCCAGTCATAAATGTTCATTGCAATGTGTCACCCCAAATTCAAATGTAAATTACTATTTATATTCACACTACCTTTATACACAATATTCAGTAACTTTGTGTTACACAACAATGGTAAATTAATAATTATACCGAAGTAAAGAACAAAGGGTTACTGCAACTAACAGTTAACAACAGGGTCTGAGTTGTCGTTAAATTTGAGGGGTTTTTACGAAAAATTAACCAAGAGTAAACTAACTAAGGCTTTGATTTACTCAACAGTTTGCTAACTAGGAGTTAACTAATACATAACGACTTGGTTAACACAACTAAGGCTTCCATTTACAGGCCCCTGATTAGTTTCAAATCGAGGCGTGTCGTGACGACAGCCAGTAAAAAGCTAACATACATCTAGTAAGGGATCAATGTCATTTCTTTTCTGGCATTTCATTGGTTAAAATAATAGAATCGCATTTTGAATGTAAAGAAATGAAAGTCTTTTTATTTTAACTTTCTTCCGTGACTACTGTTTTGAATGCAAATATCAGACATACATGGAATCGCGTTTTGAATGTAAGAACACGGAAGTCCTTTTAGTTTAAAAATCTTCCGTAGCCCAGTGTTTTGAATGCATGGAAGGTGCTTTTTTATTCATTTATTTTTGGTTACTTGTACAATGTACCTGTTGAAAAAAAATATTTTTAAAAATTGGTGACATAGAAGGGGATGATTTTTTTCATTCATTTAGTATTGGTAATGAATACATTCAGACACAGTGCAAGACACATTACAAAAATATATTAAAAATTGGTGATATAGATAGGGATGGGTTTTTTTCCATTTATTATTGGTAACTTATATTTTACCATGCAATACTTTATAAATTTCTTTTCAACAATGGTGACATAGATATGGATGTTTTTTTTCTTTCCTTTTTTTTAAATTATTGGTAACTTATATATTTACCATGCAATAAATTATAAATTAATTTTAAACATTGATGACATAAATGGGATGTTGTTTTTTTTTTGTTTTTTTTTTTTTGTTTTTGTTTTTTTTTCTTTCTTTTTCATTTATTACTGGTAACTTACCGGTATATATTTTACCATGCAATACATTATAAATTATTTTTAAACATTGGTGACACAGATGGGGATATTCTTTATTTATTTATTATTGTTAACTAGAGTTACGATTGAAAGTACATATGAAAACTGGGTCCCGAAAACTGTAAAATCTTCTGTACGTGTACCAACAGATGACTCCCACCTAAGTGAGTTTATATTCACACATAGTTTATTATTCAGAAATATGATATCATAATCCAGTCCATTTTAGATTATTCTTAATCCTTGATTCTAGTTGAGTTTTTGCATCAAAAGTCACTCAAATCATATCTAGTCATCCATGATACTCTCAACAAGCTAGCCTAAAATATGTAAATGTAAAGGCATTTGAAGTATTTTCGAATAAGGAAGGACCGCTTAATATTTGTAAGGGCCACTTAAGTCTAAAAGTTACTGGTCCTGCTGGCCACCATTAATTTCACACGAGTCTGAGACCCTGGGAGGGGTCCAAGGTCAAATATGACCACATCAGAAGATTCGCAGCACATGATTTCCTATAGGTTGGCTTCACATTGCAAACCTCTAGGACCAATAATAAGGGAGATATAGGCACTTTTAAAGTCCGCTATGTGGGTTACTTCGGCACTCCGTGGATGACCTTGAATTAGGAGCTTCAAGGCCAAATGTGTGCAAGGTTGTAGAGGACATGTATATGTGTCATATATATCACCTATGAAGAGATTCAACCTTCTAGGAACAGCCAGTAGAAAAATGGAGATTATTTTCAAAGAAATGCCTGTGGCGGCCATCTTGTTTTTCAGAATGAGGCTATTTTCCTTCCCAGAGAAGCTTACCCCCCAATGAAGATATCCTGCAAATTTGGTGAACCTAGCTGCTGTTGTTTTCCTCTTAGAGCGTTAACGCCGAAAATCTCTCTACGCGCGGCGGCGTAGCGGACGCTAAACCAAAGTATCCACCGGATGCTTCCGGTGGATACAATAAGCCTATTTTGGGCCGGTGCCACCTGCTGCATATTGATTTGAAGACCTCTGGAAGGGGAGACCACTCTGTTTGGATGGTCTGGCCTAGCCTCGATAGCTTGTCTGCTACCAGCCGGCCTGGAATGTGTAGGGCTTTTAGAGTCACTTGTTTCAAGATACTCAATCGTAGGGCACAAAAGTTGGCTCGACCTCATGCTGCCTTCCTTGTTTATGTATGACACCACTGTGGTGTTGTCGGTTGCTACAAGAACTATCCTGTCTGCAGAGGTCCTGTAATTCTTTTAAGGCTAGAAAAAACTTCTAGATAATTATATGCAGCTTGGTTTCTGGAAGGGACCAGGTTCCTCGTGCAGTGTGCTCGTTTAAGTGAGCGCCCCACCCTTCTTTTGATGCGTCTGAAGATCTGCAGTGCATGTTAAATTGGGTGTAATGGTTGACCTGTGAGAACATTGTCTTCTTTTAGCAACCATTATAAATGGGGGTGCAGGGACCTGGGAATTGGGATCGCCTTTTCTAGTGATTCGGGTACCCTCTAATTGTTTTTGAGATGCCACTGTATGGGTCTTGTCTCCATTTAACCTAGGTGAACTTGCTTTTCTGTGGCTGTTAATAAACATTACAAGGACATGAATTCCCGGACATTATAGGCCGGTAAGGATAGCAGTTTCAGTATTTTCTCTTGAAGGTTTTGCCACCAGTCCAGTGTAGGTCGGACCCAACCGGACTTGAGGTCGAACTGGTAACCTACAAAGTTAAAAAAAAACCTGCTTGGGTTCCAATTCTGATTTGTCTAAGTTCACCAGCCAACGAAGTTGTTGACACATTTTTACTAGATCCTGTGAATGCTGGAGACAAAAACTGGTGGGATCTGGCCCTCACCAACCAGTCGTCTAGGTATTGGTGGATTCTTATACCCTTGTGTATGGCCATCAGTTTCACCTCCTTTGCTACTACAGTGAACTCCATGGGTGCTGTGGACAAACTGAATGGCAGTGCCTTGAACTGGTATGTCCGACCCTGTACATGAAATCTCAGAGGTAACCCACTCCCCTTGTAGGAGGGAGGTTCTGATGGTTTTCGGCGTCTCCATTTTTTTTTTTTTTTTTTTAATTTGTCCATAAGCTGATGCAATGTCTGCAACCAGTAGAGGTTCCTGTGGGGATTGACAAAGCAGCTTATGATGTTCAGGTTCCTTGTAAGCCTGGTCTGGTCTGGAAAGGGAGGGTGTAGCCCTCCTTCAAAATTGTACTACCTAGGCTCCAGCTCCCAAGGTTTCTTAAGTTCCCAAAGGTGATTTAGTCCGGCCCCTTCAGGTAAATGTAGTGCAACATTTGGGACATTTGGTAGATTGAAAAAAAAAACATTTACTGTCTCTCCGGACACTAGTCCAGCCTGGTGACAATGAAACCAGTTAACAGTCCATCTGTTCTTGCTGTGGTCCAGTCCAGTGGGGCTGACACAACTCTTCGCATTTTATAGATTCTTGGCCCCGGGCCAGCCGCCTGTAAGGTGGAGCATGTACACATTGTCATTTGTATGATAACTGACCTCTGACCGGACACGACGAAAACTTGTTGAATGTGGACCACCTTTTCTTTTGCTGTTTAAAAGACACATTTGTTTTCTCTGTAACCAGCACTTTGGCCACAGTAATTCTCTGTAGCCTGTGATACTCTGTAACCAGTAAAACTGGTAGGCTAGGCTGACCATTGAATTTAGTTACTGGTCTACTAACTAGGTGATCCCCGGGTGGGTCTGCTGGTCGGTTCCGGTCCTCTGTAACCGGTATTGAAAAAGGGGGAAGACAGTAATTGCACCTGATAGCAGGTCGGTAGTCTCTGTCACCAGCTGGTGTGAAGGAAAACCGCTCAGTGAAAACTGTATAGCCGGTAACCGGTTGGTGAGCTCTGTAACCGGTTGAAGCAGTTTCTGTGTAGGAAAAACTACACATTATTAGGCCTGTCATCAGTCTTAAGCCGGTGAATAGGCTGCTGATGAAGAGTGGCCAGCTGGTAGAAAGACCTGTGGGTTGGTTGATTCTTGGTGCTGGTTGATAATAGGCAGGAAGGCTCTGTAACTGGCTAATGTGAAGCAAACTGTTCAGTGCAGGCTGTGTGGCCGGTTGGTACTCTGTAACCGGTCGGTTAAAGCCATATGTTGTAGATGCCTGCTGTCTGCCTGCCGAGAATCAACACATAGTTGAATGGACTAGGTCAGAGGGCTCTGTAACCGGTTGGGTTGGGTAAGCTGTACAAGGCCGTGTAGCCGGTACCCGGTCAGTACACTCTGTAACCAGTTGCTCAAGCAATTTAACAACTATATTGTGTTGAAAACTCAGCTTACTGCAGACTGACTGGAACTAGGTAGGGAGACTCTGTAACCGGTTGAGTGAAGCACTGTACATTAAGGGCTGGCAAGCCGGCAGCCGGTCGGTAGACATTGTAACCGGTTTGTTGGGGTACACTGTACAAGGCTGTGTAGCCGGTCGGTATGCTCTGTAACCAGTTGTTGAAACAATTTAACAAATATCTTTTGTGTTGAATCCAGCTTACAGCAATTTTTCCTAAGTGCACGTCTTGTGAAGATTTGACAGTTGCTGGGAAAGCCCTTGTGGGTTACTTTTAGAAAGGTATTGCAGGTCGGTGTCACGTGACCAGCTGGCGAAGATAGGATAAATACTTTCCCCTGAAATGACTGGAAACCAAGCGTGACAGAAGGCAGATGCCGGAAAAAAGCAAAAATAATATGTCCACCCTCCAGTGGGGTGGACATAACTAGATATTACTCAGCTATGCAATGAGCTACAGGTCTGAAATTTTACTATGTTATGGCTGACCCGAAAGTAGCTGAATAACATATTTAAACGAAACTCTCTAAATGTAATAGTTTTCAAGTTACAAGTGATTTTACTCATGATGGAAGTTACTGAAAAGTCCAAAAGTAGCTATTACTCACGGAGCTATTGAGATAGACACCTAAGTTACTCACCATGCTGTAGCTGAATAACATATTTTAACAAAATGCTCTAAATGCAATACTTTTTAAGTTATAAGTGATTTAGTGCATGATTTCATGAATTTTCATCAAGTAAAAATTATTTTAAAATTTCATAAAAAAATAATTAAGAAAGATCCAGGTCTGACACTCACACAAGGGAATCTACTTGTGGCCTAGTACATATGTGCAAGATATGAGAGAAATCCCCGCAATAGTAACTGAGAAAATTGTGAGAAGTGTTAAAATTTTCTTACTTAGGGTGGGGGGTAGCTTACTTATAATGGCTCTAGCAAACAGACAAACAAACAGATCTGCATGCCTTGCACAATTTTTCATGCTAGATAGATAAGCTATCTTTAAGAAAAACAAAAAACACAGCATATCTCTAGGCCTTGTAGTTTTAGCAGAGAAGTTGCTCAAGCGTACTTGTACGTCCATGTCGCAGAGTGACGACATAATGTCAGCTGACATAAAAAGAGTTCCTTACCGACACCTCCTGTCCCTCCAGCCATTCCTCCACGATTACAGTGTTTCCTGCTGACCCCACCACACCACCAGTCAAAACGTCTTCAACCACTCGGGCAGCCTCCTCTCTGTCTGCACACACAAAAACACCTTTTCCAGCAGCCAAACCACTTGCCTTCACCACTAGTGCCTCAAACACAGACCTGGAAAATATGTATTGCATAAACTAAGCCCAACATACAAGCAGACTACTTGTCTTCACTACTACCTCTAACAGACCTAGAAAATTGGAAAATTTAATAATTAAACTAAATTTTTATAAGTTAATATCTTACCTAGTCCGGCATGCTGCCGGTCTCGCCAAACGTTAGAAAAAAACGTCTTGAGCTGGGCTCTGGCCAGGACGGGTAGTGTCCTGTTCATTCACCAGGTGGCGGTGTAGCCCCCCAGCTCTGCTGCGCATGCGTCCTTCCCCTTTTTGTTTCCAACGCTTCGTATGCCCCTTGTTGAGCTGTAAATTGCAGGGAAGGTAGGGTGGGAATCCCTTTGTCCACTAGGTAAGATATTAACTTATAAAAATTTAATTATTAAATTTCCCATTTTATTGCTTTAATATATCTTACCTAGTGGACAAATGCAGAATAACTACCCAGTGGATGGAGGGTAGCTCAAATTAGGGACTCACAGTAGAACTCTGATGTATGACATTCTATGATCTCAGGGTACTAGCCAGCCGGAGTCTGACCCCATGCTTACCCCCCACCCCCACTTTTGTCTACTTCCACTCGGACCAAGTACAAAGAGGAAGAAGGGAAGGGTAAAAAAAAAGACAGAGTTCAGTCCCAAGGATTCCCGAGGAAGGTGAACAGGAATAAAATCTACCCTCATCTGCCATTTTGGTTCATGACAGCATGCAGGGAAACAAAAATAAGTCTGATGCAAAAAAGAAGAGTCCCAACTTATGCGCAATATATACAAGGGGATATGGACACAGTGATTAGCAGATCTGTTGTGCCGCCACTACTGAGCCTAGATGGGAGAGGTCAGAGTCAGCCCAAGCCACATCCTTCAGACAAAACTGAGTGAAGGTGTTGTGTGACTTCCAATGACAGGCTGCCAGGATTGATCCAAGGGAACTCGTCCTTGGAAAACCTTGGAAGTGGCTGGTAAAAGCTCGGACATCATGGGCCCCTGACCTATGTAGCGCAAGAGCATCCTCATCAGAGGGTTGATAGCACAACAGCACCGTCTGTTTGATCCAGAAGAGCTAATAGAAGGGACAATATCCTTGGTAACACTCTTCCAAAATGATACAAGAACCAATTCCTTCCCTACCCTTGAGGTCCTCGGTTCTGTCCAAAAATAATGCAAAGCTCCGACTGGGCAAAGCATCCTATCCTCCTTGAGGGAGCTATCTAATGCAGGTGTTCCACTGGAGGCCGAACCTATGACTCTATATTAT
The DNA here is from genome assembly GCA_964017235.1 of Sabellastarte sp. h YS-2021. NCBI lineage: Eukaryota > Metazoa > Annelida > Polychaeta > Sabellida > Sabellidae > Sabellastarte > Sabellastarte sp. h YS-2021. Next base: position 188,455,714 of record OZ024929.1, on the reverse strand, counting down.
TATAAGGTCGGCTGCAAAAGCCAGGGGGGTCAGGAACAAAAATAAGGCGGGAAATTTTTGAGTCGGCTTCAACTCCCCGACAGGACGTGATACAGGCTTGTCTGGATCTAGAGGCCGACCTGCCGTGGGGTCGGGATGTTTTATACAGACTGGTCTGGAAACTACCAGGACAAGTCCTAAAGCCCCAACAGACAAGCCGTAGCAGGTCCCGACAAGCCGCACTGACAAACAGACAGGCCTGGAGAAACAGACAACCCCACGACCAGACTTGAAGTCGGTATTGTAATAACAGTTTTTGATGAATTTTTGGGGAAAAAAAAAAGAGGATCAAGTGTCGACCAATAAACAATTCTTAAAATAGGCCACTAGTAAATATTTGGATCCCATCATGTGACCAAAATGTCCAAATTTATTTTTTTGTTATTTTAATTATAGTTTCCACGTTTTTGATTTAATATTATCGAAGAAATAAATCAATGTATGTCTGCTGCAGATTAATGAAAAAAGCCACTTAAAATATGAAATTTCCATTTAAAATGTTATATCCTGTGGAAAGAAGCAGAGAGAGATGTGCTTCCAACAATCTCTCACGTGACAATGAAAACCTTCTGCTTGTTGCTGCCTTTAATACTCCAATTTCGAGCTTCTGGGAAAGATCCTATTCTCATGAAGGAAATAAAGTTGCTGTGGTTTGTTTATTGGTCGACACTTGATCCTCTTTTTTTCCCAAAAATTGTTTATGGGTTTTACAGTTAGAAGAAATATCTTGTGATTGAATCCAAATAGTTTAACTTTTATTTAAATTGCTCTGGTGAAATAGGCCGAGAATTTGATTATTTTGTCACCAAATAAAGCACTTGTTCAGGTTTCTCAATTATTAACAGCATACATGTGGACCTTTTCTCTCTTTAACTTTGAAATTATGATCACTTGCACGGTTTCTTTGTCATTCTTCACATAATTTTTGATCATATTTTTACCTCGCATCATGCTGGAAATATACTGCAAATGAGCAGTACCTAAGTTACAAAAGACAAGCTGGCTACATATTACGACAGGCCTGCAAGTGATAATGACAAGCCTGGAAGGGTTACAGACAAGCCTGGAAGTGTAACCGACAGGCCCTTAAGTTAACTGACCGCCCTGTTGCTAGGGGCTGAAATTAGGGTCCGATATAAGAGTCGGTGGTCCCGACTCTCCAAAAATGCATAGTTACCGGCCTGTCGGCTCCAGTGGAACACCTGCATAAAGTAGGAGCAAGAGATGTAATGATCACTGGAGCTACACAATCAGGCCCGCCTTGGGTTAGGAGATTCTTAGACAAGAAGCTAGGCGACGGAAATGAGGATAAATTGGACCAATCCTCCTGATGCGTAATATTACTATACAGCCAAGCATGAATTTCATTCCTCCTTGTCCCAAAACCTAGGGCTAGTAGCAGACAGTTTGAATGTCAGATATTTAAGGGAAGTTTTCCAGAGCGGTTCAAAAGAGGCTTGGTCAATTGATAAAGAACCAGAGACAGATTCCAAGTAAGGGCAATCCCCCTGACCCTTGGCTTTGTCATGGTGGAAACTGTCAAACAGCCTGTTCAAGTTTTCATCTTTGCTAATATTCAGTTTGTCATTCAGAATCGTACCCACAATAGCGGTTCTGTAGCCATCTATGGTGCCTGCTGGGAGATTTTTCTCCTGAAAACAAGTAAAGGAGAAAGTCTAGGCTCTTCTTCATGGAGGGAAACCTGTGGTCTACCTGTCTTCATTCGCACCATCGGACAAGTTTGAAAATTTAGAAGTTTCAATTTGGCAGCCACTTTGTCAGAGAAGCCCTGCTATCAAATGGTAGTGGTTCTAGGAGCCAAGCATGCACATTGAAGTTCTGGAGGTCCCTGTATGGACACCACTTAACGGTTCTCCAGTATGGGTAATGAGAGAGGAATTTGAAGAGACAGGCTTACCGGATCCCCAAATCAGAGCAAGATTGGCCACCCCAGTGCAATCAGAATAATCTGTAGGCAACCTTGGTCCAACCACTTGGCCCAGGATTGCTACTGTGGGGAAAACGTAAGTATCCCACTCCTGCCAAGGGAGACTCAATGTGTCCACCGCCAAGCTAGCTGATCAGGGACTGGAGGCACAAACCTGGGAAATATGTGATTGAATCTGGTTGCTAAGAGATTTACTTGTGGATTGTGCCATCTTGAACAGAAGTGGTCGGATATCTCCTGGGGAGGATACCACACTGACCGAATGACCTGATTGTGTCTGGACATCTGGTCTGCTGTAACATCCAGGTGACCCCATATGTGCCTGGCCCTCAGCACTAACTGCCCGAGGTTGCACCATGCCAGGAGTCTCTAAAGACAACTGCTGTTGTCTGTCACAACCAGAATGATCTGGCCCAAAAACACAACTGCTCGCCTCATGTGAGGGCCAACAAGGACTGCCTTGAGTTTTATACGCAATTTTCCCTTGGGTTCTGACCAGAGGCCTTTTGCAGTATAATCCCCTAAGTGTGCAACCCAACCTTCATGACCAAGTGGGTGCAAGGGTTTACCCCGTAGCGCATTGTGCTCACCTAACCACCACTCCAGGTGTGGGTGGGGAGACTTGGGCAGAGGAGTGAGCTTCTCCAAAGACTCCGGGACAGGCTAATGCTTCTTAAGGTGTCACTGTAGGGGTATCATATGACGCTGTCCCGACACTACCTGCTTTTCTGTGGCTATCAACAGGCCGATTAGGGACATGAACCACCTGACTGAGCAGGTCTCTTATCCCATGAAAGTTTGTATTTTCTGTGTAAGTGTTTGCCATCTCTCATGCGTGGGCTTGACCAGGCCTTGAGAGGGTCGAAACGGTATCCTACAAAGTTGAACATTTGCTGATGGATCAGTTCCGACTTAACTAAATTCACCACCCAACCCAGTTCTAAACTTCTAGCCAAATTCACTACCCAACCCAGTTTTTGGCAAAGGGCCAAAAGGGTCTGGGAATGTTGTAGGCAAATTTCACAGCACTAGGATCTGAGTAACAAGTCATCTGGTGCTGCTACTCGATGCTGATACCCCTGCTTGAGCCATGAGTTTGACTTACTTACGACCTTAGTGAACTCAAACAGAGCCATAGACAGGCCGAAAGGAGGAGCAGAGAATTGGTAGGTTTGATTGTGCAAATGGAACCTACTTTTGCGACCTCAAAATCAGAATATGAAAGTAAGCGTCGCTGAAGTCCAGAGAGGTGACCCACTGCCCTTGCTGCAGGGGGAGCCCAAAGGTCTCTGGAGTCTCCATCTTGAAGGTACCTGATTTCAGAAACAAGTTCAACTGACTGAGATCCAGGATAGGCCTCCACTTGTTGTTGTTGGGCTTTGGGACCAGAAACAACAAGCTGTAGGCGGCCAGGTAGTACTGAAACACGACTTTTCCCACAACTTGCTTTTGGATCAGAGCATGTCTCCACCAAGTATTAGCTCTTGGGGAGGGTTTGCAAATCTATTGACGGTCAATGGTGGCCCGGTCAGAGGGGGTCTCACTTTGAGAGGTAAGCTGTACCCTTCCTTTAACAAGGAAACCACCCTCGGATTTGAACCCAGGGACCGCCATACCTGCCCAAACTTTGGCCCCCCACAGGTGGATTTATGACAGCGTTGTGGACACTGCTGAACTGGGACCGAAAGACAGTGATTTACACAATGAACACCTTTGACAAATTTTATTTCTTTTGCAACAGCCCTGTGACACAGTGTGCAAGACCTACATGTAAGTTTACAGTTCGCTTCGATCTCACTTGATCCATACCCTCGGACTTAACAGGTAACTGAACATGAGTGGCTGGAAACCAATAATTGTCATTTATACTGCTTGCTACCACATAAAGGCTTGGTGACCTAAGGGGAGCTGGAACCCCAATGACCATGGCCGTGACCCCTGCCTCTGTCAGAAAGACGACGCCAAGCTTGCTGGGGTTGAGAAGTAGCATATCCGGACTGCTTGGTGTCCTTTCCGTTGTATGATTTGTACAAGTACTGGAACTTCCTACCAGCGTGCCGAAATGTGCCCAAACTGGGACCTTGAGCACCGTGGTAGTTTCATGTTTCAGAATATCCGGCTCTGTGGAGACCATCCACAGCTTGTGTATTGGTACCACTTGCTTTGAAATTTAGGAATGCAAATTTAATGGTCAGTTCCCAAACCTGTCTCTTGAGCCCAGGACCGGTAACCTGCGGCAACTATGAGGTAAAGGAGTTTAAAATCTTTTTTTTTTTTTTTTTGATTGACAGAGCAAAATTATAGCTGGTACCAGACCAGCAGGCTCTGGGCCTCCATGTATGAGGGGTGTCAAGTGACCAGTCCCTGACTAGTCAGTGATAAAGTAATGGGAGACCTATTCATTTGCTAGGCAGGGATGAAGGAAAACACCCATAAAACAATCTTCTGTCAGGGCCACTTTAGCAGTTTAGCTCTACCCAACTGGTAGGCTCGGGTACCCTTTTAATGATAAACAGTGTTGTCACATGACCAGTGGGTGACAAGTATGAAAATCTGGAACAGAAAATCTTCTGGCAATGTAAGGGGGTAACAGTAACAAGTACTGGATTTGTAGGCTCCAGACCCCTTGTATGATTGTGTCTAGTCACATGACCAGTACCAGACTGGTGGCAGGTGATGACAAAATAATAGGAAAATGGTAAAATGAACAAGTATTTCGTTTATTTGAGAGGAAAAACTGTGGCACCCCGTGCATCTTGTGTTGTCACATGACCAATTCTGGACCAGTGTTTATTTTGTTTATTTGGGGTTTAACGTCGCTTTCAACACTGTACAGGTCATATCACGACGGGTAGTTGGAAGGGCAGAGGAAACCAGTACATAGAGTTCGCTAGGGTTGTGTACTGTAAACTGCCGACCAACGGCAAGCAACTACCAGCTTTCCCACTTACGGCCATGACGGGGATCGATCCCCGGCCGCAGAGGTGGGAGGCGAGAGTGTTTCTGGACCAGTGGAAATTAGTGACAAAATAATCAGAAAATTTTCTGTGACAGGGCAACTGTAACCAGTATCGTACCGGTACGGCCTAGTAGTACCTTGTGTATGATGATATGTTGTCACATGAACAACACCGGGCCAGTTGGAATTGGTGAAAAAACTCTGAGAGGGCAAGTGTAGCCGGTACCGGACCGACATGATCTGGCACCCGGTGTATACTGTTTTGTCAAACATAACCAGCACTGGACCGGTGTGAATTGGTGACAAAATAATGGAAAAATCTGCGAGGGGGTAACTGTAGCTAACGGTACCGGACTGCTCTAGCACCCTGTGTGTGTATATCTGTGTTGTCACATTAAAATATTAATGGGTAAATCTGCGAGGGCTGCTGTAGTCAGTACCGGACCGGTAGGCTTGAAAACCCTGGGGTAGGGTGACAGGCTGCTTGCTTATGTATGTGGGCTAGTGGTGGATCTGCTGGGCAGCCACCACTGGACCCAGATGAAAAAGCTAGAGATGAATCAGTCCAAGCTACATCCTTCAAGTAAAATTGGTTGAAGGTGTTGTTGGATTTCCAGTAACAGGCTGAAAGTAACTGTTCTAAGGAGACTTCTGACTGGAAGGCATTAAAAGCAGCAAAGGCCCTCACATAGACTTTAACCTAATGCAAGTTGAGGGCCTCCTCAGAGAGATCATACTTTACAATCACTGCTTGAGCCACGACGAAATAGTGGCAGGGGGAGATATCTTTGCCAAAGCCTTTCTTGAAGGAGACAAAGACCAGCTCATTTTATGGCTGATGTTTGAAGTCCTATCCAAAAAGTAGGACAGGGTTCTGACTGGACAAAGGGACCTATCAGCCCTGAGGTACTTATCCAGAGTTAGGGCCAGGGGCCGGTTTCACGAAGCCTCTTTGTTTTTTCCTTCCTTAAAGTAAAGGAAGGGGGATTTCTAACCTTTGGCAAGGCTTCCCTTAAATCCTGTTTCACAAAGCCTCCTTTATTCACCTTACCAAAGATTTTCCTTAAAACAAAGGAAGGGTGATTCCCTGTATAACCACACTGCTTGGAATTTCCCCCCATTACTTATATAACCTTCACACAATTTATTTTAAATATTAAGAGAGTAAATTGCATTTTAGCATTTTAACTATTTTAAACTTGGTACATTAGGTACATTTTAATTTTCAGATACATTATTTGCATTTTTATTTCTTTTGGGAGTTGTTTCCAAAACCTGTAACCACACCAATATTTTTCTTTCACTGTAAGTACATGTGTACTTGTGCACTTATTTTGTACCTAAATTACCTTATGGAGGCAATGTCCTTATTGTAACACTTAAAGATCAGTACAGTCAGTAAATCTATATTTTACTATATTTTAATAAATTTTGTAAAATGCAGATTGGTTGTGATTATATTTTGCAAATTAATACAGTAGGTCATATGACAATTTTTTACCCAAAGTAAGGGAGGGGCCCTTTATGTTCAATGAAACTCCATGAATATGTTTCTCACTTCAAAAGTTTGAACACCAATTTTTCCAAGAATTAAATAACCAAATTGTATGAAATAAACAGCAAAATATTGTTTGTGGATGTAGGTTTGACATTAATGTTTCAAGTTCTATATATTTAGGTGGATTCACCTTAAAATGTTCATTAAAGTTGATAAACATTCCTTTAAGGACAGTTCCTTAAATCTAAGGTTGGTCCTTAGCTTCCTTGAAATTCAAGGGAGTTTTCAAGGTCTCCTTTAAGGAAGGAGGCTTTGTGAAACTGAGATTTTTTAAAGGAAGGAGAAAATCAAGGAAATCCTAGAATTTAAGGTGACCTTTATCTTAAGGAGGCTTCGTGAAACCGGCCCCAGGTCTCCATTTGCTGTTGGAACCAAGAAAAGTCTGTTGCAAAAAGCCCGAGATGTCTGATTGCTGACCCTTTCTACGGCATTCTTTTTAATCAGTGTAAGTAATGCCTTCATCAGGTAGCTGTTTCTGAGTGGATATAGAGCCACTTTTTATTATTGAAGAACTGTTCAAATTCAGTCAATTCCGGAAAGGGAGGGCGTAGCCATCCTTGAGGATTCTTATGACATTGGAGCTGGCTTCTAAGGCAACCCAAGTTTCCCAAAACTGGTTCGGTCTGGCCCCTACAGGCAGATATTGGGCAACAGTGTTAACACTGCTGTCAGATTGGAGAGAAAACAACTGATCTATACAGGAACACCTTTCACATTTTTTTTTTGTTTTTTCCTTTAATGTTGGACTTCTGCCTTTCTTTTGTGGCTGTCCAGCAACAAAAGGTACATGATTCACAGCAAACAACTTATATTTAAAGTCGGACAATTGTCCACAAGTGTCTCTATCCTCCCGGACATTTCTACACAACCCATCTTGGGAACAGCTATGGTCATTTATGAGGACTGTGACTGATAGTGAATAGTTGAGAGGCCTTGCCTCGACCTTGTTTGCTGTGACTAGTGTAGGGATCGAGTGCCATGTTGAGGATCGATATCGAATGAAAATTTAGGGTAGTGGATAGATCGATACTTCAATATCGGGACCGTTAACATAAGTAGTGGGCGGTAATACAGGTTCTTTAAGAACATGCACATAATAATTCAAAAAATAATTAAAACATGCCATTTATCCACCAAAAATACATTTTTGCAATAGAAAATATAAAGAAAAGTAACACAACTTACATAAAACAAGCGTTTTATGCTTTGCTGTATACAAGCTCTCAGGTTTTGTATCTCTTCCGTGAAACCGGAAGTAGGTCATTGACAATGTAAACAAAGATGGCGGCAGACTTGACCCATTCTGTTTTAGTTGAAACTGTGCCTTTTAAAGCTTTTATACAATAAATATACGTTTAAGCTATAAAATTAGCATTTATTTTTAATTTTGTTTGGTGTATGTTATTTCGATATTGAAATACTGGTAGTATGTGTCAATATCGGCAGTTCCGTTGGATGATCGATCAATATGGAAAGATCGAGCACCAATCCCTATACTAGCTGTGACCATGCTGGTGGAATTGTTGGTGGACCGGATTTCCAGCCGTTGTTCGGTGCATTCTTGGCTGATGCATTTAAGGATGAAACCAGTCATACTTTTTCTGAAAACTCCTGGGGCTGATTTCACTAAAGGACTTAAACTAAGTCACTTTAGTGGCTAAGTCTTGGACTTAAATCTAAGACTTTGGTCTTAGCTAGGTCTAAGACTTAAATTTCACAAAAGGGTGACTTAGCCGAGTCCAAGCTTATCAAATAACCACAGTGGTTTTCTGTGTCATATGATCTTTTATATTCTTCATTGAAACATTTTATCTAAGGATAAGTGCTGTTTTCAAATAGGAAACCTTGTTACTAGGGGTGGGACGAGTACAAAAAATTTGGGTCGATTACTCGCAGATAAAAACTGACTTGACATCGAGCCCTCGCGACATTTAGTATCCACCATAACAGGAAACGACATCCAATACGGCGGCTCCCGTAAACGAAAAAAATATAAAGATAAAAACTTTGAATCGCTTGAATTAGCTATTGTCAGCACATAATATCAACTAGACCTATCGCATCAGAGAACCGATGCAAATTGTATCCACCAGAAGAAAACTCACCAAAGCCATTCTAACATCGCTTAACCTTGAAGGAGAAGCCCAAGGTGAAATCTGACCATATCAAAAGATTCTTAGCCCATGATTTCCTATAGGTTGGTATGACACTGCAAACCTCTAGGAATACGAATAAGCTAGATATAAACACTAATTTTGGCAATCCTCATTTGACCTTGAAAGAGGGGCCAAAGGTCAAATCTGATCACACCAAAAGTTTCCCAGCCCATGATTTCCTAGATTTTGGTTTACCATTCCAAAGCTCTAGGACCAATAATAAGCGAGTTATAAGCACTTTTAAGTTTGGCTATCCTCGTTTGACCTTGAAGGAGGGGTCCAAGGTCAAATCCGACCACACCAAAAGATTCTCAGCCCATGATTTCCTATAGGTTGGTTTACCATCCTAAACCTCTACGACCAATAATAAGTGAGTTATAAGCACTTTTAAGTTTGGCTATCCTCGTTTGACCTTGAAGGAGGGGTCCAAGGTCAAATCCGACCACACCAGAAGATTCCCAGCCCATGATCTCCAATAGGTTGGTTTACCATCCTAAACCTCTAGGACCAATAATAAGCGAGTTATAAGCACTTTTAAGTTTGGCTATGCTCGTTTGACCTTGAAGGAGGGGTCCAAGGTCAAATCCGACCACACCAAAAGATTCCCAGCCCATGATTTCCTCAGGGTTTCAGATTCGCGTCGGCCATCGGTCATTGACCGAATTTTGAAACAAAACCCCGAATTTTAAATAGAATATTAGGACATATTGTCCGAGTCGTATCCGTGGGCGATAATAGAAGATCTAGACGTCTTTTTATTTACAAAATATGAAGTCACGTTACAACCCTAAAATCTCGCGAGATCTACGTGATTTTAAATTTTTTTTATTGTATAGCAAGGTCTAAGACGTCTTTTATGAAATCTCGTGACAAGCCACGTGATCTGCAAGGAAATCCCAGGGGAAATCTGTGTCCTCATATCTTCTCATAAATATTAATGACTTGGGTGCTGTGGCCGTGAGTTCTCGAGTTTAAAGTATTTGATCTTCGCCTATGCTTCCATTTTATAAAATATTGCACGGAAATCCCAGGGGAAATCTGTGTCCTCATATCTTCCCATGAATATTAATGACTTGGGTGCTATGGCCGTGAGTTCTCGAGTTTAAATTATTTGATTTTCGTCTATGCTTCCATTTTAAAAAATATTGCAAGGAAATCAAATGGAAAATCTGTGTCCTCATATCTTCTCATGAATATTAATTATGATCATCTGGTATTTTCGTGTAATTGTAGATTTTGTTTTCTGTAGGGTTCCACATAAATTTTACTGTAATATTCTGAATTTTTGCTTTGATTAATTTTCTTTTTATTAATAATTGCACTGAAAAAAAAATCAGATTGAAAGTTTATTTGCTAGCTGTAATGTTTACTGCCAGTGGACATTTTAATAGCATTAAAATCTCATGGATCACCGATTCACCATACTTAGGTTCTGTGGCCGTGAGTTCTCGTTTTAGTAATACATGATCACTGAACATCAAAAAGACTTTTTGACATTTTAACTAAAATAAGATTTTTATTATGATTCAGTATATTTTAATTTATATCCCATTCATATACGGTCATTGACTTTAATGACTTAATTTTAGCAACCTGTAGAATGAAAATTTGATTGATAAGAATTCTGTCCTAAATTCTCCGAAAATGTCCTAAACGTTTTCCTAGTCTTAGGACAGAATGTCCGGCCGGACTTTTCATGTAGCAGAATCACTGTTCCTATAGGTTGGTTTACCATCCCAAACCTCTAGGACCAATAATAAGCGAGTTATAAGCACTTTTAAGTTTGGCTATGCTCGTTTGACCTTGAAGGAGGGGTCCAAGGTCAAATCTGACCACACCAAAAGATTCCCAGCCCATGATTTCCTATAGGTTGGTTTACCATCCCAAACCTCTAGGACCAACAATAAGCGAGTTATAAGCACTTTTAAGTTTGGCTATCCTCATTTGACCTTGAAGGAGGGGTCCAAGGTCAAATCCGACCACACCAAAAGATTCCCAGGCCATGATTTCCTATAGGTTGGTTTACCATCCCAAAGCTCTAGGACCAATAATAAGGGAGATATAAGCACTTTTCATGACTGCAAAGAAATGCCTGTGGTGGCCATTTGTTTTTCAAAATGAGGCCAAAAATATTCCCAGTCAAGATTTTATAATGAGGAACATATCCTGTGAATTTGAGATCTCTACCTATAATACCCTTTGCTCTAGAGGGCCACCAAAAGTCCTTGTTTAAAGTCGAAAAACGCCCGTGGCGGCCATCTTGTTTTTCAAAATGAGGCCAAAAATATTCCCAGGCAAGATTTTATGGCTATGAATATATCCTGCAAATTTGAGAAGGCTAGCTATAATATTTTTTTCGTTAGAGCGGTAACGGTGAAATCTCTCTACACACTGCAGCGGCGTAACGAAGTCAAATCCATAGTATCCGGCAAAAGGGTGATCATCCTGAGAGAAGGCTGTACCTTCAAACTAAGGCACCTGGTGCCAACCCATGTAGTGATCTCACTCCTGTAACAGTTTCCCAGTAGTTTTGCTCTTCAGATATCTGCCGGTCAGAGTCCTGTTCTGATAAATCGGCTTGCGGGTCAAACACTTCACCCACACCCTCAGGAAAGTGAAGTCGATTTGCTGTTCAGAGTCACAGTTTGGATATTGAGAAGTAGTACTGGCCGTTGAAGAGGTAGACAGGGATTTAATATTGGTACTGGTCACAGACAGGGTAACAATAAGCTGGCTGGCTGGTATAGGCGGCTTGAATATTTGCATCTTGATGGAGCTGGTTACAGAGTATTGATGAACATCAACAGCAACTGATTTATCTGGCCCATAGTATACTGGCTGACCAGTCCAGTAAGTTGAGCCACTGGCATCTCACTGGGACCTTTAACTGGCTGACTTGAGGTTTGACCAGCCCGGCAGGCCGAGTGAAGGGTCTTTCTGAGGAAAGTACACCAACCGTTGAAGATCTCTTAGGTGATACTGGCACTGAGATCTGTTGAAAAGAAGAGATCAAAAAGAAGACCAGCAGTTCATCTTGGCAATGAACGTTGCTTCTGTAGAACCTCTCCGACCATTTTTTCTTGTCTATAGCCACTTTCTTGACTATTGCAAACACAAGTCAAAACATATTGCTGAGGCGGTGGCAGCGCAACCGAGATGAAACCAGTATATCCCCGACTTTCATCTGGGAATATAATCAGGCCCCAGTAATGATTCAAATTCATCCCTATGATTTTTTTATACTAAACCTTGCATTAATACAAAAGAAAACATTAAAACCCAGTTATGGTACACATTTCTTTCTAACAAGGTTATAGACTCACTCCCGTATAAAGGTCTGTGCTGCCACTACATCAGTGAAACTCTTCCACTGTGCTGTTGGGATGCCATGCCTATCCATAAACTGCTTCGCAAATTCTTTACTGGCCTCTAATTGAGCAGCCTTACGTCTGGGACCAAAGCATGAAACACCTGTTACACAATAATCAATTCTTTACTGACCTCCAACTGAGCAACCTTACAGCTGGAATGAAAGCATGAAACACCTGCTACACACTTAAAACTAGACCTAACACATCAGAAAACTGATGTAAACTGTATCCACCAGAGGGACAACTCACCAAAGCCAGCGAACCATCGTTTGACCTTGAACGGGGGGGTGGGGGGTAAAGGCCATATCTGACCATATCAGAGGATTCCTTGCCCTTGATTTCCTTAAGTTAGTTTCACAGCGCAAACCTCTAGAACCAATAATAAGCAAGTTAAGTAGAGAGGCCTAAGGTGAATCTGACCACATCACAACATTCCCAGCCCAATATTTCTTATAAGCTGGTGTCACATTGCAAACCTGTAGGACCAATAATAAGCAAGTTATAAGCACTTTCTACTTTGGCTATCTTTGTTTGACCTTGAAGGAGGGGTTCAAGGTCAAATCTGACCACATCAGAAGATTCCCAGCCCATACTTTTTGCTATGGGTTGGTTTCACATGCCAAACCTCTAGGAGCAATAATAAGGGAGATATAGGCACTTTGAAAGTCCGCTACATGGGTACTTTGGCACTCCATGGATGACCTTGAATGAAAAGCTTCAAGGTCAAATGTCGGCAAGGTTGTGTATCTGTTATACATATCACTTATGATTTTTGAGAGAAGCCCAGACAAAATTTTAAAAGGTCACTACAGCTAGATCTAAGGACAAATCAAGTTCACACCATGACATTGCACACCTACACCTTAAGGTTTCTGAGATACAGCCAGGGAAAACTTCATGCAGCCCGCCCATCAAGACATTGTGGGTGAAAACAATACCTCGACAGCCCTTCAGGGCTGTGGGGAAAAATGGCTGCAGTTTAATTTTAACTTATTTTATGTGACACACCTTTAGTCATCTGTTACTATATTGAGTGATTATTTGTAATTTACAATGTGATACACATGAAAGATCCAAGTCCAACACTTTTGTGAGTTACTATTGTAGAAGAAAACTGAGCAGCATGATGAGCTAAAAACCAATATATTCCCCACCTAGCTACTAGCTTGAGCCTTCACTATGCTGAGGTTTTGGTCTTCAGTATACTTGCCGCTAGGGCTGTAATCATTAGTGATTTCTGTAGATCGAGGATCGCCTGTTAGATGCGAGTTGAACTCGAGTTGAACTCGAGTAAATGACACAAATATAAATAAAATAACAATGTCCAAATATTGTCATTAAGGGATCCGCCATTACGTACAGATATATATGAGCACTTTATGAAACAGTCACGTAAATCAGGGAAATAAAAAAAAAACGACCATTGCTCATTGATTTTTACATCTTTATGGTTAAAAAAATTGCAAAAGTGGTAGTTTGTAACAAGATTAGTATACCATTAAAAACTCGAGTTTAAATTTCGTAAACCGATGTCATCCCCAAATATCGCCCATCGAGTTATGACTCGAGTTTCGGTCAACTCGTTACAGCACTACTTGCCGCTATCAATACAAATATATTTTTTTATGCTGACACCTCAACAGCCAGTTCCACTAACTACTGGTACCTCTTCTCCAGTCCCCTGGTGTCTGAATACAAAATCATTAAAGATTCAACTGACCTTCATTTGTTACATAGTCCACAATGCCATTAGCCAAGGGATCTTCAGGACCAACCACAACCATTGAAATATTTTCCTTCCGACACCATTCAGAAATTCCACTGAAGTCGGTCAGCTTCAGATCTGTGAACACAATGTATGCGTATTCACTCTTCAATCTGTTCAGGAAGCCACAAGCTTTTCCTTGTGCAAATATTCATGTAAAGATTCCGAGATCAAAATGGTACCACAGATGGAGTATCCACTTATAGATGAAGTCTCTCATTCTGAAGGCATATTACTGTGAAATAGACTTCCACTTACTTGTGACAATGCTAGGATTAAGAATGGGTCAGTACACAGATTTTACCATAAAACTGGAGAACAGTTAGAGGATCGCTTGCAAAAAAAAGATGTTTTTGCACAGCAAAGCATTTTTGTGTTTTGAAATTTTTGCAAAAAAATTTGAAAAATTCAAAATGGCCACCATTTTTGGCGAGACAAAACTTTTTTGAAAAATGGGATGGTTACCCTGCAGAGATACCATGTGGGTCAAAAATTTCATCGAAATTGCTCTATCTAGCACGGTTTTTGAGATATAAGCATTTTTGTGTTTGCAATTTTTGCGAAAAATTCAAAATGGCAGCCATTTTTGGCGAGACAAATTTTTTTTTGAAAATTGGGATAGCTACTCTTCAGAGATACTCTGGGGGTCAAAAATTTTGTAAAAATCACTATCTTGCACGGTTTTCGAGATGTAAGCATTTTTGTGTTTTCATGCCTTGAACAATTTTTCCTCCTTGATAGATAAGGTATCTTTTAAAAGAAACAGCATGTCTCTGGGCCTTGTCCTTTTGGAGGATAAGTTGTTCACGCATACGCGCACATGCCGCAGAGTTGTACCATAATGTCAGCTGACTGACAAGCTGACCGGCCTTTGTGTCAGCTGACGATGTGAGTTTCAGAGTAGAAGTGAAAGGAGAAAAAGACACAAAAAAGTCCAATGCAAATGGTATTCACAAATAAAGTAAAAGTTAAGGTGTAAAAAGCATTGGGGTGTTGCGGTAGCAATTTTTTCCTGCCGGTTTCACGTCTTGTGGTTCCCGGTCGGTTACCGGTTAACCGACTCTTATTTAACAACAAGAGGAGAGTGCCCGTGAACGGGCACTGTGTCAGCTGACTGAATGTTTTTGATTTGTGATGGTGATAATGAGAGGAAAGCATAATTATCAGGGAAAGGGCTGTACAGAAATACAGTAAATGGTAACTGAACAGCATGTTCGAAAGATATTCCGAAGCTGACAGAAGAAAAGGACAAAAAAGTTGTGCCCTGCAAATGGTATTATGAAATAAAGTAACAAGGTAATTGTTTAAGTGTAAAAAGTAGGTTAAAAATATTTAAAGAAATACTATAAATGCAATATCCTCATTCGACCATGAAGAAGGGGTCCAAAGGTCAAATCTGACCATACCAAAAGATTCCCAGCCAAAGAATTTAGGATGGTTTACCATCCCAAACCTCTCCGACCAATAATAAGTGAGTCATAGGCACTTTTTAAGTTTGGCTATCCTTGTTTGACCTTGAAGGAGGGGTCCAAGGTCAAATCCGACCACACAAAAAAATTCCCAGCCCATGATTTCCTGTAGCTTGTTTACCATCCCAAACCTGTAGGACCAATAATAAGCGAGTTCTAAGCCATTGTAAGTTTGGCTATCCTCAATTGACCTTGAAGGAGGGGTCCCAGGTCAAATCTGACCACACCAAAAGAATCCCAGCCCATGATTTCTTATATGTTGGTTTACCATCCCAAACCTCCAAGACCAATAATACGCGAGTTATAAGCACTTTAAGTTTGGCTATCTTCGTTTGACCTGGAAGGAGGGGTCTAAGGTGAAATCCGACCACACCAAAAGATTCCCAGCCCATGATTTTCTATATGTTGGTTTTCCATTCCAAACCTCTAGGACCAATAATAAGCGAGTCATAAGCACTTTTAAGTTTGGCTATCCTCATTTGACCTTGAAGGAGGGGTCCAAGGTGAAATCCGACCACACCAAAAAATTCCCAGCTCATGATTTTCTATAGGTTGGTTTTCATTCCAAACCTCTAGGACAATAATAAGCCAGTTATAAGCACTTTCATGTTTGGCTATCCTCATTTGACCTTGAAGGAGGGTTCCAAGGTCAAATCAGACCATATTAACAGATTCCCAGCCCATGATTTCCTACAGGTTGGATACAATGATTTACTCAACAGTGAGAACCTGAAAGAAGCTATTGCTCAGCTATGCCATGACATAGAGGTCTGCAATTTCACTGTCTATGTTATAGCTGACCAAAACGTCTGTGAATAACATATTTAACAAAATACTCTAAATGTAATAGTTTTCAAGTTACAACTGATTTACTCAAGAGTGAGAACCTCAAAGTAACTATTACTCAGCTATGCAATGAGCTACATGTCTGAATTTTTGCTCTGTTATAGCTGACCTAAAAGTAGGTGAACAACATATTTAAGTAAAATACTGTAAATGCAATAGTTTTCAAGTTACAACTGATTTACTCAATAGTGAGAACCTGAAAATAGCTATTGCTCCGCTATGCCATGAGCTATAGGTCTGTAATTTCACTATGTAATAGCTAACCCAAAAGTAGGTGAACAATATATTTTAACAAAATACTCCCAAATGCAATATTTTTCAAGTTATAGCCAATTTACTCAACAGTCAGTGCCTGAGAATAGCTATTGCTCAGTTGTGCCATGAGCTACAGGTCTGTAATTTCACTATGTTATAGCTGACCCAAAAGTAGCTGAATAACATATTTGCACAAATTTCTGTAAAGGCAATAGTTTTCCAATTACAACTGATTTACTCAACAGTGAGAACTTCAAAGTAGCTATTACTCAGCTATGCAATGAGCCACAGGTCTGGAACTTCACTATGTTATAGCTGACCCCAAAATAGGTGAATAACATATGCAACAAAATACTCTAAATGCAATAGTTTCCAAGTTATAAGTGATTTACTCAACAGTGATAACCTAAAAGTAGCTATTACTCAGCTATGCCATGAGCTACAGGTCTGAAATTTGACTATGTTATAGCTGACCCAAAAGTAGCTGAATAACATATTTATACGAAATTCTCTAAATGCAATAGTTTTCAAATTATAAGTGATTTACTCAACATTGAGAACTCCAAGTAGCTACTACTCAGCTATGCAATGAGTCACAGGTCTGGAACTTCACTATGTTATAGCTGACCCCAAAATAGGTGAACAACATATTGAAACAAAATACTCTAAATGCAATAATTTCCAAGTTATAAGCGATTTACTCAACAGTGATAACCTAAAAGTAGCTATTACTCAGCTATGCCATGAGCTACAGGTCTGAAATTTTACTATGTTATAGCTGACCCAAAAGTAGGTGAACAACATATTTAAGCAAAATACTGTACATGCAATAGTTTTCAAGTTACAACTGATTTACTCAAAAGTGATGACCTAAAAGTAGCTATTACTCAGCTATGCCATGAGCTACAGGTCTGAAATTTTACTATGTTATAGCTGACCCAAAAGTAGCTGAATAACATATTTATATTAAATTCTCTAAATGCAATAGTTTTGCAATTACAACTGATTTACTCAATAGTGAGAACCTCAAAGTAGTTATTACTCAGCTATGCAATGAGCTACAGGTCTGAAATTTTACTATGTTATAGCTGACCCAAAAGTAGGTGAACAACTTATTTAAGCAAAATACTGTAAATGCAATAGTTTTCAAGTTACAACTAATTTACTCAATAGTGATGACCTAAAAGTAGCTATTACTCAGCTATGCCATGAGCTACAGGTCTGAAATTTTACTATGTTATAGCTGACCCAAAAGTAACTGAATAACATATTTATACGAAATTCTGTAAATACAATAGTTTTCCAATTACAACTGATTTACTCAATAGTGAGAACTTCAAAGTAGCTATTACTCAGCTATGCCATGACCTACAGATCTGAAATTTCACTATGTTATAGCTGGCCCAAAAGTAGCTGAATAACACATTTATACGAAATTCTCTAAATGCAATAGTTTTGCAATTACAACTGATTTACTCAATAGTGAGAACCTCAAAGTAGTTACTACTCAGCTATGCAATGAGCTACACGTCTGAAATTTTACTATGTTATAGCTGACCCAAAAGTAGGTGAACAACATATTTAAGCAAAATACTGTAAATGC
Organism: Sabellastarte sp. h YS-2021; assembly: GCA_964017235.1. Lineage (NCBI taxonomy): Eukaryota > Metazoa > Annelida > Polychaeta > Sabellida > Sabellidae > Sabellastarte > Sabellastarte sp. h YS-2021. The sequence goes on along the minus strand of OZ024929.1, from coordinate 188,437,745 downwards.
AATAGTTTTCAAGTTACAACTGATTTACTCAATAGTGATGACCTAAAAGTAGCTATTACTCAGCTATGCCATGAGCTACAGGTCTGAAATTTTACTATGTTATAGCTGACCCAAAAGTAGCTGAATAACATATTTATATGAAATTCTCTAAATGCAACAGTTTTCCAATTACAACTGATTTACTCAATAGTGAGAACTTTAAAGTAGCTATTACTCAGCTATGCCATGAGCTACAGGTCTGAAATTTCACTATGTTATAGCTGGCCCAAAAGTAGCTGAAAACATATTTATACGAAATTCTCTAAATGCAATAGGTTTTAAGTTACAAGTGATTTACTCAATAGTGAGAACTTCAAAGTAGCTATTACTCAGCTATGCAATGAGCCACAGATCTGAAACTTCACTATGTTATAGCTGATCCCAAAATAGGTGAATAACATATTGAAACAAAATACTGTAAATGCAATAGTTTCCAAGTTATAAGCGATTTACTCAACAGTGATAACCTAAAAGTAGCTATTACTCAGCTATGCCATGAGCTACAGGTCTGAAATTTTACTATGTTATAGCTGACCCAAAAGTAGCTGAATAACATATTTATATTAAATTCTCTAAATGCAATAGTTTTGCAATTACAACTGATTTACTCAATAGTGAGAACCTCAAAGTAGTTATTACTCAGCTATGCAATGAGCTACAGGTCTGAAATTTTACTATGTTATAGCTGACCCAAAAGTAGGTGAACAACATATTTAAGCAAAATACTGTAAATGCAATAGTTTTCAAGTTACAACTGATTTACTCAATAGTGATGACCTAAAAGTAGCTATTACTCAGCTATGCCATGAGCTACAGGTCTGAAATTTTACTATGTTATAGCTGACCCAAAAGTAACTGAATAACATATTTATACGAAATTCTCTAAATGCAATAGGTTTTAAGTTACAAGTGATTTACTCAATAGTGAGAACTTCAAAGTAGCTATTACTCAGCTATGCAATGAGCCACAGATCTGAAACTTCACTATGTTATAGCTGATCCCAAAATAGGTGAATAACATATTGAAACAAAATACTGTAAATGCAATAGTTTCCAAGTTATAAGCGATTTACTCAACAGTGATAACCTAAAAGTAGCTATTACTCAGCTATGCCATGAGCTACAGGTCTGAAATTTTACTATGTTATAGCTGACCCAAAAGTAGCTGAATAACGTATTTATATTAAATTCTCTAAATGCAATAGTTTTGCAATTACAACTGATTTACTCAATAGTGAGAACCTCAAAGTAGTTGTTACTCAGCTATGCAATGAGCTACAGGTCTGAAATTTTACTATGTTATAGCTGACCCAAAAGTAGGTGAACAACATATTTAAGCAAAATACTGTAAATGCAATAGTTTTCAAGTTACAACTGATTTACTCAATAGTGATGACCTAAAAGTAGCTATTACTCAGCTATGCCATGAGCTACAGGTCTGAAATTTTACTATGTTATAGCTGACCCAAAAGTAACTGAATAACATATTTATACGAAATTCTGTAAATGCAATAGTTTTCCAATTACAACTGATTTACTCAATAGTGAGAACTATTACACTACCACAATACCTCTAAAAAAGAAGGTGAAAAACATATTTCCCTGGGATGCCTGGTTATGATTCATGTACATGTGTAGTATAGTATACAGTTTGGTTTCCAAATTTTCGTTTTGACTGTAGTACTACGAGTAAGTAAATATGATGGTTGATTTTAACATTTTTATCAAACTAAAACTGGATTAAAAGGCCAGGTTACAGGGCTTACCTACATTGATACAGTTCTCGAGCTGGGCAGTCCCTCCGTTGCCTGGAGACACAAACACCCGGCCTATCTGTGGAGACTGTAGCAGCTTCCATGCCAGACAATGCTCCCGTCCCCCAGACCCCAGCACCAGAACACGGTCCATCACTGCTTTACCATAGGTAAATCCTGGACACCAAAAAGTAACCAAGTATAATTTTAAACATTAGTACTGGTTAGTGTTGGTATCGGATGAAAATATGTATATCGATATCAAACCATTTTACCTTCTGTATCAATCAATATTGAAATATTGGGGCATGAGATGCTTTACTGGGGTAGACCTTCTAAACACTTTTGTGAGGTTTAGTAGTGCCCCAAAACGTAAACAAATATGGCAGTTCCATTTTCGCAGTCAGTAAAAGTTACCAAAAATGATATGAAAATGAATATGATCTTCAAATTTTGTAATTTATATTGGTAAACAGAGTTGCATCCATTTTCTAGTATGTTCCGATATTGATATTGTACCCTACATTATCGATATCGGCACATTTAGCAAGAATTGATAAATATTTCCAAATCGATAAACAATACCAGCACTAGCACTGGTATTGACACGTCTTTACCCCATGGTTACTGGATTGTAGCCAGACAACACAGAGTAGTGCTAGGAGAACGCTAGGATTTTACTTGTGATGTTCGTATTGAAAATTTGAAAACAAACTTCAAGCATTTCTGATGATGGAGTCGAAAGTGTAAGCCAGAGAGAAAAATCAAATATTAAACTAGCCCAAGGACACATACATGGCCAGATGCAAAATGTATCCACCATAAAAGGACAACATGGCTGTGAAGATAAACAGCATTTTAATAAGTGAGTTATAAGCACTTTTAAATTTGGCTACCTGGCTACTTGAAGGAGGGGCCCAAGGTCAAATCTGACCACATCAGAAGATTCCTTACCCATGTTTTCTTATTGGTTGGTTTCACATTGCTTCATATTTCTTATAGGTTGGTTTCACATTGCAAACTTCTAGCACCAATAATAAGTGAGTTATAAGCACTTTGCAATAGTTTTCAAGTTACAACTGATTTACTCAACAGTGAGAACCTCAAAGTACCTATTACTCGGCTATGCAATGACTATAGGTCTGCAATTTTACTATGTTATAGCTGACCCAAAAGTAGGGCGGTGAACGAGTACTCGAGCCTCGGTGTATGAGGCGGTCTTGCCTTGCACTCGAGTCCATTTTAAAAACTTGGTTACTCGCGAGGTATTGTATTATCGTCCACGTAATAAAACGCTTGTGTAAAATATGTTACATTTCAGCATTTCCGTCACATAATATCAATTAAAGTTGTTATTTTCGCTTGAAAACATACAATTTTCTCCATATTCTATAATATATGGTCAAATAGAAGACGTTTTTCTTCAAAAGTTTCGTTTCCGGAACAGACTATTTGTTTACAGAAGACTTCTAATGGTAGATACTAAATCTCGCGCTTACTCTAATTCGGGCCGTTTGTCAGAGGGTGAGTACTCAATGCCATTTTTCAGTACCCGTCACAGCCCTACCCAAAAGTAGCTGAATAAAATATTTAAATTCCTCTAGTGCTGCTTCTAATTAGAATCACAACTAGTGCTGTTTCTTATGGATGTTTATCAGCTGCAATTAGAAGCAGCAAAAGTAAAAACTATTTTCCACCCACCTAAACAGTTTTACAGCTAACAAGTACAAGCATATACGAGTAATTCATAAAAGCAGTAATTGATGTGCAATATAGTTATAGGTACCGGGGTACATTTTAATCACTCAGTGCAGCCTTAATGATAAGTTATAAGCACTTTTAAGTTTGGCTATCCTCTTTTAATCTTGAACGTTCAGCCAAAGGTCTAATCTGACATCAGAAGATTCGCAGCCCATGATTTCCTATTGGGTGGCTTTACATGCCTCGTCTTAGTGATGCCCAAGTATCCCAACTTATGTGCTGTTTTTAGAGACTTCAGCTGGTAATATGATTTTGTCAATTCTCATCAGGATGCCATTTGCTTCATATAATTCTGTTCTCACTGGGTAAAATGGAGTGAAATCCTGGTCTCTTGTGGTGTTCATATATGTGTAGTCTCATGCACCTCATTACTTTCTGCTGCTGTAGACAACTGCAGATACAGTCTTCTCAATGTGGTCAGGTCCAGTCTCTGCTAGTGGGTGTCTTGACAGGTAATTTAGGGGTTTCTTTGGTCCTTCCAGGTTCACAATCTCATTGCCTATGTCCTGCAGCACCATCGCACACTTTTAAACCCAAGGTGGTAGTTCAGCTGCAAATGGGAATGAGTGGTTTGTGGCAAGCCACTATCTGGAACTTGGGTGCCCCCCAAAAGATAAATTGACAGTCTGTCCTCCCAATTGACGGCTAAGGCATCTTGATCAGTTTGGCTGTACCGTTTATCTACATCATTCAAGGTTCTGCTAACAAGTTGCACTGGGAGTAGGCCTCTATGCGTCCTCTGGAATAGGCCAGCTACTATTCTGTCTGTGTAACTTGCTTCAGCGCGGACTACAATTGGGAGCTTTTGACTGAAGTTGCCGAGTGTTGTGACCTCTGATGCTTTGCTTGATTTTATCAATTGCTTTCTGCTCGTAGCTCCCCCATTGGAAGTCAGCATCTTTCCTTGTTAGGGTTCTTATGGGGATGTTCCACTGGAGCCGACCCTACAACTGACTCTACGACTCTAGGGTCGGTTACAAAAGTCAGGGGACGGGGACAAAAATCCAGAAAAATAGCCACCCTCAGCAGGCAAGAACCCCAGGCCGCAGGTACAGACAAATGACCAACATTAAGATTTGGAAAAATCTTAGGAGCAACTTCTGTTGTAAGAATTATAAGACAACCAAAGAGATGTTCTACAAAAGATTCACGGGCCATGATTTCTTACAAGTAGTTTCCATATCTGATGAAGCTAGCTGCAATATTTTAGGTTACAACAATATAAAATATTTTAGAACAAACTTTAAGACCCGAAAATTTTAAAAGTGTTTTCATGGCAACAGTTGCTGCTGGATACCACTCAAAACCTAATCAGCTGAAGATCCACTTGGGGTTAACATATCCTGAAAATTTGGTGAATATCCATGCATGGGTTTAGGCTGTGAAACACCCACAAACTTTAAGACTTGAAAATCTGAAAAGTGTTGTCATGGATACCCCCAAAACCTAATCAGCTCTAGATCCTCTTGGGGTAAACATTCCCTGAAAATTTGCTGAAAATCTGTGCAGGGGTTTAGGTGGTGGAACACCCATAAGCTTTATGCCAACTGCTGCTGCCAACGCCACTCGCAGGGGATGACTATAACCCCAGCCTTTATGGGCTGAGGTTAAAAAAGGATGGGAAGAATCTGGGTCGGTTTTAACTTCCCGGCTGATGTAACTGATTCTGGCTTGTCTGGATCTTGAGGACGACCTGACCAGGGTCGCGATGTTTTCTACATGACTAGACAGGGAAACTACCATGACAAGCGGTAAACCCCCCCAACAAACAAGTTGTATCAGGCCATGACAAGCCCTAGTCAGTGTTGATTCTAGAAAACTTGAAATATGGGGGCAGTTCCCCCCCCCCCCCCCCCCCCCCCCCCCATGTCCTAAATATGTGGGGGCTTGATCAATTAAAATGGGAACTTGTACCTCGGCCATGGAGGGATTAAATTCAGAACCATTTATTTGTCTGCTAGCAGGATTACACTAGCTTGTTACTAAGTTATTACCATTATATATGCAGCAGATGACTTACCAGCACCGTAGCCTTCTATGTCTAAAATATTTCTGCATACATGCATGGGAACACTTCCATGCATGCTGTACAAACTGGTTCAACAGTTATTATCTGACGTTTGAATCATCTTCTTTGTAGTATCCGTCTTGTTTTCATATTAAATAACATTTTCACAGATAATAGGATTCTCGCAAATCAATCAGTGCCCCTCCATTTTGTAAACATGCGAGATCACGTTTTCTACCGAACGTGTCGAATCTACCGAATCGCGGGTTAGTAGGGGTGTTACGGTAGCGCTATTTTTCCTTTCTGGTTTCACGTCATGTACTTCCCGGTCGGTTACCGGTTAACCATCTCTAATTTGACAAAACATAAGAACAAAGTGCTTTCCATACTGTAAAACAGGAATTTTAACATTACACAGATGTGTCCTCCATTCTGATTGGCTAAACGACAAAATATATGGTAGCTATGAATTATCGCTCGTTTTACTTTACTTTGAAGTGCAAGCGGTAGCTGAACTTCATGACGGTTTGCAGTAATTTATTTACCATACCGACGATACCGGTACTACCGCAACACCCCTACGGGTTAGTGCTAAAACTTGCGAGATATTGCGTATCCGGCACTCTAGACATCACTGCCTAGTGACAAACCGACAGGACTGGAGAAATGTACAGAATCAACACAACCACACTAGCAGCCAGTGTTGCCATTCCAGTTTTGATGAAATTTCTGGGGGAAAAAAAAAAAAGTGTGGGAAAAAAAAAAGTGTCGACGAATCAACAAATCTAAAACTAGGCCAAAACAAAATGTTGGAATCCCATCACAATGACCAAACTACAGTATTGACATTTTTAATTATGGTTTTCAGGTGTGGGTTTTAAAAATTATGTAAAAATACAGCAAACTATTTCTGATTCTATGACCGAAATAGCAACTTAAAATAGAAAATTTCCATTTGTAAAGTATTGCATCCACTGAAACAAGCAGAGAGGGATGTGCTTCTGACAATAACTCATGTGACAATGAAAACACTCTTCCTTGTTCCTGGCTTTTATGCTCCAAATTTCGGACCTCTGGGAAAGACAGCTCCTAAATTCCTAGCCTCTTGGAAATACCCAGAGTTAAAAAACATGCTGTAGTTCTGGTCATGTGACGGATCCAAATGTTATGTTGACCGTCAACCTAATCGTCTCGATTTTTAATTGGTCAACACTTATCCATCTTTCTCCCAGAAATTGCTCTGTTCAAATAGGCTTAGGGTGTGATTACTATATGATTAAACAAACTTTTTCAAGTTTCTTTATATTTATAGTATACACATGAACCTTTTCTACCTGCTACCTTTAGGATTCTGATTACTTATACTGTTTTCTTCTCATTGTTAGCACAATTGTCACATTTTTACCTCACATCATACTGGAAATGGACTGAAAATTATGATAACACTTAAGTGACAAAAACAAGTCAAGCCAGTTTCATGAAAGGATCATAGCACAAGACTGGAAGTGATAAGGACAAGACTGGAAGTTAGGACAAGTCTGGAATGCTTAGGACAAGACAGGAAGTGACTAGGATGAGCTGGTTTCCAGGTGGGCGCAGCCACAGTCAGGAACAAGAGTTGTTGAAATATCAAACATATACCGACAAGAAGGCCCCAGTGGAACACCCCTATTAATGGTGCAGTGTCTTTTCTGTGGGGAGATTTGGTTGGTACAGATCCTACCTTCACGATATGTGGTGTCATATTGCTCATTTGCTGCTGTGTCTTCCATCTGAGCTGCCTCCTCTAGAAACAGTCAGCCCTCACTTTTTGCTTGCGCCTTTTTGAACCAATGTTTTGTTTGTAACTGTATCAGATGCTCTAGCAACCTTTCATCTGTGTTCATAAATTCACAAGTCCTGGCCTTTTCTCTTAATCTTATTGCGCAAGACAAGATGGATTCATTCTGCTGGGGTTTTGTCCATAAAACTTGGGACTATTTCTTGCCAAAGAAGAATAAACATTACATAATATACTTTAGCTTCATTTTCAGTTTGGTATACTTGTTCCCATTGCCCTCTTGGTCTGATGGCTTTTCTCCAACTGGGCAATCTCGGTGCCACCGTAAATAATGAAAGCATCAACTTTGTCTTGGTTTATTTGTGATACCAAAGAATCAGAATTCTCTTTCGATACTTTCAGGCCAGATTTCCCACGCCTTTTCAAATTTACCCAATCATCTGCTTCTGCCTTCACGTGTCAATCAAACAGCCTCCTAATCTGCTTCAACTGTGTGTATACATGTGGTTAGTCCATAACCTGCTTCTGCTTTGTTTCTTCAAATAATTGCTCAACCTGTACTGTAAATCAGTCTGGTTTATCCTCGTCGCCAATAATATATCAGTGAAACAATCTATCAGCTAAGATACACGTGTTTATTCTACACGATCGTTCACGCATAACATACAAAGGTAAACAAACGAGGGGGTTTTCCAGCATCCAACAAAAAAGGTTCTTCAGGAACCTACTACTGCTTCCCCGCATAAGTTGGCCGCCCTTCCCACAGCTTCACAGGGCTTTAACATGAGTGGCCTACTACATAGTGATGGGAATCGCCTCCAAGTGGCATGGTTGATTAATCGTCCATTTTTCTAAGTGATGATCGAGTCATAATCGATTCCAATGTTGGTTCTATCATGAAACACATTCCGGGATGAAGTGTATGTTGAATTGATGATGCGGTAGGAATAACGGTGTTCCGACATTTAGAATCTACCGAAAACGCTCCCTTCCTGTAAATATGGCGGCAGATATAAACAAACCCAAAATTCGTGACAAATCTGTCAATTTATCGAGGAAACGGACTTCAAAAGACGTTGCTTTTACAGCCAGGAGGAATTTTCAACTGAATAACTGCAGTTGCAATCGAGTGAAAACACTTCAAAAAGTTAGCCATTAAAGCCAGGAGGGGCAATTTTCAACTGAATTACATGAAAAATTGTCCGAAATAAGGTCCTTGAAAAATACCAAAAGTTTTTGTTTCACAATACTAAAGTATAGTAGATGATCGTAATGTCGATATGCTCATTAAGTCGATCGGTCGGCCTTGACAGCTTTACAACACATGGCAAACTTAATTTGAAATTGCAAATTAAACAAACATACAATACTATAATATATTCCACAACAGTGTGGCTGTAATCTATTCCAAACAGTTATAATTTTATATTTTCTAAAATAAACACGAATATTACCTAAATACAAAAATAAGCCATGTAGTTCATTATAACAAAACAAATATAATATCTGTGCACAAAACTTTGTTCAAAAGATCTAATTGATCACCTTGTAACAAATCTTTCATCTTGCTGATCCCAATGAAAGTTGTGGTACTAGGTGATCGACTTAGTGTACATTTCCATACACACTGATCCGCTACCCGTATCCGCGATGCAGATTGCATAAAATGTGTTTCCATACGCGCTTAAAGACAAGTGCATAAACAATGCAGATTTGGGAATAAATATAGCAAGCAGCATAGATTTCAATTTGAATTGGTGGAAAAGTATTGGTTAATAGTTAAATCCATGACAGAATATATTTTTATGAATTATTAAGACTTATAAATATTTCTTAAAGGGAGATTTTTCAATTTGTCCATTTATATTTTATTGTTGTTATATTTACTTAAAATATTACGAAATCAATCACATAACCAATGTAGATGTATTCTGCATATTACAAGCTTCAAAATGATACCTTATTTTTAAAATTTGAGCAAAAAATGACGATTTTATGCTTGCTTAAAGAGAATAGATATAACAGAATCAGTGATCTTGACATTTTTTACGTTGCGTGAATGCGTTTTTTTGCAACAGTGCTGCATTCTCTTCACGCATTGCGCATACTTAACGCAATAAGGATCAGTGCATATGGATTTGTTTATTTGGGGTTTTACGTCGCTTTCAACACTGTACAGGTCATATCACGACGGGTAGTTGGAAGGGCAGAGGAAACCAGTACATTGAGTTCGCTAGGGTTGTGTACTGTAAACTGCCGACCAACGGCAAGCAACTACCAGCTTTCCCACTTACGGCCATGACGGGGATCGAACCCCGGCCGCAGAGGTGGGAGGCGAGAGTGTTACCACTCTGCCACCGTGGCCCCTCATCACGTGTATGGAAATGGCCCCTTAATGATCAATCTTACAAATGACAGTCGTTTTTGTGCATTTTCAAACGCAAGTTTGAACTTACTGCTGCAAAAAATCTTAGAAGTCTTGCAGCAGTTTGTTAGTTATTTGCTTTATGAAGTCGTATTTTTCAATGTACCTTAATATTTTGAAGTTGATTTTAATTTTTTTAAGTAAAAACAATTGGTCTTTATAAGTCTCCCTTAAGTGATCGACTTTATGATCATCCACTATATTTACTTGCCTCTTATGAATGCAAACTTTCTCCATTAAAATGGTCAAAAAGAACGGAATTCCCATTACGTACGCCCTGAAAGATCCCGCCACAACACTCGCAGTGTATTTAGGATAACACTGGGCGTTTACACTCTGCTATATAGAGAGTGGTAGCAGCACATGGGTTAGCATGAAGTGGATCGATTTTTCTAAAATTTCTACTAAAATAACAGTATACTGTATCCCTGTATCATAAACTTTTTGTAAAAGGTTTGATAGTACATAATTACATTACAAAAGATCAAATTTCTATGTTTTGATCAAATTTTATGTCTGTTAAATTTAATAATTTAAATTATTAAAATGAATTTTATTGGCCTTCTCATGGGAGGGAAAATCCTGACTGCAATTACATCATGACCCATTCACAAACCAATTCTATTGATCATGAGTTAATTGCTATTTTCTTTCTTCTAAACATTTTTGTGAACTTTTAAATATTATAAATCCAAGAAACACCTTGATTTGCTCAAAATATGAATATGGGAGAAGTATTTTTGGCTAAAAAATCGAACCACTTCATGAATTTTTGGTGCAGATATTTTTCAAAGATTTTGTACAATTTTACAATTGAAAGAAGCAAGTTATGAACCATTTTTACATAATATTGCGATCACTTTCTTCTGTATATCTGCCAAACATAATGTTTCTAGCTAATCTACTTTTTTTCATAGCACAAAAAACACCTGAAAAATCGACCCACTTCATGCTAACCCATGTACTGTAGTGTTTCAACCTAAGGATCTTCATTATCGCCCAATCCACGTGTATTTTTGCTAGAAAACAGAAAGACCACAGATAGCACCATAACATTTTTAGGTTTAAATCAAACACATATTTTCTTTTCACATTTTAGCCATCATTTAACTTCTTTCTTTTATACCTTTCTCAAAATTACACCAAGAAAATATTTTCCCACACTTTTGTCCGTCTTCAGTCTGCACATGTACAGGAAAAGGAAGTCTACAAGTGTCAGGTCATGCAGGTCAATCGGAAGTTAAAACTGGGTCACAAAACATCACACAGGACTGCAAGAGTGGAATTTGGAAGATAAATTTTATAGTACATACATTATTGTAAGTATTTCATTAACAGTAAGTTATGTAAACACCAAACGGTTGACTAGAAATGTTTTGTTCTGTATTCCATTGAGTGTTATCCTACTGTTCGTACATATTTTGATACTTAATTTCAGGGTGATGGCTACTGCAGTACCAGCATGAAGTGGGTCATTTTTTCAAGAAATTTTACCGAACTAAAGTAGGAACTTCACCTGTCCTTTTTTCTTCACCCGTATCCGTTATTGCCCGTATCCGTGATACCCTAGATCTTTTGTTATAAATCAGTGTACTAGCTGTCCGTGAAGAACGAGTTTTTCCTTCCTAATCACGGACACGGATGAGTCCACTGTTTTATACCAAAAGATCTAGGGTATCACAGATATGGGCAATAACGGATACGGGTGAAGAAAAAAGGAGTAGCAGTTGTCTATAACATCCATGAAAGTCCGTGCTCCATGCTCCGACTCCGCCCTCATTATTTGCTCCGACTTCAAAACAATCATAATGCCCCCTTCAATAATTGCGAACAAGAAGAGGCTTTAACATGTTATGCAGCCTTTTGTAAGTTTTTCTAAAATAAGTATTCATGTTTTTGATGAATAATATACTTTCTAATGATGTCTTCACTTTATTTATGTTGTTTGTTTTATTATTTATTTTTAAGAAATATATAATGAAAGATTAACAAATATAAAATGACAGATATTCACTTTATTTTGAAGGCACCTTTTCTTGACACTTATCTTGAATTAATTATGTAAAAGAAACATTTTAAAGCAAAGAGATATTCAAAAATATAAGAATATTGTTGTATCAATTACGTCAGAGGAAATGAAGTCAGAGCAGAAACGCAACTGCCATGGAGCAAATTCAGCAGATGGATCACACAACTGCTCCATGTAAATATATTGCTCCTTCCCCAATCTCCCTCAACCTCCTTTATGCAACCATAAACAGGTTCCATGTACATAATGCTCCTCCTCCCCTGCTAGTTATATCCCCAGACGAAAGTCGGGGATATATTGGATTCAGGTCCGTCGCGCCGCCGCTGCCGCTGCCGTAGAAATTTCCTTGTGGACGCGATAACTCAAAAACAAATTAATAATTTTTTTTCAAACTTGGTACACATGTTAAGGGTGCCCAAAGGAAGATCCCTATTTTAAGGTGACCTTAAACTCCCAGTAAAAAAGAACTTATGGCCACCTTAAGGTCAGAAATTGGACTTTTGGCCACTTAGAGCCCTGTAGGTCACAAACTATGATGCTCAGCTGGCTGAAATTTTACCTGACAACACATTAATATGTTCTTAGTACATGTGCCGGAAATCATGACTTTAAGTTGAGGAGAAAATTGTGTTTGAGGCCCATAAATACCCCCACTTAGGGATTTTTTGCTATTCTTTTCACATATTTTGCCCTATAATTTGGAAGTGATAATTCTGATGAGTCTCAAACTGCGCTAGGTATAACTTTGATATGTAATCCTTGTCTGTAGAAAATTTTAGGGCTGTAGGTTTACCCAAAGGGGTCGACTTAAGGTCTCAAAAGTGCCCACAGAGACCCAATTTATGCACTTTTTGCCACTTTCAAGCACTGTAGCTTTCAAACTATGTCTCTCATCTAAGTTAAATATCATCTGGGAATATATCTATGTGTTTTCTTATATGTGCCCCAACATTTAGGCCTTTAATAGACAGTTAACCTGTGTATCAGGACCATAAACACCCACCCGAGTGACCCTTATAAGACATTTTTCACATCTTTTTCCCTGTAACTTGGAAATGGTAAGTCTGAGAAGTTTCAAACTGTATTAGATATATATTCTGTGTGTAATCTTAGTATGTAACAGATTTTAAGTCTGAAGCTTTAATTTTGAAGGTCAAATTGAGGTCTCTAAAAGGCTCCCAAAGACCCAATATTTGGACTTTTTGCTACTTTTAAGCCCTGTGACTGTCAAACTATGTGACTGATAGAGCTCAAATCCTATCTGAGAAGATATTAGTGTGTTATTTTTATATGTGCCAAAAATTAAGGCTTTAAGAAGACATTTAACCTGTGTATGAGGACCATAAATCCCCACCCGAGTGACCATTTTTAGACATTTTTCACATATTTTTCCCTGTAACTTGGAAATGGTAAGTCTAAGAAGTTTCAAACTGTATTAGATGCATATTCTATGTGTAATCTTAGTATGCGACAAATTTTAAGTCTGAAGCTTTAATTTGAAGGCCACATTTAGGTCTCTAGAAGGCCCCATAAAGACCCAGTATTTGGACTTTTTGCCAATTTTAAGGCCTGTGACTGTTAAACTATGTGACTGATAGAGCTGAAATCTCATCTGGGAATACATTATTATGTTCTTTTTACATGTGCCAAAAATCAAGGCTTCAAGTAGACATTTAACCTGTGTATGAGGACCTTAAACACCCACCTGAGTGACCCTTTTAAGACATTTTTCACATATTTTGCTCTGTAACTTGGAAATGGTAAGTCTGAGAAGTTTCAAACTTTTTTAGATACATATTCTATGTGTAATCTTAGTATGTAACAAATTTTAAGTCTGAAGCTTTAATTTGAAAGCCACATCGAGATCTCTAAAAGGCCCACAGAGACCCAATATTTGGACTTTTTACCACCTTTAAGCCCTGTAACTGTTAAACTATGTGATTGATGGAGCTGAAATCCCATCTGGGAATGCATTATTATGTCCTTTTTACATATGCCGAAAATCAAGTTTTTTAGTAGACATTTAACCTGTGTATGAGGGCCATAGACACTCGCCCAAGTGCCTTTTTTGACATTTTTTCCGTATTTTGCCCTGTTATTTGGAAATGCTTAGTGTGACAAGTCTTAAACTGTATTATATATAATTTTTGTTTGTTATGTATGTCCCCCAAAAAGTTTCAGATCTGTAGTTTAATTGCTAAGGTCTCTTTAACAATTGTAAAATGCCCACAGAAACCCAATTTGTGGATATTATGCCACTTTAAAGCCCAGTAACTGTCAAACTATGTGGGTTATAGAGCTGAAATTTTTGAATTTTTAAAAGGAAATGCCTGTCTGTTTAAATTTTGAATATTAATAATGTTATGGCTATCTTAGTCTTTTAAGAACTTATTTTTGTGTGTTATACCTCTGCTTGCTGAGTTTTTAACTTTTTAAAATGAAACTGGTTAAACATATTCAAGTAGACAAAATGGACACTTTAAGTCCCAATATTAATGAAATTATATCCTTATGTAGTAAAACTAGGGGATTTTTAACCCTCAACTAGCCCAGTTTTATTCAACTTGCCTCAGTTAATTTTGGCACAGCTCCTACAGTTATGAACTCATTTCAGTTGATAATCACATACTTAAAATTCTCAATTATTTTTGTATTTGAGTACCCCTTTTATATAGATTGTTTGTTTACCATTTATGCTGTAGCACTCCATCTCTTTGTAGTCCCAACCCACATCCCCCACCCGGATTCCCCCCACCCACCTCTGGGACCTCCAGCTATATTGAGTGACACTAAATAAACAAAGGTATTTAATGATATCAGATGAGAAACAAAGAACTCAATGGGGTTGCAGATCTTGTGTAATAGTGAGAGAGGTGTGGAGAAGGGGAGAGGGGTGGGGGTGGGAGGTGGTGGGCTTCATTACATATAACACAAAGGGGAGTCAGAACTGAGATTGTGTCACATATTTAGGTTGCATATATATGGACCACATATATAGGTATAGAGGAAATGAATAACTGAAAACAATTTGCAAATTCTAAAAATAATATAATAAAATAATAATATAAATAATTTTTTTTTAAATAATATTTTATTTGTGAACAAATATATAGAAACAGATATGCACTTTTGGGATTATGAATTTTAGAATGGACATTGAATCATCAATCATTTAAATACTTTGAAGGAAGATTGAAAAGTATGATGAGTTGAGTTAAAAATAATATTTTATTTGTCAACAAATATAGAAACAGATATGCTCTTTTGGGATTATTATTTTAGAATGGACATTCAATCATCAATCATTTAAATACTTTGAAAATAGGTTTAGAGTTATCATTGCAGGAAGATTGAAAATATAATTTGAGTTATGTATTCGGCGTCTGGGGATACACTATCTTCCTTGGGAAGATATAAACAGAGTAGATTGATGTGCTGAAGTTCATATAATAATGGGTAATTATGTTTTAAAAAATTCCCGATCAAAACCTGTGGCGTGAGTGATGACCTGTCTGGGGATATGTTGGCGCCGAGTTGGCCCAATCTAGTTTCATTTTATAAGTAATCTCCATGTAAATATTGCTCCTCCTCCTCAAACCTCCGCTGTCATTATTGTCAGACACTTGCAATAAATGTTTACGATTACATTCCATGAAAGATATCTTTACTTTACTTTTGGTTTACCAAAGCAGATATATAGTAGACTGAATCTGACACCATAAATACGGTCAAAACATGCATAATGTCCTCTTAAATAATTGTGAACAAGAATAGACTTTTATTTTTTGTCATGCAGCAACGTTTACAGTGTCCTAAATAAAGAATTATTTCTACACCAAATAATATTTCTTTAATTTGAAGGTTCCATGACAGATCGATCTGCTCCCCTGACTTTATTTTTTTTCTGTAGCTAGAGTGACATAATGATCTTTATTAGAAATCAAGGTAAATACAATTTACATACTTTTTAAAAACTATTCTTGTTATAAAATATTGGAAGAGGACATTGTGAACCTGTTGAAGTCGGAGCAAATGAGGTTGGAGGAAATTAGGTCGGAGCATGAAGCACAGAGTTTCATGGATGTTATAAGTCATTCATCTACTTTTTGATAAGCTATCACATAGTAAGGTTTGGACCTGGTGCACATTGCATAGCTGAGTAATAGCTACTTTGAAATTCGACAGTTGAGTAAGTCCATTGTAACTCCAAAACTGTTGCAGTTAGAGTATTTTTGTAAAATATGTTGTTCAGCTACTTTGTCCTTAACTATAAGATGGCATATAGTTTGGGGTTTTATTGCATGCCATAAGTGAGTATTAGCTATTTTCTTATTTGTAGCAAAATAATGACATAAGTAAATGTCAAATATCTTCAAAAGTATTAAAGTTAGGGAATTCTTTTCAAATATGTTATTCATCTACTTTTTGATAAGCTATCACATAGTAAAGTTTCAGACCTGTTGCGCATTGCATAGCTGAGTAATAGCTACTTTGAAATTCTGACTGTTGAGTAAATCCATTGTAACTCCAAAACTATTACTGTTAGAGTATTTTCCTAAAATAATTTGTTTTTCGTAAAATATGTTGTTCAGCTACTTTTTCCTTAACTATAACATGGCATATCGTTTGGGGTTCCATTGCATGTCATAAGTGAGCAATAGCTATTTTCTTATTTGTAGCAAAATTATGATGGAAATAAATGTCAAATACCTTCACAAGTATTAACGTTAGGCAAATCTTATCATTTGTTATTCATCTAGTTTTTGATAAGCTTACTTTCTTGTGTCCTTTATATTTTTGTTGCTGCTTGCAGATCTATGTCAAGACTCAATAGCTAAGTGAGTAGATAGCTGAGTAATAGCTGCTAAAATGAGTAAATGTCTTTTATCTCTAAAAGTATTATAGGTAGGCAATTTCTTCTAAATAAGTCATTCACCTACTTTTGGGTGATCTACCACATAATGAAGTTGCAGATCTATAGCTTTTTGCATAGCACACTCATAGCTACTAAAATGAGTGAATGTGTTTTATCTGTAAAACTATTGCAGATAGGCAATTTCTTCTGAATAAGTCATTCACCTACTTTTGGGTGATCTACCACATAGAGAAGTTGCACAACTGTAGCTCTTTGCATAACTGAGTAATAGCTACTAAAATGAGTAAATGTCTTTTATCTCTAAAAATATTACAGATAGGCAATTTCTTCTAAATAAGTCATTCGTCTACTTTTGGGTGATCTACCACATAATGAAGTTGCAGAACTGTAGCTCTTTGGATAGCTGAGTAATAGCTACTAAAATGAGCAAATGTCTTTTATCTCTAAAAGTATTATAGGTAGGCAATTTCTTCTAAATAAATCATTCACCTACTTTTGCCTGATCTACCACATAGTGAAGTTTCAGAAAATTAGCTCTTTGCATAGCTCAGTCATAGCTACTAAAATGAGTAAATCCCTTTTATCTGTAAAAGTATTGTATACACGCAATTTCTTCTAAATAAGTCATTCACCTACTTTTGGGTGATCTACCACATAGTGAAGTTGCAGAACTGTAGCTCTGTGGATAGCTGAGTAATAGCTACTAAAATGAGCAAATGTCTTTTATCTCTAAAAGTATTATAGGTAGGCAATTTCTTCTAAATAAGTCATTCACCTACTTTTGGGTGATCTACCACATAGTGAAGTTGCAGAACTGTAGCTCTGTGGATAGCTCAGTAATAGCTACTAAAATGAGCAAATGTCTTTTATCTCTAAAAGTATTATAGGTAGGCAATTTCTTCTAAATAAGTCATTCACCTACTTTTACCTGATCTACCACATAGTGAAGTTTCAGATTTATAGCTTTTTGCATAGCACACTCATAGCTACTAAAATGAGTAAATGTCTTTTATCTCTAAATGTATTGCAGATAGGCAATTTCTTCTAAATAAGTCATTCACCTACTTTTGGGTGATCTACCACAGAGTGAAGCTTCAGATCTATAGCTCTTTGCATAGCACACTCATAGCTACTAAAATGAGTAAATGTCTTTTATCTCTAAAAGTATGACAGGTAGGCAATTTCTTCTAAATAAGTCGTTCATCTACTTTTGGGTGATCTACCACATAGTGAAGTTGCACAACTGTAGCTCTTTGCATAACTGAGTAATAGCTACTAAAATGAGTCAATACCCTGTATTATCTCCCGCGGGGCTTTAGCCCGGGAGGGAGATTATAAAATGCATCCTGTGCATCTGTGTGTGCGTAAGTGTGTCACACAGATTTCTCAAAAACTGCTACAGCTACAGATTTTTGTTGAGCAAGTTGAGCAATAGCTACTTTCAGGTTATCACTGTTGAGTAAATCAGTTATTTCTTGAAAGTTATTGTATTTAGTGTATTTTCTTTAAATATGTTATTCACCTACTTTTGGACCAGCTATACCAGAGCAAAATTGCAGACATGTAGCTCATTGTGTAGCTGAGCAATAGCTACTTTCTCCCTGTAAGCAATAGCTACTT
Source organism: Sabellastarte sp. h YS-2021 (assembly GCA_964017235.1). Taxonomy (NCBI): domain Eukaryota; kingdom Metazoa; phylum Annelida; class Polychaeta; order Sabellida; family Sabellidae; genus Sabellastarte; species Sabellastarte sp. h YS-2021. The sequence continues at coordinate 188,419,453 of OZ024929.1, read as the reverse complement.
TCAGGGTCTCACTGTTGAGTAAATCACTTTTAAATTGAAAAGTTTTGCATTTACAGTATTTTCTATGTATACTGTTATAAATATGTTATTTATCTACTTTTCAGTCGGCTATAACATAGTACAATTGCAGACTGTAGCTCATTGCATAGCTGAGCAATAGCTTCTTTCAGGTTTTTACTGTTGAGTAAATCAGTTGTAACTCAAAACTATTACATTTAGAGAATTTTGTTTAAATACATTATTTACCTAGTTAATAGTTATGGGTTAATATGCACCCAGGTAGTGATGTCATCACAAGCAGTAACTTTATAATTATTACTTTCACGTGGTTTTGTTTTCATTTGTGACATAACTATAATGATGAGCACTTCAAATTCCTACAGTAAGTAAAAATGTTAAGTATGGTTTATGTTTTGTTGCTTCAAATATTAATATTTATTATACATTGTATACCCTGATGATGATACCACTACACACGGGACCCAATTTTTTCTGTTGCCTGACTTATCTTGTCACTCACCAATGTCTGTACCAACTCGATATGTGACCCATTCATATTGGTCACTGATTGCTTGTTATGAAGCTATAATCTATAGGTGTGATAAAATATTTTGACAGGTAAGAATTTGGCATTTGCCTTTTATCAAGGTCACATGATTAAAAACACTTTCACCAGATTGTCTCAGAAAGTACTGCATGTGGATCCTTGTGGATTTTTTCACATCATAATGTAGATCCCAGTCAATTTTCAGATCAATGGGCCATAATTGACCAATTCAGGCCCATTCAAACTTAGGGATATGGGTTTTTCCACCCTTCTTGCATTTCAAGGTCAATTTATGACGATAAATAGGCCAGGAATGATCATTATGTTTTTGTCGTCTTTGTAATATCAAGAAATATATTAAATTGATATGTAGATTTCATTATGATGTACTTTTGGCCATTGGACAAATTATTGTTCATAGAAAAAATTATTCCTATATTCAAATTTTTATTTAACCAGTGCTTTTATTTGAAATATTAAATATCAAGAAAAAGAATTTTCCAGGTTTATATCAGTGTGTTCACCAATATAAGTGTCTTGTGCATCTTCCTTTAGTCGTATCACTTGAAGAATTCTCAGGGGATTACTCATGGGAGGCCTCCACAACATTCATATACTCCTTGTTATGTTTTATCATTGGGTGAATCGAGTGCCTTCCACAAAATGCTGTCTCAGATGATTTGATAGGTAGATAGATCTGGTTTGCTTGAGTAAATATTGTGGTCTTTTGTATTTTTGTATTGAAAATGGGTAACATGTTATAAATGGTAAATATAAAAATGCATGTTACTGATATTGCATTTTTGGGGGGATGAACAAGATTTTGATTTGCTGATGATAATAAACATAGCAGCAGCAGTAGTTCTGTGTTACTACTGACAACCCCAATCAAGTATTTTACAAGCCTTTATTTTTACTATTTTTTAACCATTATTTCTTTTCTTTGCTGTGGTACGCTAATTTTTTTCCTAGCAAAAACCTTTTTCTAGTTCCATACAACAGGTAGATCAGAAGCAAAACTATACTTGAAATGTTTCCTTGTTGAATGGTGCTGTAGGAAGAGGTAAACACAGACAATTATGATATTTAGGATATCCCGTTTGAAGTTATTTATACACAAGTGTGGCTGTTATAATAATGGAATGTTATTCAATAGGCAGCCAATGTAAACGTCCCCAGATAGCATCGCATGCACAGACCTGTTGCTATTGGTAATCATCCTGGCAAGGACTATTCTGTATACACTGCCACTCACGTAGTATAAGTCATGAAAAGTTTCTTAACAGTGCATTGCAATAGTCAAGACAGCATTTGCTGGCCTGATGGCAGTTCCATGACAGAGGCACTGTCTAACCCGAATAAAACAGAGCCAACAGAGAGACTGGACATGGCTTGCAAAGGAACAGCCAGAATCCAACAGCACCTAAGTGTCTAATGATATGAACAGGAATGATCAGGTTGCCAGGTACTGGGTTAGAAATATGCAGTGAGTCTGTCACCCTGGCACTTTGAACTAAAGAGAATATATTTTCAGTAAGGTGGACATATATTTGTGTTTCCTCTCTGTACAAAATGGAATCTGATGTTTTATGTTTGCTGATGATGAGCCAGTTTTTACAGCAGCAATCAGACGAGTAGGAAGTGAACGTTGTGAGTGCTGATTTATACACTCCATACCAGGGCGGTGAAGGGTGATCAGTGGTGTCAAAAGCAGCAGACAGATCCAGCACTACTAAAGCAACAGGTACTCCGCTTGTAAACAGATTGATTGCAGAATGGCGACACCATTTGTGTTCATATGTTCCCTCAAGCGGTACAGCCACAATACGTTGGATAACCCCAAGTCCAGCAACAGGGCGAGAATTCTTGAGATCTTCACTCAGTAGTGAAGCTGTGAGAGGTATCACAACAGCCTTTGTGAATTCTGGAGGGACGAAACTCGTGGAGAGGGGAAAATGAACCAGCCATTTTCCAGTTGTTTTTATTTTGACCTAATTGTGGTATCTCCATTGATAACTACTTCAATTAATAAATCGCTTCATAAATGTTACATAACTTTTATTCTATAAATTAATGCTGTAATATTAAGAATATACATTCTAAAGTACATGCAAGTTAAATTAGTATGAGAGTACAATGGGCTGTAGACACTACAGCTTCCGAGATGATTTTTGATTGAAAGAATATTTTATAAAAGAATGGAGGACATATTTATATGTTCAACTGACATTTACCAAAACTCAAGGCTTGCATTTGAAATGCCCAGACGGACCCATTATTAGACCAGGGACCACCTTTGCTTGGTGTTGCAATTTTGTTTTAAATATTTTATGTGCATCATCAAAATGTTTTGTGTAAACAAAAGATTTGCTAGCTATGATATGATGTATTCATCAGTATAAAAATGACATTTCATTAGTTGTGATGAGTAAAACTCAAATTAACTTTTACATTAAGATACTTTCCTGCACTACATGTGACACATTTAAGACATGCCCATGATATACAGATCAAAGATCAATGTCTACTTTACAACAACTGTTGTCCTATACAGGCTCTCAGTGGATCCTAAATATTGTTATAGCAGGACTTGAATCCACAACCTCAGGGTGTGGGTCCAGTGAGTGTCCACCACTCTACTGCAAAGACGTCATCCAGTAGGCTGTAACGCTTTGATCCTGAGAGAAATAACATGTGTATCCACACATGACACAGGTGTGCATTGTTCTAACGTGACAGTGTTTTAATACATTACATCCTATCTTTCTTACCATTATACACGACTCACCTGCTTTTGTTATGTCAGCTGACATGTCGTCACTCTGCGGCATTCTCGTGCGTGTCTACGTGAACAAGTTCTCCTCCAAAACTACAAGGCCTAGAGACATGCTGTTTTTTTAAAAGATACCTTATCTATCGAGGAGGAAAAATTGTTCAAGGCATGTAGATCTGTTCATTCGTCTGTTTGCTAGAGCCATTACAAGTAGGGTACCACCTCCCAAAGTGTGAAAATTTCAACACTTTATCACAATTTTCTCTTGACCATTGAAGGGATTTTTGTCTTATCTTGCATATATGTACTAGGCCACAAGAAGATTCCCTTGAGTGAGTATCGACCTGGATCTTTCTTAATTATTTTTTTCATAAATTTTTAAAATAATTTTTACTTGATGAAAATTCATGAAATCGTGCTCAAAATCAATTATAACTTAAAAGTATTGCATTTAGCGCATTTTGTTATAATATGTTATGAAGCTACTTTTTCTATAGCTACAACATGGTGAGTAACTTGGCTGTCTCTCTCAATAGCTAAGTGAGTAATAGCTACTTTTCGACTTTCCAGTAACTTCCATCATGAGTAAAATCACTTGTAACTTGAAAACTATTGCATTTAGAGAATTTTGTGTAAATATGTTATTCAGCTACTTTTGGGTCAGCTATAACATAGTAAAATTTCAGACCTGTAACTCATTGCATAGCTGAGCAATAGCTACTTTCAGCTTCTCAATATTGATTTAATTACTTGTAACTTGAAAACTATTGCATTTAGAGTATTTTCTTTAAATATGTTCTTCACCTACTTTTGGGTCAGCTATAACATAGTGAAATTGTAAATCTGTAGCTTATTGCATAGCTGAGCATTAGGTACTTTGGGGTTCTCACTGTTGAGTAAATCAGTTGTAACTTGAAAACTTTTTATTCACGTACTTTTTGGTCAGCTATAACATAGTACAATTGCAGACCTGTGGCTCATTACATAGCTAAGTAATAGCCACTTTGAGATTCTCACTGTTGAGTAGGGATGGGTCGGTAGGCTCAGTATTGAGAGCATTTTATTGAAATACCACGTTGAGGTTTCAAAACCGCCACTTCTCTTGTGAACACATATAATTGAAGGAAGAGTAGAAATATCCGAAACATTCCCAAAATCTGAAGAAATTATAAGCTTTTATCCCCAATTTTCATGCATTTACAGACTTTATCGTGATTATGTTGAGCAGAACTGCCATGTTTTGGTTACAACAATTTATAACCTCAATCTCACTTGTCAGCCCATATAATTGAAGGAAAACTTAAAATATTGGGAACAAACAAGAAATCTGAAGAACTGAAATGTTAAAGGACCAATGTGAAGAGGTAAATGTTATTGGCTGAAGAGAAATTCTCCTGAAAGAATCATGTTACGAAAGTGATCTAATATTAAGAGTGCAAGTGAAAGTAGAAAAAATCATATCTAAAAATAGAAATTGATCAGCTATGCAATGAGGTACTGGACTGCAATTTTGCTATTTAAAACCTGATGCCAAACAAGATGAAAAACATCTTAAACAAAATACTGTAAATGCAATAGGTTTGAAGCTACAAGTGATTTACTCAACTACGACAACCTGAAAGTAACTGCAATTTTACTATGTTATAGCTGGCCCAACAGTAGGTGAATAACATGTTTCAACATAATACTCTAAATGCAATAGTTTTCAAGTTACAAATGATTCACTCAAATGTGGGAACTTCATAGTAGCTTTTGCTCGGCCATGCAATCAGCTACAGATCTGCAGTTTTACAATGTTATAGCTACCCAAAACTAGGTCAACAACATATAAACAAAAATACTATAAATGCAATAGTTTTCAAGTTACAATTAAGTGATTTACTCAAGTACAGTGAGAATCTCAAAAAAGCTATTGCCTGCAACTTTACTATGTTATAGCAAATCCAACAGTAGGTGAATAACTTAGTTCAACAAAATACTCTAAATACAATAGTTTTACGTTACAAGTGATAAACTCAACAGTGAGAACCTCAAAGTAGCTATTGCTCATCTATGCCATGAGGTACAGATCTGCATTTTTACTATGTTAAAGCTGATCCAAAAGTAGGTGAATATTTATTTGGGGTTTTACATCGCTTTCAACATTGTACAGGTCATATCACAACCTGTAGTTTTGTGGGAAGAGGAAACCGGTTCATACAGTTGGTCAAGGTTCTGTACTGTAAGCGGTCGACCATTGATAAGCAACTCCCAACTTTCCCACATAAGGTCCAGGGTTTGAACCGCCGATCTCGGAGGTGGGAGGCGAGTATGTTACCACTGCGCCACCTTGGCCCCCTAAGTAGGTGAATAACATATTTTAACAAAATACTCTAGAGATAATACTTTTCAAATTACACGTGATTTTACTCATAGGTACTGAAAAGTCTGAAAGTATCTATTACTCACTTAGCCATTGGGCTCACCATGTTTTGGCTTTGGAAAAAGTAGCTGAACAACATATTTTTATAAAATGCTGTAAATGCAATACTTTTTACCCCACAGCCCTTAAGGGTGTCGGGGTATTGTTTTCACCCATGGTGTCCGGATGGACGGGTGGGCAGCGGGAAGAAATTTGTCCAGCCTGTATCTCAGAAACCGTAAGGTGTAGGAAGTTGACCTTCCCGTAGTGACCTTGACCTATAAAATCTTGTCCGGGCTATATTTCGGAAACCGTAAGGTGTAGGAAGTTGATACTTGGTAGGGATATTGGTTAGGGGGTGTAGGTGTGCAACGTCATGGTGTGACCTTGATTTGACCTTGCCCTAGTGACCTTGACCTATAAAAACTTGACTAGGCTATTTCTCGGAAACTGTACGGTGTAGGAATTTGGTACTTGGTAGAGACATTGGTTAGGGGTTGTAGGTGTACAACGTCATTACGAGACCTTGATTTGACCTTTGACCTTGCTGTAGTGACCTTAACCTATAAAATCTTGTCCGGGCTATATCTCAGAAACCATAAGGTGTAGGAAGTTGATACTTGGTAGGGACATTGGTTAGGGGGTGTAGGTGTGCAACATCATGGTGTGACCTTGATTTGACCTTTGACCTTGCCGTAGTGACCTTGACCTATAAAAACTTGTCCAGGCTATTTCTCGGAAACTGTACGATGTAGGAAGTTGGTACTTGGTAGGGACATTGGTTAGGGGTTGTAGGTGTGCAACGTCATGACGTGACCTTGATTTGACCTTTGACCTTGCTGTAGTGACCTTGACCTATAAAATCTTGTCCGGGCTATGTATTTGGCAACCATAAGGTGTAGGAAGTTGATACTTGGTAGGGACATAGGTTAGGGGGTGTAGGTGTGAAATGTCATGGTGTGACCTTGATTTGACCTTTGACCTTGCCATAGTGACCTTGACCTATAAAAACTTGTCCAGGCTATTTCTCAGAAACTGTGCGGTGTAGGAAGTTGGTACTTGCTAGAGACATTGGTTAGGGGTTGTAGGTGTGCAACGTCATGACGTGACCTTGATTTAACCTTTGACCTTGCTGTAGTGACCTTGATCTATAAAATCTTGTCCGGGCTATGTTTCAGCAACCATAAGGTGTAGATAGTTGATACTTGGTAGGGACATTGGTCAGGGGGTGTAGGTGTACAATGTCATGGTGTGACCTTGATTTCACCTTTCAACTTGTCGTAGTGACCTTGACCTATAAAATCTTGTCCGGGCTATATATCGGAATCCGTAAGGTGTAAGAAGTTGATACTTGGTAGGGACATTGGTTAGGGGGTGTAGGTGTGCAACGTCATGGGGCAACGTTGATTTGACCTTTGACCTTTCCGTAGTGACCTTGACCTATAAAAACTTGTCCAGGCTATTTCTCGGAAACTGTACGGTGTAGGAAGTTGGTTCTTGGTAGGGACATTGGTTAGCTGTTGTAGGTGTGCAACGTCATGATATAACCTTAATTAAGCGTCCCGCAAGGGACGCTTGTTTGTGTATGGGAGAGCTTCTGGCTCCGCCGGCTCCGGCGGCTCCGCCGGCTCCGCATTTTGTTTTCCTTATAACTCTGTAACCGTTAGGCGGATTCTTTTCAAATTTGGCAGGTTTAGGCAGTAGCCTTGGGGAATTTTTTGAATATGCTGCAGTGACATTTCAACCAATCAGAGAGGTCACATGACCAAAAATGTCTTTTTTCGATGGGGAAGCTTGTCCGGATGATAACTTGAAAGGAATTTTATCAATTCACCTGAAACTTGGCAAATACATTCATTCTATTAAAATCTGGAAATCATTAGATTTTGGCATTGATTGGTCAAGAAATGGCCGAGTAATTAATGATTAATTAATTATTACGAATTTTCCAAATAAGGAAAACACAAAAATGCTTATATCTCGAAAACCGTGCTAGATAGAGCGATTTCGACGAAATTTTTGACCCGCAGGGTATCTCTGCGGAGTAGTATTCCCAATTTTCAAAAAAATTTTGTCTCGCCCAAAATGGCGGCCATTTTGAATTTTCGAAATTTTCGCAAAAATTGCAAAACACAAAAATGCTTATATCTCGAAAACCGTGCTAGATAGAGCGATTTCGACGAAATTTTTGAGCCACAGGGTATCTCTGCAGAGTGGTTATCCCAATTTTGAAAAAAATTTTGTCTCGCCAAAAATGGCGGCCATTTTGAATTTTCGAATTTTTCGCAAAAATTGCAAAACACAAAAATGCTTATATCTCAAAAACCGTGCTAGATAGAGCAATTTCGACAAAATTTTTGACCCGCAGGATATCTCTGCGGAGTACTTTTCCCAATTTTCAAAAAATTTTTGTCTCGCCAAAAATGGCGGCCATTTTGAATTTTCGAAATTTTCGCAAAAATTGCAAAACACAAAAATGCTTATATCTCGAAAACCGTGCTAGATAGAGCGATTTCGACGAAATTTTTGACCCACAGGGTATCTCTGCAGAGTAGTTATCCCAATTTTGAAAAAATTTTTGTCTCGCCAAAAATGGCGGCCATTTTGAATTTTCGAATTTTTCGCAAAAATTGCAAAACATAAAAATGCTTATATCTCGAAAACCCTGCTAGATAGAGCGATTTCGACGAAATTTTTGACCCGCAGGGTATCTCTGCAGATTAGCTGCCAATTTTCAAACAAAAAATTTCTCGCAAAAAATGGCGGCCATTTTGAATTTTCGAATTTTTCGCAAAATTGCAAAACACAAAAATGCTTATATCTCGAAAACCGTGCTAGATAGAGCGATTTCGACGAAATTTTTGACCCGCAGGGTATCTATGCAGAGTAGCCATGCCAATTTTCAAAAAAATTTTGTCTTGCCAAAAATGGCGGCCATTTTGAATTTTCGAATTTTTGCGCAAAAATTGCAAAACACAAAAATGCTAATATTTCGAAAACCGTGCTACATAGAGCGATTTCAACAAAATTTTTTATCTTCAGGGTATCTCTGCAGAGCAGCTATCCCAAAGAGCTTTCACTTGGTGAAGTTTCAGACCCATAGCTAATTGCTCACCTACTCAAAAAGAGTAAATGCGAATTACCTCTAAAAGTATTGCAGATGGCCAATTTTTCTCAAATAACTCATTCACCTACTTTTGGAAGAGCTTTCACATGGTGAAGTTTCAGACCCATAGCCAATTACTCACCTACTCAAAATGAGTAAATGTGAATTATCTCTAAAAGTATTGCAGATAGCCAATTTTTCTCAAATAACTCTTTCACCTACTTTTGGGAGAGCTTTCACATGGTGAAGTTTCAGACCCATAGCTAATTATTTACCTACTCAAAATGAGTAAATGCTAATTATCTGTAAAAGTATTGCGGATACCCAATTTTTATCAAATAACTCATTCATCTACTTGTGGGAGAGCTTTCACATGGTGAAGTTTCAGACCCATAGCTAATTACTCACCTACTCAAAATGAGTAAATGCGAATTATCTCTAAAAGTATTGCAGATAGCCAATTTTTCTCAAATAACTCATTCACCTACTTTTGGGAGAGCTTTCACTTGGTGAAGTTTCAGACCCATAGCTAATTACTCACCTACTCAAAATGAGTAAATGCGAATTATCTCTAAAAGTATTGCAGATAGCCAATTTTTCTCAAATAACTCATTCACCTACTTTTGGGAGAGCTTTCACTTGGTGAAGTTTCAGACCCATAGCTAATTACTCACCTACTCAAAATGAGTAAATGTGAATTATCTCTAAAAGTATTGCAGATAGCCAATTTTTCTCAAATAACTCATTCACCTACTTTTGAGAGAGCTTTCACTTGGTGAAGTTTCAGACCCATAGCTAATTACTCACCTACTCAAAATGAGTAAATGCGAATTATCTCTAAAAGTATTGCAGATAGCCAATTCTTCTCAAATTAATCATTCACCTACTTTTGGGAGAGCTTTCACTTGGTGAAGTTTCAGACCCATAGCTAATTACTCACCTACTCAAAATGAGTAAATGCGAATTATCTCTAAAAGTATTGCAGATAGCCAATTTTTCTCAAATAACTCATTCACCTACTTTTGGGAGAGCTTTCACTCTGTGAAGTTTCAGACCCATAGCTAATTACTCACCTACTCAAAATGAGTAAATGCGAATTATCTGTAAAAGTATTGCAGATAGCCAATTTTTCTCAAATAACTCATTCACCTACTTTTGGCAGAGCTTTCACTCTGTGAAGTTTCAGACCCATAGCTAATTACTCACCTACTCAAAATGAGTAAATGTGAATTATCTCTAAAAGTATTGCAGATAGCCAATTTTTCTCAAATAACTCATTCACCTACTTTTGGGAGAGCTTTCACTTGGTGAAGTTTCAGACCCATAGCTAATTACTCACCTACTCAAAATGAGTAAATGCGAATTATCTCTAAAAGTATTGCAGATACCCAATTTTTCTCAAATTAATCATTCACCTACTTTTGGGAGAGCTTTCACTTGGTGAAGTTTCACACCCATAGCTAATTACTCACCTACTCAAAATGAGTAAATGCGAATTATCTGTAAAAGTATTGCAGATAGCCAATTTTTCTCAAATAACTCATTCACCTACTTTTGGGAGAGCTTTCACTTGGTGAAGTTTCAGACCCATAGCTAATTACTCACCTACTCAAAATGAGTAAATGCGAATTATCTCTAAAAGTATTGCAGATAGCCAATTTTTCTCAAATAACTCTTTCACCTACTTTTGGGAGAGCTTTCACATGGTGAAGTTTCAGACCCATAGCTAATTATTTACCTACTCAAAATGAGTAAATGCTAATTATCTGTAAAAGTATTGCGGATACCCAATTTTTATCAAATAACTCATTCATCTACTTGTGGGAGAGCTTTCACATGGTGAAGTTTCAGACCCATAGCTAATTACTCACCTACTCAAAATGAGTAAATGCGAATTATCTCTAAAAGTATTGCAGATAGCCAATTTTTCTCAAATAACTCATTCACCTACTTTTGGGAGAGCTTTCACTTGGTGAAGTTTCAGACCCATAGCTAATTACTCACCTACTCAAAATGAGTAAATGCGAATTATCTCTAAAAGTATTGCAAATAGCCAATTTTTCTCAAATAACTCATTCACCTACTTTTGGGAGAGCTTTCACTTGGTGAAGTTTCAGACCCATAGCTAATTACTCACCTACTCAAAATGAGTAAATGTGAATTATCTCTAAAAGTATTGCAGATAGCCAATTTTTCTCAAATAACTCATTCACCTACTTTTGAGAGAGCTTTCACTTGGTGAAGTTTCAGACCCATAGCTAATTACTCACCTACTCAAAATGAGTAAATGCGAATTATCTCTAAAAGTATTGCAGATAGCCAATTCTTCTCAAATTAATCATTCACCTACTTTTGGGAGAGCTTTCACTTGGTGAAGTTTCAGACCCATAGCTAATTACTCACCTACTCAAAATGAGTAAATGCGAATTATCTCTAAAAGTATTGCAGATAGCCAATTTTTCTCAAATAACTCATTCACCTACTTTTGGGAGAGCTTTCACTCTGTGAAGTTTCAGACCCATAGCTAATTACTCACCTACTCAAAATGAGTAAATGCGAATTATCTGTAAAAGTATTGCAGATAGCCAATTTTTCTCAAATAACTCATTCACCTACTTTTGGCAGAGCTTTCACTCTGTGAAGTTTCAGACCTATAGCTAATTACTCACCTACTCAAAATGAGTAAATGTGAATTATCTCTAAAAGTATTGCAGATAGCCAATTTTTCTCAAATAACTCATTCACCTACTTTTGGGAGAGCTTTCACTTGGTGAAGTTTCAGACCCATAGCTAATTACTCACCTACTCAAAATGAGTAAATGCGAATTATCTCTAAAAGTATTGCAGATAGCCAATTTTTCTCAAATTAATCATTCACCTACTTTTGGGAGAGCTTTCACTTGGTGAAGTTTCACACCCATAGCTAATTACTCACCTACTCAAAATGAGTAAATGCGAATTATCTGTAAAAGTATTGCAGATAGCCAATTTTTCTCAAATAACTCATTCACCTACTTTTGGGAGAGCTTTCACTTGATGAAGTTTCAGACCCATAGCTAATTACTCGTCTACTCAAAATGAGTAAATGCGAATTATCTCTAAAAGTATTGCAGATAGCCAATTTTTCTCAAATTAATCATTCACCTACTTTTGGGAGAGCTTTCACTTGGTGAAGTTTCAGACCCATAGCTAATTACTCGTCTACTCAAAATGAGTAAATGTGAATTATCTCTAAAAGTATTGCAGATAGCCAATTTTTCTCAAATAACTCATTCACCTACTTTTGGGAGAGCTTTCACTTGGTGAAGTTTCAGACCCATAGCTAATTACTCACCTACTCAAAATGAGTAAATGCGAATTATCTCTAAAAGTATTGCAGATAGCCAATTTTTCTCAAATAAATCCTTCACCTACTTTTGGCAGAGCTTTCACTTGGTGAAGTTTCAGACCCATAGCTAATTATTCACCTACTCAAAATGAGTAACTGTGAATTATCTCTAAAAGTATTGCAGATAGCCAATTTTTCTCAAATAACTCATTCACCTACTTTTGGGAGAGCTTTCACTCTGTGAAGTTTCAGACCCATAGCTATTTATTCACCTATTCAAAATGAGTAAATGCTAATTATCTGTAAAAGTATTGCGGATACCCAATTTTTATCAAATACTCATTCATCTACTTGTGGGAGAGCTTTCACATGGTGAAGTTTCAGACCCATAGCTAATTACTCACCTACTCAAAATGAGTAAATGCGACTTATCTCTAAAAGTATTGCAGATAGCCAATTTTTCTCAAATAACTCATTCACCTACTTGTGGGAGAGCTTTCACTTGGTGAAGTTTCAGACCCATAGATAATTATTCACCTACTCAAAATGAGTAAATGTGAATTATCTCTTAATAGTATTGCAGATAGCCAATTTTTCTCAAATAACTCATTCACCTACTTTTGGAAGACCTTTCACACACGAAAATGAAAAATTGTGAATATCTCGGAAAAGCTATTTATTCTGCTTTAATGCTCGGCGGGAGATACACACCACGGCAGTGGTCTTGACAAAAATTTTTGTCTCCCCAAAAATGGTGGCCATTTTGAATTTTCAAAGTTTTTGCAAAACACAAAAATGCTTATATCTCGAAAACCGTGCTATATGGAGTAAACTCAACAAAATTTTTGACCTGCTGGGTATCTCTGCAGAGTAGCCATGCCAATTTTCAAAATATTTTTGTCTCACCAAATATAGCGGACATTTTTAATTTTTTTATTTTTTGCAAAACACAAAAATGCTTATATCTTGAAAACCGTGCTAGATAGAGCAGACTGCGCTGACTTTGGTTGCCACAACAGTATAAGGCTAGAAACGAAGCATTTTCTTAATACTTTAGCACTCACCTTTATATCCTTTTCGGGACGCTTTGTTTTTGCATAGCAAAAACATTATCTTTTTTTTTTGCGAGCGATCCTCTAGTTTGACCTTTGACCTTGCTATAGTGACCTTGACCTATAAAATCTTGTCCGGGCTATGGCTCGGCAACCATAAGGTGTAGGAAGTTAATACTTGGTAGGGACATTGGTTAGGCAGTGTAAGTGTGCAACGTCATGGCCTGACATTGATTTGACCTTGCTGTAGTGACCTTGACCTATAAACTCTTGTCCCGGGTATATCTTGGAAACCATAAGGTGTAGGAAGTTGATACTTGGTAGGGACATTGGCTAGGGTGTGTAGATGTAAAACGTCATGGTGCGACGTTGATTTGACCTTTGACCTTGCCGTAGTGACCTTGACCTATAATGCCTTGTCTGGGCTATATTTCGGAAAGCATAAGGTGGTTGGAAGTTGATATTTGGTAGGGACATTGGTCGGGGGTTATATGTGTGCAACGTCATGGTGTGACCTTTGATCTTGCATATCTAATGCTATTTTATCTCTCTACAGGGTTATCTAATACTATTTTATCTCCCTTATATCTCTCTTATATCTTTTAGTTGAATCGTGGTTGTTGCACCTTGGGTGTCTTTTGATGTAGATTAAGCACTGTTAAAGTCATATTAGAATTCATTAACTGTTTTACTTTTGCAACTTCCCATTGTAACAAGGTACAATGGTATTGCATCAAGTGAGTATCAAAATGAAAGAAGTCTTAAAGCTTCATAATTTTAGTTAACTGAATTGTCTTGTTTTATTACTTATTCTTTACATGCAGTTTGTTTCTCTTAGATGTTATTTTCTGTACTGAAACATTATTTGGACACTGACACTGCTCTGAAAGTATCCCAATTTGTGTACTGTTTCATTACTTCTATATCTCACGGTGTTGAAAACTATTTCCCCAGGCTGTGGGGTACGGGCATCTCTGATGCTATTTTTATAAGTGATTTACTGCAAAATAAAATACCTACAGTTGGTCAACTGCTGAGCAATGGCAAGCAACTATCAGCTTTCCCACATTAGGTCAGGCAAGGATTCGAACTCTGGAGATGTCAGAGGTGTGAAGTGAGTGTGTTACCCCTGTAACACTGTGGTTTGTTAGTAAATTGTTACATGTCACAGTATTTTGGGATACTGTGAAGGAACCAAACGCTTGGACTTATCCAGCAGTTCTGTATAGTGGGAACCTGCTGCCTATTGACACAAAAAGGAATCCTACTTCATACAATGCTACTGAATTGGGAGGACTAAAAATGTCCTAATTAAGCATCCCTGAAAGGGCGCTTATTTGGTTTCGCATCAGTTTCCTCACCGCCGCCGCCGCATTATGGTCTCCCTTGAATATCTCCCTTATTATTGCAAGCTTTTTAACCATATTTGGCAGTTATATACCTTAGGCGTGGGAAAATTTTTCCACATGCTTAAATTTGACCTTTGATCTTTATCAAGGTCACATGATCAAAAAATAGTTTTTTCGGGTACACCCGCCCGTCATCGCAGTTCAGGAAAATCTACTGACCGCAGAGGCTTGTAACTTCATACACGTGTTTATACTATCAAAAACGTGAGCTGATTAGATTTTGGGAGCAATCCGATGAAAATTGACCGATTTATGTGTGATTTGATACCAATCAGAAAGCTTAAAATTCATGTGAACCCCCCTATCTTATCTTCTTAAGTATTGCATTTAGAGCCATAAAATGTATTGGGAGGTAGTAGGAAACCATATATGGAGGAATCCCTGGGGTCGTAAAATAGCTGATTTTGTGTTTTTGCCTCTTATCTCCTTTATTCTTGCTTTTAGAGTTTTAGAATGTATTAAGAGATATTGGGAAACCTTATGTGAAGGGTCTAGATAGCTGGTCAGATTTACCCCCGGATCCCCCGTTAATGGTCAAACTGGGGTCATAAAATAGCCGATTTTGTGTTTTTCCCTTTTATCTCTTTTATTCTTTTAGAGTTTTAGAATGTATTGAGAGGTATTGGGAAACCCTATGTGAAGAGTCTAGATAGCTGGTCAGATTTACCCCCTGCCCCTCCACCCCCACCCCCCACCCCTTTTATAGATCAAACTGGATTCATCAAATAGCCGATTTTGTGTTTTTGCCTTATATCTATTTTATTCTTGCTTTTAGAGATTTACAATGTATTCAGAGGTATTGGGAAACCTTATGTGAAGAGTCTAGATAGCTGGTCAGATTTACCAGATAGATGTGTTCAAAGCATTGTGTCATAAACTTCTTGCCTTTCTAAAGGCTCACATTTTACTATGCCTTTTTCTAAAATGTAAATAGATATATGGCATTTATAAAGCACTGTTACTCTTAAAGTAGTTTATGGTGTATCTTTCGACCTATTATAAGTCTTTTGAATTTGTTTAAATTGAAGTTTGGAGTCCCCCAAGGTTCTGTCTTAGGTCCTCTTCTGTTTTCCCTCTACACAACACCTCTTGGTCAAGTCATCAGAAAATATACCGGAGTCCATTACCACTTCTATGCGGACGACACTCAGGTGTTCATTCACTTATCCCCTGATGATAGTCTCAAGTCTTTTGACCGTCTTAAGTCGTGTTTGAATGATATTCAGGTCTGGATGTCTGAAAACAAACTCAAGCTAAATCCTGATAAAACAGAATTCATAGTCTTCGGTGCCAAAGACAGACACAAATGGCTCAGTGACTCATTTCCTGTCAATATCCTGGGTAATTGCCTCTCTCCCGCAGATGTACGCTATCTGGGTGTTCTGTTTGATGCAAAGTTTTGTTTCACCAATCACATAAATTCTGTTATCAAATCCTGTTTTATTAGCCTCAGGGACCTTCATCGCATCAGGAGGTTTCTTTCTGTGGATACATCAGTGGTGATTGCAAATGCCCTGGTCAGTAGTCGTTTGGATTATTGCAATTCTCTTTTTCGGAGTTTGTCATCCCGAAATGCTACAAGGCTCCAACATGTTCAAAATGCTCTTGCACGGTTTGTCACTGGTGCTTCAAAGTACTCACATTACATCCACCCTTAGGACACTTCATTGGCTACCCATTAGACAACGTATTATCTTCAAAACCCTAGTTTTGGTTTATAAGTGCCTCACCACTGGCCAGCCTAAGTATTTTGCACCATATCTCCCCTTGTACAAATCTGCCATGAATACAAGATGTTCCAATCCCAAAAATTTGTTCCTTCAGGTTCCCTCTTACTGCGCTTCCATCCATAAATCAAAGGTCCATTTTAACAATAGTTTCTCATATGATGCCCCTAAATTATGGAATGATCTTCCATATGATATACGCAGTGCTCCAAATCTCTCCAGTTTCAAACGTCAACTCAAAACCCACCTATTTCAGAAATCATTCCCACCATAGCTTCTTACCACCGAACACCGGACGACCTCTCTGGGAACGACTCGGAACATGTCTAATGTCTTATGACTTATGCCTTATGAATTGGATGCTGTGCCATAGAATCCGTTGATACGGAGATTAAGCATGTGGACAACTGATTGATTGATTGATTATAAGTATTGATGCTTTATGCATTCTTAGCCAGAGCATTTATTCAATTAACTTTTCGCAATTTATGACCATAGAAAACAAAATAAAGCTTACATTTTTCTTTCATGTTAATGCATGAACTTCCACACTGTCTGCTTAACTTTCACTTCTTCTCTCAGCACTGCATGTTTTTATTTTCAAAAACCTTTTTCTACTGTATATTATATTGCAATGAACCTTTTTGGGACGCTTAGTTTTTGTTAGCAAAAACATTTTTCTAGTTAAACCATGTGTGCTCATCACTTTTACCCGTAGTGCCTGAGATGGAATATCAACAGTCACTTAAAAACTGGTCATAATGTCAGACTGGCTGGTTATACACAACAAGTCTCTGAAATCAGTAAAACAGACAGGTGATGCTTCACACAACAGTTAGTTTCTGTGAAGCATCACCACTCATCACATATTGTGTAGTTTTAAAATTTGACATAAATGTATAATTGTAAGACGCTGTTGAGGGGTTCTCCCACTCTCGCCCTTCCGGTTAAAAAAAAAAAAAAAAAATTCTCATCAGAGACTGGTATCGGAGAACAGTTATCTTGTGACCTTGTCAAGGAGAGTAAGAGAATCAGTTTTGAGTAATAGGTCTCAAAATACTAAAATATATATTGGGAACAAAGCAAAAGGAAAATACTAAGTTATGAGCATGGAAGTGAAGTTATATAAAAACAAGTATGTTCCACATATTGTACTGATGTAAACATCGGGTCATTGCATATGTACAGTTCAGGTACTGATGGCAGACATCCCCTAAACTGAAAGAGGCTCAGGGCTGACCATTTATCAGTGCCCCGATGGTTTTTTAACCTGCCCCTGGGAATAGGACCCAGTGACTCAGGTGTTCCATTTGAAGTGGTTATTTAAATCACCATATTCCTGCCTGTACGTGGGATCAAACCCAGGTCTTCTTCTCCCTAGGCGAGTGTGTTACTATGAGGCCACATTAGTAGTGATACTACAAGTACAATTTTACTGCAGCCAGAAACTGAAGCTAGAACATAACCAATATTCCATGTTTCTTGACATTCTAGTGAAAGGGTACTGTAGTATTTGTCTCGTATGTAAACTATGTATCTCATTAGTATATTTTGAAAATGTTTTTCTTCTTTTCAGACTTTTCTGAAAATGTGGAGACAGCTGCTTCCGAGACTTTCACAGAAATGGAATGTATTAGAAAGTTACGTTACAAGAGCAGCTAGTGGTGTTGTGACTGAACCTGAAATGTTGGAATCAACTCAAAAGTCACAGATCCTCACGGACAATCACAAACGCTTCCACAACTACCTGCGTATCTCACTGAGTGAGCGATGTAACTTACGCTGCCAGTACTGTATGCCAGCTAAAGGAGTAGAATTGACGCCTTCAGAAAAACTGCTCTCAACCCAAGAAATTGTCGAGTTATCGAGGATGTTCGTAGAACAAGGAGTGACAAAGATCAGACTGACGGGCGGTGAACCTCTTGTGAGAAAGGACATTGTGGACATCATTGCAGAACTACAGAAACTCAAGGACTGCGGGTTGGAATATATTGCTATGACTACCAATGGGTTGACATTGGCCAAACGGGTTGAGAGTTTACGGGCAGCGGGATTAGACCAGATAAACATTAGCTTGGACACCTTAGTTCCAGCGAAGTTTGAATTCATAACAAGAAGAAAAGGTTGGGCTCAGGTGATGAAGGGCATCGATAAAGCTTTAGAAACTGGCTATGATTTGGCAAAAATCAACTGTGTGGTCATGAAGGGTTTAAATGAAGAGGAAATCTGTGATTTTGTGTCCTTAACAGAAGAAAAATGTGTAGATGTTAGGTTTATAGAATACATGCCATTTGATGGCAACAAATGGAGTAAAGGGAAATTTTACCCTTATGAAGAAATGCTCAAAGTCATTCATGAGAGGTGGCCAGACTTAACCCGACTGAAAGACCATGCTAATGACACCTCAAAGGCTTGGAAAGTGCCTGGATATCAAGGCCAGCTGGGCTTCATCACCTCCATGAGTCAGCACTTTTGTGGGACCTGTAACCGCCTCCGCATCACAGCCGATGGCAATCTGAAGGTGTGTCTGTTTGGAAATACGGAGGTGTCTTTACGAGATGCTTTGAGGGGGGGCAGCTGCCGTGAGGAAATGCTGGACATTGTGGAAGCAGCCGTGAAAAGAAAGAAACCCAAACATGCTGGCATGATGAACCTGTCCAAAATGAAGAACAGACCAATGATTCTTATTGGTGGATGAGATGAGAAACTAGTAAAGCACTCGAAGAGCGCAAACCTCCCGCAAGGCAAAATACTTGTAATATGGCTTGTCAGTGCAATAATAACAAATACATTGAAATAATATCTGGATCCAGATGGTAATCCGGATTACCATTGAATTCTAATCATCTGTTCTTTGTGCCATACTCAAAATTAAAATGTGTCAACAATGTGTGAGTTATTTTGCAAACAAATAAACAAAAAAAAAACACCAGCAAAAATATGCACCTCCTTGATAGAGGTTAAAATCACAATTTCTAAACATAAGGGAGTGACACAGATCAGATGACCAAGTGCAAAAGGTTCAGTGATGACTTGTTCAGATGAATTTGGCATTCCAATACTCAGTAGCTTCCATACCTCTGGTGGCAGTGTTGTAAAAATGAGAGTTGTTCAGACTAAACACAAAGAGAAAATCTGACAAAAATCCAAATAGCTGCTTTCAAAGCCGTTGATGTGTTATGTAAATTAAGGAAAAATAAATTGAGGGGAAAACCTTGTGGCGGCAAAATATATCACGACAACCTGAGGATCAACTTCTGAGCAAGTACTTCACTGCCAAGTATAGTTTCAGATACTCGAGTAAAGATTGACTACTTGTTTAAATCCCCAGATAAATAGGGGTCATAAAGTTTGATGAAGACATTTGATAAAGTTATAGCTATTTCTACAATGCTGCAATTCTCCACTCCTGAGTTAGAGTTACCCCTCAATCTCATAACCTTCACTCTCACATTTATCCACACAGGGTTAGAGTTACCCCTCACTCATATTAATCCATACAGGGTTAGAGTTACCCCTCACTCATATTAATCTATACAGGGTTAGAGTTACCCCTCGCTCTCATTATGATCTTCACAGAGTTAGACTTCAACCCTCTCATACTGATCTATACAGGTTTATATACACACACAGACTTGCGGTTACATGGGCAAAAGTGTCAAGGTTGTGAATAGGTGGAAGAGTTTAAATAACTGTGTAAGTGTTTAAACATTTTGTCAGATACTTGTTTGTTGAATGTATTTTACATAAATATTTTTATAATCTTGTCAACATTATCTACGTACTGTTACAGTGATTGTTTTTGAAAGGGGCCTTAAACGTTTTTAAAAATAAACTGTGCAATAAAACATTGTACAGAGATTTATGTTTTTCAAACTCAGAGACCACTTGTAAGTATTAGAAGCCAAACCATTTGGATATCAGAACATCCATGGAGCTGTTGTGGTGCTTGGGACCTTGCCTCACATCTCTGAGTGAGGGTTTGAAAATAATACCTGAATAAAAAATAGCATTGGGAGGTCCATACCCCACAGCCCAGGGTAATAGTTTCAACACGATGATACATAGAATATGTGAGAAAGTACAAAGATCAGGAGACTTTCAGAACAAACAGTCTCAGTTATATAAAGGTCCAAATAGCATTAATGCAGAAAAAAATAATGTGTAAGAGATAGAAAATGTATGTAAAGATAAAGTATCAAAACAATACAATTCAACAGAAAAATGACAGCATTAATCAGTAAACTAACAATTATGAAGCTGTAAAATTTAATTGATTAAATGAAGTGTTGCTGTCAATGAAAATAGCACAATTAAGTTAAAGTATATATAATAATCAGTTGTAGCAATCCATGTAAACATACTCAAAAAAGAAACAAGTTTCATAAAGAATAAATTACAATATATCTTGCATTTCTTTTTTGGCTAAGTATATCTTTGTCATAAGAGAAATATGTCCCAAAAATGGCAGGTGAACACATTTAGCAGAGCCAAGGTTAAAGGTCACACCATGATTTAGCATGCCTACACCTCCAAAGCAATATCCCTACCATATGTCAACCTTGTACACATTATAATTTCTGAGATATGGCCTGGACAAGATTTTAAAGGTCAACATCACTCATCAAAGGTCAAATCAAGGTCACAGAGGACATTGCATACCTACACACCCTAATAAAAGTCCCTACCAAAAAATATCAACCTTCTGCACCTTACAGATTCCAAAATATAACCCTGACAAGAAGGTTAAGGTCACGGTCACTACAGCAAGGTCAAATCAAGGTCACACCATGATGCTGCGCACCTACACCCGCTAAACAATGTCAAGTATCGGGTATCCTTGTGCCTAATCTCTGAAGTGATGGACTCAAAGTCACATATTTAAATTGCGTACAAATCAGAAAGTCATAAAACATAGTTGGGTCATCACCAAGGGGACCATCAGTGTTTGGTAGTCAGGAAAAATTGGGAGGGAAAGGCTTCTGAAACAGATCTGTTTTGAGTCGCCTTTTGAAACCTCAAAGTGTAGGAGCAGTTCTAATTTCCAGTGGCAAATCATTCCAGAGTTTTGGAGCATCATATGAGAAGCTTTTGTTGAAATGAACTTTAAGTTGATGAAGTGAGGAGCTGTAAAAAGGAACCTTGAGAAACATCTCTTTTAGGTTGTTACGTCTTAACAGCAGCTGTATACAAAGATGTGGGGTAGAGTTCTTTGGCTTGCCAATGGTGAGGAACTTGTGTATGAGTACCAGGGATTTGAAGATGATTTGTTGTTTATTAGGAAGCTAGTGAAGAGACCTTAAGGTTGGAGTGATAGGAGAATACCTGGAATCAATAGATACAAGGCCTGCCAAACAGTTTTGAATATTCTGGAGCCTTGTGATGCTCTCGAAAGAAAAAACTACAAAATAGAGAATTGCAATAATCCAGACAACTACTGGGCAATGCATTTGCAACCATGACAGAGCATCATATGGTGAAACTAAATTTAAAGTCAAATAATAACACAGATTGTTGAGAGGCAGTTTCCCAAAATGTCGACCAGGAAGGAATCCTTTAGCCATTTGTACTTCCTGTAGAACTGATAATTTTTTTTCAGGATTTAATTTAAGGTTATTTTCTAACATCCAGGAGGGATGTCATTCAAACAGGCCTTGTGCTGATGAAATAAGTTTGCACAATTTCCAGGAGATAGACGGGTGGACAGCTGGGAGTCATCTGCATAAAATGGTATTTGACAGCCATATATTTCGCTATCGCCTAACTAAGGTGGGTGGTGTGAAGGGAAAACCACCAAGAATAGAACCCTGAGGTACCCCAAAATTTAATTTAAAATAGTTAGACCACTAATTTAATTTTGACTGATTGAAAGCAATCCAGGAAAAATGTTGTAAACCACTTTTAGACAGTTCCGGTGAAGCTAAACCTTGTTGAGAGACAGGTGAGAAGTCAGTCATTGTCAATGGTGTCAAAAGCAGCTGCAGGTCAAGAAGGACCATGGCTGTGTGCATACCCTTTGACAGCGACATGTGTATCTCATTATGAATGCACAACAGGACAGTTTCCATTGAGTGTTCAGCTTTGTAGGCTGACTGGAAAGTGTTACCAAGATCATTTAAGTCCATTCTTCTGTCCGATAACGCGTCATAAGTGACCTTACATTGGTAAGGTAAAAGAAAACCAAGTTAATTATCCCCAAATTTATTCCTCTATTTACAGTAATAATTCTTACAATCAATATTTATGAATATACAGTACTCGCATAAATTAATTTTCGTAATTTCGTGGTTTCTATGTAACAAACATTGTTTTCACTTAAAAGCAAAAGGTCCCGGATATGCCAGACAGAAGAATGTGTGTGAAACCTTTTTGTACAGCAAGTATTTGCTCAACCAACTTGGACAAGAAACAGCCTGGATACCAGCCTATAATTCTTGAGGTCCTCCTTAGATACAGAGATCTTTTTGATAAGAGGTGTAACTGTGGCATTTTTGAAGGGTTTTGGAAAAACACCATTTTGAAGAGATAATTGAACAGTCTAGTTAATGATGGGAGGAGAATACCTATACTATAGAAATGTAAGCCAAGGGACTAGGGATCAAGTTTTTGCTGGGGATTCCTTAATAAATTTAAGAACTTTTTTAAAGAAACCAAATGAAAAGAACTGCAAGAGGGTGGCTTCTTTTCTAATGGAACAAACCTTTATGTGCTATTTCTGAATGCGTTTCTGGTTTTGTTTATAAAACTTGCACCAAACCAGTTTGCCAGTGACTTTTTAATCTGTACAACAAATATGAACTTCCTACGTGTTACGGTTTCTGAGATATAGCCCCGATAAATTTTTTCAGTCAAGAATTTGGGTGTGTGGTTCGATTCAGAATTTTCCTTGTCCAAGCATGTTCAGAATGTCTGGAAAAGTTGTTTTGTTAAACTCCATGATTTCAGACATGTCAGTTTCTTACTCATGATGTTTCTGTACTTGTGGCTAATGTTCTTGTTAGTAGTCGGTTGGATTACTGCAACTCACTTTTCAGGAGCCTCTCCAAGTTCAATCTACGTAAATTACAATGCATCCAAAATAGTGAAGCAAGAAATGTATCAAACACCAGTCGATACACCAGTATAACTCCTGTGCTTAAAAAATTGCATTGGCTTCCAGTGTTTAAGGCAGCCACACCTGTTTACAAGTTTCTACACACAGGTTCTCATAGGTATTTTGCTCCATTTCTTTATTCCTACACCAGTTCTTACGGCACCAGGCACAGTTAAAATGATGGCACTTTCAATGTCATTCCAAAGTTCTACCCTTCTGTTCATAAATCTGTCAAACAGTTTGGTAATAGTTCTGCTTTTGATGCTCCCACTGTTTGGAATGCTCTTCCAGATGAGATTCGCGTCTCTCCATCCTTGGCCTCTTTCAGAAAGCAGCTTAAAAGCTACCTGTACACCAAAGCATACCCACCTTAGTCTGGATCATCCCCTGGTGTTCTCCATGGTGCTTGACCTCTCTTCTGTCTCTTGATACTGAAATTTTGTCGACTACTTTTTTTTGCTTTTGTTGCGCCTTAGAGTCCTCTTGTATGGGGAGACTAAGCACTATAAGAGTCCAATTAGAACTAGAGGATCGCTCGCAAAAAGAAAGATAATGTTTTTGCATAGCAAAAACAAAGCGTCCCGAAAAGGATATAAAGGTGAGTGCTAAAGTATTAAGAAAATGCTTCGTTTCTAGCCTTATACTGTTGTGGCAACCAAAGTCAGCGCAGTCTGCTCTATCTAGCATGCTTTTCAAGATATAAGCATTTTTGTGTTTTGCAAAAATTCGAAAATTCAAAATGTCCGCTATATTTGGCGAGACAAAAATATTTTGAAAATTGGCATGGCTACTCTGCAGAGATACCCAGCAGGTCAAAAATTTTGTTGAGTTCGCTCCATCTAGCACGGTTTTCGACATATAAGCATTTTTGTGTTTTGCAAAAACTTTGAAAATTCAAAATGGCCACCATTTTTGGGGAGAAAAAAATTTTTGACAAGACCACTGCTGCGGTGTGTATCTCCCGCCGAGCATTAAAGGAGAAGAAATAGCTTTTCCAAGATATTCACAATTTTTCATTTTCGTGTGTGAAAGCTCTTCCAAAAGTAGGTGAATGAGTTATTTGAGAAAAATTGGCTATCTGCAATACTATTAAGAGATAATTCACATTTACTCCTTTTGAGTAGGTGAGTAATTACCTATGGGTCTGGAACTTCACCAAGTGAAAGTTCTCCCAAAAGTAGATGAATGAGTTATTCGATAAAAATTGGGTATCCGCAATACTTTTAGAGATAATTCACATTTACTCATTTTGAGTAGGTGAATAATTAGCTATGGGTCTGAAACTTCATGGAGTGAAAGCTCTCCCAAAAGTAGATGAATGAGTTATTTGAGAAAAATTGGCTATCTGCAATACTTTTAAGAGATAATTCGCATTTACTCATTTTGAG
The DNA here is from genome assembly GCA_964017235.1 of Sabellastarte sp. h YS-2021. Classification (NCBI taxonomy): domain Eukaryota; kingdom Metazoa; phylum Annelida; class Polychaeta; order Sabellida; family Sabellidae; genus Sabellastarte; species Sabellastarte sp. h YS-2021. The sequence continues at coordinate 188,394,629 of OZ024929.1, read as the reverse complement.
TAGGTGAGTAATTATCTACGGGTCTGAAACTTCACCATGTGAAAGCTCTCCCAAAAGTAGATGAATGAGTTATTTGATAAAAGTTGGTTAACCTCAATACTTTTACAGATAATTAGCATTTACTCATTTTGCGTAGGTGAGTAATTAGCTATGGGTCTGAAACTTCACGGAGTGAAAGCTCTCCCAAAAGTAGGTGAATGAGTTATTTGAGAAAAATTGGCTATCTGCAATACTTTTAGAGATAATTCGCATTTACTCATTTTGAGTAGGTGAGTAATTAGCTATGAGTCTGAAACTTCACCATGTGAAAGCTCTTCCAAAAGTAGGTGAATGAGTTACTTGAGAAAAATTGGCTATCTGCAATACTTTTAAGAGATAATTCGCATTTACTCATTTTGAGTAGGTGAGTAATTATCTACGGGTCTGAAACTTCACCATGTGAAAGTTCTCCCAAAAGTACATGAATGAGTTATTTGATAAAAATTGGGTATCCGCAATAGTTTTTGAGATAATTAGCATTTACTCATTTTGAGTAGGTGAGTAATTAGCTACGGGTCTGAAACTTCACCGAGTGAAAGCTCTCCCAAAAGTAGGTGAATGAGTTATTTGAGAAAAATTGGCTATCTGCAATACTTTTAGAGGTAATTCGCATTTACTCATTTTGAGTAGGTAATTAGCTATGGGTCTGAAACTTCACCATGTGAAAGCTCTTCCAAAAGTAGATGAATGAGTTATTTGAGAAAAATTGGCTATCTGCAATACTTTTAAGAGATAATTCGCATTTACTCATTTTGAGTAGGTGAGTAATTATCTACAGGTCTGAAACTTCACCATGTGAAAGCTCTCCCAAAAGTAGATGAATGAGTTATTTGATAAAAATTGGGTATCCGCAATAGTTTTAGAGATAATTAGCATTTACTCATTTTGAGTAGGTGAATAATTAGCTACGGGTCTGAAACTTCACCGAGTGAAAGCTCTTTGGGATAGCTGCTCTGCAGAGATACCCTGAAGATCAAAAATTTTGTTGAAATCGCTCTATCTAGCAGGGTTTTGGAGATATAAGCATTTTTATGTTTTGCAATTTTTGCGGAAAATTCAAAATGGCCGCCATTTTTGGCGAGATAAAATTTTTTTGAAAATAGGCATGGCTACTCAGGAGAGATACCCTGTGGGTCAGAAATTTCGTCGAAATCGCTCTTTCTAGTATGGTTTTCGAGATATAAGCATTTTTATGTTTTGCAATTTTTGCCAAAAATTCAAAATGGCCGCCATTTTTGGCGAGACAAAAATTTTTTGAAAATTGGGATAACTACTCTGCAGAGATACCCTATGGGTCAAAAATTATGTCGAAATCGCTCTATCTAGCACGGTTTTCGAGATATAAGCATTTTTGTGTTTTCCTTATTTGGAAAATTCATAATGATTAATTAATCATTAATTACTCAGCCATTTCTTAACCAATCAATGCCAAAATCTAATGATTTCCAGATTTTAATAGAATGAATGTATTTGCCAAGTTTCAGGTGAATTGATAAAATTCCCATCGAAAAAAGACATTTTTGGTCATGTGACCTCTCTGATTGGTTGAAATGTCACTGCAGCATATTCAAAAAAATTCCCCAAGGCTGCTGCCTAAACCTGCCAAATTTGAAAAGAATCCGCCTAATGGTTACAGAGCTATAAGGAAAACAAAATGCGGAGCCGCAGGAGCCGGCGGAGCCTGAAGGTCTCCCATACACAAACAAGCGTCCCTTGTGGGACGCTTAATTAGAATTTCCTGCCTGACCAGCTGTCCACCAGCATCCTAAACCAAGCAGAGGTCATTACCCAGCAAGCACCGGCCAGGTGACTGGTGGTAAGTAGTATGAAGTATTTATAAAGCACCAAATTGATAAAGACATCCTCTAAGGCACTGATGTCCAAGGATAGTGTGTGTCAATGATAGGGAGAAAGACTAAGTAGACTAACCTGAACAGGTAAGTCTTCAACTGTTGTGTAAATCCAGTAATAGTATTCTGGGTTCTGATGGGTTGGGGGGAGCTTGTTCCATTTAGTGGGAGCAGCTGCTGGATAGATGCACATCTCCATGCAAATGTTTGGTCTGGTTGAAGACAGTGAGAGATGATTGCCCTGTGTGCAGTCACTATGTTTTATTAAAGTGGACAGATATTGGGGTTGGGTAAAATTTATTATATATGTAAGAAGGTTGTAATTAAACAGTATACAGTGCTGAATGGTGAGCAAGTGTAGTTTATTGAATAAAGTGTGACATGAATTTGTTAAGTTTGCACATGACAGGACATGGGGTATTTTGAATTCCTGAAGTTCATCCCCTATTCAGACAACCTATGCCGCCACCGCAGTATGATTGTTGGCAGTTATAATCTATAGGTGTGGGGGAAAAATTTTGAAAAGTACAAATTTGACCTTTGAACTGAATCAAGGTCACATGATTAAAACAATTTTTTTTTTTGTACTTCCTTTTCACCAGATTTTCTCGGAAATTACTAGAGATCTACAAAATTGAAAATTTTAATTACTTAAATGCTACAAGCTTACCATGTGGGACTGAATGCTGAATCCAACCGCCCGATGGCGACAGCTGAGACTGGAAGATATGTGTATTTTTCTTAAATTTTAGATAGAATAAGGAGAATGAAAGTTATAAAATACCAGTCTGAGTCCAACCGCCCGATGGCGACAGCTGAGACTGGAAGATATGTTTGTTTTTCTTAGACTTTAGATAGAATAAGGAGAATGAAAGTTATAAAATACCAGTCTGAGTCCCATGTACAGTGCCCCAAACCTGAGGGCTGGGCCTGTAAGAAGCCAAAAAACCTAAAAAATGATTGACAGTGCTAATAAACTGTCTGGGTGTTTTGACAGGAGAAAGAGGTGAAGCCGAAGTCCACTTAGATGGGGTAAAGCCCCAAGGGCTATCACGGAAGGAACCAAACTTCTTTCCACCCTAAAAGAGATTAATGACAACCTTAAGGTCCTTAATACATTATAAAATTAATACTAAAAGAATATAAAGAACATAAAGACCTTACCCGAAACACCCTGATGAGGTAAACCTATACCTAGACCCTGGGATTAGACTCCTGAAGACTTGGTTGTAGCGGATGTGCCCCCCCTTCTTTTCTTTACGAGGATGACTGTTCTGAGGGGAAGGGTCTGGGACCTGTTGTGCCGCTACTACTGGCCCCAGATACATATTATTGTCGTTGTCTGACCAAGTAAGGTCTTTTAGGTAAAAATTGGTAAATGTGTTGTGAGCTTTCCAGTGACAGGCTTGCATGATTTGGTCTACCGATACCCCACCGTAAAAGGCCTTAGAGGCCGCGAAGGCCCTAATGTCATGCGCTTTAACTTGGACCAGGTCCAAGGCTTGTTGGTCTGCTTGTTTATACCAAAGTAGAATGGTTTGTTTCAACCAAGAAGAGAGAGTAGCGGGTCTGATGTCTGAGGTATGTCCTTTCTTGAAGGAGATGAAAAGGAGGGACCGAGACCCTCTCAGGTTCGATCCAAATAGTACCTCAGGGCCCGCACCGGACACAAGGTCCTGTCTTCTTTGAATTGTCTATCTACAATGGTAGGCAAAGCAGGAATAGTCACCAGAGACACACTTTGAGAACATTCTCTTGCTAGTTGTTTTTTGGCTATAAAGTCAGAAGAAGAGAACAAGGCGACCTTTTCCCATTGGCCTAGATAAGATACTTTGTTTGCAACCCAGGCATGGATTTCGCTGCGGCGCTTGCCGGAGGCCAAAGCTAGCAAGAAAGCAGTTTTGAGAGTAAGATGTTCGAGGTTTGTGTCTTTCATAGTCTCAAAGGGCGCTTTTGTGAGCTCATTGAGAACAACAGAAAGGTTCCACTTAGGAAGATTTCTCGAACTTTTGGGACGATCCCTGTGGAAACTGGAGAGTAACCTATGAAGGTCTGCATTATGTGCAATATGGTGGGCCGTTGGGCCCAAAGTGTCAACAATGGCAGTCCTGTAACCATCAATGGTCGAGGGGCGCCTGTTTAGGTCTTGGTATAGGTGGATGAAAAAAATCTGAGATTTGTTTCACAGATGGAGAGGAGAAATCCACCGAATTTTCTAGGTGTGCAGAAATGGCATCTGTCCAAGGAAGGAGGTTGTCCAGCGACTGAGGATATCTCCAGTGCTCCTTGAGATGAAACTGAAAGGGCCTCATGTGAAGGCTTTCCTCCGGGACCATTTTCTCCATTGAGGCAAGCAACCCAATTAGCGACATCAAACATCTTGCAGTCAAAACATGTTTTGACTTGAGTCGTAGGATCAAATCCTGAAGTTTGAGCCATCTCTCTTGAGTGGGTTTTACAAGGGCTGAATCTAGATGGTATTCGTAGCCCACAAACGAAAACACCTGAGTAGGTTTCAGTTCTGATTTTTCCTGATTTATTATCCACCCCAAGGACTGGGTTAGGTCTACCACTGCCTGAGTGTTCACTTGGGCTTCTTCCTGAGAATGGGACCTGATCAACCAGTCGTCCAGGTATTGGTGAAGTCGGAGTGCTATGGAGAGGGCCATGAGCTTCACTTCCTTTACGATCATTGTAAAGACCTGGGGGGCTGTGGCTAGTCCGAAAGGAACTGAGGTGAACTGGAACAGCTGTGACCTGTGGCAAAACCTTAGGTATTTCCTTGAGTTTGGGTGGATGGGGATGTGAAGGTAAGCGTCCGATCTATCGACAATACCCATTCCCCTGGAACCAGGGAGGTCCTGATGGACTCTGGAGTTTCCATTTTGAACTTTTCTACATGTAGAAAAGTGTTGAGCCTGCTTAAGTCTATTACTGGCCTCCACCTTTGGTGAGGCTTGGGGACTAGAAACAGGCGACTGTAAAACCCAAGAGATTTTACATTTTCCACCCTTTTGATAGCGTTCTTTGACAGAAGAGACTGGATGTAATCTGCTAGAGCATGGTCTTTTTGAAGGGTCTTGTATTCTGACAGAATCAGAGGAAATCTGACCAAGTTTGGCTTTGAGAGGAATGGCAGTACGTAGCCATTGGTGATAGTGTTTAACACGTTTGATGAACATTTGTTTGTTTGCCAGTCTCTTCTGAAAGAACGGAGGCGACCTCCTACTGGTGGACTGAGGGAGGCTTTGGAGGAGTCATTGGGAAGAGGGGTTTCCACGCCCTCTTCCCCTATTGTGGCGTCAAAAACGACCCCTGGAGCCTCTGAAGTTTGGTTTTCCCCTGTTGGAGGAAAACGATTGGTTACTGCTTTGAGAGGAGTTGCCCCCATGGGGACGTTTCCTGTAGGAGCCTCTTTTCTTGTGGGGACCACGAAAGGGCTTGTTCTGGTAGGGTCCGAAACCCTGAGAGTCTTTTGAAGTGCCTTTTTTAAGAAGGAATTAAGTCTTTACCTTCCTTGACTAATTGAGACTTGAACAAGGAAGGCGGCCAAAAGGACGCATTCCTGAGTTCCTGATGTCTCGTCTCCCCTAAATGTGGATGTAACAGGGTCATTTCGGCTTCACGCCTAAGCAAGCCAGTGTTGCCCATGGAATATAACCTGGAGTATATGAGCAAGGGATTTGCTGAGGCAAGTCAAGGCCCTGTGCTGGATAAGAAGTGTCTTGTTCCAAAGATCCAGGTATTCACAGGCTTCCTCGTATCCACGCTTTGTTACCTTTTCAGGGTCGGCACCTTTTCTAATTTGAGATTTGACCTTCTTGAAGGTCGACTTCAAACTATGCTGGCACTTTTCCAGAGTGGAATTGCAGGAAGAAGAAGTCTTGGCAAAGGTGGTAGTAAAGTTAAGCGTGGAGATATTTTGTCTCGCCTGGTGTTCAATTCTTTTAGAATTGGTAGGGGAACCTTGCCCATAGGGGCCCCAGAGGGCTTAGGAGAAATACAGATTTAGGCAAAGTCTGTATTTAGTTCTTGTATCTTATCTTCGTAAAAAGGTTGTCCCACCTTGTACCACTTGGCAGTGGAAGGAGGAGCTTTAATGTATTTATCCTCAGGTAAATTTGCTGCTTGAAAATCTTGGTCAAATTTATCAAAGGCGTCTTTGATAATAGAGTTCAGAGGCAGCATAGAGGAAGGGCCTCTTGGCCTGAGCTCCTGTCTGCCTTTCTCATCGTCAAGGCCCATGACCGCAGTAGAAGACTTGGGTAAGGAGTCCCTAGGGTCTGGAAGTTTGAGGATACGCCTGAAGGTATCCACCTCCTCTGAATACTGAGAGGAGATGTCAGACAGTGCTACTTCCCTGTAGTAAGGAGGATCTGGGTCATGTTGAGGATGGTCTTGATCAGTGTGGATCTTCCTACAAGGTTTTGGAGACCTATGTCTGAGCTCAGAGGACTGATCCACCTCTGAGGAAGAAGATAAATATCTGGACCTAGTTTTATGTTTTGATTTATCAGTATGTTTCTTGGCTCTGCTAGGGGCAGGCCGAGGATCGTCAGATTGATCAGAGTAGTGGTCTGAGGCAGAGCTCGGGACCACATCATACTGTTTGAAAGAGTGAGAAGACTTCTTTGGTTTAGCCGAGGGCAACCTCGAGGGTTCCTCGACAGAACTAATATTGTGACCCAAGGCGTCATCGACGCGACTAGAATGAGAGTTGAGGCATGGAGGTAAGGCTGGGCCATAATCAACGTCCATCGACTCGACAGGATTAGTACTCGGGGGGGGTCCAGACGAGTATTAGATGGGCCAGGTTTTGAGGCCGAAGCGGAGGTCTGATCTACCTCCACTTGTGAAGAAGTTTTATGGAGAGACTTCTGAAAATCTTCTCGAAGGGACTTCATTGCCTCTAAAATATTTGCCTGAAAAGCACTTATCTTTTGGTCTAGTTGAATGTCTAGCCGAGATCCCAAAGACTTCTCGAGCTTTGTTTCTAATTTCTGCTGTAAAGCAGTACCTGGAGTTGGTGGGACAGTTTTAGCTGGAGTTTTTATGTCAGTCAGCTGACATTATGTCGTCACTCTGCGGCGTGGGCTATCGAGGATGAAAAATTGTTCAAGGCATGCAAATCTGTCTGTTCGTCTGTTTGCTAGAGACATTACAAGGGAGGTAGCCCCACCAAAAGTGTGAAAATTTCAACACTTAATCACAATTTTCTGAGTGACTATTGCAGGGATTTCTCTCATATCTTGCATATATGTACTAGGCCAGAGGTAGATTCTCTTGTGTGAGTATGAGACCTGGATCTGTCTTACTTTTTTTTTAATAAATTTTTTTAATAATTTTTAATGCATTAAAATTCATGAAATCATGCACAAAATCATTTATAACTTGAAACTGTTGCATCTAGAGCATTTTGTTAAAATATGTTATTCAGCTACTCTTTTCATAGCTACAATATGGTGAGTAAGTTGGGTGCCTGTCTCAATAGCTAAGTGAGTAATAGCTACTTTTGGGCTTTTCAGTAACTTCCATCATGAGTAGAATCACTTGTAACTTAAAAACTATTGCATTTAGAGAATTTCGTATAAATATGTTATTCAGCTACTTTTGGGTCAGCTATAACATAGTAAAATTTGAGACCTGTAGCTCATGGCATAGCTGAGTAATAGCTACTTTTAGGTTATCACTGTTGAGTAAATCGCTTATAACTTGGAAACTATTGCATTTAGAGTATTTTGTTTCAATATGTTATTCACCTATTTTGGGATCAACTAGAACATAGTGAAGTTTCAGATCTGTGGCTCATTGCATAGCTGAGTAATAGCTACTTTGAAGTTCTCACTATTGAGTAAATCTGTTGTAATTGGAAAACTATTGCATTTAGAGAATTTCGTATAAATATGTTATTCAGCTACTTTTGGGTCAGCTATAACATAGTAAAATTTCAGACCTGTAGCTCATGGCATAGCTGAGTAATAACTGCTTTGAGGTTCTCACTATTGAGTAAATCAGTTGTAATTGCAAAACTATTGCATTTAGAGAATTCAGTATAAATATGTTATTCAGCTACTTTTGGGTCAGCTATAACATAGTAAAATTTCAGACCTGTAGCTCATGGCATAGCTGAGTAATAACTACTTTTAGGTCATCACTATTGAGTAAATCAGTTGTAACTTGAAAACTATTGCATTTACAGTATTTTGTTTAAATATGTTGTTCACCTACTTTTGGGTCAGCTATAACATAGTAAAATTTCAGACCTGTAGCTCATGGCATAGCTGAGTAATAGCTACTTTTAGGTTATCACTGTTGAGTAAATCGCTTATAACTTGGAAATTATTGCATTTAGAGTATTTTGATTCAATATGTTATTCACCTATTTTGGGGTCAGCTATAACATAGTGAAGTTCCAGACCTGTGACTCATTGCATAGCTGAGTAATACCTACTTTGAAGTTCTCAATGTTGAGTAAATCACTTGTAATTTGAAAACTATTGCATTTAGAGAATTTAGTATAAATATGTTATTCAGCTACTTTTGGGTCAGCTATAACATAGTAAAATTTCAGACCTGTAGCTCATGGTATAGCTGAGTAATAGCTACTTTTAGGATGTCACTGTTGAGTAAATCACTTATAACTTGAAAACTATTGCATTTAGAGTATTTTGTTGCAATATGTTATTCACCTATTTTGGGGTCAGCTATAACATAGTGAAGTTCCAGACCTGTGGCTCATTGCATAGCTGAGTAATAGCTACTTTGAAGTTCTCACTGTTGAGTAAATCAGTTGTAATTGGAAAACTATTGCCTTTACAGAAATTTGTGCAAATATGTTATTCAGCTACTTTTGGGTCAGCTATAACATAGTGAAATTACAGACCTGTAGCTCATGGCACAACTGAGCAATAGCTATTCTCAGGCACTGACTGTTGAGTAAATCAGCTATAACTTGAAAAAATATTGCATTTGGAGTATTTTGTTAAAATATATTGTTCACCTACTTTTGGGTTAGCTATAACATAGTGAAATTACAGACCTATAGCTCATGGCATAGCAGAGCAATAGCTATTTTCAGGTTCTCACTATTGAGTAAATCAGTTGTAACTTGAAAACTATTGCATTTACAGTATTTTGCTTAAATATGTTGTTCACCTACTTTTAGGTCAGCTATAACAGAGCAAAAATTCAGACATGTAGCTCATTGCATAGCTGAGTAATAGTTACTTTGAGGTTCTCACTCTTGAGTAAATCAGTTGTAACTTGAAAATTATTACATTTAGAGTATTTTGTTAAATATGTTATTCACAGACGTTTTGGTCAGCTATAACATAGTGAAATTGTAGACCTCTATGTCATGGCATAGCTGAGCAATAACTTCTTTCAGGTTCTCACTGTTGAGTAAATCATTGTATCCAACCTGTAGGAAATCATGGGCTGGGAATCTGTTAATATGGTCCGATTTGACCTTGGAACTCTCCTTCAAGGTCAAATGAGGATAGCCAAACATAAAAGTGCTTATAACTCGCTTATTATTGGTCCTAGAGGTTGGAATGAAAACCAACCTATAGAAAATCATGAGCTGGGAATTTTTTGGTGTGGTCGGATTTCACCTTGGACCCCTCCTTCAAGGTCAAATGAGGATAGCCAAACTTAAAAGTGCTTATAACTCACTTATTATTGGTCCTAGAGGTTTCGAATGGAAAACCAACCTATAGAAAATCATGGGCTGGGAATCTTTTGGTGTGGTCGGATTTGACCTTAGACCCCTCCTTCCAGGTCAAACGAAGATAGCCAAACTTAAAGTGCTTATAACTCGCGTATTATTGGTCTTGGAGGTTTGGGATGGTAAACCAACATATAGGAAATCATGGGCTGGGATTCTTTTGGTGTGGTCAGATTTGACCTGGGACCCCTCCTTCAAGGTCAATTGAGGATAGCCAAACTTACAATTGCTTAGAACTTGCTTATTATTGGTCCTACAAGTTTGGGATGGTAAACAAGCTACAGGAAATCATGGGCTGGGAATTTTTTTGTGTGGTCGGATTTGACCTTGGACCCCCTCCTTCAAGGTCAAACAAGGATAGCCAAACTTAAAAAGTGCCTATGACTCACTTATTATTGGTCCGAGAGGTTTGGGATGGTAAACCATCCTAAATTCTTTGGCTGGGAATCTTTTGGTATGGTCAGATTTGACCTTTGGACCCCTTCTTCATGGTCGAACGAGGATATTGCATTTATAGTATTTCTTTAAATATTTTTAACCTACTTTTCACACTTAAACAATTACCTTGTTACTTTATTTCATAATACCATTTGCAGGGCACAACTTTTTTGTCCTTTTCTTCTGTCAGCTTCGGAATATCTTTCGAACATGCTGTTCAGTTACCATTTACTGTATTTCTGTACAGCCCTTTCACTGATAATTATGCTTTCCTCTCATTATCACCATCACAAATCAAAAACATTCAGTCAGCTGACACAGTGCCCGTTCACGGGCACTCTCCTCTTGTTAATGATAAAGCTTCGAAGGCAAGAGGTTGAGGGCGAGGCGGGGAAGTAAATAGATGGTCAGCAGCACTCTCGAGGTCTGCTTGTGAGCCCGCGAAGGATTCTTCAGAATTATCGCCCAATAAATCTAATTCTTGATCATTTTTGTCAGATTTTTGTCAGGTTTTTTGACATATCTCTTTCTATGAGTGATCTTGGTTAGTTGTTCTTCCGAAAAGGAAGCACAAATATCACAAGGTGAGATAAATGTGACACAGGGATCATCTCCCTTACCTGCCTCTCTGCAGGTAGGACAGAAATTATGAGTGTCAAAAGCATGACAAAAATGATGGCATTTAGATGCACGGGGTTTGTCTTTATTGGATTGATGTGAAGACATGTTCAAACGCAATAAAAGAGGTGAAACCCGATCACATAAAGCCTTGGCCGAGGCGAAAACTCACAACAGGTATAAAAGAAAAAATACTTATCCGACTGGACGGAGAGTTGTGTAATATGTGCTTTAAAGATTAATAAACAAAATGGCTGAAAATAGACATCGAACAATCAAAATGAACTGAGATATAAGTAGAAAACGGCAGAAAAACTTCACAAGTGATTCCAATACGGCGGCGGCCAACGAGAAAGGAGAAGACAAATGGGGTAGGTCATGTGATGACAACCTGAGGCTATGGCCAACTATAAATATCTGTTTTTCTCAGACGTTGGCCGGGCCTGGTGGCCATCCGAGAACAGCATTCAGTCCCACATGGTAAGCTTTTGTAGTGTAATAAAATTTGGCTTTACAGCTTCAAACATCATATCCTCATGTTAAGTTTACCTTAAAATCAGCAAATTTGGGTGTTTTTGGTATGCAGTATACAGGCTGAAGAGATTTTTAAAATGTCAAATATCTATATTTTTTTGGATTTAGAGCTTTGAAATGTACTGGAGGGGAGGTAATAGAAAACCCTGGCCTGGGATTCCACAAATGCTATCAAATGTCACTCCCCCCTGCCGCTGTCAAACTGGGGTGATAAGGTTGAATTTCTTGTATTTTGTACATGTTGTAGTGTATCTATAACAAGCATTCTGATGCATGCATTTATCTCCCGCCATATAAATTCGATGTACTAAAGATAGTGGAATATAAATTTTCTTGTGAGATGGAGGCACATGTAGAAGTGACAACAAGTTTAATGTTTGATCGCAATACTTTTAAAGACAAAAGGCATTTACTCACTTTAGTAGCTATTACTCTGCCATCCAAACAGCTACAGTTCTGCAACTTTATTATGCAGTAGATCAACCCAAAGTAGGTAAGGACGTATTTAGAAGAAATTGCCTATCTGTAACACTTTTAGAGATAAAAGATATTTACTTATTTTAGTGGCTATTGCTCTGCCATCCAAAGAGCTACAGTTCTGCAACTTCACCATGTGGTAGATCACCCAAAAGTAGGTGAATGACTTATTTAGAAGAAATTGCCTACCTGTAATACTTTTAGAGATAAAAGACATTTACTCATTTTAGTAGCTATTACTCACCTATCCAAAGAGCTACAGTTCTGCAACTTCACTATGTGGTAGATCACCCAAAAGTAGGTGAATGATTTATTTAGAAGAAATTGCCTACCTGTAATACTTTTAGAGATAAAAGCCATTCACTCATTTTAGTAGCTATTACTCACCTATCCAAAGAGCTACAGTTCTGCAACTTCAATATGTGGTAGATCACCCAAAAGTAGGTGAATGATTTATTTAGAAGAAATTGCCTACCTGTAATACTTTTAGAGATAAAAGACATTTGCTCATTTTAGTAGCTATTACTCAGTTATCCAAAGAGCTACAGTTCTGCAACTTCACTATGTGGTAGATCACCCGAAAGTAGGTGAATGACTTATTTAGAAGAAATTGCCTACCTGTAATACTTTTAGAGATAAAAGACACTTACTCATTTTAGTAGCTATTACTCAGCTATCCAAAAAGCTACAGTTCTGCAACTTCACTTTGTGGTAGATCACACAAAAGTAGGTGAATGACTTATTTAGAAGAAATTGCCTATGTGTAATATTTTTACAGATAAAAGACACTTACTCATTTTGATAGCTATTACTCAGCTATCCAAAGAGCTACAGTTCTGCAACTTCACTGTGGTAGATCACCCAAAAGTAGGTGAATGACTTATTTAGAAGAAATTGCCTACCTGTAATACTTTTAGAGATAAAAGACATTTACTCATTTTAGTAGCTATTACTCAGCTATCCAAAGAGCTACAGTTGTGCAACTTCACTATGTGGTAGATCACACAAAAGTAGGTGAATGACTTATTTAGAAGAAATTGCCTACCTGTAATACTTTCAGAGATAAAAGACATTTACTCATTTTAGTAGCTATTACTCACCTATCCAAAGAGCTACAGTTCTGCAACTTCACTATGTGGTAGATCACCCAAAAGTAGGTGAATGACTTATTTAGAAGAAATTGCCCATGTGTAATATTTTTAGAGATAAAAGACATTTACTCATTTTGGTAGCTATTACTCACCTATCCAAAGAGCTACAGTTGTGCAACTTCACTATGTGGTAGATCACCCAAAAGTAGCTGAATGACTTATTTAGAAGAAATTGCCTACCTATAATACTTTTAGAGATAAAAGACATTTACTCATTTTAGTAGCATTTCTCAGCTAACTACTCACTTAGCTATTGACCTACATCTGCAAAAGCAACAAAAATATAAAGGACACAGGAAAGTAAGCTTTTGAAAAACTAGATGAATAACAAATGAAAAGATTTGCCTAACTTTGGTACTTGTGAAGGTATTTGACATTTATTTTCATCATAATTTTGCTACAAATAAGAAAATAGCTATTGCTTACTTATGACATGCAATGGAACCCCAAACGATATGCCATGTTATAGTTAAGGAAAAAGTAGCTGAACAAATTATTTTAGGAAAATCCTGTAACTGCAGTAGTTTTTGAGTTACAATGGATTTACTCAACAGTCACAATTTCAAAGTAGCTATTACTCAGCTGTCCAATGTGCAACAGCTTTGCAGCTTTACTATCTGATAGCTCATCAAAAACTAGATGAATAACATATTTGAAAATATTTCCCTAACTTGAATACTTTTGAAGATATTTGAAATTTACTTATGTTGTTATTTTGCTACAAATAAGAAAATAGCTATTACTCACTTATGGCATGCAACAGAACCCCAAACTATATGCCATCTTATAGTTAAGGAAAAAGTAGCTGAATAACATATTTTAGGAAAATACTCTAACTGCAATAGTTCTGGAGTTACAATGGATTTACTCAACAGTCACAATTTCAAAGTAGCTATTACTCAGCTATCCAATGTGCAACAGGTCTGAAACTTTACTATGTGATAGCTTATCAAAAACTAGATGAATAACATATTTGAAAAGAATTCCCTAATTTTAATACTTTTGAAGATATTTGAAATTTACTCATGTCGTTATTTTGCTTCAAATAAGGAAATAGCTATTACTCGCTTATGGCATGCAACAGAATCCCAAAATGTATGCCATCTTATAGTTAAGGACAAAGTAGCTGAACAACATATTTTAGGAAAATACTCTAAATGCAATAGTTTTGGAGTTACAATGGATTTACTCAACAGTCACAATTTCAAAGTAGCTATTACTCAGCTATCCAATGTGCAACAGGTCTGAAACTTTACTATGTGATAGCTTACCAAAAACTATATGAATAACATATTTGAAAAGAATTCCCTAACTTTAATACTTTTGAAGATATTTGAAATTTACTCGTGTCGTTATTTTGCTTCAAATAAGAAAATAGCTATTACTCACTTATGACATGCAATAGAACCCCAAACTGTATGGCATCTTATAATTAAGGACAAAGTAGCTGAACAACATATTTTAGGAAAATACTCTAACTGCACTAGTTTTGGAGTTACAATGGATTTACTCAACTGTAGAATTTCAAAGTAGCTATTACTCAGCTATCCAATGTGCAACAGATCTGAAACTTTACTATGTGATAGCTTATCAAAAAGTAGATGAATAACATATTTGAAAAGAATTCCCTAACTTTAATACTTTTGAAGATATTTGACATTTACTTATGTCATTATTTTGCTACAAATAAGAAAATAGCTATTACTCACTTATGGCATGCAATAGAACACCAAACTATATGCCATCTTATAGTTAAGGACAAAGTAGCTGAACAACATATTTTAGGAAAATACTCTAACTGCACTAGTTTTGGAGTTACAATGGATTTACTCAACTGTAGAATTTCAAAGTAGCTATTACTCAGCTATCCAATGTGCAACAGATCTGAAACTTTACTATGTGATAGCTTATCAAAAAGTAGATGAACAACACATTTGAAAAGAATTCCCTAACTTTAATACTTTTGAAGATATTTGACATTTACTGATGTCATTATTTTGCTACAAATAAGAAAATAGCTATTACTCACTTATGGCATGCAATGGGACCCCAAACTATGTACCATCTTATAGCTAAGGACAAAGTAGCTGAACAACATATTTGAAGAAAAAGTTGTAACTGCAATAGTTTTTGAGTTATGAGCCCTTTACTCCAAGTAGCTAAGATTGCTATTACTCACTTATCTTTAGGCCTAAGTCCATAAAACCAAAAAAATTTTCGAGGGCGTGAAAATTCATTGGGACAATTAATTTACAAAAAATCTGTAGCTGTAGTAGTTTTGGAGAAATCTGCGTGACTAACGCACGCACACACACACAGGCATCATTTCATAATCTCCCTCCCGGGCTAAAGCCCGGCAGGAGATAAAAATAATGTCTAAGGCTGAAATCCTATAAAACTTAATTGAATTATACTTCAGGGACCGTATTCACGAAAGGTCTTAGCCAAGTCTCAGGCTTAAGTTGGCTGTATTTTTGTACAAAAGTTAAGCCTAAGACTTGGCTAAGACCTTTCATGAATACGGCCCCAGGATTATTCAAACCTATTGACAAGGCCCCCTTCCCCCTTCTTATCTTTCAAGGTCAATTTTATGACCCTTCTGATTTTCACTTATTGCTTAATTTTATATACTTTTGTAGTTGTGTGTTACTACTGACAACCCCATTCATGTATTTTACAAGCCTTTATCTTTACCATTTTTCACCATTATTTAATTTCACCTTTTTCTAGTTGCCTTTAATAGAACAGGGACCTGCAGTAGTCCAGACGGCTGCTCACCATGGCATTTGCCACCTTCACAGCCATTTCATGGGATAAAGACAGACCTCCTGTAGTTTCTGGGGATGGTAGTAGCATACACAGTATAACTTAGGTTTTGCATGGAGTTGTCAGCATCCAGAATGACACCAAGGTTTTTAACTGATTTGGCTTTTTCCATGATATTACCAGGAGACTTACAGGGAAAAATGACTTCAAGGAATTTCTAGTGTGATCATCACTAGTGGTGGGTGTTTTAACAGGTGGACCTTTAGTTGGCTCCTGAAACCCAAGATGGTCTGCTGCTATGAGACATTAAGTGGCAACCTGTTCCATTCTGCTGGGATGGCTAAATCAAATTGATTGCCTTGATGTGTCAGACAGCTAGATTTGATTAAAGGTGAAAGAGTGAGGTTGGAAAATATTGATGGCCTTAAAAATAAGACTCATTTTATTCTGTTTGTATACAATACGACAGAGAGCATTTTTTAACTTTCTAAAGTTCAGCAACACTGGCTTTGTTGACCCCATTTCATAACAAACTAGACCAAGGACGGATGCAAGATGCATCCACCGGAAAAGGCCAACTAACATAGTTTCGAAGATAAACAGCACTTTTCAATAATAAGCAAGTTGTAAGCACTTTTAATTTTGGCTACCCTCATTTGACCTTGAAGCAGGGGCCCAAGGTCAAAACTGACCACATCAGAAGATTCAGAACCCATGATTTTCTACAGGTTGGTTTCACACTGCAAACCTCTAGGACCAATAATAAACGAGTTATAAACACTTTTAAGTTTGGCTATCCTTGTTTGACCTTCAAGGAGAGGCCCAAGGTCAAATCTGAACACATCAGATTTCCAGCCCATGATTTCCTATAGGTTGGTTTCACATTGCAATCCTCTAGGGCCAATAATAAGAAAGTTATAAGCACTTTAAGTTTGCCTATCCTCGTTTGACCTTGAAGGAGAAGCCCAAGGTCTAGTGTGAACCCCATCAGAAGATTCGCAGCCCATGATTTCATATAGGTTGGTTTCACATTGCAAACCCGTAGCACCAATAATAAGTGAGTTATAAGCACTTTGAAGTTTGGCTATCCTCACTTGACCTTGAAGGAGGTGTCCAAGGTCAAATCCGACCACATCAGAAGATTCACAATGCATGATTTCCTATAGGTTAGTTAAACATTGCAAACCTCTAGGACCAATAATAAGCGAGTTATAACCACTTTTAAGTTTGGGTATCCTCATTTGACCTTGAAGGAGGGGTCCAAGGTCAACTCTGACATCAGAAGATTCGCAGCCCATGATTTCCTATAGATTGGTTTCACATTGCAAACCTCTAGGACCAATAATAAGCGAGTTATAACCAATTTTTAAAGTTTGGCTATCCTTGTTGTATCCACCGGGTAGCATCGGGCGTTTTTCAGTCATGAAAAGTGCCTATATCTCCTTTATTATTGGTCCTAGAGGTTTGCAATGTGAAACCAACCTATAGGAAATCATGGGCTGCAAATCTTCAGATGTGGTCAGATTTGACTTTGGGCCCCTCCTTCAAGGTCAAATGAATACAGCCAAACTTAAAATTGCTTATAACTCGCTTTATTATTGGTCCTAGACATTTGCAATATGAAACCAACCTGGAAATCATGGGCTGCGAGTCTTCTGGTGTGATCAGATTTGATCTTGGGCCCCTCCCTCAAGGTCAAATGAGGGTAGCCAAACATAAAAGTGCTAATAGCTCGCTTATTATTGGTCCTAGAGGTTTGGGATAGTAAACCAACCTATAGGAAATCATTTGCTGGGAATCTTCTGGTGTGGTCAGATTTGACCTTGACTCCATCCTTCAAGGTCATGCGAGCATAGCCAAACTTAAAACTGGTTATAACTCGCTTATTATTGGTTGTAGAAGTTCGGGATGGTAAAGCAACCTATAGGAAATCATGCCCTGGGAATCTTCTGGTGTGGTCGGATTTGACCTTGGGCCCCTCCTTCAAGGTCAAATGAGGATAGTCAAACTGAAAAGTGGTTATAACTCGCTTATTATTGGTCATAGAGGTTTGCAATGTGAAACCAACCTGTAGGAAATCATATCAAATCATCAACAGACATTCAAAGACTTTTTGTTTTAAAAGAATACAATGTGGTTTAAAAACCTTTATTGAATAAAATGCATTTACTGAGACAAAACAATGATGCTGTTTGATGTTTACACAATTGTATGAAGTGAAATGAATATTCTCTGAAAGGCTTGAAAAGACAACTTGGTCAGATGTGACATATTTAGGTATTTATATCACAATAAACATTTACATCCTAAGTTTTTGAGAGGTCTATCTCAACCTTTGGAAATAATCCTCACATCTATTATTCATTATGACTACTCACATTATTCATTATGACTACACACATTATTCATTATGACTACACACATTATTCATTGTGACTACACAAATTATTCATTATGACTACATACATTGTACAGAGTGTGAGCAGATTAAAACGTGTGAAGTCGTACGAGACAATCGTTCTGCTGGTTATGTTGCACTGTATTCAGTATTCCTTTCCTTAGCAACTGGATTAACTGCCAGAATTCCTAAACATCCCACAATTTCCTGATCTTTCATACCTTTCCCACAATCTCAGGGTTTCCCACAGCCCTTCAGTATAAACATCCAACATTAAATAGACTCCCACATGTCCCGCCTTCCCACAATCATTCAGTCTCTACACACATTATCCTCAGCTGTCCGTCTCCGCTTTCCTGTACCAGAACCTTGCTCGGTAGTCGTCACTACATGTAATGAATGCAGGGCTGGAGGAGGAGTGAACCACACAGCGCACTGTGTTGTTGTGACCTGGAAAACAGTGAGACTGAGTAGAAACGTGTAAAGAATCCATAACAATGAGAGATAAATACTTCTAACATGGTGTATTGAAACATTACACAGGGTAAATACAGAATATAGCTTACTTCACTGATTTACCACCAGACTGAGCAGACTGAGATTTAAGAACACAATCATAATGTAATTATGATGTTCACTACTAAACTCACCCAGTGAGAGAAGTCTCTGTCTGTCTGCATTCCGTGAATCCCAGCAACACATCGAGGTGGTCTTCTCATCCGGGAAAAACACTGGAATACACAAATAAATACATAACACAGACTTGGTCTTCTTCAGGCCAAACACTGGAATACACAAAAAAATACAAAACACAGACTTGGTCTTCTTCAGGCAAAACACTAAAATACCCAAATAAATAAATACATAACACAGACTTGGTCTTCTTCTCCAGGGAAAATGCTAGAAGGTACAAACAATACAGAATCGTACTTCTGATCTGCCAAAACACTAGAACACACAAACGAGAACATTTGGAGAGTGAACAGCTCTGCCAACACTAAAATTTTTTTTTATTATTATTATTTATGAAAGTGAAGAAAAATATTTCTTTAACAAATAACTTGATCCAGACAGTAATCTGGATCACCAACAAAATTAAATCACGTTTGTTTGGCCACTGTCAACAGTTCCTGAAAATTTCATCAAAATCTGTCAACATACGTTTTTTACGTTTCTTTGCACAAAGATTTATAAATACACACTGCCATAACATGATCGCCTTGGTGAAGGTGGTAAGTGAAGAAACAACATATACACTTGATCTTCTCAACCTGGCAAAACACTGGAATACACAAATGAACAACATACAGATGTGGTCTTCTTATCGGTGACAAACACTGGAATGGAGAAATACACAACAGAGATATGGCGTGTATATCTGAGAAAACACTAAAACTACACACAAACCCAGATACAAACAAGTAAACAAATACCCAAACAAAAACAATATATAAACAATAAACAAATGGAGTTTCTTATGATATCTTATTGCAAATTCCGTAAAACTATCCAGGAAACTGGTTCAAAGTCTATCAAGCTAAAGAACCGATGACAATAGTGTTGATATATGACAAAACCAGCTTGTGATGGAAGGAGGCTTGTATTGAGAGCCTGATGTGGTCTGATGAAGGCAATACTAAACCCAAACATTGAACTAACGATATGTCCATAACACTGGAATCACTATCTGGTTAGTCTCCATAGTGACCCCCTTTCTATCCTTGAATACTGATTGACTGTTTTACTAATGTTGCACCGTAGCGTCACCTTGTAAAGAGGAGATTAAAAGTACAACCAATAGAAGTCCATTTCATTACAGCGCGCCACAATGACTGTGACATTCAAGCAGGGTTCAACGACAGAAATTAAACTCCCTAAAAAAGAAGGCCGAAAGGACTTTCAGTCTACTAGCACAAGTGCATAGCTATCAGAGACAGGAGTAGTGCACTGAATTGGTAACCCATCCCAGTACTAACGTAGCCCATCGACACTTAACTTCTGTAAAAGACCGTCATTGTGGTCACGCCACAACTTGTTCAAAAAACAGATGGTGATTGTAGCCAAAGCACAATTCATGAAAGTCCGGAGACAAAAAAACAGTGATCTCTAGAAGTACAAGCCTCTCTAGAGCTCACACTTAAAAAGTCCTTTTGACCAAAATGGCACAAAATTGTTCTATCGTTAACAGATAAACAACATTTTCAATGTCCAACAAAATTCAAGATGGTGGTCAAAATTCAGAAGATTCAAAATGTTTCAGCAGTTTTAAGTACACAATCCTTACTTCCTACAGGTTTCAAAATTTGCCAGAAATTTGGAAAATTTAATAGTAATTTAAATTTTTATTAGAAATACTTACCATTTCCTAACAGTAGCTATTTGTTGGAGCCATCCAACCCAATGGCCAACGCAGAGATGCGATTTTAAGGTTTACTAACAACCTTAACCAAGCCATTGGGTTACAGTAGTCCGTCCTCCCGCCAAAGAGGTCACATGACTACATTGTTTACCTCATTATTTTTGTTGCAAGTAAAAGAATGACTTGCGGGGAGGCGGGAGGGAAATTTGAGTGTTAGGAAATGTAAGTATTTCTAATAAAAATTTAAATTACTATTAAATTTTCCAATTTTATAGCGAAATACCCTTACCATTTCCTAACAGTAGCTGAATTCAGCCTTGTAGGATGGAGGGAATTCTTTTTAAGAAAACCACTACCTAACCTACAATTAGACATCATGAGAACTTCATAATGGAATTACATGCATTAATGAACATATAACTTCCAAACATTCACAACATACAACTCCAAAAAATGGCAGTATGTAGCTGTAGTTCTCACAACTGCTGACAATGTTGGTGTTGCAAAAATATGTCATAAATAGATAGCCCATCTACATTGTAACATCCGACCCCAAAACAAGGTCAAACCAACCTGTAAGTGTCATCAGCATAATGCCAAATCCTTCCCAAGTCAGATTTAGGCAACATTGATATCTAACTACAAATACATCCAGCATTGCAGACATACCAGCCACAAACTGCAAATGTACCAATATAAGTATGAAAGACATACTTATAAAGTAACAAAACTATAACTGCAACTGTAGGATCCAATTTCAAATCTGACCCTATGACAACAGAGATTTTTCAGACAGAAATTGGTATACATATGATGCAATTTCCAATAACATGTAACAAGAAACTCATGTAAGGAAAACACCTATAAAAACTAAAAATGCAATCAAAAACATACATCAATAGTTTTCGTGACTCAATCTTGACTCAATCAAGATGAAATAGGTGCCAAAAGATAAGTCTTATTAAGAAACTTTCTTAATGGCAGTAAAAACAAAAGATTTTGTTCTATCCCAAACCTTTTGATTACCAACCCCTAACAGGACAGACAGACCCACACTGAGTCAAACTGTTGTCCAAAAAGGCCAAGAGCTGGCATGACCACAGGCTTAATTGCAGTAGGCCCATCCAAAGCAAACTGGATCTGGCAATTGATGGGGCCAGAGTTACTTGTGACCAATTCTCCTTATAACTAAAGGAAGAATATGTCCAAGCATTAATGTCACTCCTTTACCATGACTCTGCAATCCACAGAGACAAAAACCACTGGCTCAGTTGCAGTAATTGCAGTAGGCCCATCTGATGCCAACTGGTTCATGGCCAAGAAGGCAGTCATTGGGCCAAAGTTACTTGTGACCCATTCTCCCTGTAACTAAGGGAAGGGTCCAAACATGAATGTCACTACTTTACCTGAAACCAAGACCAAAGACTGTCTTGAAAGGTATTAACTTCAAGAAAGCCTTCCTCACAAGATCAAAGGCTGTCTGATAAGAGCATGTAGGACCAATGACAAATTCCAAACATTGGTTTGTCTCTTACTAAAAGTTGTTAATGTCATATTTATCTCAACTTTTAGATACTTCTTGATCCTTTTGGCCCCAAACCATCCGCAATTACTGTTCTATAGCCCACAATAATGGATGGTATTAGGATGTTTCCTTAAACTAGTATTTCAGGAAATTTGCTCCATGTGGAATGGTACCTGGCTCTCTTCACACCACTTCCCAAAAAAGAACAATTGATTCTCAGATTCTCCTTGAGGAGTGCTCCTTCATTGTTTCACCACTTCCTCTGGGAATCTTCCATAATATTCATGCATGACTCCAGATGCCAATCATGAAGATTCAAGTAAGCTAGATTGTTGTGAATTCTGTTGCTGAAAAATTGAACTAACAGATTCACCCATTCAGGAGTTTTGTGGAACAGATTCACCAGACACAAAACCAAGATATCCCTGGCCACCCAATCATGATGACTCTGCACCTGTAAGTGGTCACCTGTTGAATCACCTGAGGGATGAGGGCCACTGGACATAACTGACCAGACCCTCCCCAGAGACGTTCAATGCATCTGTTTCCCAAGACTGACTGTCTGGGACATGAGACATATACATGTTACAACACCTGCAGGACCAAGACTCTGGGCAAAAACACATGTCTGTCCAGACCTTCACAAGAGATGTTGAAGCACCTGTTTTCAGAGCCTGACATAGGAAGCTTTGTGATTCATCTTGTTGCCAAACACATCAACCACTGATTGATGACAGCAATGTCTAAATTGATTGAAAAACCTGACGATTCATAGCCCCTTTGGTCTGAAAAAACTTATCTTCCTAGACAAGGAATCTGCCAGAACATGTAGATTCCCTGGGATGTACTTCCCTGGATCTGAATCATTCTGACATTGGACTGAATCATGATTCTACAGATGAAGGTACCTATTCTGTGAGTGGAAGCCTCCCTGGCTGTTCACACAGGCAACCACTAAAGAATTGTCTGTGAAAATCAACTGATTTCAACTCAGAAGCTGACTTCTGAATCATTTTAAGGTAACAACATAGCTTCCAGCTGTATAATGTTATGTTATGAGAAGTCTTGACTCTTCCTGATTCCACAGACCAATGGCTGTGGATGACTCAAGAAAGCATCCCAACCCATTAGGGAAGCTTCAGCGAATGGAAAGAAACTGTGCTCCTGAAGGAGTGGTGAGTCCTACTTCAAAATTGAACTACTGGTCCACCACTGAAGATGATCCCTGAACCAAAGATATCCAGAGACTGAAGATATCAGCAGTGTTTCCAGATACCATTGGAATGACTTCATGTGCAGAAAACCCAATGGTATAGTCTATAAACCATGCTTTGAAAGTGACATGAGCTTCCCTGGAGATAAGTGAGAACTTCCAACATGGTAACCGTCTTTCAATCAATTTTCTTTGAATTGAGAAGACTAGACCTACCCTGAGGTAGAATTGTAACAATAAATTGATTACTGGAGTTGGAAATAAGCCTGATCTTCGACAAGATGCACCAACCAGAAGGTGATATCTTGGCATTGCTGCTTTGAGTTCACTGTCATTAGCCAACCCTCTATATACTGGCGAATACTGATGCCTTCTGCACGAGCCATCAGCTTCACCTCTTTTGCTACCTTGGTGAACTGGAGAGGAACTGTAGCCCTATTGCAGGTTAAGGCAATGAACTGGTAGAATCTGTAGCCTCCAATGAGGCGAAAATACTTTTGTTAGCCGAGTCCACCGGTGAAGAGTGTGTACCCACAAAGGTCGAGTGGCGTCATCCACTGTCGTTATATAGACGAATTCCAAATCTTAAACAATTCATATTGAGTAAGGTACATGCAAAGCTTGTTTACCTGACCTTAAGTATACTGACAGTCATTTCTTCTTCACTAACCCCAAGAAATAGACTGTAACTGTAAACTTCCAGCGATGTGACTGGTGATATCGCCCTTTTATCGATCATTTCATAAACAGCTTTTATCAAAAATTGCTGTTTCTCCCGTTCTTTTTTTTTTTTTTTTTTTTTTTTTTTTTTTTTTTTTTAAATTCTGCCAACCTCACTTCTAAAAAGTCTGGCTGAATATTTTCCTTTCCCAGGACTTGTATAGTACCAAACTGGAGAAAGGTTCCTTGAAACCACAGGAAGCCAGCTATCATCCCTGCTTCCATAGGCCTGTATAAGCAAGATCCACTCCCCTTTTAACTAGCTGAGGAGTAGGAGGCACTTGTAACTCTATTCCATGGTTTATTAGACCAGAAACTAGAAGCATGCTCACCTCTAGAGTTACTAATCCTTGTTATTTCCATGAAAACACTAGATGAAAATCCTCTGAACATCTAAGATGTCCAGCAAGAGAACATC
This sequence comes from Sabellastarte sp. h YS-2021, assembly GCA_964017235.1. Lineage (NCBI taxonomy): Eukaryota > Metazoa > Annelida > Polychaeta > Sabellida > Sabellidae > Sabellastarte > Sabellastarte sp. h YS-2021. The sequence continues at coordinate 188,370,397 of OZ024929.1, read as the reverse complement.
ATTAGGAGTGAAAAATGCATTGTAGATTTGCTAAAGACATTCTAATTTACATCCCTCATGTTGAGTCACATGTTCTTAGACATGGGCAAACTGCAACAAGAAGATTTGGACACCAACTGGTTGACTGGACTAGAAATGCAAACATCATTGCATCCAGTCCAAAGCAAATTGAAGTCTATAACATATCATAGTGATCCCTAGGATCCTCTAAATATGAACTGAACTGAAGGAGTGAGAATATACACGCTTCTTCTCTCTTACAGTCCCCTACCAGGGACCTTGTTTGCAAAGTGACTAAAACATCATGTTCCTCCTGCAGACCTGCTGTAACTAAGGAGCTGTCCAGGAAAGTAATGTATGTAAGGAAGTCCAAGCAAAACTTCTTCCTGTATAGCTGCTCTTTAAAACATCAGAGGCTTCAAACTCCTTGAAACCCAACATAAAAGCCACATTTCAATGCTGGCTGTTCACCCAAGGAATGTAAATGTGACCAAACAAGGGAGCATTCACAGAAACTGTGCCTGTTAAATCAACCCCTAGCCACTCAATAACAGTCAACCAAAAGTAAAAAGGAATAGATTCCTTGTAATGGGATGAATCATAATCACCATCTCCTGACAACCTGAATTCTAAACCTTTTGAGAGGTATAGAAACACGATTGTACTAAATTCTTGTGCCAAACCATTAATCAAAAGCCTCTCCTTGTAGATATGAATGACACTCCCGGACATCTGACAACCCGAATTCTGACCTTCTGAGAGGTATAGAATACTCGATTGTGAATGTTTTGACTGGACCTCGACGGAAGTGTTTTCCGAAGAAGTAGTATTTCCTGCATTCAAAACTCCTCCACGATGCCGTGTCCATGGCAACGTAAATGGCTGCCCCCAAGGGAGATTCCTTCTACTGACTCGTCGACAATCAATTCGACTGGGATGTATAATGTGATCAAAAAATTGCTTTCAACGCCTGGCTATTAGAACCCGACGTGAACAGCAATAACGGTCACTCGAATTGTCATTTCATCCAAGATGGCGTCTTCCAGATCGCTTCTGTTATTGAAGAGTACATTCTTGGTAAACATGAATGCTGCAAAATTATAGCTTCCAACGTCCAGCAAACTGAACCAAACGACTGACAAGCTATAAAACTATTATAATTGTTGCATTATGACTTCTTTATGTTGATATTTCCTGGAGGTTGAAGACGATGGAACTTTCGATGTCACCATCCAAAAGTCCCTTCTTTGCATTATATAATGCATACCTTCGAAGATTCAACAAATGAATCAGTTCTGTATCATATATACATATAAATATGAAGAGAGATTAACAGTAAAATCTCAAAAAATAAAGAAAACCTTGACAAAACTTATACTAATTCCCAAAGACGTCCATACTGATGATGGCCAACAAAAATAATGAGGTAAACAATGTAGTCATGTGACCTCTTTGGCGGGAGGACGGACTACTGTAACCCAATGGCTTGGTTAAGGTTGTTAGTAAACCTTAAAATCGCATCTCTGCGTTGGCCATTGGGTTGGATGGCTCCAACAAATAGCTACTGTTAGGAAATGGTAAGGGTATTTCGCTATAAAATGCTCTATCTCAAACGAATTTAGAGAAAAATTCACTAAAATCTCTCTACACACTGTGGCGGCAGCGTAACACAGTGTAATCCATGGTATACACAGGATCCCTCTAGTGGATACCATAATCTGTTTGGTTGAACATACTTATGCAATCCATCGTATGCTTGAACAACTACCGTATTCCTACATATGTCTGAATACTTCTCTCCACTCATTCAGGAAGAAACTCAAAACGTATCTAACTGCAAAAGCATACCCACCCTAATTTCTGCTTTTTCTAGTTTCTCTCATTGATGCTGACCCCTGCTATGTCTCCAGTTAATGATTAAGGATTTCTGCTTTTTAGTTTAGTGCGGCTAGAGTCTGTCTTTAGATGGAGATAAAGCACCATAAAACTAGATTGGGCCAACTCGGCGCCAACATATCCCCAGACAGGTCATCACTCACGCCACAGGTTTTGATCGGGAATTTTTAAAAACATAATTACCCATTATTATATGAACTTCAGCACATCAATCTACTCTGTTTATATCTTCCAAGGAAGATGGTGTATCCCCAGACGCCGAATACATAACTCAAATTATATTTTCAATCTTCCTGCAATGATAACTCTAAACCTATTTTCAAAGTATTTAAATGATTGATGATTGAATGTCCATTCTAAAATAATAATCCCAAAAGAGCATATCTGTTTCTATATTTGTTGACAAATAAAATATTATTTTTAACTCAACTCATCATACTTTTCAATCTTCCTTCAAAGTATTTAAATGATTGATGATTCAATGTCCATTCTAAAATTCATAATCCCAAAAGCGCATATCTGTTTCTATATTTGTTCACAAATAAAATATTATTTAAAAAAAAATTATTTATATTATTATTTTATTATATTATTTTTAGAATTTGCAAATTGTTTTCAGTTATTCATTTCCTCTATACCTATATATGTGGTCCATATATATGCAACCTAAATATGTGACACAATCTCTGTTCTGACTCCCCTTTGTGTTATATGTAATGAAGCCCACCACCTCCCACCCCCACCCCTCTCCCCTTCTCCACACCTCTCTCACTATTACACAAGATCTGCAACCCCATTGAGTTCTTTGTTTCTCATCTGATATCATTAAATACCTTTGTTTATTTAGTGTCACTCAATATAGCTGGAGGTCCCAGAGGTGGGTGGGGGGAATCCGGGTGGGGGATGTGGGTTGAGCATAAATGGTAAACAAACAATCTATATAAAAGGGGTACTCAAATACAAAAAGAATTGAGAATTTTAAGTATGTGATTATCAACTGAAATGAGTTCATAACTGTAGGAGCTGTGCCAAAATTAACTGAGGCAAGTTGAATAAAACTGGGCTAGTTGAGGGTTAAAAATCCCCTAGTTTTACTACATAAGAATATAATTTCATTAATATTGGGACTTAAAGCTCACTTAAAGTGTCCATTTTGTCTACTTCAATATGTTTCACCAGTTTCATTTTAATAAGTGAAAAACTCAGCAAGCAGAGGTGGGTGGGGGGAATCTGGGTGGGGGATGTGGGTTGGGACTTAGTTTAGTTTATTAGTTTATTATAGTGACATGTATTATGTTGACAAGGATTATACAAAAACTATTGAAGTAATACCCAGCCCTATATGGGCTTATAAGTCACTTTAAATAGAGAGTTAATAACAAACAGAGCAAACATATTTTGAGGTAAGATACAGTAAATAAAGACAGCAATTCAATACATAAAAATTAACAATATAATTTACTTTTTCTTTCTTGCCACAAATCAAAAATAAAATTAATAACCATATTGACATTCATATGAGTTAATACCCTTGATAATTGATCTATTAATAATTCAGATTTATCTATATTTAAAATTTTGAAATATTTCATACGAATCAGCTCTAAAGCTGGACAAACACAAACAAAATGTATCTCATCTTCTACATCTTTTTTACACAGTTTACATGTTCTCTCAAAGAGATGGAGTGCTACAGCAAAAATGGTAAACAAACAATCTATATAAAAGGGGTACTCAAATACAAAAAGAATTGAGAATTTTAAGTATGTGATTATCAACTGAAATGAGTTCATAACTGTAGGAGCTGTGTCAAAATTAACTGAGGCAAGTTGAATAAAACTGGGCTAGTTGAGGGTTAAAAATCCCCTAGTTTTACTACATACGGATATAATTTCATTAATATTGGGACTTAAAGCTCACTTAAAGTGTCCATTTTGTCTACTTGAATATGTTTAACCGGCGTTTAACCAGTTTCATTTTAAAAAGTTAAAAACTCAGCAAGCAGAGGTATAACACACAAAAATAAGTTCTTAAAAGACTAAGATAGCCATAACATTATTAATATTCAAAATTTAAATAGACAGGCATTTCCTTTTAAAAATTCAAAGATTTCAGCTCTATAACCCACATAGTTTGACAGTTACTGGGCTTTAAAGTGGCATAATGTCCATAAATTGGGTTTCTGTGGGCATTTTACAATTGTTAAAGAGACCTTAGCAATTAAACTACAGATCTGAAACTTTTTGGGGGACATACATAACAAACAAAAATTATATATAATACAGTTTAAGACTTGTCACACTAAGCATTTCCAAATAACAGGGCAAAATACGGAAAAAATGTCCAAAAAGGCACTTGGGCGAGTGTCTATGGCCCTCATACACAGGTTAAATGTCTACTAAAAACCTTGATTTTCGCCATATGTAAAAAGGACATAATAATGCATTCCCAGATGGGATTTCAGCTCCATCAATCACATAGTTTAACAGTCACAGGGCTTAAAGGTGGCAAAAAGTCCAAATATTGGGTCTCTGTGGGCCTTCTAGAGATCTCGATGTGGCTTTCAAATTAAAGCTTCAGACTTAAAATTTGTTACATACTAAGATTACACATAGAATATGTATCTAATAAAGTTTGAAACTTCTCAGACTTACCATTTCCAAGTTACAGAGCAAAATATGTGAAAAATGTCTTAAAAGGGTCACTCAGGTGGGTGTTTAAGGTCCTCATACACAGGTTAAATGTCTACTTGAAGCCTTGATTTTTGGCACATGTAAAAAGAACATACTAATATCTTCCCAGATAGGATTTGAGCTCTATCAGTCACATAGTTTGACAGTCACAGGGCTTAAAAGTAGCAAAAAGTCCAAATATTGGGTCTTTGGGAGCCTTTTAGAGACCTCAATTTGACCTTCAAAATTAAAGCTTCAGACTTAAAATCTGTTACATACTAAGATTACACACAGAATATATATCTAATACAGTTTGAAACTTCTCCGACTTACCATTTCCAAGTTACAGGGAAAAAGATGTGAAAAATGTCTTATAAGGGTCACTCGGATGGGTGTTTATGGTCCTGATACACAGGTTAACTGTCTATTAAAGGCCTAAATGTTGGGGCACATATAAGAAAACACATAGATATATTCCCAGATGATATTTAACTTAGATGAGAGACATAGTTTGAAAGCTACAGTGCTTGAAAGTGGCAAAAAGTGCATAAATTGGGTCTCTGTGGGCACTTTTGAGACCTTAAGTCGACCCCTTTGGGTAAACCTACAGCCCTAAAATTTTCTACAGACAAGGATTACATATCAAAGTTATACCTAGCACAGTTTGAGACTCATCAGAATTACCACTTCCAAATTATAGGGCAAAATATGTGAAAAGTATAGCAAAAAAATCCCTAAGTGGGGGTATTTATGGGCCTCAAACACAATTTTCTCCTCAACTTAAAGTCGTGATTTTCGGCACATGTACTAAGAACATATTAATGTGTTGTCAGGTAAAATTTCAGCCAGCTGAGCATCATAGTTTGTGACCTACAGTGCTCTAAGTGGCCAAAAGTCCAATTTCTGACCTTAAGGTGGCCATAAGTTCTTTTTTACTGGGAGTTTAAGGTCACCTTAAAATAGGGATCTTCCTTTGGGCACCCTTAACATGTGTACCAAGTTTGAAAAAAAAATATTAATTTGTTTTTGAGTTATCGCGTCCACAAGGAAATTTCTACGGCGGCGGCGGCGGCGGCGGCGCGACGGACCTGAATCCAATATATCCCCGACTTTCGTCTGGGGATATAAATACTACTAGAATTAGAAACATTTACTGTAATCCTATATTAGACTCAATATCCTCGGTATGGTTGAACACTCACCGTAATCCTCTGTATGGTTGAACACTTACCGTAATCCTCTGTATGGTTGAACACTCACCATAATCCTCTGTATGGTTTAACACTCACCGTAATCCTCTGTATGGTTGAACACTAACCGTAATCCTCTGTATGGTTGAACACTTACCGTAATCCTCTGTATGGTTGAACACTTACCGTAATCCTTTGTATGGTTGAACACTTACCGTAATCCTCTGTATGGTTGAACACTTACCGTAATCCTCTGTATGGTTGAACATTCACCGTAATCCTCTGTATGGTTGAACACTTACCGTAATCCTCTGTATGGTTGAACACTTACCGTAATCCTCTGTATGGTTCCCGTAATCCTCTGTATGGTTGAACACTTACCGTAATCCTCTGTATGGTTGAACACTTACCGTAATCCTCTGTATGGTTCCCGTAATCCTCTGTATGGTTGAACACTTACCGTAATCCTCTGTATGGTTGAACACTCACCGTAATCCTCTGTATGGTTGAACACTTACCGTAATCCTCTGTATGGTTGAACACTTACCGTAATCCTCTGTATGGTTCCCGTAATCCTCTGTATGGTTGAACACTTACCGTAATCCTCTGTATGGTTGAACACTTACCGTAATCCTCTGTATGGTTCCCGTAATCCTCTGTATGGTTGAACACTTACCGTAATCCTCTGTATGGTTGAACACTCACCGTAATCCTCTGTATGGTTGAACACTTACCGTAATCCTCTGTATGGTTGAACACTTACCGTAATCCTCTGTATGGTTGAACACTTACCGTAATCCTTTGTATGGTTGAACACTTACCGTAATCCTCTGTATGGTTGAACACTTACCGTAATCCTCTGTATGGTTGAACACTTACCGTAATCCTCTGTATGGTTGAAGACTGCCTGTGTCGGGTGCTGTTGTTTGCCAGTTGTTCCTGCACCTGTGTATGCGATGAGACAGCGAGACATGGACAGTTCCCACAGCTTTACCAGGGAGTCCTTCCCACTCGACAGAACATACTAAAATCACAATATTCAGTCGGTATAATTGACAGTAAGTTTCACGTTTAATGAAATATCATGATGAGATTTTACAAGCACCACTTCACTTGTCAACAGATATAATGGAGGGAAAAATTTTTAAAATATTGGAAACAAACCCCAAATACGAAAAAAGTCTAGCTAACTTTTTTCCCATGTTTTTATGCATTAGCAGCCTTTAACAGCAATCTTCATAGTATAAAAGTGATATCACTTTATAACCTCCGTCTCACATGTCAGCACATTTTATAATGCACAGAAAACTTAAAATATTGGAAACAAAATAGAAATCTGAAGAAATTAGTCTTTTATGCCATATTTTTGTGCATTTGGGGGTTTGTTTGCGACTGCATTGAGAGGAAACATTTAGTTTAGTAGGGTTTTACATTATCGATCTCCCAAACTACACATTTTTGATAACAACCCAGCCTTAGTTTTAATTCAATACTTATTTTCTCTGTCTGGTTCACACTTGTCACTCCAAGACAGGCAATCATCGATATTGGTTTCCAACTTACTGACACAAACATTGACAGGTAATGCCATGGCCATCTCCCAGCACTAGGCTGTGAACACGTGGTTTAATCACTGCTCACACATACATTTATCCTTGTATTGATGGCTGTTCTTACTAGTAGTTCACTACTTATAAAGCCTTTCTTTAAATGGGATCCCATAAAATATATATGAACCACGGTGGGCAGTATGTGGATGAGTGGCTTTACATCTGACCTACCTTTCCATTTTTGGAGAAGACCACAGAACACACCTCCTCCCCGTCATGAGCTTTACTGAAGGTGCTCACACACTTGTTACTCACGCCGTCCCAGATACGGATGTCTCCGTCCAGACTGGAGGACACGTACAGGTTGCCATGGGGAGAATACTGCAGCTACAACAGCATGTAAACATTAACATAGTGAGAGAATTGCAGCTATAGAAACAGTGAGTACATGTGTACATAGTGAGAGAATTGCAGCTATAGAAACAGTGAGTACATGTGTACATAGTGAGAGAATTGCAGCTATAGAAACAGTGAGTACATGTGTATATAGTGAGAGAATTGCAGCTATAGAAACAGTGAGTACATGTGTACATAGTGAGAGAACTGCAGCTATAGAAACAGTGAGTACATGTATACATAGTGAGAGGACTGCAGCTATAGAAACAGTGAGTACATGTGTATATAGTGAGAGAATTGCAGCTATAGAAACAGTGAGTACATGTGTACATAGTGAGAGAACTGCAGCTATAGAAACAGTGAGTACATGTGTATATAGTGAGAGAATTGCAGCTATAGAAACAGTGAGTACATGTTTACATAGTGAGATGACTGCAGCTATAGAAACAGTAAGTACATGTGTATATAGTGAGAGAACTGCAGCTATAGAAACAGCAAGTACATGTATACATAGTGAGAGAACTGCAGCTATAGAAACAGTGAGTACATGTGTATATAGTGAGAGAATTGCAGCTATAGAAACAGCAAGTACATGTATACATAGTGAGAGAACTGCAGCTATAGAAACAGTGAGTACATGTATACATAGTGAGAGGACTGCAGCTATAGAAACAGTGAGTACATGTGTATATAGTGAGAGAATTGCAGCTATAGAAACCGTGAGTACATGTGTACATAGAGAACTGCAGCTATAGAAACAGTGACTACATGTGTATATAGTGAGAGAATTGCAGCTATAGAAACAGTGAGTACATGTGTACATAGTGAGACAACTGCAGCTATAGAAACAGTGAGTACATGTGTATATAGTGAGAGAATTGCAGCTATAGAAACAGTGAGTACATGTGTATATAGTGAGAGAACTGCAGCTATAGAAACAGTGAGTACATGTGTACATAGTGAGAGAATTGCAGCTATAGAAACAGTGAGTACATGTGTACATAGTGAGAGAATTGCAGCTATAGAAACAGTGAGTACATGTGTACATAGTGAGAGAATTGCAGCTATAGAAACAGTGAGTACATGTGTACATAGTGAGAGAACTGCAGCTATAGAAACAGTGAGTACTTGTGTACATAGTGAGAGAACTGCAGCTATAGAAACAGTGAGTACATGTGTACATAGTGAGAGAATTGCAGCTATAGAAACAGTGAGTACTTGTGTACATAGTGAGAGAACTGCAGCTATAGAAACAGTGAGTACATGTGTACATAGTGAGAGAACTGCAGCTATAGAAACAGTGAGTACATGTGTACATAGTGAGAGAACTGCAGCTATAGAAACAGTGAGTACATGTGTACATAGTGAGAGGACTGCAGCTATAGAAACAGTGAGTACATGTGTATATAGTGAGAGAATTGCAGCTATAGAAACAGTGAGTACATGTGTACATAGTGAGAGGACTGCAGCTATAGAAACAGTGAGTACATGTGTACATAGTGAGAGAACTGCAGCTATAGAAACAGTGAGTACATGTGTACATAGTGAGAGAACTGCAGCTATAGAAACAGTGAGTACATGTGTACATAGTGAGAGAACTGCAGCTATAGAAACAGTGAGTACATGTGTACATAGTGAGAGAATTGCAGCTATAGAAACAGTGAGTACATGTATACATAGTGAGAGAACTGCAGCTATAGAAACAGTGAGTACATGTGTATATAGTGAGAGAATTGCAGCTATAGAAACAGTGAGTACATGTTTACATAGTGAGATGACTGCAGCTATAGAAACAGTGAGTACATGTGTATATAGTGAGAGAACTGCAGCTATAGAAACAGCAAGTACATGTATACATAGTGAGATGACTGCAGCTATAGAAACAGTGAGTACATGTATACATAGTGAGAGAACTGCAGCTATAGAAACAGTGAGTACATGTGTACATAGTGAGAGAACTGCAGCTATAGAAACAGTGAGTACATGTGTACATAGTGAGAGGACTGCAGCTATAGAAACAGTGAGTACATGTGTATATAGTGAGAGAATTGCAGCTATAGAAACAGTGAGTACATGTGTACATAGTGAGAGGACTGCAGCTATAGAAACAGTGAGTACATGTGTACATAGTGAGAGAACTGCAGCTATAGAAACAGTGAGTACATGTGTACATAGTGAGAGAACTGCAGCTATAGAAACAGTGAGTACATGTGTACATAGTGAGAGAACTGCAGCTATAGAAACAGTGAGTACATGTGTACATAGTGAGAGAATTGCAGCTATAGAAACAGTGAGTACATGTATACATAGTGAGAGAACTGCAGCTATAGAAACAGTGAGTACATGTGTATATAGTGAGAGAATTGCAGCTATAGAAACAGTGAGTACATGTTTACATAGTGAGATGACTGCAGCTATAGAAACAGTGAGTACATGTGTATATAGTGAGAGAACTGCAGCTATAGAAACAGCAAGTACATGTATACATAGTGAGATGACTGCAGCTATAGAAACAGTGAGTACATGTATACATAGTGAGAGAACTGCAGCTATAGAAACAGTGAGTACATGTGTATATAGTGAGAGAATTGCAGCTATAGAAACAGCAAGTACATGTATACATAGTGAGAGAACTGCAGCTATAGAAACAGTGAGTACATGTATACATAGTGAGAGAACTGCAGCTATAGAAACAGTGAGTACATGTGTACATAGTGAGAGAACTGCAGCTATAGAAACAGTGAGTACATGTGTATATAGTGAGAGAATTGCAGCTATAGAAACAGTGAGTACATGTATACATAGTGAGAGAACTGCAGCTATAGAAACAGTGAGTACATGTGTACATAGTGAGAGAATTGCAGCTATAGAAACAGTGAGTACATGTGTACATAGTGAGAGAACTGCAGCTATAGAAACAGTGAGTACATGTATACATAGTGAGATGACTGCAGCTATAGAAACAGTGAGTACATGTATACATAGTGAGAGAACTGCAGCTATAGAAACAGTGAGTACATGTGTATATAGTGAGAGAATTGCAGCTATAGAAACAGCAAGTACATGTATACATAGTGAGAGAACTGCAGCTATAGAAACAGTGAGTACATGTATACATAGTGAGAGAACTGCAGCTATAGAAACAGTGAGTACATGTGTACATAGTGAGAGAACTACAGCTATAGAAACAGTGAGTACATGTGTATATAGTGAGAGAATTGCAGCTATAGAAACAGTGAGTACATGTATACATAGTGAGAGAACTGCAGCTATAGAAACAGTGAGTACATGTGTACATAGTGAGAGAATTGCAGCTATAGAAACAGTGAGTACATGTGTACATAGTGAGAGAACTGCAGCTATAGAAACAGTGAGTACATGTGTATATAGTGAGAGAATTGCAGCTATAGAAACAGTGAATACATGTGTACATAGTGAGAGAACTGCAGCTATAGAAACAGTGAGTACATGTGTACATAGTGAGAGAACTGCAGCTATTGGTAGGCAACTGGGGTACTTCTTCATGGGCCAAGGTTCAAGGTCACACCATGATGATGCACCTACACAGCCTAACTACTAGAGCTGAAAGAAGAGACCAAAATTGCGGTCGAATATTCGAATGTTCCAAAATTTAGGTAAAATCACGGACATTTAGGTTTTCAGTCAACCACTGGAAGAAAAACAAGTAAGTTATACCAAGCAATACATATACATATACCAAGCCTAATTTCCATATTCAAACCGAATATTTGTTTGTTTATGATGAAAGTCGAATCCGGAAATGCGGACCGGAAAACGAATAATGCGAATATCCCTTTCAGCTCTACTAACTACTGTCCCTCCCAAGAATCAAATTAGAGTAAGAAATCTAAAATTCGCCAGGAATCTAAAATTCGCCACCTCTAAAACCTTAGTTAATTTTATGAAGAAAATTATGTTTTTGTCCAAAAATTGGTATTTTTCAGTTCAAAAAGCCTTAATTTACTATATAGTCAACAAATCTCGCCTCAATTCATTTATTTTATTAGTATTTTGACATGTGGCGAATTTCAGATATGTGGCGAATTTTAGATTTCTTACTCTACAACACCTTGCAGTTTCTACAATAGGCCCTGACAAGATTTTAATAAACATCAAGGTCACTGACGAGGTCAAACCAAGACCACATCATCACATTGTACAGCTACAACCCTAACTACTGTCCCATCAAATATCAACTTCCTACAACTTAGGATTTCTGAGATATGGCCCAGACAAGATCAAGGTCACACCATGGCATTGCACACCCCTACACTCCCCAACCAAAGTCCCTACCAGGTATCAACTTCTTACATCTTATGGTTTCCGAGACATTACCCTGAAAAGATTTTAAAAGTCAACATCACTACGGCAAGGTCCAATGAAGGTCACACCATGATGCTGCACACCTACAAACCCTAAGCAACGTTCATACCAAGTATCAGCTTTCTACACCTTATGGTTTTTGACATATACCCCGGACATGAATTTAAAATTCAAGGTCACTACGCCAAGGTCAAATCAAGGTCACACCATGATGCTGCACACCTACACCTCCTAACGAATATCCCTACCAAGTAATAGCTTCCTGCACCTTACAGTTTCTGCGATACATCCCAGACAAACTTTTTCCCAATGCTTTTCTATCCGGACACCATGTGTGAAAACAATACCTGCACAGCCCACAAGTCTGTGGGGTAAAAACAGACCCCTACAAAACAGGTAAAAGTGTCTTGTGTTAACTATTTTAGAGAGACACCCATTACAGACAGCCATTTAAAAATACTCGATCAACATCTGTGGTACGAGAGATGGCCTGTCTTAGGATATGTGAGTGCTCAGTCGTCACAATCTAGTTTTTGTTCATTTTTTATTATTTATAAAAATAGAGGGTCAAACATTATTCAAGACATCTTAGTAGTATATGATGTGGAAATCATATATTACTCATCTTGGTAAAACAGTACAAGAATTCAGGTCACTTGACTGAGGTTTATCTATATAATCCAGGATTTATTACCATGGAGATGGCCCCTTTATGCTGGTCACGTGACTTACTGCACATTTATATAAAGGATTTCTTACCATGGAGATGGCCCCTTTATGCTGGTCACCTGGGTTACTGGATACATAGCACTGGGTTGTGTTCACATCATACAGACGAACTGACAGAGGTAAAACAAGGAAGGATAGTCAGTAAGCCCCTCACTCGTGTTATTTTAATACAATGAGGTATACTTGTCAAATGAGTTACATTCTGTAAACACAGGCCTTGTTTTCTATACTTTGGAATCTATCAGTACAGAAATGAAGTGTTGCAAAAATATGATTAAAGTTCAGTAAAACTTCTATCTTCTACTTTTGTCTCAGTATTTTATGAAATTCTTCACATAAATGAACTTTATATTTTTTACCCACATTATTTCACCCAATTATTGTCTATTGATAAAACATGCGTACAAACAGGTACTAAGTATCGTGCTTACCATAATCTTAATGTAAATACTTTGACATATGTCCCTACTCACTTGTGGGGTGTTCCGTGCCAACGAGTAAGTAATCTCCTGAGGGGTGGAAGTGTAGAGTGCGGACCTCATACGCCTCCTGTGTGAATACAGTCACAATACAGTGAGAATACACTGTCAAAACTTGGGAGGGGTGACTTTGGTATTTTGGTATCGAGAGCATTTTACTAACAACACTTTATATTTTACAAGCAGCATGCTGCTTGTCAACACATATAATTGAAAGAAAACAAAATATTGCAGACAAACCCTATATATGAAGAAATTACAAACTTTCGTCCCAGTTTGTATGCCTTTTGATAATTTTATAACAATTTCATTAAACAGAACTGACAGGTTTAGCTTTCAATGATCTTTACTTCCAGTTAGCAGGCCATTCGTTTGGGGACATGCTAGCACACAAAATCTTCATCAGTAACCCAAAACAGTTCTGTACTAGCTGGATACTGAACCTTCTCTAGTGAACAGAGGGAGATATCCCACAAATACAGACAAAATACAGTGAGTAATATAAAGATTGAGAATACAATGTGAATACAGTGAAAATACAATATAGATATAATACACAGAGAATACAGAATGTATACACTGATAATACAGTTACAATACATTAATATATTAACACATACTTCTGCTCTATTTACTTTCTGAACACACTAAACATATACATATATTGAGAATTGACTATAACATGTTAAAATGCACAGCGTCAAGAACTACTTTTGTATTCAAAACTCCACAAAACTGATACCAAAGGATTGAAAACTCCATTCCTTGATAGCAGCTGTTTTATAAACCTACATAGTCTAGTTGATGTACTCACATTGATATTACGCGTGGCTTTTTTGGCAGAGGGTTTGGAGAAGTCAAAGATCTTGATGGTGTAGTCCTTGCTTCCTGAAGCCAGGATCTGTTCTCTTGGGTGAAAATCTAACCATGTGATCTCCTGTAAACAGAGTACAGATTGCTGATCATTTCAACAGAAGAAATGCCCTCATTGCTCCGAATGATGGGGGATTCTTCCAAAATTTGTGCCTTTCATATTTTTTATATCTGTTTCAAAAGTTACACCATAATAACAGCATCTTAGATTTATGACAATTTTCATTTCCATTGTGCTAATATTTAATACTTCCGTGTTAAAAGCAATGTTGATTGGTAATTAGCAATCATGGTGAAAACACCGATATGAATGAAATGATGTATACCTCACTGAGGAAAGTGTATTGTGCCGGCCACATTGTCACTCTCTGGAATCAGGGACTCCTTTGACTGGTACATATTTACAGTTTCTGCACTGTGACGTGATACAGAGAATTTCTATTTGCTGGAGAGGATGCCAGCCTGTTGCAGGTTTACCACCCCATCTCATCAGGACAGAAAGAGAATAGTGCACTATGAACATGGCTTGGGGAAGGATTGAACCCGAGACCTTACCAGGGATGGAGATGGAAATTACCAACACTTATCCTAATGTCACTTATCCGTATGTCCTGATCACAAAGTCATTACCTTAGCGTGGTCATACAGAATTCAGATCACAATGTCATTACCTTAGCGTGGTCATACAGAGTTCAGATCACAATGTCAATACCTTAGCATGGTCATACAGAGTTCTGATCACAAAGTCAATACCTTAGCATGGTCATACAGAGTTCTGATCACAATGTCAATACCTTAGCGTGGTCATACAGAGTTCTGATCACAAAGTCAATACCTTAGCATGGTCATACAGAGTTCTGATCACAATGTCAATACCTTAGCGTGGTCATACAGAGTTCAGATCACAATGTCAATACCTTAGCGTGGTCATACAGAGTTCTGATCACAATGTCAATACCTTAGCGTGGTCATACAGAGTTCTGATCACAAAGTCAATACCTTAGCGTGGTCATACAGAGTTCTGATCACAAAGTCAATACCTTAGCATGGTCATACAGAGTTCTGATCACAGGGTGGTTCTCCATCTGTTGCTGGGGAGTTTCTTGGGCCAGGATTTCAGATGGTGTGGCACTTTTCTGTAACATTCGCTCAATGTCCAGGATCTGTGTAGAAAATCATCAAACAACCTCAGCATGACTTGTTACTTTGGAGGAAAATTCATGTTAATGCCCATTTTCCATTTAAAAGAATATACAAAAATAATTCATAAATTCCAAAAAAAAAATCATAAAAATGCCAGGATGTAACCAGCATTGGGAGGTTGTGTAGTTGTGTGGACTGACACCAAGGTGTCAGCAGTTTGTGGGGCTACCCAAGTATCCACTATATTCTACACAAGACTGACCTCGGTGATATGTCTCCTCTATTACCAATGATACCTTTTGGTTTTTAATTGGTAATTTACCTCATACTTTTAGTTCAAATATTGGATGCACGGCAGACAGATATGTTTTAATAAAATTACAGAATTAAACATTCTGATAACAGAACAGTTCAAATAACTGAGGTTCTACTGACCTTGATGGAGGCATCCTCTGATCCTGTGGCCACTAGTTGTCCTGAAGGCTGGAAAGCACCCGCCCTGCATGCCCCCTTGTGGGCAGTCACGTAGCATGTGCCGTACTGCGAGGCTTCTGGTGAAATCGTCTCCACTGACATATACATGGTAGACATATGCTGGTCATACTCAAGACAGTAGAAAAGTACTTGTATTGTTTAATCGGGAATTTTACAGGACAAATCTCAACACAAAATTAACATACATGTTTACACAATATAAATGGCCATTTTACTGACTTACCATCTGTTTCAAATTCCAAGTCAATGCCTCTGGTGGGAGCAATCACTTCTCCTTTCTTTCTCTTTCTGCCCTCTTCCCCTGCAAAGATTTAGTCACAGGAAGCTTTAATCTACACATGGCTTGGATTTATAAGGATTATGTATATACTGTGGAGGTCATATCTTAAACAGCATTCCCCACAACTTCCCACATATAGTCATTTTTTTGTTTATACTCTGTGGCAAGTACTCTTCTGGCAATACAACGTACAATTCCTTCCGTGAAAAGCCACAGAAACTTTCATGTGAATACTTTAAAGCGTTCAGAGTTCAAGGGGAAAGTGTAACTTGAAACAACTTCTCACTGACCCGTGACACACAATAACTTTCCATTAAGGTCAGTGTAAGGAGAGGAGGTGCAACACTGTAATTATCACAACAGTTACAAGAATCAATGACTGCTGAACCAAAGGGACTTAGAAAAGTCTATGTCATTAAGCCTTGGTCTTTACAGTCTTATTAAAATTAAAGTCTTAAAATTCTGTCTGGGGTCGTAATTCAGACAATTTTTTTCACATAGAATAGAAACATTTAGAATAGAAACATTTATATAGCGCAAAATTGATGCAACATCCTCTAATGCGCTTGAAATCAAAAAGGGAAAGTCGAGGGACGTTCGAGGTCATGATCCAAGGTTAGCGCCTGCCAGGGAGATGTACTATGGTGGAGGATATGCTAATCTAAACAAGTAGGTCTTTAGCTGGCTACGGAAACCTGTTATTGTTTGTTGTGATCGTACTGATTGTGGGAGTCTGTTCCATTCTATGGGGGAAGCCACTACAAAACCTCTCCTACCGATGGCCTTTTTGTGAGAGGCTGAGGAAAGAGAAAGACGATTTCCACGTGTTAGACAACTGGTTTTGATCAAGGATGATAGGTATATGGGTTGAGAGAAATTTATAGCCTTGAAAGTAATTAGATTGTACTTAAACAATATACGGTAAGTGATAGGAAGCCAGTGTAGTTTTTGAAGAAAAGGAGTGACATGGCTAGTTCTATCAAGTCTAAAAACAATTCTACAAAGGGCATTTTGTATCTTTTGGAGTTTAGCAACATTGTACTTACTGATGCCATAAAGTAGGGAATTGCAGTAGTCAAGTCGACTACTGATCATTGAGTTTGCAAGCAAGGCTGCAGTTTCCACACTGAGGAATTTACGAATACGTCTTAGGTCCTTAAGGTGGTAGTAGCAGGCTCGACACATATTAGTTATGTGGTTGGAAAAGGTGTTTCCAGAGTCAAAAATTACACCCAGGTTCTTGACTGTATCAGTAGGGGAAATAGAATTTTCGAGAAGTTGAGTAGGGAATTTATTTATGAGGGACTCTCTGGCTTGTCTATCACCTATTATAATAAATTCAGTTTTCTCGGGATTGAGTTTCAATTTCACGCCAGCCATCCAGTTTTGGATACATGTGAGACACTCTGTAAGCTCAGCGAAACTGGAATCAAAATTCCTATTGTCCAATGCTAGATATATTTGGGTGTCATCAGCATATAGATGGTGGGTGACATTGAAATTGGAAATGATATTACTGAGAGGGGTTGTGTAAAGGATAAAAAGGAGGGGGCCCAGGACAGAACCCTGAGGCACACCATACGGAAGTGAGAACACATCTGAAAAGCTATTTCCTAATTTAACCTTCTGTTTCCAGTTTGAGAGATAGGATCTGATCCACCTCAACACAGTGCCATCAACCCCAAACCAATCTCTTAGGGAATTAAAAAGAATGTCATGGTCGATAGTGTCGAATGCCGCTGAGAGGTCTAGCAGTGTGAGTGCAACAGCCTTACCAGAGTCCAACGAAGCAGCAATGTCATTCTGGATTTTCAACAGCGCTGTTTCTGTGGAATGGAGTCTCCTGTAAGCGGATTGGTTGACATTGGAGAGCCCCTCGCTATCGATATAATTATTTAACTGTTTGGCAACTACTTTTTCGATCAGTTTGGATAAGAAACTAAGGTTGGATACCGGTCTATAGTTTTTTAGGAGATTTCTGTCTAAGTTTGGTTTCTTGAGAAGAGGGGTGACATATGCTGTTTTGAAACAGTTTGGGAAACTCCCTTCTTTGAGTGAATAGTTTATAATATTGGTGATTGGAGTGACCAAAATGTCCGCACACTCTTTGACTAGTGCGGTAGGGATTGGGTCCAGGTCGGATGATTTGGTGTTGGATGACCTTAGGATTTTGAGGATGTCATCCTCAGATACAGGCTCAAAAGAGGTCAGGGCACTGCTATTACTCTTCGGTATTGAGAGGGAAACAGGCACTGATGACTCTAAAGCAACTCTGATTTTCACAATTTTGTCACTGAAAAAATGACCGAAAGTGTTAGCTAAATCAGTAGGACTAATATGATCGGGTAGGATGATAGTTGAGGTTTTGTGCAAGATTTTCTTGAAAGTGTTCCACAGAGCCTTGGGGTTACCATTATTTTCAGCAATGACAGTGGAATAGTGCCTGCGTCTTGATTGTTCCAGTAGGAAATTGTAGCGATTGACAGCAGCTCGATACCTTCTCCGGTTGATTGCAGAGTTGTTACTGCGCCATACTCGCTCACACTTACGCTTCAGACACTTTGCTGAGAGGATGTCTGAATTCACAAAGCCTTTGTCGGGGTGCACTGGAGCCATTTTCCTCTTTATTGGGGCATGCTTGTCTAGAATGCTGCGCAAGGTGTTGAAATATTGGTGACTGAGCAAACTGGCTGTTCTGTGAGGATGCTTGATTAGATCAGAATTCAGGATGTCCTCTTTAAAATCCGTGATGTTTATCTTGTGAATTTTCCGGGTATTAACTTGTCTAAATTTGCAGGGAACCTCAATAGGTATATTGACCGAAAAAGTGATGGCAAAATGGTCAGATAGCCCAGCTATAACCTTAGCGCAGAGTGCCTTTGAAAAGGTGTCCCTCACACATATGACATCTAATATATGGCCATGAATGTGTGTTGGGGAATCAATAATTTGGGTGAAATTATATTGGCAGAGGGAATCATTGAATTTCTGCGACCAACCGTCCTGTTTATCCAGGTGTAGATTTAAATCACCTAATATTACATTTTCACAACATGATAAGGCAGCACCTTCGACAAAGGAACTGAAATCCTCAATGAAATTGGCTTTGGAAACATTGGGAGGCCTATACACAGTATGGAAAACAATATCCTGAGCATTGCCTGTGGATAGGTGAACAGATATAGACTCGAAGGTATTGAAACACGGTTGAGGCAGAACCTTAAAATCGATATCATCACGGATGAAAAACCCAACACCACCACCTCTCCCCTGCTGGCGTGGAACATGAGTACATTTATAGCCCGGAGGAGTGACACTTGCTATAAAGCTGTCTGTGTCGTCTGGTCGAAGCCAGGTTTCAGTGACCGCAATAATATCAGACTTATTGCTATTGATAAATTCTGCAAGAGCAACAGACTTGTTTCTAATGGATCTAATGTTTATTAGACTCCCAGTTAGAAGGCTAGTATTTGGGCCAGGATTTATACTGACATCCCCTGAGAGGATCAACAAGATGGACACCCATGGGCTGACATGTTTATATGAATGTGTTACCCTACGAATATGTCCTTGTATAGCCAAAAAGGCATAATTGACCCCATTGAGACATGGGTGAATGCCAGAAGCAAAATATATGGTTGAATAGGTGGGGAAAGAAAAAGGCAGACTTGAGGCAACAGGAATTGGTGTTGTAGAAGGGTTGTCAGTGGTGGTATTGGTTGCTCGAGCAACCAGCAAAAAGTAAAGACAGAGCCAGAAAGTGCAATGCATGTCCAAAAGAAATACCAAAAAAAAGAAAAAGAAAACTAGAAAAAGATGAACCTACCTTTCCTGTGTACCCACCTGTCTAAACAGCAAACCATAGATAAGTAAGTTTAAGAACACTAAAAAGATTGGTGCAGGATTAGTATGGACAAGGTGTGATATTGTTTGGTTGTAATTTTATTTAAGTTATTGGGTTAACTAGTTATGGTAAGAAATGGACAAGGTGTGATATTGTTTGGTTGTAATTTTATTTAAGTTATTGGGTTAACTAGTTATAGTGAGAAAGCATCATCTCTCCAATTCCAAAAAGTTCACTAAAGGATCCTTGTGTACCACTAAATTATCGTGGTATTATCCAATGTGTACAAAATATACAGTTCCATTATTAATAAAAGAATCACGAAATACTGTGATTTTAATTCTGTATTGGTGTTTGAGCAGAACGGATTTAGAAGGGATCAAACCTTCGTCATTTTGTGCTTTTGTGGATATGGAAAAAAGCCTTTGACAAAATTGACCAAAATATGATATTTTACTCACTACTTAATTACAATATAAAAGGAAAGATATACAAAGCAATAAAATCCCTCTACAGTGAAACATGATCATGCATCAGGATAAAATTTTATTCACAATGACTTTTCCTGACTATAACTGGGGTTCGTCAAGGCAACAACTTATCTCCTACATTGTTTGCCCTCTTTATAAATGATCTTGCACGTGAATTAAAAGAAATTCATATACGGGTCAAAATTAAGGAACTTGTAATTCCAATTTCACTATTTGCAGATGATATTGTATTGCTCGCTGAATGCGAAAAAGATTTACAGTTGCTGCTTGATAAGCTAGTTCAATGGTGTAATAAGTGGAAAATCAAAATTAATGAAAATATAAAATTATGCATTTTTGACCAAAGCAATATAGATTAAGAAACTGTTTCATCATAAAAATATCTGGGGGTAGTGTTTGATGAACATTTAACATTTGAAAAGTGTTCACAAGAATTAGCAGAATCCGGAAGTAGGGCTTTATATAATTTCCAAATTTAAAAAATTGAAAGATTGCACTTTTAAAACTTATGAAAAATTGTACAATTCAGGGGTGGCTCCAATACTTGAAATATGGTTCTGCTATTTGGGGCTTTAAAAATTACAAATGTATTGATGACACACAAAATCGGGAAGTGAGATTCTTTTTGGGAATTCACAAATTTGTACCATTACTTGGAGTTGAAGAAGAAGTTACATGGGTACCCTCTCTATTGAGACACCACAAGAGCATGTTATCATTTTGGAACAGAATGCTAGATATGAGTGATGATAGATTAACTAAGATCATTTTTAACTGGGATTACCAAAAGAAAAGAAGGAATTGGTCAAGTCAACTCAGAAAAATACTTAAGCAGTCTGATCAAGGTCATAAATCTTTGTTAAAGGGAAAGTGTGGAACTCATAGTTCACTAGAATGTATGTTGGATCAATACAAGGAGAAATGGCTCTCCAATCTAGGGAACAAACCTAAGTTAAGAACCTACAAACTTTTCAAGCATTTAGTACAGAATCCTATTTATATTTTAACTTGCCCAAGTGGAAAAGATCTATACTAGCACAATTTAGATTAGGCATATATTACCACTCAATACTGAAACTGGTAGATATCAGCTTATAAAAAATAAGCAAGGTAAATTTAGAAAAACTAAGACCTGAAGAAAGACTCTGTTTACTTTGTAATTCGGTTCTTATTGAAGATAAAACACATTTTCTGCTTGAATATACTTGTTACAATCAAATGCGACAAAATCTCTTTCAGATAGCTTCCATTAAAAATGAAAATTTTATGTCTCTTGAGAAAGATAAAAAGCTTAAACATTTAATGAATAATTGTACAAAGCAAGTAGCTGATTTCTTATTTAATTCATGGGAGAAATGCAGAGTTACTATATGCTACTGCATAAAACATATATATTTTACTTTTATTGAATTTTTGTGTTATGTAACATTTTCCTGCCTGTATTTGGTGTTTTTTTTCCTTTACCCCCTCAAGCTACAACACACTGGCAGATACTTGCTTTGAAGTGACAAATAAGCCCAATTGGGCTGGGTACAACTGGTTCATTGTTTAATACATTGTACATATTAATTTACTTGTCACTATAATAAAAAACTTATCTTTCTCTCTCTTATTCTAATTGGTCCTTTTATGTGCTTAATCTCTTCTGCAGTGAGGGGACTCTGAGATGCAATGGTACAAAAACAGTCCACCAACTTCAGTATCCAGGGACAGAAAACAGGTGAAGCACCATAGAGAATATCGGGCAGATATTGAGACTACAGTGGGTATGTCTTGGTGCAGACGTGGAGTTTACGCTTCTTTCAGAGAGAGGCAATAAAATTTAATAGCTTCGTGTTAACAATGACAAAATCAGGGGAGTAGTGTACAACATAAACATAGTATTATCCCAATATACAGGATTACTGTGCCATCCGTTAAACAAAAAGGTGCCAGATAAGAAATAAAGAAAATCCTGTGATTTGTTTGAGTTTTACCTTTGTAAATGTGGAGACCTTTGTAGGATCTAATCTAATCTACTGCTTTGCAAGCGCAATATCTTCCCCACAAAGGGGAACTCAGTGCGCTAATTAAACAAAAGTCAAGGGAGAGTCGAGGGGCGTTCAAGGTCAGTAAACCAGGATTGTGGGTGAGACCAGGAGGGAAGAAAACTCACTTATCATTTATTATCACCCATCGGCATGAGAAACCGGGTACCTGCCCATTAATATCACTACCTACCCGGTCCCAGAAAAAACGGTATATTGACAACACTAATTACAAGAAAACATAAGACAGAACCAGACCTTCCTCTGCCTGTAGCCCCAGGGTGACGATGTGCTGCAGTCTGTCAGATGGAGGACAGGCAGGCTGAGCATCCACTAACCCTGACAGGCCCACTGCCACAGTCTGATAGCCATCATAGAACAGCTGGCTGTAAAACACAAGTCCCTGACTTCAGTCTCACATTGTCTGTCCAAGCACTCAATCTTAACATCAGCTGTCAGCCTATTTTTATGGTTCAGAGTTACTGTGTGTTTCCTAACTTTTTTGTAAGTATTAAAAATTATTTGTTGCACCACATTATTTACTTTTAACTTTTTAAGATACAAAATGACACTTGAAACATATACAGTCTCTTTGTTTCCAGTTTCCTGAAAATTCAACTAGAAAAAGGTTTTGCTAACAAAATGAGCGGCCCGGATGGAGACTTGAGTAAATAAAGCTGTAGTAGTTGTGGTATGAGACTGTAAGGAGAAGATAAGCTTTGCTGTGTTTTATATCTAATGGAAAAGTGGATGATCTAAAAACTGTATCAGTTGCAGTATTAGACTGTAAGCAGAATGTGAGCTTTATTGTGTTTCGTAGAGTGGTATATTTTATGAAAAGAATATATAATTTTTGCTGTAAATTTGGTATCGTAAATTTGGGATTGTAAATTTTTTTCCAGGAGATATTTAATCCTACATTTATAATGATAAAGATACACTGTAGTAAAGTATAATTGGCTATAGATAGGGACATTCATATGTTGCATATCTTTGAGGCATTTTATGCCTCTGAAAATTTTTATAAGATAAATATGCTCAAGATAATCATATTTGTGAAATCCTTTATTGTTCCATTGTAAAAAAATATACAAGGTCATGTTGTCAGGTGTTATTGTTAACATTTTTAATTTGCACATGACTCTATATCTGAATATCATGAAAGCCCAAGGTTTTTACATATTATTAAGGCTTTTTCCATTCTCTCAAAACAGACAAGGCATTCTTACCACAAGACTCTTCTTTCATAAAACTAAAGATAAATGTCCTGCTTTGAATTGTTTACCCCAAAAAGATTTACTATAGGCATATTCCTTAATGAAAAGAAATAAATACATCTTGATATCCCTTATCAACTTTCAGTGTGCACACACACACACCGACACCCACAGATGCTAACACACAAAGCACAGTGGGGCATCATGAGTCAATCTGCCTCCAGATAGATATCACATAAAAGCAAATACAGAGTTGGAGGAGAAAAAACAGATAATAATAAAGATACACTCAAGTAAACTATAATTGGCTATAGATAGGGACATTCATATGTTGTATATCTTTGAGGCATTTTATGCCTCTGAAAATTCATTGCTATTTAATATTTTTATAAGATAAATATGCTTAAGATAAAACAACTGTTTATGAGAAAGTGTATTTTTTCCAGTCATCTTATCTTCTGAAACAAGTCTATACATTTGACCAATTTACATACTGTATGTGAATAAGTAGCTAGATCAACAACTCTTGCTGCTAAACAAAAGCTGAATTAAAGCTTTTTTCTGAAAAAGGAAAAGTCATATCCACATGTGGGATTTTTTTTAATGTGCCTAAAATTGGGAATATATATTATATGAACACTGATAAGCTGCAATATATTAATAGTCATATCACTGCATGCTAAATACCTAACTTTTTTCTTTGAAGATGCCATAACTTCAAAAACACTAGGAGGTTAGCTTTGCCAGATAACAGAAATTTTGTTTTAAGTATACATGTGGCAGGTGTGGTTTTAAAAAGTCTTAAAATAAATGAGGTGGGAGGAAAAACTATATATTTATTATGTTAAGTTGGCCCAAGTCTCTTAAATACAGGAATTTGAAATAAAACGGTCATTAGAAGTCTTCCTTAAACTTAATCAATGTGTCAAGTTGAACTGATGTCATTGAACAGTAAGTCATTTGTTAGCTGAAAACCCTATTTTTACTTCAAGATGGCCATGACTGTGCTTGTATTGGATCTCTAAGGTGGAAAGAAAATAAGAATGTCCCTATTTTCATCTTTAATAAGTGTGCAAAATTTAACTGAGGTCAGCTGAACAATACAATAGCTGGAGATTAAAAACTCCATTTCACTGCAAGGTGGCCATGACTTCATTCATATTGGGACTTTAAGGTGACCATACAATAAGAATGTCCCTTTTGTCATCCTTTATAAGTGCATCCTTTATAAAGTTCAGCTCAGGTCAGTTGAACAATAAGATAGCTGGCGGCTAAAAACTTTCGTTTTTCACTGTAAGGTGACCATAACTTCATTCATATTGCGACTTTAAGGTGACCATAAACTGAGAATGTCCCTTCAACATCAATATACGTTAGATATGGAAAAAGAAAGGGGCCAGACGGCTTTATTCCAATTTAATGAGTTTGGGGGGGGGGCATAGCTGCAATTATATTAACAGTTTAAGGTCACCATAACGTCAGGATAATCAAAGTCAAAAACTAAGTGAACTGGAGGGCTAAAACCCCCTTTTTTGACATTAAGGTGACCTAAAGATTGCAGATACAGGGCTAAAACTTTGGCATGTGACAGATTACAAAAAGTAGCTGAATAACTTATTCCAACAAAATGCCGAAATCCTGACCGTTTTTGAGATACAGATCAAGTACCCATTTTAAAAAAATTTACGAAAATAAAATGCCTCCCATTCAGGCATCTATGGTCCAAATGATCAGAAAATCCATTCCGACCTGCGGATTTAGGTCTAGAATGTACCTGATAAATTTTATAGCACAGGTGTGTGTGTGTGTGTTCCCGAAACACAATGACACAGTGTTTTTAAAAAATGCTTAAGGCTACCTTAAGTAAAGCTTAAGGTCTCTGCAAAGTATCCCAAAATTTTTTTTTCCCGCCCCTATAGTTTTAAACAAAGATAAGAAGGCAAGAAAAATTTGAAAGCCCAAGAAGTTATTCAAGGGAGACTATAATCTTGCGGCGGCAGTGATCAGTCGCACTTACATGAAAACAAATAAGCGCCCGTGGCGGGCCGCTTAATAATTGCAGTCTTTTTTCTTTGCTCATTTACACTTTTTTATTCTTTAAACATACATCTTTGCATTGCTGTAAAATAGTACTGGACCACTGTCAGTGCAGAACATTTCAAAATATAACATAAATACTTTACAAATAATTCATGGTTCTACCTGTCTTTGTGTCACTTCTTATGTAAAAACAGGTGACATATGACACATATTTTCTGATTCCAGAAAAAGGATGTGTCAAACTAGTGAAATTACTTCACATACACTTTCTGCATCACATTATAACAAGAAAATCCCTAAATGGGGAAAAATGGCCTCAATGGGGCATTTATGTGGTTAGTAGATAACTATGAAGTACAAGCTTCAAAGTCAAATGCCTGGATGTTTATAGAGGACATAAAACAAGCATATCACCCATAAACTGATTCAATCTCCCATACACACAAGAACTAGCCACAGTTTGTGTAAAAATCTTTGATTACTGTCAAAGCAACACCTGTGATAGCCATCTTGTTTTTTTTTTTAAATGAGGCTAAAAAAATTCCCAAGTCTGTAAATTTCAGAAGTCTAGATTTTTGCGACAGCGGTAACGAGAAAATTTCTGTAGACACTGTGGTTACTGAATGAAGTATACCCTAATGTATCCAACATATACATCCAGTTGATACAACAATGTAACAAAACAACTCTCTCCTAAACTCCACCACAAGTCACTGTATACTGCACACATATTTTCAACAAACACTTCATCAAAGCATTATCAGCAACATCCTTTTATAAATAACATTATGTCAACAAACAATATTGCAAAGGTGAAACAAACTGAGGTAACTTGTTGAACCTTGTTGCAAACTGGTCTACTTGGTAGATACCACCTGCTGCATATCATCCAGAAGCCCTCTGGATGGGAGACCATTCCATTTGAATGATCTGGCCTAGCCTGGATAGCTGGTCAGCTAACACATTCAGTCAGCCTGGAATGTGTCGGGCCTTGAGAGTTCCCCCATTTCCTCAAACATCAGGTCAGCAGTCTCTATAGTAGGGCACAAAGTGGACCTGACTTCATGCCTCCTTCCTTGTTTAATGTTTATATTGGAACAACTATAGTGTTGCCTGTTGCTATGAGGACAATCTTGTCTGAGCAGAGGTTTTGGAACTGTTTTAGGGCCAACAAGACTGCCTTAGTTCAAAGTAAGTTATGTATAACTTGCTTTCTGGGAAATTCTGGCTGAGACCAACTCCCTCTTTCCATAAGATCTCCTGAGTGCCCCAGCCTTGACTTGATTCACCTGTAAAGATCTGCAGAGCATGGCTGAGTGGGTGCAGTGGCTGACCTTGAAGGACATTGGATTACTGTAGCTACTATTTTAAGTAGGGCTGTTTCAAAGAGTACTCGAGTACTTGTTAAAGATTAGATTACTAAATTATTTGCAGAACAAAATGAACAAAAGAGTACTCTTTTACACTCAAATAGTGACCTTTTATAAACCATTCTTGATAAAAGTGACATAAACTGGGTAGATTTCTGTTTATTTTCGGGGGAAAATAGCATGTTTTGTTGTATTTATTGCTAAAAAGAGTACTCCTTTCAGAGTAGAGTAATGATGCGAGTACTTGAGTACAAACTTTGCTACTCGTGGCAGCCCTAATTTTAAGTGTGGGTGGAGAGACTTTGGGATCGGGATCACTTTCTCTAGAAATTTCGGGATTCTCCAGTGGTTTTTCAGGTGCCACTGGATCAGCCTCAAATAGAGTCCAGCCTGATGCACTTGCTTCTTGGTAGCTTTCAAAAGCCCTATATGGGCGTTGAGTTGTTGGGCCTGACAAGTAGGGTTTGTGAGAAGTTTCCGGGGCTGGTCTGACCTTGCCCTCCCTGAGGTCGAACGGTAGCCTACAAAATTGACTACTTATTTTGGTTCCAGTTCTGATTTGTCCATATTCACTATCCAACCTAGTTCCTGACACAGGGCCATGAGGATCTGTGTATCCTTGGCCAAGTTGGCTCTGACCAACCAATCGTCAATGTACCTGTGGATTTTGATGTGGTAGCGAGTTACTGGTAGCAAGATGCTGTGGTCGCGAGTTAAATGTAAATCAATGTTTCTCTTCTATTCTAAGTTTGTTTACTTTTTATTGCTTCAATTATTCATCATTTTAACAACTGTCAACATAAAAGAAACATAAAAAGCTAAATTTTTTTTCAGTAAAAGTCGTCAATGCACATCTATTTAAAGGGCAAATGTATGTTTAATTTGTGAAATGATGACGCAGCGATATCGCTCAAAGTACTATTCATATACTGCCTTGCTATCAATTATCGACGGGTACCAATTATCACCACCAGAAAATAAAACGTTCATATTTCAGTAATGGTCACATATTTTGAAAGCATTTTGTTGTGTATTTTTTCATTCACCTTGGAAATAGTTTTACCTTATTTGCTAGACTTGCGGTGCTACTTTTGGTGAAGTTATATTTATTTTTGAATTCTGTCTGGCGATAATTGGTAGCAAGGCAGTACCCAGACGAAGACACCACTACTTACGTATCTACATGCAAGTAAAGTAGAGCCAAGGTAACCATGTCCATCTCTTTGTAAGTTTTGTAATACAGCACAAAACCCCCGACTGAAGATCTCCCCCTGGACCCATGTTTTAATGGTGTTTCAACTGAGTGCGCCTCTCTATTCACTTGATCCCGATACGGAGTATGGAACACACGGAAACTGGTCAACTCGGTCCTTCGTCAACTCGGCCCCTGCTAACTTAGACCCATTCTTTTAGGAATTCAACTTGACGCAAAATCTTTATTTGTGGATAGATTTTAATAATTAAGGTATCATTGTTTACAGTTTTTGATGGTGAATAAAATGGTGTGACAACACCTTGACTCAGGCTTACATAGTTGGAGTAATATGCGCAAGAGTGTTCTCAATCAAATCCATTGGTAACAGCTTTAATAGTGTAATGGTGGTGAACCAATTCACGACCGGGTACCAATTCAGGCCCACCCCCAATTTTCTTGAAGATTTATAATTTTTCATAGAGAAGATGTTTACCACATCATAGATAACCATCAAATTGATTATATAGTGGTGGTGGACCAATTCACGCCCGGGTACCAATTCACGCCCACCCCTAAATTTATCCAAAACAATCACAGTTAAACAATAAATTACAAATGTAAATGATCCATTTGATGATTATCTATGATGTGGTAAACCTCTTCTCAATGAAAAATAATAAATCTTCAAGAAAATTGAGGGTGGGCCTGAATTGGTACCCAGGCGTGAATTGGTCCACCACCACTACAGTAGCCATCACATGTAAAATACTACCTTCTAACAACCATTTCCATGGAAACTTGTCTCTTAAAACACATATCCTTGCGTTGCCGGTTTTCGACGGTCTTACGCATTTTAATCCATTTTCGTTTCTTTCATCATTCCCTGGTGATTTTTAAAGTTAAAATTAGAAAAAAAAATGCTTTTTAATTGACAAAAACAAATATAATGGGTAAATATTTTAAGCTGTTGTATTTTTTTATTTGGTTCAATTTCTGTATGTACAATATTCTTATTTTACAAACGGTTGTCTGTTATCGACGGTAAAATAAAATCAATATATATGGT
Source organism: Sabellastarte sp. h YS-2021 (assembly GCA_964017235.1). Lineage (NCBI taxonomy): Eukaryota > Metazoa > Annelida > Polychaeta > Sabellida > Sabellidae > Sabellastarte > Sabellastarte sp. h YS-2021. Next base: position 188,341,100 of record OZ024929.1, on the reverse strand, counting down.
ATTCAAAACATATTCTAAACTTTTTATTTTTCATATTGTCCTCTGTAAATTGATAATTTAACAAATAAAGCGAAAAATAGTTTCCATTATATCATAATAATGCACAAATAACATTATTTTTGAAGGTGTGCACATAAAATTATTTCCCTAGACAATTATGCCATTAATTTTTAAAGTTGGCTTTGAAGACTGTTTCTTCCATTTTGTGTCCACACAAAGCACCTGTTTTATGTTAATGATCATGTGTATGGTTAATTTATTTTATAACCTCCAAAAATAAAACTATTTTATGGCATATTTTTATTATATTTGCTGCTGAACAAACGCATGCTGTCATTGACAATGGATTACATTTAGGTTAATTAAAAAAAAATGTATGTGTAGTGTTTTGTAAAACAAATATTATAAATCTTTTTGTCTTCAACAATATATCTTATATAACTTCATTTTCTGAGGATAAAATTTGCATTATTCACGGCCATTCATGAGCATTGCCAATGACAACCATATTTTATTTTACTTTAAAAATTGATATAATATTTCACTTACGAAAATCGTACTTTTACTGCATCATGCATTAAGAAACTTTATTTTATTAAATTCAAAACAATATTTCCAGTTAAAGCCATATAATATATTTTAAATAAAGGTTAATAGTTAATTATTTTATTTTTTACCGAGATGAAAAGCAAGTGCACAGAACTACAATGTATTAATGCGCAGCCGTCGATAATAGGGGATACGTGCATATCGCACCCACTTCAAATCGCTACCGCTAACTCGCACCCACAAATCGCACCCGTTTTTAGATGTGCTTGACAATTGCATAGAATATATATTAGAATACATATTAGGTCACGGAAATCTGTGGGGTTTCCCAATAAATATATGAAATATATGTGTAGAAAACCAGTCTACTTTTCGTCTGCAAATTAACGTGATTAATTTCATTAACCAGTGAAATAATTTGTTACAAAATGAGTACTTGTACATGTAGATTTAAGCAAATATGAGGCCACGAAACAGAAGATCGAGGAAACCAGTCTACTTTTCGTCTGCATTAACCAATGAAATAATTTGTTACTGAAATCTCACTCGAGACAAAGTATAAACGTTCATATATTTTTCTACAAAATATCTTCAAAACTTAAAAAAACGGGTGCGATTTGCGGGTGCGAGTTAGTGGTAGCGATTTGAAGTGGGTGCGATATGCATGTAAATCGATAATAGACGACCGTCGATAACAGACGACACAACGATAATACATTATAAAAATGATGCATACATAAATCATAGATATGCAGAAAAGGTTAACTTGGTGGGGATGAGTTTTAGATGAGGCCGTGTTTGCATCAAAATGGGTTCGAGTTGGCGAAGGTCTGAGTTGTCTACAGTATTATGATTCCTAAGTATGGGCGATATTAGAAAACATTAACATCAAGCTAGTAATTGCGAATCTAAGCAGGTTACCTTATAATCATTCTATACATCTGTTCTCTTTCCTTGACTCCAAGTGGCATGTTGAATATTTGCATGCAAATTTATGCTACAAAAGAGAAATTTGTCTTCTAAAAAATAAGCCGGTTCGTGGTCTCGCGAGGAAAAGTCATCTGCCAGAAATTCGGGATAAAAACTATTCGCAGAAAATACACAAATTCTGTACAGACGTCTAAACCAGGCAACAACCACCCATACATTATTGAAGTCAAAATGTGATATTTATTTATATTTTTTTGAAATAATTTTAATTGTACTTTTATTTTCTCTCTATGTTTAGATAATTAGCTGTGTATTCGATAAGGTTGTCAAACTATTTTAAAAGGTATTACTTACAACAAACAACTTGTTAACTTGTGGGAATGACTTGCTCTCTTGTGGTAACAACTTACTATCTTGTGGTAATCATATGTAATAACTTGTGGGAACAACTGGCTAACTTGTTGGATTTGAATTTGAGTTTAGTTGTTGTTTTACGTCGCGTTCAACAGCCAGGGTCATATTGCGATGGGTAGTTTTACAGGTGGAGGAAACCAGTGCATACTGCACTGTAAACCACCGGGCATCGGCAAGTAACTACCAACTTTCCAACATGAAGCGCCCGGCCCGAGATTCGAACCGGCGGCCACAGAGGTTGGAGGCGAGAACTCTAACGCTACACCACCGAGCCCCCTAGCTAACTTGTTGGAATGACTTGCTATCTTGTGGTAAAGAATTCTTAACTTGTGGTAATAACTTGCTAACTTGTGGGAATGACTTGCTATCTTGTGGAAACGACTTGTTACTTGTGGGAACAACTTAGTAACTTGTGGGAACAACTTAGTATCTTGTGGGAAAGACTTGCTAACTTGTGGGAATGACTTAGTGTCTCATGGGAATGACTTAGTTTCTTGTGGGAATGACTTGCTTACTTGTGCTAAAGACTTGCTAACTTGTTGTAATGACTTGCTATTGTGTCGTAACTAGTGGTGGGATCGCCAGCTTAAATGACAGATCGAGCATCGCTTGTTAGAAGCGAGTTGAACTCGAGTCAAACTCGAGTAATTTCCGGGATAAAGTATTTCGTTTGTTAGCGAAAATATTTTACATAACCGTACATGAGGCAAAACTTTGAACTGGAAATGGGCTTTCGCGATATAATTTAAGTTAAATCTTCATTGATTTAAGCAAGAATAAAGTAAAAATACAATATATTTTTGAAAATTTCAGATATTTCTATTGTTTTGGTGAAGTGTCAGCCTTAGATGATGAAAATATATACGTTTTCAAAAACTCGAGTTTCACTTGCGCAGATCGATGTGACCCCCAGTTATCGCCCATCGAGTTGTAACTCGAGTTTCCGTCAACTCGTCCCAGCACTAGTCGTAACCATGTAATAACTTGTGGGAATAACTGGCTAACTTGTTGGAACGACTTGCTATCTTGTGGGAACAACTTAGTATCTTGTGGAAACAGCTTAGTAACTTGTGGGAACAACTTAGTATCTTGTGGGAATGACTTGCTAACTTGTGGTAATGACTTGCTAAATTGCGGTAATAACTTGCTATCTTGTGGTAGCCATGTAATAACTTGTGGGAACAACTTGCTACCTTGTGGGAACAATTTGCAATGTTGTGGGAACAACTTGCTAACTTGTGGGAAGGACTTAGTATCTTGTGGGAACCTATTGCTAACCTGTGGTAACGACTTGCTAACTTGTGGGAATGAGTTGCTAACTCGTGGGTATGACTTCTTATGGAAGAGACCTTGCCGTAGTGACCTTGTCCTATGTAATATTGTCCAGGCTATATCTTGGAAACTGTAAAGTGTAGGAAGGGACATTGCTTAGGGGTTGTAGGTGTGCATCATCATTTTGTGACCTTCATTTGACCTTGTCGCAGTGACCATGAGTTTGAAAATCTTGTCCAGGCCACTTCTGCTGCCACCAGGCACCACATTTTGTTAAAGTGTATATTGTATAATGTGGTGAAAAGGAAGTACAAGAAAGTAGCATCAGAGATGCCAGTACCTCACAGCCTGGGAAAATATTATTCAACACCATGAGATATAGAAGTAGTGAAACCTAGGTCATGTAGTATTCTTTAATTAATTGCCTCCGGTCGATACAATTAGTGAAAAGATGAAGGAGAAATTACAGGAAACTGTGTATAATGACAAATCAAATATCAAGATTTTAAAGGTCAAGGTCACTGCAGTAAGGTCACAGGTCAAATCTAGGTCATTCCATGACACCACACACCTACATCCCCTAGCCAGTGCCCCTACCAAGTGTCAGCATCCTACTCCTCACAGTTTGTGAGATACAGCCCATACAAGCCTTTTCTTGCTGAGTGAGACTTGAGACTGGTCTCAGACCAAATCTCAAATCTGAGACTATTTTCTGTCTCAGACTTAAGATCTCTTTGTGAATATGACCCCAGGAGACTTTCAGAACAAATTATTAGTCATATCATTTTGCACACCTACACCTCCAACCAACATCCTTACCACATAATTCAGCAGCAGCGATCAATCAAACCAACATGAAAACAAATAAGCGCTCCCAATAGCCTGCTCAATAACTCTTGGAAATCCTTATTATGGTCCAGGCAACAAGCTAAATACACACGAAATAGAATATGGCTGGCTGGGGTCAAAAAGGGGTATTTTAAACACATGTTAGGTACTCAGTAAGAGATATGTACCAATACAAAAAAAAGCAAATTTTCTTTAAAAATATATACATTTTTTTATGTCATAGTATTTTGCAGCAACAAAATAATAGACTGAGTGCTCTGTCACTGAGCTATGATGTGTCATTCCACATCACTGGGAATCAAACCCAGGTCTCCCAGTCTGAGGGGACACTTAATATTTTGCTACAAGAATGAAAAAAAAAATCCTGAAAGGACTTTAAAAAATATTTTGCCTTTGAGCAATATGTCTCAAATGATGGATAATTTTTTTACTGATTGTACCGGTATTTAAAGCATCTGAGGACATTTTTATATTTTAAATACTCAGTGACTGTATAACAACATTATATATTAAATATTACTATTAAATAAATATTTAAATATCAAGGTAGCCAGGGTCTAATTTTTTTTAGTGGGGGTGGGGTGGGGGGGGGTTTGTTGTTGTTTTTTTAGTGGGGTGGGGTGGGTGGGTGGGGGGTTTGGTTTTTTTTTTTTTTTTTTTGGGGGGGGGGTGTCTTCTCCAACATCAGTGATAAGTTAGACTTTTAAAAATGGCATATAGAGCAACATTAATATTTACAATTTAAGGTAACCACAAAATCGAAGTATCCCTCCAAAATTCTCATCCCTATAGTTTAAAACAAAGCACAATGAAGTAAAAACTATTCCAAAGCCAAAGTCGTTATTCAGGGGTGACCATAATCCGGCGATGGCGATCAGGTGTACCAACGTAAAACATGTAAGCACTCCTGACAGGCAGTTCAAAAGAAAGATCATCGCTGACGGGAGGAATGCATAGCCGGCCTCGGGGCTCACTGTAACAATAAGAGTGCGAATTATTTCACAATGAAAAGCTGGTTCCCAATCAAAACCAAAGAAACAACTTTATCCAGAAACACGCACCTAGTTCTTCTTTTATTTACACAGTGGGCCCATACCTCCTCATTTTATGACACAGTGGGCCTATACCCCCTCATTTACTTACACAGTGGGCACCACCCGCACCATCTACTGTACACAGACTGTCCAGCCTCATTTCCTCTATTACTTGCACAGTGGGCCCATACCTCCTCATTTTATGACACAGTGGGCCTATACCCCCCTCATTTACTTACACAGTGAGCACCACCTTTGCCATCTACTGTACTAGGACTGTCAAGCCTAATTAAGTTCCTCCTTTCCTTGTACAGTGGGCCTATATCTCCTAATTTATGATATGGTGGGCCTATGGTGGGCCTATACCAACTCATTTTCTTACACCGTGGACACCACACTCACCATCTACTGTACACAGATTGTCCAGCCTAAGTTCGTCTCTTATAGCACAGTGGGCCCATACCTCCTCATTTTAGGACACAGTGGGCCTATACCCTCTCGTTTACTTACACAGTGAGTACTAACCTCGCCATCTACTGTACACAGACTGTCCAGCCTCAGTTCTTCCCTTACTGGCACAGTGGGCCCATATCTCCTCATTTTATCACACAGTGGGCCTATACCCCCTCATTTACTTACACAGTGGGCACCACCCGCGCCATGTACTGTACACAGACTGTCCAGCCTCGGTTCCTCCCTTACTTGCACAGTGGGCCCATACCTCCTCATTTTATGACAGAGTGGGCCTACACCTTCTTTTTCTTACACAGTGGGCACCACCCTCGAAATCTGCTGTACACACACTGTCCAGCCTCATTTCCCTTTGCCCACTGTGTAAGAAAATGGGGGGTATAGGCCCACTGTGTCAAAAAATGAGGAGGTATGGAACCACTGTGCAAGTAAGGGAGAAAATGAAGCTGGGCAGTTTGTGTACAGTAGACGGCTTTGGTGGTGCACCCTGTATAAGTAAATGGGGGTATAGGCCCACTGTTGCATAAAATGAGGAGGTATGGGCCCACTGTGCAAGTAAGAGAGGAAATAAGGCTGGACAGTCTGTGTACAGTAGATGGCGAGAGTGGTGCCCACTATGTAAGAAAAGTCTGTGCACAGTAGATGGTGAGGTTGGTATTCACTGTGTCAGAAGATGAGGGGGTATAGGCTCACCGTGTCATAAATGAGGAGGTATGAGCCCACTGTGCAAATAAGGGAGGAACTGAGGCTGCACAGTTTTTGCAAAGTAGATGGCGAGGGTGGTGCCAACTGTGTAAGTAAGTGAGGGGGTATAGGCCCACTGTGTCATAAAATAAGAAGGTATGGTCCCATTGGGTAAGTAAGGGAGGAACTGAGGCTGCATATTTTGTATAAAGTAGATGGCAAGGTTGGTACTCACTATGTAAGAAAATGAGGGGGTATAGGCCCACCGTGTCATAAATGAGGTGGTATGGGCCCACTGGTGAAATAAGGGGGGAAATGAGGCTATACAGTTTGTGTACAGTAGATGGCGAGAGTGGTGCCCACTGGGTAAGTAAATGGAGTATAGGCCCACTGTGTCATAGAATGAGGAGGCATGGGCCCACTCTGCAAATAAGGGAGGAACTGAGGCTGGACAGTATATGTACAGTATATGGCGAGGGTGGTACTTACTCTGTAAGTAAATGAGGGGGTATAGGCCCACTGTGTCATAAATGAGGAAGTATGGGCCCACTGTGGAAGTCTGTCTGTCTGTGTACAGTAGATGGCCAGGGTGGTGCTCACTGTGTAATTAAATGAAGGGGTATAAGCCCACTGTGTCATAAAATGGGGAGACAGAATAGATAGTGATAGTTATGCTTGCCATTTAATAATAAATTTATAATTTCATGAAAAACTGTATGCTCATTGAGCGGGTCCCACTGTGCAAAAAGCATGTCCCACTGCAACACTGCACAGTGGGCCCCGAGGCCGGCTGTGTTTGCCTCTCTTCAGCACTGAACCCCCTTCTCAGGCAGTTTGAGTTTCAGATACCCCTATTATCGCCCATTTCACATGATAAATACACTAAAAATAAAGCATGGCAGCCGTTATAAACTGCATCAAAATAAGTATTGTGCATCAATTGACAATTATTATCTTTATATTTTCGAATACCTTTGCTGTATAAAACAGGACAAGAATTTATCCCTAGAAAACCACTTATCCCGTTTTTCTCCTCAAAACGGACCACTTCCTGTTTATTTAGACATGCGCAGTCGAGACCACGAATCGGCTTATATACCGCTATGAGAAGTACTAAAGTTATGGACTCCGTGTGAGTGCTATGAAATTGCCCGCAAAATTCCAGGGGCAAGGCATGCAAAGGTTCTTCTTCATATGATACACTTTCAAACTAATCTTTTTTCCAATAAAAAATATTGTACATTTAAAATATTACATTGTGGTTGTGTTTTATTTTTCATATTTTTCCCTTGATTTTGTCACCGGACCTTTGTCAAATTTGCGCTTACAACGAGGCATCTGCCCTTCAAGTATGCACTACTGATGTTTTTGATTGCTCCCAAGCTCTGAGGTCAGTTCTCCTACTGATGGTTTTGCAGCTCACACCAATAGATTGAGGACTTTTAGACCTTCTTTAAAAAGCAATTGATACTTCTATATGTAGAGGGGGCCACGGTGGCAGTGTGGTAACACTCTTGCCTCCTACCTCTGAGGCCAGGGTTCGATCCCCGTCATGGGCGGAAGTGAGAAAGCTGGTAATTTCTTGCCGTTGGTCGGCAGTTTACAGTACAGAACCCTAACAAACTCTATGTACTGGTTTCCTCTGCCCTTCCAACTACCCGTCGTGATATGACCTGTACAGTGTTGAAAGCGACGTAAAACCCCAAATAAATAAATAAATCTATATGTAGAGCCGTTTTTATACAATGGTAGCAATCTTTTATTTAGCTTTAAAATGCCCTCTTAATTCTAACACACAAAAAGTCTCAAATTTGAAATTTTGTCTCAGGTGAGACCAATTCTCAACTTTGTTTCACAAGCAGCTTCGCAGCTGAGAACAAGCTGGGACCATTCTCAAGAAAATGTTTGAAAGTAGGGTGTTTTCCAATCAAAATATAGATTATAAATTGTAGCCAAAGTTTTGACCAGAAATACCTAATAATTAAAAGTTAAAACATGTTCTCCAGTTAAGGTGAAGTAATGCTTGAGACGTTTACCAATATATCTGTGAGACAACAAGAAAACAATCTCAATTTAAAGGCAAAATATCACCTTAGCAATTTATATGCATCAATATGGGCGATGGAGAGTATTTGAAAAAGTATTTGCTTCTTACGTGGTTGCTTTGCTTTTCTAGAGTAATTCCGTGAAGTCTAGGTTGAAAAATGGAAGGAAGACACAAGCAGTTTGAAAGGTTTGATGCAATTTTGTTGTTGTTGTTTTTTGTTTTTTGTCTTTTGATATATTTTAAGACTGTGTCAATCGTCTCTACTTTTGGATCCGACAAAAAGATTTATGGTCATTTTCTGGAAGTATATAGTTATAAGCATGAAACATTTTGTCACAAAAAAATTACTTCATCACCACTGAAAAAAACCCCACCCTAGCTCCATTAGCCGGAATATGCACATTATAAATATACTTTCACTGCAAATAATAAATTATTAAGGGGAGAAAATATAATTTCTACTTCAAATCAGTGCTTCAACTTGGTATAATTTGCACACAGAAACTGCTCAAAACAATTATTTGACTTTCTGAAGCATTATTTGCTTATAGTCTCCAGCCATTATCTGGTAGTGTACAGACGGTGTAACTGTTAAAACTGTGCAACAGTCATAACATGTCTCTTTTATTTATATGGGATATGTTATATATATATATATAAAAAACATAATTTGTATGATTAACATTTAATAGTTTTTGTTGTTGGTTTAATATCCTTAAGCTTGGCCACCCAAATCCTTTGTACTATTGTAAAAAAGAATGGATAAAATATACATGTACTATTGTTAAAAAGAATGGATAGAATATACATGTCAAAAAATTATGTCCTTTGTCTTTTTCTATGGTACTGATAGATCACAGAAATGTACAAGTATTATTAGCTACTAAAACATCTGTACTCTTTTTAGTGCCAAGCTGAGGCTTATGCCAAGCTAATATGCAAAGCACTGTATGCATAAAAACATTATTGTTTCTTTTTCAAAGATTCTTGCCGGATTCGTATTTATGTCTTCCAGGCATTAATGAAAATTGCATGGTCTTTGATATAAACATATTTGTAAAACAATTTAACGGTAAAATTTAAAACAATATAACGGTAAAATTTAACAAGAGTAGAAACATATTTTAACAGTTACATTTTACAATCGTATAAACAGTGAACACCCCCTTCTAATCTAATCTAATCTAATGTGGACTTTTATAGCGCTTAATCTCCATCACTGATGGACTCTAACGCTCATCTGAACATAAAGCAAGGCAGTTAACGTTAATCGGTGGATGTAGCCAGATCATACCAAGGAGACACATGGGTGACAGGGGAAGCCATGGCAGATAGGCTTTTGCAAACAGGCAAGTTTTAAGCTTCTTTCTGAAGGAGGCAACTGCTGTTGCACTTCACATCTCATGAGGGAGTTCATTCCAGATCGTAGGAGCATCAAAGGCAAAACTAGGACCAAAATGTTTGACTGACATAAAGACTGATGAGTGGAAAGGAGGAACTATGAGGTATTGATGATCTGGGTGACTACACCTGGTGATATAGGGACAACTGCTGAGAGACAGGAACGGTTCAAAATAGGAAGGAGAATCACTATTTAAAAATGTATAAACTAGTGTTGCAGTTTTGAACATACATTGGTACTTAACATTTATTTATTTGGGGTTTTACGTCGTTTCAACACTGTACAGGTCATATCACGACGGGTAGTTGGAAGGGCAGAGGAAACCAGTACATACAGTTCGTTAGGGTTCTGTACTGTAAACTGCTGACCAACGGCAAGCAACTACCAGCTTTCCCACTTGAGGCCATGCCAGGAATCGAACCCCGGCCTCAGAGGTAGGAGGCGAGAGTGTTACCACTCTGCTAACGTGGCCCCTGGTACTTAACAGGCAACCATTGGAGTTGCTTTAGAATGGGTGTAACATGAGCATACTTTCTATGATTTGTAACAATACGAGCAAGGGTATTCTGAATACTTTGCAATTTGTGCTGATTGAAACATGACAAACCTCTGAATAGAGACTAACAATAGTCCATGCAGACGACTACCAACCAAGGCATTTGCAGCAAGGACTGCCACTTCTGGAATAAGATACTGTCTTATTCTACGAAGGTCGCACGCTTTGCAAGTCCTCTTCACATGTTCAGAGAAGGAAAATTCTGCATCAAACCACACACCTAGATTTCTGAAAGAATCAACTGAATGGAGAAGGCTATCAAAAATGCTAACAGGAAAATGGGAGGAAATCTTCTGATGTTGAGCCTTATAACCAATACAATAAATTCAGTTTTTTCAGGGTTGAGCTTCAGTTTACTAAGAGACATCCATCAGTGCACATCCTGGAGACAGGCATTTAGCTTGTCAAGAGCAGCAGAGGCATTCTTATAGGAGAGATGGAGGTATAACTGAGCATAGTCCACATAGAAATGGAATTTAATATGTGGATGGAGGCGAATGATTTTGCTAAGTGGTGATGTATAGAGTGAAAACAACAATGGACCCAGATCAGAACCTTGGGGAACACCGAAGATGAGCTTGCTTAATTCAGATATAGTGTAAAGCCTATCTTGATGGTCTGGCAACGATTAATCAAGTAGGAAGCCCACCACTTTAGAACAGTTCCAGCAAGACCGAACGAACCAGAATTTAAGATAACCACGGAGAATATTATGATCTATAGTGTCGAATGCGGCGAATAAGTCAAGAAGTACTAGAGCTGTGGGTTCACCGCGTGCCAGAGAGAGATGGACATCAAATTTTATTGACAACAAAGCAGTTTCTGTGGAGTGTCTTGGCTTATAAGCTGACTGGTGAGGATTGTCCAGTTTGTTGTTATTGTTCTGTGACCTTAGTTGCTTGGCAACAACTCGCTCAACCAACTTTGAGAGGAAGCAAAGACCAGACAATGGACGATAATCCTTAATTAAACCCCCTTGATTATCATTATAATTTGAATGGTACACTGGGATATAGGGAAACAAGCATTCTGACGCATGCATTTATCTCCTGCCATATAAATTAGATGTACTAAAGATAGTGGAATATAAATTTTCTTGTGAGATGGAGGCACATGTACAAGTGACACCAAGTTTGATGTTTGATTGCAATACTTTTTAAGACAAAAGGCATTTACTCACTTTAGTAGCTATTACTCTGCCATCCAAAGAGCTACAGTTCTACAACTTTATTATGCAGTAGATCAACCCAAAGTAGGTAAGGACGTATTTAGAAGAAATTGCCTATCTGTATCACTTTTAGAGATAAAAGATATTTACTTATTTTAGTAGCTATTACTCTGCCATCCAAAGAGCTACAGTTCTGCAACTTCACTATGTGGTAGATCACCCAAAAGTAGGTGAATGACTTTTTAGAAGAAATTGCCTACCTGTAATACTTTTAGAGATAAAATACATTTAGCCATTTTAGAAGCTATTACTCGGCTATCCAAAGAGCTACAGTTCTGCAACTTCACTATGTGGTAGATCACACAAAAGTAGGTGAATGACTTATTTAGAAGAAATTACCTATGTGTAATATTTTTAGATATAAAAGGCAATTACTCATTTTGGTAGCTATTACTCACCTATCCAAAGAGCTACAGTTCTGCAACTTCAATATGTGGTAGATCACCCAAAGTACGTGAATGACTTATTTAGAAGAAATTGCCTACCTGTAATACTTTTAGAGATAAAAGACATTTACTCATTTTAGTAGCTATTACTCAGTTATCCAAAGAGCTACAGTTCTGCAACTTCACTATGTGGTAGATCACCCAAAAGTAGGTGAATGACTTATTTAGAAGAAATTGCCTACCTGTAATACTTTAGAGATAAAAGATATTTATTCATTTATTCATTTTAGTAGCTATTACTCAGCTATCCAAAGAGCTACAGTTCTGCAAATTCACTATGTGGTAGATCACCCAAAAGTATGTGAATGACTTATTTAGAAGAAATTGCCTACCTGTAATACTTTTAGAGATAAAAAACATTTACTCATTTTAGTAGCTATTACTCAGCTATCCAAAGAGCTACAGTTCTGCAACTTCACTATGTGGTAGATCACCCAAAAGTACGTGAATGACTTATTTAGAAGAAATTGCCTACCTGTAATACTTTCAGAGATAAAAGACATTTACTCATTTTAGTAGCTATTACTCAGCTATCCAAAGAGCTAGAGTTCTGCAACTTCACTATGTGGTAGATCACCCAAAAGTATGTGAATGACTTATTTAGAAGAAATTGCCTACCTGTAATACTTTTAGAGATAAAAGACATTTACTCATTTTAGTAGCTATTACTCAGCTATCCAAAGAGCTACAGTTCTGCAACTTCACTATGTGGTAGATCACCCAAAAGTATGTGAATGACTTATTTAGAAGAAATTGCCTACCTGTAATACTTTTAGAAATAAAAGACATTTACTCATTTTAGTAGCTATTACTCACCTATCCAAAGAGCTACAGTTCTGCAACTTCACTATGTGGTAGATCACCCAAAAGTACGTGAATGACTTATTTAAAAGAAATTGCCTACCTGTAATACTTTTAGAAATAAAAGACATTTACTCATTTTAGTAGCTATTACTCAGCTATCCAAAGAGCTACAGTTCTGCAACTTCACTATGTGGTAGATCACCCAAAAGTACGTGAATGACTTATTTAGAAGAAATTGCCTACCTGTAATACTTTTAGAGATAAAAGACATTTGCTCATTTTAGTAGCTATTACTCAGCTATCCAAAGAGCTACAGTTCTGCAACTTCACTATGTGGTAGATCACCCAAAAGTACATGAATGACTTATTTAGAAGAAATTGCCTACCTGTAATACTTTTAGAGATAAAAGACATTTACTCATTTTAGTAGCTATTATTCAGCTATCCAAAGAGCTACAGTTCTGCAACTTCACTATGTGGTAGATCACACAAAAGTAGATGAATGACTTATTTAGAAGAAATTGCCTACCTGTAAAACTTTTAGAGATAAAAGACATTTATTCATTTTAGTAGCTATTACTCACCTATCCAAAGAGCTACAGTTCTGCAAGTTCACTATGTGGTAGATCACACAAAAGTAAGTGAATGACTTATTTAGAAGAAATTGCCTACCTATAATACTTTTAGAGATAAAAGACATTTACTCATTTTAGCTGTTGCTCAGCTATCTACTCACTTAGATATTGTGACCTACATCTGCAAAAGCAACAAAAATATAAACGACACAGTAAAGTAAGCTTTTGAAAAACTAGATGAATAACAAATGATTTGCCTAACTTTGGTACTTGTGAAGGTATTTGACATTTATTTCCACCATAATTTTGCTACAAATAAGAAAATAGCTATTGCTCACTTATGACATGCAATGGAACCCCAAACGATATGCCATGTTATAGTTAAGGAAAAAGTAGCTGAACAAATTATTTTAGGAAAATCCTGTAACTGCAGTAGTTTTTGAGTTACAATGGATTTACTCAACAGTCACAATTTCAAAGTAGCTATTACTCAGCTGTCCAGTGTGCAACAGTTTTGCAGCTTTACTATCTGATAGCTCATCAAAAACTAGATGAATAACATACTTGAAAATATTTCCCTAACTTGAATACTTTTGAAGATATTTGAAATTTACTTATGTTGTTATTTTGCTACAAATAAGAAAATAGCTATTACTCACTTATGGCATGCAACAGAACCCCAACCTATATGCCATCTTATAGCTAAGGAAAAAGTAGCTGAATAACATATTTTAGGAAAATACTCTAACTGCAATAGTTTTGGGTTTATAAAGGATTTACTCAACAGTCACAATTTCAAAGTAGCTATTACTCAGTTATCCAATGTGCAACAGGTCTGAAACTTTACTATGTGATAGCTTTTCAAAAAGTAGATGAATAACATATTTGAAAAGAATTCCCTAATTTTAATACTTTTGAAGATATTTGAAATTTACTCATGTCGTTATTTTGCTTCAAATAAGGAAATAGCTATTACTCACTTATGGCATGCAATAGAATCCTAAACTGTATGCCATCTTATATTTAAGGACAAAGTAGCTGAACAACATATTTTAGGAAAATACTCTAACTGCACTAGTTTTGGAGTTACAATGGATTTACTCAACTGTAGAATTTCAAAGTAGCTATTACTCAGCTATCCAATGTGGAACAGATCTGAAACTTTACTATGTGATAGCTTATCAAAAAGTAGATGAACAACATATTTGAAAAGAATTCCCTAACTTTAATACTTTTGAAGATATTTGACATTTACTTATGTCATTATTTTACTACAAATAAGAAAATAGCTATTACTCACTTATGGCATGCAATGGGACCCCAAACTATGTACCATCTTATAGCTAAGGACAAAGTAGCTGAACAACATATTTGAAGAAAAAGTTGTAACTGCAATAGTTTTTGAGTTCTGAGCCCTTTACTCCAAGTAGCTAAGATTGCTATTACTCACTTATCTTTAGGCCTAAGTCCATAAAACCAAAAAAATTTTCGAGGGCGTGAAAATTCATTGGGACAATTAATTTACAAAAAATCTGTAGCTGTAGTAGTTTTGGAGAAATCTGCGTGACTAACTAACGCACACATGCACGCACGCACGCACGCAAGCACAGACAGGCATCATTTCATAATCTCCCTCCCGGGCTAAAGCCCGGCGGGAGATAAAAATTCTTATTTAATGCAATCTGCAAGTACTGAAATCAAACGACATTAAAGAATTTGTCAGATCCTGTTGGTTTAGATTTTTTACATTGGAATTAACTACAATATGACCTTAACTTAAATCGGTTGAAGAAATAGTGTCATCTATTAAATTTAGTAAGAACCATTAACACAGTTGTCAATCGACTACGAGAAAATGTGGGCTTCCGGGGACTCACACGAACGAGTATAAGATACAAATAACAAAAAATCAATGAAATTCCATAACTGTAAGTGTAAACAATGTTTTAGTAGGGCAAGGCCTGAAATATACAATAAATTAATGAAGGTATATTTAACAAACAGCCATACTTTAAAATATTTTATTGAATTCGAATTATAGAATTTTTTAAAAGTCTGTATGAATACCAGTTCAATGTGTGCTCAACATTCTACGAATACCAGCACTATGTGTGATTTGCAGTATTGTTTTCGAGTTTGAAATACAATTTTTTGTGAACAATCTCGACTTTCTGAAGGAAAAAGCACTTAATACATAATATTTAAAAATAATAATAATAATTAAAATTAATAATTACTGCTAACTTAACCAAAAGTGACTATTTGTTAACTTTGCTGTTTTGGGATTTTTGGGTGTTTTTTTTAGTTTTTGTTTAGCAAGTACTATTTTGGAAGTTGTGGCGATTTCTTCCATCTCTCTTAGCCAATAAAATTTGCCAACAAGAAACTCTGGATTGACAGTTTTTACCATTTACTTTTTATTTTCTTAATATATTTGTGATATTTTGTGGTCTTGTGCTTTGAATTTAAAATATGTATTGAATATAAATGCATATATAGATGCACATTAAAATAATGTAAAGTAAATTAAAAAAAATCCATATCTTATGAAAGAGGACATTTTCTTTTCAAAAATTGCCAATAATACCTAGTGAGGCAATGCCTTGAAATCCTAGGTATGTAATCCATGAATGGTGTTAGCCCAATCTGAGACTTAAGTAGGCTATATGTCCACATAAAAGTTAGATGTAAGACTTAGCTAAGACTTTATTGTGAATACAGTCACTGATCTTTGATGAGAGTTGGGATGCAGAGTAAATATATAATAATATATATAATTAAGGTAACATTTAACATAAAATACTTGAAGTAAATTTTTAAAATGTAATTCTTTTTTTAAAATATTACAAAATTGCAGAAAAAAAACAGACTGGATGTTTTAGCACTAAGTTATGATGTCTTGTTTACGTCACTGGATATCAAACTCAAGCCTCTCAGACTGAGATAACCATTAATTTAAACTGTGTACTGAATCTAAGAAAAAACTTCAATTGAAAATTTTTATTCCAAAATCTGGTCGTAATGAGAAATGGGCTTGAAAATATTAGACCATTACTGATCTTATTATATATTTTTCATGGCCAGTAATTAGTTTCTGGTGGAAATTTACTTCTTTTATAGCCTAATACATTTTTGCCTGAGCAATCTGTTGCATAAAGTGATATTGTTTTACTTATTGGACAGGTATTCAAAGAGAATGAGGACCTCATTTTTTGGTATTCGGGAACACATGGAACTAGTATTCAGACTCTTCTATATTTCCCTCTTGTACATAAGATTAATGGCCGTTACAAAGCAAATTTTGTCTGCCATATAAAAAGCCCATATAAATGAACTAACAGAGCAGAAAACACCTTCAAAAGTTGAGGTATTTTGTTTTCTATAATCAAATAACTGAAATTTCGTCTATTTCTTTTATACGCATTCGACCGAGGTCCCGGAAGTCTGCATTGGACTGGGGGCGTTTGACGACTGTGATTAAGGAAGTTGATTTGTCGCTATCAACAAGTTACACGTCTCTTAAGTGTATACTCATATTGTGTCATTATTTACTGTAAAATATTATAATTTGGAGGAATCATAAACACTACCAAGTCATTTAGAATATAGCAAAGGAAAATACCACGAGGGTAAGGTTTTCAATATATAAATCATGGTTAAGACTGAGCGAAAATACAGGTTTCTAATTCTAATAGTATAGTAGATGATCGTAATGTCGATATGCTCATTAAGTCGATCAGTCAGCATTGACAGCCTTACCTCACATAGTGAACTTCATTTGAATTTGCAAATAAACAGACATCCTTTTCATGAATTTATTCTACAAAAATACTTGTGCAATGTGTTCCAAGGAGATGTATTTTTATATTTTCTGAAATAAACACTAAAATATTGCCTCAGTACAGAACAAAGCAATCCAGTTTATTATAATACAACTAATGCAAAATCTGTGTACAAATTTTTGTTTGATGGATATAATGGATAATCTTGTAATAAATATTTCATCTTGTTGAGCCCAATTAAAGTGGTGGTACTGGGTGATCGACTTAATGAGCAATCTTAAAATGACAGTCTTTTTTCTGCATTTTCATACCCAAGTTTAAACTTTCTGTTGAAAAAAACTCTTAGAAGTCTTGCAGTGGTTTGTTGGTTTATTTGCTTTATAAAGTCATATTTTTCAATGTACCTTAATATTTAAAGTTGATTTTGATTTTATTAAGTGAGAACAATCACTCTTTATGTAGGTCTCCCTTAAGTGATCGACTTTACGATCATCCACTATACTTTTATAGCGCTTAATCTCTATCTAATGATAGACTCTAAGACGCAGAAAGCCAAAATCAGAGATCGTAATCGTTAAATCAGAGACATTTAGAGGTTTGTCGAAGGATTTACGTGCAACTCGCTGTCATAGGAAGTCGCTAACGGAAACTCGCTGACACAACTCGCTGACAAGAAATATATATCGCCGCACGTCCTATTATCAACCACTTCCTATTATCGACCGGGAGCAATTTTTTCCTTTCTCAGGTCACATAACTGCATTTTGAATTTGCCGATTGGAGAATTGAATGTAAACACCTCCTGAAATAATATCACACAAAACTTTCAAAAAGATGAGGTCAAACAGGCATGAAATTTTAAAAAGTAAAAAAGTGTATGTGATAATTTCTCAATACACCAATGTCCGTTTTTCACAATTAATAATTCTTCAATTTTGTAGTATTTTATGAATGTTTCTGCCACTAATTTCATTTCTCTCCTGCAGAATTCTGTCTATTTTTATTCCAAACCAATAAATAGATCTAAATGGTTCAGAATAATGTGTAATAAACCTGAAGGAGTGATATGGTCCTTATACGTCCTCTCTCAGAAAAGTTAAAAATTGTTTCTCAAATATTTCTATTACTTCATTTTAAAAGAAGGTTTTGTTGCATCTTATTGCAGAAAAATCCTGACCATGTCAAGAAGCTTATCTGACCTTTGTATTATTGCAAGCTGTGATTGATGAAGGTCACTCAATTAGAGGCGCAGCCAAGTTTTTGAAATATGCTCTTTACTGTCAATAAAAAAGTAGTGATGCATCAGCCCTCGAAACATAAGATCTTTCAGATCCTAATTATTACAATTTGGCGTAAGCTGATATAATAAATTTTATAGTTTTATCATTTTCTGTCATCAATAGTATTTTTTATTTATCTCACAACCTTAAGTCTGTAACTTCTAGCTTTAGATGCAACCTTTAGTCATGTGATCGATAATTGGAAGTGATGCTTCCTGTATAACATGTGTGACATACCTAAGAAAAACAATCATTTCTGTGCAAAATATCATATCAAACCAGGATATATACATACCAATAGATGGATAACATAATATGACAACAATCAACTGGATATTTGCAAATGTATGTTATTTCATATTATTTATTGTTGATTTTCCTGCTTACGTGGTTGATAATTGGACGTGCGAGGATATGTCTGTACATGTTATCTTATTTGCTTATGGCCGTGAGTTCTGTAGTTTAAAATATTTGAAATTCGTCGAGACGTCCATTTTATAAAATATTGTTAGGAAATGCCAGGGGAAATCCGTGACCTCATATCTTCTCATGAATATTAATGACTTGGGTGCTATGGCCGCGAGTTCTGTCGTTTAAAGTATTTAATCTTTGTCGAGACGTCCATTTTATAAAATATTGTTAGGAAATGCAAGGTGAAACCCGTGACCTCATATCTTCTCATGAATATTAATGACTTGGTTGCTGTTGACGTGATTTCTGCAGTTTAAAGTCTGCGTCTATGCTTCCATTTTATAAAATATTGTTAGGAAACTAGTATAACATCTGTTTAATCTGCCATATCTAATTTGCATATTGTCAGCGAGTTGTGTCAGCGAGTTAGTGTCAGCGACTTGTCTTGTCAGCGAGTTGCACGTACACCTGTCGAAGTAGCAGCCAGTGAACTCTCTTGTAATTCTTTTGTCCGGCAAATCCGGGACCTTTCCAAAGTAACTGAAAACAAACCAAATTTGGGCCATTTCTGCTACAGCAAACTAGGAAATTACGAAAATTAATTTATGAAAGTACGGTATATTAACACATATTTTTTTGTAATAATTATTATTGTAAATAGGGAAATAAATTATTTTGTTTTGTTTTTCTTTAAAAATTTGACCATCGAAGTAGGTCATTTTTGACGCGTTACCGGACAGAAGATTGCTGCATTCTGTCGGAAATTAACGAGCTGTAAACAAGTTCACGGCCTGTAAATTTTCAATGAATGATGCCACAGGCTGTAATTTCCACTCGTTCGTGGAGCATCTCCAGAAACTGGTTTGGTGACCTTGTAGACTTAGTTTCTGTCCCATCGCACATGCTGTTGATATTTGTGATGGTACGTACTGGCAGGGACAGAGCTCACATGTACTTTTTTGGTGTAATAAGGACCAGTCTCTCCGCCCACGATTCACCACAATATGTGCTGCAGGTACCCACTTTTGGCAGTGAAGTACACACAAATGCAGAGGGATTTCAAAAAGACTTTTTTCTGTATAGATAGTTATTTAATATTTATGCATGATTATTGGGATACAATATACATTTGTACATAAACAATGAATTTGTATTAAACATACCTGTGTAGACGTTTTGGCCATCTTACTATGCTTTTTGATTTGTGCCATCTTACAATGAAATTGATGAAAGTTAATGCAGTATTTTTCTCTTCTCTTTCAGCTGATTTTGAAAAAGTTGAAAATAACATGGATTTTGTTACATCTGTTGTGATTGTGGTATGTGTAGTGTTTCTCCTGCACTACTTTTTCGGACCCAAAAAAGCTTCTCCGCTTTCCAGAATGAACCAGCAATCACATACAGACAACAGTCTGCTGCAAATGTATCATGTCAGGTAGGTAATCCACCACTCAATACAGTAAGGGTGGTGAGCAGAATAAAACTGCGAACATGTACACACAGCAGTTTGCTGCAAATATATCATAGGTAGGTAATCACTCATTGTGTGTTATGAGCAATGAAATAACAGATGTGCTTTCATGACCTAGTAAACTCAAAATCAATCCAATTTCCAATTTTTTTTTTCTTTCCCATACTTTATTTTCATAGGTACATACATACAATTACATACAATATGTCACACTAATATTATTATTTTACGTATACATAATTTTTTTAATATACACACTTTTTGTGTTCCCGCTTAGCTAGTTTTATAGATGTTGAAAATTTATTAGAGTATGTTATAATGGGCTAATGATTAACGTTTCTGGACTTTTTCTTTGTTTTGAGAAACACCCTATTAAAATTCAGCTGTGTATGAACCATTCTGACAACAGTCTAACACTGGGTTCCAATCTATTTAATGGAATTCCCTGAAAGTTGAAGGCAGTGTGGAGTGCATTTATCTGATGCTTTAAAATGTTCTCTTTAGTGCAGAATTGTTTCACTTCAGACAAACCCCTTCATGGAAAACTCTGTTACGTTGATTTGTTCTTTAAATGCATACAAGTATCAGATATGTAGTGGTCTTTTCCACTGGAATGTACCCTCTTATCCAGACTTAAAGTCTGAACAGATCTTGTTCATTTGTCAAGCCTCATTAAGTACAGCTCTGTTAAGCTATTGTTTACATACAAGTATCATGTTTGGAGTGGCTGAATTCAGGCTATATTGCCGAAGTTCTGATTCAGTACTTTCTGTTCTATTTGTCATACAGACACGTGAATGCCATTGTTGACCAATTTAAAAGCCTGGATCAAGTGAGTGATGCCGTAAGAAAGGCAGGCTTGGAGTCCAGCAGTCTTATATTTGGTGAGAGTTTTTAGTATTTCCTGTACACATTTGTATTGTTTTCATTAGGGCTACATTTATACACTGCCAAATTTGTATGCATGACTTTATTGTCTACACCAGACATGTCAGTACTACTGTAGAACTTCCGTTATCTGACCCTGTATTATTACAAGTAACATTTTAATCTACTCTTTCTATTGCATGTAGTACTTTTAAAACCTGATAAATTGAAATTATCCATATTTTGTAAATAAAAAAAGACATTGTCACAGAGTTAAGATGATTATTTTGGATATATTTGAGAGTTTTATGTAGAATGTTCCGAATCATTACCAGTAAGAAAGTAAAAGTCTGATACTGTATGTACAACAGAAGGTTTACAAGGTATTTAGACATAAAACCACTGGAGAGAGTGGAGTTTTGTTTGTATTTGGATAATTGAAGGTCAGATGAGGGAGGTCCTACCTGTAAATAGTCAGATAGTCAGATGGTTGTATTGACACATGTTGACACATAAAGATGTGACTAAAATAAGTCACTCATGTAGTCACCTACATCACAAGTTGTAGTACTGCCATGTATAAATTCTAAAAATGTCTACTCTAGGTCACAGCTGGAGAAACAGACTCATTGTCTTCACAACATTTTGGTAAAAAATAGGATTCCAGAAGTTTGGAAATTGAATGGAAGTGATTCTGTAGGATTTTAGGGTTAACCACTATGTACATTTTCAGATCTCAGTTGAATGTTATGCCTGGAACATTGCAGTGTGCAGGTAATCAACTTCTGTGCCATATTGAGCAGAAACAGTTTGGTATTTACTATTCAGACAACCAAAAGTTGATCTCTAGCTTCAGAATGTGACCCAAAACATAAATTTACAGACGCCGCATTGGAATTTAACTGCCACACCTTCCAGTGGTAACATTTACTGTGAGACATTTATGGTGTGGTCATCACTAGTGTCCATTTAAAGTAATAGTTGCATCATATGGTGAAAAAAATACAAATTTTACATAATAGAAGTTAAGATAAAAATGCAAACACTTTTCATTTCGAGTACTTTCAGAAATTATGTAAAACACTTTTAAATGGAAATGCATTTGTGTTTGACCCCATGTCTGTCAGAGGGTGCACTGTACTTGTAACATTGAACCTAATTCTCTGACTTTATGTAGAAAGGTCACAGTATTTACACCAGGCCTGGGGCGAGTACAAGTACTTGGTACTTGTACTTAATTACTCATTTTCCAGTACTTGTACTTGTACTTGACAATTGAAAATTAAAAGTACTTGTACTTGGCTAAAATATTCAAGTACTTTCCAATTACTTTCAAGTACATTCAAAGTACATTTGGACTTTCATTATGTGAGTTGTGTGTTTTCACATAAATAACTGTATTGCATCCATCCCTTTTTATTTTTATACACAAAAGACCTACTCAGTCACATAGTTTTGCTTTTATCATATTAACTTCTTTCATTTTCATACACATAAGACCTACTCAGTAACCCAGAGCACAGTTTTGCTTTAATCAAAACAATCTATCCTCTTTCATGTTTTATACACAAAAGACCTACTCAGTCACCCAGAGCACAGTTTTGTTTTAATCATAACAATCTATCCTCTTTCATTTTCTATGCACAAAAGATCTACTCAGTAATCCTGAGCACAGTTTTGCTTTAATCATAATTTATCCTCTTTTATTTTTACACACAAAAGACCTACTCAGTAACCCAGAGCACAGTCCTACTTTAATCATCAAGTAAGATCATGCAATCTACCCTCTTTCTTTTATATAACCAGGGCTAAATTAAGCTGGAGAACCTACAGAATTATAACCATCAATAGAAGACTTTTTTTTCTCAAATTGCAATTACTAGCAGGATAATGGCTATATATACTGAACATTTTCTTGTTTGATAAACAGTTCATGAGAATTCTAGTGTATTTTCTATAACATTCTAAAATGGCATCTGTGTATAAATACTTTAAGCTACCAAAGAACAGAGATGGAAACTTCAAAGCCAAGTGTAAACAGTGTGACACATTGTTGTCATGCTCAAAGGGAGTCACCTCAAACTTGTTGAAGCATGTGAAGGTAAATTTGCTTCTATTTTACACTGGTATTATTTAAAGTGACATATAAGGAGGTGTATGGGAATTATTTGCTTAAGTAAGTCAAACAAATGAATCCCTTACATAAATAAACTTTTGATTAACAGTTTCAGTGCAATAATCCCTGTACAAACAAATGTCTGTTTATTTAGTTTGGGTGTAAAACACATTATATAATAGAAACATGTACTTTATTTCTGTATGTAAGTCATAGAAACTAATTTCTTGCACAATAAATTCTTAATTAATATCATCAGTGCTATAATACCTTAACAATCATTTATCAATTATTGTTATTATTATAATCATCTATACTTTGGCTGTGAAACATATATTACATTTTTAGCAACTGCTACTTAATTAAGAAGTCCCTTTAAACCATACTTTTTATGTGGTCCAAGCATATGGTGTTTGGAGGTCTCTGGTGTTCAATGATTATTTGTTTTAAACTGTGTATCTCAATAAATAATTCATTTTAAGTGTCAAGTTTTGATTATCTGCTTTTACTTTACATACTTTTACATTACGTTCTAACTTCTAGGAACACTACCAAAAGTACTTGTACTTGTACGTGCAATTTCTCAAAGTACTTGTACTTGGTTCTTGACACCAGTACTTGTACTCGTACTTGCTATATGGCAAAGTACTTGTACTTGTACTTGGTTCCATGTACTTGACCCCAGGCCTGATTTACACAACAGAAGCTGGAATGATGGGTATTTTGGAATTTAAAGAAAATTCCTGCCATGTTGCAGAAAAAATCTAATGTTAAGTCGGATGCAGAGGGAACTGGTTAAAAGTAGAGCAACGATTTCATCATTAAGGTGGAAAGAACTGCTGTAGTGTGGCATCAGCGGTTTTACAGAGTTTTGTTTGAATTGACACAAAATGAGAAAATTGAGCAATTCTTGCTATTTTTATGCTGAAACAGATTTACTACAAAAGATTTGAGAGGGTAAGTAGGCACTACAGCAATGTCCAGTACTTGCAGCTCAATGTACTTACATTGTCAGACTTTGGACAATAACGGCAAACCTTTATTTCAGACAGAATACTTCTATGTTTTCACTAATTCGGCTTTTTACTTTGTCTTCAGGTGTAGATTACACGGCCAGTAATGCACATCAGGGTGAGAGGACATTCAGCGGGAAGAGCTTGCATCACATGGAACAGAACGTGTTAAACCCGTATCAGCAAGTAAATACCATTTATGTAACCTTGCGACACACGCTAACAATACACACTGTACAGCAGACATTGCAGAACTAGAACCTCCACCACATACAGGCATTCCAGTTCTACTTAAACAGAAATCCTCCAGTGTCTAACATTGTGACCTCAGAACACAAAACAACCTCTGTGTTCAGACTGTATAGGGGAGGCATATCCTTGTTTTGATAATAGAATGTTTGTAACGTAGAATGTAGAATTTAATGTTAAACAACAGGAGTCTTCTGCAGCCCAGAGTTCTAGTGACTACCTATTCAAGGTATTGAATTCACCATTTTATTATCCACCTAAGACTGTATTTGACCCATATAGGGTGATATAAACAGCGGGATGTATTTTATTTGTACACAATGGCGCCTCCATACCATGGATAATTAGTGTCAATAACTTCCGCTTTTACACTAATATCTGGGAAACTATGTAACCCACAAATATGTATTATATATCAGTAGAAAAGTCTTTAAACAGCACTTCTGCTTGTTTGTGTTGCATGAAAATCTATGGAGAAATGGCTGAGAAAGTCAATTTAAATATTGAGGTTTTTATATTCACTGTTGCCCTTGTATAAATGTCGGTCATTTTCACATTCTCTCTTTAAAGTTTAAATATAGATTTATTAAACCTACAAATTATACAAAATGGTGGATAATAAAAGTAAAACATCCCTCATTAGTAGGATACAGAAAAGTGTATCACTCATGCAGATTAACAATATTATGCTCGTGTTACGCACTCATATAATATTGTTATCTTTATTCGTGACATTTTTTCTGTATATGTCATTCGGGAAGTTGTCCTATTCATTTCTAACCAGGCCAGAGGTTTCCCCATCAGGTCATAGGTCAAAGTTCAAACTCACTGGAATATGTTTCATGTAAAGCTACATACTATAAATCTGTTCAATATCTCAGACTTGTGAATCAAGGAAACTCAAGACTACATTTTTGACCCCTGTCTTGTATTTTGGTACAAAAGGTGTGATGACAATAATTCTAACAGGACAAAGACTGTATCGGATATTCAGATTCATTAAATCATTTGGACAAAAACTTTCCAGAATCCCCCATGTTATTCACAATCATTTCCCAGTCCATACGAAATGCCAAACTGAGTAGTGAATATGTCAAAAAATGAATTCCGAATCTTTATGTGCTCCAAATATGATCATTCTATAAAGATAAATACAAATGAAACTTTGTTATACAATAAAAGTTTTCACCACAGAACATGAAATTTCTGACACTGGGGAAATGTTCTGTGTTGTTGGTAAAAGCACGCTGGGTTGTGGTTTGATGCCCTGCAGTCTCTACTACTGACACCTGGCTGTTTGTGTGTTTCTGCCATGTTCTGTTGCCTGTGTTTATGCTCAAGTGTTTTATTTCACTTTTCCAGATCCTGTATTTGAGACCTTCTTTCTGGGTGTCTTCTGTATTGCATTTTTTTCAGATCCTGTATTTGACACTTTCTGTCTGTGTTTCTCTACAGTTGTTTTCTCTGATATATCGGTTTTATTTTTTTTTCAGATCCTGTACTTTATACCTCCTCTCCTCTCTGTTCAGCCGATGGTATTTTTTTTCTGTGTAACTCAGTCTATTGTCAGAACGTTTGTTTTCTGAGAACCAGTTTCTTGCCTCTTAAGTTGACTGCTTTCTGCTGTAATTTGACAACTTAACTGCTTTCTGCTGTAATTTGACAACTTAAATTGGTATAAATATAAACATTGAATTAAATGTCACAGTACATTGCCTGATACAAAGGTCATGAGTAAGCATTATGCTGATTGGTTAATTGCAAATTGGGGCTCTGATTTCAACTACAAGCTGTATTATCATCCACCAGTAAGCACTCTTCAAAGGGTTTTCTTTGTAAAGTCTGTTGAAACTGGTGTCAGTGGAAAGATAGAAATCCAGTCTCATACCCATAGAATGTGACCATAGTTACGCCAGTCTAGAAGCGTTTTGTTTCCACCCCGTGGGATTTCACTGGCAGGGTTAAATGGAGGTTTTTCTGTTGAACTAGTAATTATAACTTCTGCAGCAAACTTCATTGTGTGCTTGTGTGATCATTGTACAAATAATTACACAAACAATGTGTGTATACATCTGTTTGTATAAGTAATTACACAAACAACAATGTGTTTATACATCTGTTTGTATAAGTAAACAAATCACTGTGTATTAGTGTTGGGACGATTAGACGTGTGCTCAATTAATCATCTGTGATAGTGTACAAAAATGGTCGGTCGTTGTTGTTTTGTAATAATCAAATTTTCAGCTTAAATCTAACCTTTCCTAATGTACCTCAATATCCATGTATATTAATACATATTTAATTTGACATTGTTTATATCTACTGCCATGATTACAGGAAGTTGGTACTTTTGGTAGATTCTAAATGTTGGAACACTGTTATTCTTACCAGATTGACATATACTTTATCCCGGAATGTGTTTCTGAAATAATGACCAACAATGGAGTAAAATAATTGATTAGGGGTCAATGATTGGTCCAAAATAGGATAAATAATCGACCAAGAAAGTCGGAGTCGAGTCGCAACACTACTGTGTATATACATCTTTGTGTACAAATAATTACACAATTATACAATTGGTCTGTAGTGTGTGTATACATTTGTGTGTACAATAATTATACAAGCCACAGTGTGAAAATATATCTTTGTGCACAAATAATTACACAAGCCACAGATTGTATGTACATCTGTGTGTACAAATAATTATACAAGCCACTGTGTGTATACACATCAGTGTGTGTATGTAATTTTACAAGCGACAGTGTGTGTGTATTTGATGACGGGGCCGTTTTTGCAGGGATTGACTATACCATTAGCAATCTTCACCAAGGTGCGAGGTCTTTCCACGGCAAAAGTCTGCACGCAGTCCATCCAGATATCACCAACCCTTATCAACAGGTAGATGTCTAGCATGTGATTAGGTGACTGTACACACTTAGTAGAGTTAGTCCTAATGAGCTGAGGAAACTGCTTTATAGATGTTAGAAGTTCTAGTGATACAGCCTGGTGTATATTGGTTTCACGTCTGTCGTGCCACCGCCACTGTACGTTTTGACTTGTGGGCGCGATAACCTCAAAACACCTTCATGGATTTCATTTCAGACTTGGTACACACATGTATTTGTGTCAGGAGAGCAACCCTAATGTAAAGTAACCTTAAAACTCCTAATAATAAAGAAGTTAAGGCCACCTTAAGGTGAGAAATTTGACTTCTAGCCACTTAATGCCCTCTAGGCCACAAACTATGTGGCTTATCTGGCTGAAAATTTTACCTGGGAACACACTACTGTATTCTCCTTACATATGCCAAAAATCAAGACTTTATGTTGAGGTTAAACTTGTCTTTGAGTTTGAGGCCCATAAAGACCCTACTTAGACATTTTTTTTCAACATTTTTTACATATTTTGCCCTATAACTTAAAAATCGTAAGTCTGACAAGTGTCAAACTGTAGTAGAAGATAAAATGTCTACATGTAATCTTTGTGAAAAATTTTAAGTCTGTAACTTTAATTTTAAGGTCACCTTAAGGTCTCTAAAATGCCCAAAGAGACCCATTTATAATCAAAAACCAAGGCTTTTAGTAGACATTTAACACAGTGGACTTTTTTAAATTGACCAAAAAAATTGCGAAAATGGTTTGACTAAAAACAAAAAAAAAAAATGAAAAATAGTTTATAATAATTGTGAATCACACAAAATGGGTGCTACAAAAATACCCAGTGAATGCCTGTGGCATGAGAGATGGCCTGTGTGGGGATGTGTTGGCATCGATTCGGCCACTCAGTTGTTTATAAGGCTGCTGTCAGTACATTGGGTAGGTCGTATCACTACAGAGAGTTGTACTGATACAGTCTGGTGTATTGGTGTATAAGATGAGTGGGATCGTTATCAATATTTCAATACAGATCAATTGCTTGAGTTCCATGTCAAGACAAACAGAGTATTTTATGTCGTGAAAGAACATTTCAATGATGATTGATATTACAACATAAAATTAGAGTGTGATGTCAACAATGACATGCATTTCAATCTCTACAAGAAACCATTTTCCAAAACACATTTTCTAACAAATTTGACAGTTCAAATACTTGGTCAATGCATACTGAAAAGAAATGGCTCACCACCATGTTGAAACCTAATCTATTTTAAATGGAGTAAAACCATGGAGAGAAAGTGAACATCATCACTCTGTATACAGCAATTCTTCAACATTCTTCTGAAAACATGACTGTCTACCATCAGCTGCGTTTTGTGTAAGGTTTATTGTGATGAAAGTTTGCTGAAAGCCACCTGAGGCTGTATTTGACCAGATGTATTTATGTGTGCACTAACTTTGTCTTGATCCGGGTGGACTTTTGATTACAGAAGAATGCTTTTGTGTGGAACTACAACTTTGTAGTTCATATAGATTTCTGCAAAGCATTACAGATCAATGTCTGCCACAAATCATAATATCTTTGTATCCATTTTCATTATAGATTCAGCAATTGACAAAATTTGCCACCCAGTTGAACTTTTAGTGACACCTCAAGGACAGTGACAGAATTTTTACTTCAGTTGGGGACCTAAATCAGCATACAATAAAAACAATGTGTTTTTGTGGCCCACAATCTATCTCTGCTATTTAAGAAACTTACTTTGCTGACAAAATCTATTTCTTGTCAAAATCCTCTTTTCTTTGTTTTCCCTGTGTTGAGGGATATTTCTGGTATCTTTTATGTGTGGTTAGCACACGGTGAGAAATCGATCCTCAGTCACAGCCTGAATCTGGTTTCACATCTCAGAGGGTAACCACCAGTAACATCTCCCCATCATCTACACACAGTATTTAACACAGTCATCATTTTCAGATAAGTGTGCTTTCATAAAGGTTAAATTTCTTATAATAGGAAAACTTCCCAATTGACATTCACAAAATAAAAGAATTCTGATGGAAGATGAGCGTATATTGAGTGTGTAGCAGGAGTATTGGATATTTCACCAGTGATGTATTTTGTGTACATGTCTATTTTGGGATGTTTTACTTTTATTAGAGAGTTTAAGATACCCATTTTGGAAATTACGCGTACTGCAAAATCTATAAGTACACATAGACGTTTCACGTTTACAATTTCTGGTTAAGGTACAAGTACTACATGATGAAGGCATGTCCCCTCCCCATTTGGTTGTTTATGCTTGGAAATAGAGTCAATTTCGCCGAAAGGAAAATATGGTAGAGCAATCAGGGATTGACTGTTTGTTTCTTCATGATTCACTGTGATTCAATGTAATGTAAACTAACTCAAGAATTTAAGTTTACATAAAATCATCCAATTGTTAAATAAAGATTAGCAACAGAATAGGCCAAATATATATATAAGCTATTGAATTTTAATTTTCCAATTCGTTTTTTTTTTTTTTTTTTTTTTTTTTGGTAATACTTCCCACAAATGTAAATATGATACAGCATGATAAGGAATGGTCTGTCCTTCATCTGTGGAATATGGCAAAAACTAGAGGCTTTTTAAAACAGTGTTTTCACGTGTATTTTTTATCTAAAACTGCATTGTAGCAACATATATATATTGTAAGATACTTGAATATATTATTGCTAAAAAGTTCATTATATAAAATGAAGATTTAACAGTAAAAAGTTTAGATTATCATTCACGTTTTGCCCTTACTTGTAGAACTGGTTTTTCACGTTGTGTACTTGTAGCTTGACGTACTGAGTTCAGAAAAAACGTCTAAGATGTTTTCTTTGCAGTACGACGTGTACTTGTATCTTAAACTCTCTATTATCAACTACTTCAGTAATAAGTAAAATAGGCCCATATTTAACAAAAGAATGACAACAAATTTGCTGTGAAATGTTTCCATACTTCAGGGCAAAAGTGAATAGAACTTTTTAGCAACAAAAATGAGCAGAAGCCCTATAAATAGCTATTTGTCCCAGTATTGAGTATTATACATAATGTAAAAATATGTTATGTAAAAAATAAATATCTGCTGCTTGTATGGTAGACATTAAGTCCAAGTTCCTGAACTGCGTGTGAATTAAGCACGGTTTTAGTAGAATAATAAAAAACGATAAGGCCTGAGTCAGTTCTATCGGGTAACCATTGTTAATTAGAACAAGTAAAGGTGTCAACCATTGTAACTATTTTAATATGGTCACATCTTTATAATGAGCGAGTTTACTGTCATGATGGATATGCATTTGTTTGGACTAAGATTTTAGACTTTTAGTGAGTCTAGCCTATTTTAGATACAAACTCGCAAGCTTTATGGTGGAATGTGTTGCTACTAAATCTGACTTCACCAAGTCGTGTCTCTGACTGGTCAGTGTACTGGTTATTTTACTTGCAGGTGATCCGGATCCTGGGTGAGACTCTGGCTCCATTCGATGATGATGGGCTTATTCCTGCCTTTGGGTTCGGGGACCAGTCCACTCGTGATAGGACAGTATTTCCATTCAGGGCAGAAGTAAGAGCTTTGGCTGAAACAGCAAAATCACTTTTAATTATTCATGAATATTTGGCAAGTCTGCAATATTTGGTATCTTTTTTAAAGTTCATATAGTATGGCTGATTTCATACATAAAACCACATAGTGTTTCAGAGCTTACACACATCCAAAATTCATGATAAAACAAAGTGTGAAAATTGGAGTAGAAAATGTTTTTACCCGAGAAAGTTTCTGTGAACAAAGTTTTATTTGAATATAAATAAAAAGGCATGTAAACAACACAGTGATACAGAAAAACCTTTAGAAACAGAAGAATTCAAAATGTGTTTTATGTACCGTGGAGTTTAGACATGATGAAAACCAATATTTGGTGAAGTCACCTTACATGTTTCCTGTACTGTTTACAAATGATTGTCTGGTATTGGCTGATGAATGTTCTTTGAAAAGTTTGTGTTTTCATTACAGGGCATTTGTCAGGGTTTCAGTGACGTGCTCACAGCATACAACCAGATCACAGTAGGCATTCGACTCAGTGGACCCACTAGCTTTGCACCCATCATATACCAAGCCTTGGACATCGTCAAACAAACCCATCAGGTGAATAAAAAACATTTGTCTTGTGGATAAAAAGCCACTTTAAAACCTCGGGATAATGTCAACACATTGGTCTGTATGTAAAACATTGGTGGAATTCCACGCAATGCAGTGGTGTACTTATACTGGATCAAATTTCCAAACAATAGTATACTTCTACTTATAGTCATTTTGAGGCTATTCCAGGAAACAAGATGGTTGTCAAATCGGCCTTATAGAAAATGCTTTTGGCTCAGTTAGATGAAACAGGAACCTTAGGGAGTTTGATGTTATATTGGCTATTTGTCAACAAAACTAACAAAGGGGATTATCTGTTCAGATTGTGTTTTTCTGTTTCAGTACCACATCCTGGTGATTGTCGCTGATGGTCAGGTGACCAGTGAGGCACCCACGCGTCGCGCTATCGTGGAAGCCTCAAGTTGGCCGCTGTCAATCATTCTGGTTGGCGTGGGTGATGGTCCCTGGGACATGATGCAGGAATTCGATGACAGTTTGCCGGCAAGGAAGTTTGATAATTTCCAGTTTGTAGATTACAATAAAGTTCTGACCTACGGAACAAATGTTGAGACGACTTTTGCTTTGCACGCCCTGATGGAGCTTCCTGATCAGTACAAACAGATACGCAAACTGGGACTGTTGGATTTCTAGGTTGTGGGTTTCTGGCATGAAGTGATTCGTGTGGCATTGGCTGGTTGAGTGTATAGTTATTACTCTCCCATGGATTGCCCATCATAGAGATATCTCTAGTGGCCGGTTGTGTGATTTGTGTGTATAGCAAGGGCTAGATGAGTGGTTATGTGTGTAACAAAGGCTGGGTGTGTGATTTGTGTGTATAGCAAAGGCTAGATGAGTGGTTATGTGTGTAACAAAGGCTGGTTGTGTGATTTGTGTGTACAGCAAAGGCTAGATGAGTGGTTATGTGTGTAACAAAGGCTGGTTGTGTGATTTGTGTGTACAGCAAAGGCTAGATGAGTGGTTATGTGTGTAACAAAGGCTGGTTGTGTGATTTAACACACTTTATTGTGTATCATCACACTCTGGGCTCAACAAGAATAATAAAATGTTTCTTCATTAAAAAGTTTGTAAGTGGAATACAAGAAAATAATATGCAAGAATAAAATAAAAAATGCACTGAAATGATATAAACAGAAATATAGTGCTTTACTGGGTTTGTAACAAAAGTTATGGGAAGGCGAGTATAGTAGTTAAAATAAATTTTGAGTAACAGTTGTGTGGAGGCTTACTGGTAATTTGGGGAAGTCTTCTTATTTAAGAGTAAAGGATGTTTTGTTGACAATAAAACAATGAAGCGTAAAGTGCTTCAAATAGAAACACAATACAGCATTATGTAAAGACCAAGTCCACAAGTTTGTTACCATTGTTCAGGGACCCTGGGTTTGTTGTTCCTAATGTATATGTAGTGGGTAACTAAATATAGCTGCAGTACCCTTCTCCAAAATCCCACTGTTAAACTCACAGGTCCAGTTTACCTAATTCCCATCACGCATTGGCTTACTGGTACCCATATAACGTGTGAAAAAGTTGAAAATGACAAATTTCAGTCATTTTAAGGCTTGTGAATATATTAAATAAACTTTTGATGTTAGTGATGGACAAGTTAGTGAAGTTAATCACCGTGTCTCTGTCCATTCTGACAAGATGTAACATCGGTTGTGAACCGGATTGTTAAATGATCTTCTGTTTCCAGCCCTTCCATATGTTATAACAAAGGTGTGTATACATGTTTGTACTCGTTTTAATACTTTATCTTTACATACGTTTTCTTTCTCTTAGATGTTATTTTCTCAACTTTAACATTATTTGGACCTTTATATAACTGACACTGTTCTGAAAGTAATTTCATCTTTGTACTGTTTCACTGCTTCTATATCTCATGGTGTTGAAAACTATTTCCCCAGCCTGTGGGGTACGGGTATCTCAGATGCTATTTTTTCTTTTCTGTGATACAAGATAATTTAAAAGAAAAAACATGATTGTTACAATTACTTGGTAAATCAAAGTTCTGAAACTTAAATTTTTCTTTGGAAATGCTGGGACTGTTTTTGGCAAAGGCATTGTGCTTACTAAGTGCTTGATTGAGAGAACCTGTGGTATTATGTACTAATTATATGTACTAATTATTTTTGTTAATATAGTGTAACTTGTATTTATATTTTATATGAAAGTATTTATATTTTACATGACAGTTTTTACCCCACAGCCCTTAAGGGCTGTTGGGGTATTGTTTTCACCCATGGTGTCCGGATGGGCGGGCGGGCGTCCGGGCGGGCGGGCGGCGGGAAAAGAGTTTGTCCGGGCTGTATCTCAGAAACCGTAAGGTGTAGGAAGTTGATACTTGGTAGGGACATTGGTTAGGGGGTGTAGGTGTGCAACGTCATGGTCTGACCTTGATTTGACCTTTGACCTTGCCGTAGTGACCTTGAGTTTGAAAATCTTGTCCGGGCTATATCTCGGAAACCATAAGGTGTAGGAAGTTGATACTTGGTAGGGATATTGGTTAGGGGGTGTAGGTGTGCAACGTCATGGTGTGACCTTGATTTGACCTTTGACCTTGCCGTAGTGACCTTGACCTATAAAATCTTGTCCGGGCTATATCTCAGAAACCGTAAGGTGTAGGAAGTTAATATTTGGTAGGGACATTGGTTAGGGGGTGTAGGTGTGCAACATCATGGTCTGACCTTGATTTGACCTTTGACCTTGCTGTAGTGACCTTGACCTATAAAATCTTGTCCGGGCTATATCTCGGAAACCATAAGGTGTAGAAAGTTGATACTTGGTAGGAATATTGGTTAGGGGGTGTAGGTGTGCAGCGTCATGGTCTGACCTTGATTTGACCTTTGACCTTGCTGTAGTGACCTTGACCTATAAAATCTTGTCCGGGCTATATCTCAGAAACTGTAAGGTGTAGGAAGTTGATACTTGGTAGGGATATTGGTTAGGGGGTATAGGTGTGCAATGTCATGGTCTGACCTTGATTTGTCCTTTGACCTTGCCGTAGTGACCTTGACCTATAAAATCTTGTCCGGGCTATATCTCAGAAACCGTAAGGTGTAGGAAGTTGATACTTGGTAGGGATATTGGTTAGGGGGTGTAGGTGTGCAATGTCATGGTCTGACAAGGATTTGACCTTTGACCTTGCTGTAGTGACCTTGAGTTCGAAAATCCTGTCCGGGCTATATCTCGGAAACCGCAAGGTGTAGGAAGTTGATACTTGGTAGGGACATTGGTTAGGGGTGTAGTTGTGCAACGTCATGATCTGACCTTGATTTGACCTTTGACCTTGCTGTAGTGACCTTGACCTATAAAATCTTGTTGCACCTTTGAGTCTGTTTTTTTGATGCGATTTAGCACTGTTAAAGTCATATTAGAATTTATTAAGAATTTTACTTTCATAACTTCCCATTGTAAGAGATAGAATTTCATCAAGTGAGCCACAGATTTTGCTCCAACACCACACATAAGCATTCATTAAATGTATTACCACTTCTGTATGCATGATAATATTCAAACCATCTAAACCATAATTGGGCCATGCAGGTGTAGATAAAGAGTGTTGAATTTTAGTTTGCTGATTAATGCTGTTATCTTGTTATTGAATTATCTTGTTTTAGTACTTCATCTTTATATGCATTATCTTTCTTTTAAACATTATTTCTCCATTTAAACATTGTTTGGACCTTTATATAACTGACAGTGCTCTGAAAGTATCCTGAAGTTTGTACTGGTACAGTACTTCTGTATCTCATGGTGTTGAAAATATTTCCCTAGGCTGTGGGGTACGGGCATCTCTGATGCTATTTTTTATCTGTGTACTACAAACTATCATTTTCACATTGAATACACTGTACAGAGTACATC
This sequence comes from Sabellastarte sp. h YS-2021, assembly GCA_964017235.1. Taxonomy (NCBI): domain Eukaryota; kingdom Metazoa; phylum Annelida; class Polychaeta; order Sabellida; family Sabellidae; genus Sabellastarte; species Sabellastarte sp. h YS-2021. The sequence continues at coordinate 188,305,729 of OZ024929.1, read as the reverse complement.
ATCCCTGTAAAACCAGTCATTATTCCAGTTACTCATTTTCTTTTGTGCTGTAAATAAACATTTTCTACAACAGACCTTTTCATGTTTTCATAACCTCTCGTTATACAGAACATTCTTTAGAGTAACTACAACAGCTCAGTCAAGATGGTCGACACAGGAATAACATCAGCTGATGGAAACACACGAGCTGAAATGTTTTCCCAGGAAGTTGAACCTGTAATGTAATATGTCAGTTAAATACAAGTATATAACTTGCCCAGTGGAAACCTGTATGGGGATTCAATAAGTTGAGTTTTACACTTACACATTTCTGTCAACAAGTATGGTCATTTCATTGTGGGTCACGAGCTCAATGAGTCAAACCCCTCACCACCCAGCCACTGTGTCAGTCTGGTGTTCCGTGTCCACACACTCCACAGTCTGTATTCACTGAAGGTCAAAGCGAAGTCTTAAACCCAACTTTTGTACACAAATATAGCAAAGCCTGATACTTTGGCCAAGACTTTTGTTGAACACAAGATTGGTGGTACAGTGAGGACAAGTCCCTACATTCACTCAGACCTACCATTCTAATCTAGGTGTAAAACCTGCTCAATACTCGCTAACAGGCTGTGTTTTCGGTGTTTCTTGACCAACTCAGAGCCAGTTCCCACTTCTCTCCCCTTCGATGGATCTAAGTATTTGGGTATGTGGCTCAATCAGATACAAATTTAGAAAAGTTACTTCTATAATGTTTGTCTTGTCTGTTTCAATGTTCTGCAGATATTTGGTAGCACAACAGAAGAGCTATGCAGTTAAAACATGGACATCATGCCAGAGATTTAGCATAAACTAGAAAAAGGTTTTTGCTAACAAAAACAAGTGGCCCGGATGGAGATGTGGGGTTATTAAAGCTGTAGTAGTTGCGGTATCAGACTGTAAGTAGAATGTAAGCTTTACTGTGTTTTGTATCTGATAGAAAATGCATCAGAGATGCCCGTACCCCACAGCCTAGGGAAATATTTTTAACACCATGAGATATAGAAGTACTGTATCAGTACAAAGTTCAGGATATTTTCAGAGCACTGTCAGTTATATAAAGGTCCAAACAATGTTTAAATAGAGAAAATAATGTCTAAAAGAAAGATAATGCATGTAAAGATGAAGTATTAAAACAAGACAATTCAATAACAAGATGACAGCATTAATCGTAAACTAAACATTACAACACTCTTTATCTACATGTGGCATGGCTGAATGATGGTTTAGATGTTTTGAATATTACCCATGCATACAGAAGTGGCAATACATTCAATGAATGCTTATGTGCGGTGTTGGAGCAAAATCTGTAGCTCACTTGATGAAATTCCATCTGTTACAATGGGAAGTTGTAAAAGTAAAATTCTTAATGAATGATAATATAATGACTTTAACAGTGCTAAAATTTACCTGCTAGAAAAAAAATCCTTTTGCAGAAATTCCACCTAGAAAGTATGTATCATGCATATTTGTATTCTATTGACCTAAATATATGCCCCTGGAATGTATCTTACGAAATAACAAGTCAATCTAAATTGTTACTGGATTTATTGGGAAAGAAAAGTATGAGTTTACATATTGGAATATTTATGAATGACTTATCAACTGAAATTAAAAATGTAGCCTTCGGAATAACAGTAGAAGATCATGATCCATTCGGTTCAATAATGCACAAAGGCAAGACCAAATTAAGATGCAATAAAAGTATTGTCAGTTTGATTTTCGTAATCTTGTGAGGTGTTTGTTATTTTACAAGTAACTGATACTATAACATTTAAAACAAATCTCCTATTTCTCTACTGCTGGTGTGCATCTGTTTTAAACAGTGATATTTTTGTGCTTTTGTATGAACAATACATTAAAGCCTGCAAAGTTTTGGTAAAGGCTTGTTTTTGACTTAAGGATAAAGTATGCATTCTTCTGGTAAGTGAAATTTATGTTTTGGTATTTTGTTATAATGTGGCCAATGTAGAGAATAATACGTCGCGGATGCTTATAATTGTATGAATGGTAAATTAATGCTAAAGAAACCTTCCTGTGAGTAAGCCTAATCAATATGTCAAGTTTAACTGATGTTAGTTGAACAGTACGTCATTTGGGGGCTGAAAACCCATTTTTTACTGTAAGATGGCCATAGGTGGACTTCAAGGTGGACAGAAAATAAGAATGTCCCTTTTGGCATCCTTTATAAGTGTGTAAATTTAACCCGACGTCAGTTGATCAATAAGATAGTTGGAGGCTGAAAACCCCCTTCTGTTACTGTCAGGTGGCCATAACTTCATTCATATTGGGGCATTAAGTTGACCATAAAATAAGTGTCCATTTTACCATCCTTTATAGGTGTGCAAAGTTTAACTGAGGTCAGTTGAACAATAAGATAGTTGGAGGCTGAAAACCCCCTTATTTCACTTTAAGGTGGTTACAACTCCATTCATATTGAGAGTTTAAGGTGACCATAAGTATCATTTTTATCTATTTTAATACCAGTGATAATTTAGATATAAAAAAAATGGAAAAAGAAAGGAGCCAGAGGATTTTATTCCAATTTGATGACTTTAAGCAGGCCATAGGTCCATTAACATTTTGAGGTTAAGGTCACCATAAAGTCAGGATATTCCTTTGGCAAATCTTAATATATGTGCCAAGTTTGGTTGAAAAAAGTGAAAAACTAAGTGAACTGGAGGGCTAAAACCCCCTTTTTGACATTAAGGTCACCTTAAGATTGCAGATACAGGGATAAACTTCGGCATGTGAAAGATTATCAAAAAGTGGTTGAATAAGTTATTCTAACAAAACGCCTAAATCCTGACCGTTTTTGAAAGCCCAACAAGTTATTCAAGGGAGACCATAATCCTGCGGCGGCGGTGATCAGTCGAACTTACGTGAAAACAAATAAGCATTCCTGACGGGCCGCTTAGTTACTAGTAATGTTAGGAGATGCAATCCTGGCTGCAACAGAAACAGCCACTTTACAAACCAGAATTACAGTATTTTCAAACAAGGGTCCTCCAAGGTCTGTCTAAATCTGATCCATTCGTTACACGCTGGGCTGGATGAAGGGATAGTGGAGATTTTTTGTTCACTGAATGGACTGGATGAACTCAATGGACTTGGGCTTACTTTTTGTTTCTACTCACTGGTCAACCAACCAGCACACCTTTGTAAGATGAAAGCAGCGTGAAATGAATCTCAATGTGGAAAATCTTCTCAGTAAAACTAACTTCAACATGTTTTGATACTTGTTTATTTTATTCAATATAACAATAGGATTTTTTTCATATATAAACAACTCCCAGTCACATGACCAAATTAATCGGCAGCAAGAAAACATGCTGTATTTATTACATCCATGCAGTAAAGATTACAGAGTAAACGCGTGTATTGTTGAATATTTCTACTACTTACAATAAATTTCCTATTTTAGCCATCTGTCCATTTTGGACCACCCATACCAACAACTGGTCTGTAAATACAGGCATAAATTGTGAGCAAGTTTCCCAATAACAAAACTATTCAGCGTCTTGAAAAACGATACATACAATGTTTTCTTGCTGATTCAGTTCACACTATGAATCCCATTTATCACTTCATCAATGCAAGTTTTATCCAACTGTAATGGCTGACGCAAAGTCCAGCATCTGCAAGAGGACGTTGATTTTGTGTCGTGTTAATCTCCCAATAAAATCAATAATCTATAAGAAACACATCACTGAAACATTCGTTACAACAGAAGATATGGTTTTCAAGTGATGCTGAATTGCCAAATAAAGCACAAGACAAGAGATTCTGTAGAACCTGTACCACCCCCCCTGGATTGAGTTGTACCTGTGGGTAGCTTTCCACTTGTACATGTATCTAACAAAGCATTGTTTTAATGTTGGGGAGGTCACACCAAGTTACACTTTGTATCTACATACAAGTCACCCTGGTTCTAGATCCACAGACTATGCTGGATATGATGGACATTTTACAATGCGTCGTGTTCTTTCATGCTGGGATTTTTCATGATTTTATCAATCTAACATCATGCCAAAACATAACAAATTACAGTCAAATTACAAAGATCTAAGATTTACAGATTTCTTAGTAACTTAATCCTGAACACGGACAGAAAATCACTTCTATTCCATGACACTGGATAGAACTGCCATTATCTGCACATCCTGAAGGGATGAACACAGTGAGTACAACCACTTAACTAGATTGGGCCAACTCGGTGCCAACATATCCCCAGACAGGTCATCACTCACGCCACAGGTTTTGATCGGGAATTTTTAAAAACATAATTACCCATTATTATATGAACTTCAGCACATCAATCTACTCTGTTTATATCTTCCCAAGGAAGATGGTGTATCCCCAGACGCCGAATACATAACTCAAATTATATTTTCAATCTTCCTGCAATGATAACTCTAAACCTATTTTCAAAGTATTTAAATGATTGATGATTGAATGTCCATTCTAAAATAATAATCCCAAAAGAGCATATCTGTTTCTATATTTGTTGACAAATAAAATATTATTTTTAACTCAACTCATCATACTTTTCAATCTTCCTTCAAAGTATTTAAATGATTGATGATTCAATGTCCATTCTAAAATTCATAATCCCAAAAGCGCATATCTGTTTCTATATTTGTTCACAAATAAAATATTATTTAAAAAAAAATTATTTATATTATTATTTTATTATATTATTTTTAGAATTTGCAAATTGTTTTCAGTTAATCTCAGTTCTGACTCCCCTTTGTGTTATATGTAATGAAGCCCACCACCTCCCACCCCCACCCCTCTCCCCTTCTCCACACCTCTCTCACTATTACACAAGATCTGCAACCCCATTGAGTTCTTTGTTTCTCATCTGATATCATTAAATACCTTTGTTTATTTAGTGTCACTCAATATAGCTGGAGGTCCCAGAGGTGGGTGGGGGGAATCCGGGTGGGGGATGTGGGTTGGGACTTAGTTTAGTTTATTAGTTTATTATAGTGACATGTATTATGTTGACAAGGATTATACAAAAACTATTGAAGTAATACCCAGCCCTATATGGGCTTATAAGTCACTTTAAATAGAGAGTTAATAACAAACAGAGCAAACATATTTTGAGGTAAGATACAGTAAATAAAGACAGCAATTCAATACATAAAAATTAACAATATAATTTACTTTTTCTCTCTTGCCACAAATCAAAAATAAAATTAATAACCATATTGACATTCATATGAGTTAATACCCTTGATAATTGATCTATTAATAATTCAGATTTATCTATATTTAAAATTTTGAAATATTTCATACGAATCAGCTCTAAAGCTGGACAAACACAAACAAAATGTATCTCATCTTCTACATCTTTTTTACACAGTTTACATGTTCTCTCAAAGAGATGGAGTGCTACAGCATAAATGGTAAACAAACAATCTATATAAAAGGGGTACTCAAATACAAAAAGAATTGAGAATTTTAAGTATGTGATTATCAACTGAAATGAGTTCATAACTGTAGGAGCTGTGTCAAAATTAACTGAGGCAAGTTGAATAAAACTGGGCTAGTTGAGGGTTAAAAATCCCCTAGTTTTACTACATACGGATATAATTTCATTAATATTGGGACTTAAAGCTCACTTAAAGTGTCCATTTTGTCTACTTGAATATGTTTAACCAGCGTTTAACCAGTTTCATTTTAAAAAGTTAAAATCTCAGCAAGCAGAGGTATAACACACAAAAATAAGTTCTTAAAAGACTAAGAGAGCCATAACATTATTAATATTCAAAATTTAAATAGACAGGCATTTCCTTTTAAAAATTCAAAGACTTCAGCTCTATAACCCACATAGTTTGACAGTTACTGGGCTTTAAAGTGGCATAATGTCCATAAATTGGGTTTCTGTGGGCATTTTACAATTGTTAAAGAGACCTTAGCAATTAAACTACAGATCTGAAACTTTTTGGGGGACATACATAACAAACAAAAATTATATATAATACAGTTTAAGACTTGTCACACTAAGCATTTCCAAATAACAGGGCAAAATACGGAAAAAATGTCCAAAAAGGCACTTGGGCGAGTGTCTATGGCCCTCATACACAGGTTAAATGTCTACTAAAAACCTTGATTTTCGGCATATGTAAAAAGGACATAATAATGCATTCCCAGATGGGATTTCAGCTCCATCAATCACATAGTTTAACAGTTACAGGGCTTAAAGGTGGCAAAAAGTCCAAATATTGCGTCTCTGTGGGCCTTTTAGAGATCTCGATGTGGCTTTCAAATTAAAGCTTCAGACTTAAAATTTGTTACATACTAAGATTACACATAGAATATGTATCTAATAAAGTTTGAAACTTCTCAGACTTACCATTTCCAAGTTACAGAGCAAAATATGTGAAAAATGTCTTAAAAGGGTCAGTCAGGTGGGTGTTTAAGGTCCTCATACACAGGTTAAATGTCTACTTGAAGCCTTGATTTTTGGCACATGTAAAAAGAACATAATAATGTATTCCCAGATGAGATTTCAGCTCTATCAGTCACATAGTTTAACAGTCACAGGCCTTAAAATTGGCAAAAAGTCCAAATACTGGGTCTTTATGGGGCCTTCTAGAGACCTAAATGTGGCCTTCAAATTAAAGCTTCAGACTTAAAATTTGTCACATACTAAGATTACACATAGAATATGCATCTAATACAGTTTGAAACTTCTTAGACTTACCATTTCCAAGTTACAGAGCAAAATATGTGAAAAATGTCTAAAAATGGTCACTCGGGTGGGGATTTATGGTCCTCATACACAGGTTAAATGTCTTCTTAAAGCCTTAATTTTTGGCACATGTATAAATAACATACTAATATCTTCCCAGATAGGATTTGAGCTCTATCAGTCACATAGTTTGACAGTCACAGGGCTTAAAAGTAGCAAAAAGTCCAGATATTGGGTCTTTGGGAGCCTTTTAGAGACCTCAATTTGACCTTCAAAATTAAAGCTTCAGACTTAAAATCTGTTACATACTAAGATTACACACAGAATATATATCTAATACAGTTTGAAACTTCTCAGACTTACCATTTCCAAGTTACAGGGAAAAAGATGTGAAAAATGTCTTATAAGGGTCACTCGGGTGGGTGTTTATGGTCCTGATAGACAGGTTAACTGTCTATTAAAGGCCTAAATGTTGGGGCACATATAAGAAAACACATAGATATATTCCCAGATGATATTTAACTTAGATGAGAGATATAGTTTGAAAGCTACAGTGCTTGAAAGTGGCAAAAAGTGCATAAATTGGGTCTCTGTGGGCACTTTTGAGACCTTAAGTCGACCCCTTTGGGTAAACCTACAGCCCTAAAATTTTCTACAGACAAGGATTACATATCAAAGTTATACCTAGCGCAGTTTGAGACTCATCAGAATTACCACTTCCAAATTATAGGGCAAAATATGTGAAAAGTATAGCAAAAAATCCCTAAGTGGGGGTATTTATGGGCCTCAAACACAATTTTCCCCTCAACTTAAAGTCGTGATTTTCGGCACATGTACTAAGAACATATTAATGTGTTGTCAGGTAAAATTTCAGCCAGCTGAGCATCATAGTTTGTGACCTACAGGGCTCTAAGTGGCCAAAAGTCCAATTTCTGACCTTAAGGTGGCCATAAGTTCTTTTTTACTGGGAGTTTAAGGTCACCTTAAAATAGGGATCTTCCTTTGGGCACCCTTAACATGTGTACCAAGTTTGAAAAAAAAATATTAATTTGTTTTTGAGTTATCGCGTCCACAAGGAAATTTCTACGGCGGCGGCGGCGCGACGGACCTGAATCCAATATATCCCCGACTTTCGTCTGGGGATATAATTATAGAGACAATGTGAAGTATGTGAACCAGTAGTTTAAAATACAAATGTCAGCCTTCCCCTTCCAGTTGGTGTTTCCATATTTGAGTAAATCAGATTCTGAATGTGGAATCCACTTTGTGGAGCCCTGGTGACTTTCACAAAGTAACAATGCATTTTGAAAACAGACTTTATACAAATATTGAGTAACAATAGACCCTGTCCAACCTGACTGCAGTCACAAACAAGTGATCAGTGTCACCAATACAAATCTGTCACATCTTTCAGTTTTTTAGTCCGGCAAATCACTGGGTGACAAAATCGAAAATCATTGACCTTGTTGTTCTAAAATGAATGTATAAAAAACTTCCTGTGACAGGTGTGTACCATTCTGAAAGCAAGGGTTTATTGTGTACCATTTTTTCAGTTTTGGAGTAAGTTTAGTTTTATATTCACCAAGATATCAGAATGTTGTGTGTACAGTTGAGGGAAGTAAGCAATTGTAAAACCACATTTGATACGTCAACTATTTATAGAAGTGGTAGAAATATTTAAGAAGAATGAGCATTTGTTGGCAACCTCCATCTTACTGGGAAGTGTTTGAAAATCAGTTTTATAGTGTTTTTATTTCAGCTACAAATACAATATTTTTTACCACTTCAAAGGCAAATTATTCTAGTTTTCATTGCTTTTTAGCTGTAGGAAATCCACTGATTTGTCTACTATAAATTCCTTTGTTTTGTTACACATACTGTCAATATACTGTCAGAGCTTGCGACACTTGTCAGTTGTTACTTCTGGGGTGACAAATTATAAAAAAAAACCCGACTTCTTAGTTTCTGAGAACCTAGTGTTTTCATATGTTAACCAAAAGTATTACAGTATTAAAACTAAACACCTGACGTCATGGATGCGACTCCGATTTGAGAATGTTTCACTTTTGTCACATTTTTCTAAATAAAACCTTGTCAAATATAGAGTGGAAACACTTACAGATCAATAAATCACTGGCTTTACAAACCAGCTACAAACCTATAATGTGTAACAGTAAGAGTGCAGCAACAACAATTCTTTTTGTGCATCAATGCTGAATTCTGGTGGAATATGTAATCCAAATGATTAAAATGCAATTTTACACAAACTTTGCCCAAAATAAATTTTTCTCACAAACGAGATAAAAAGTTGTGCAAGGTACATGCTGATTGCATCAAATTAGTGTAGAAATCATTAGCACTGGAAAAGCTGCCCATAGCCTAGCAGCAGGTTAGTTCTTTTCATGCAATGTCTGCTGATGCAGATGACTACTGGCACACACAAAGGATGTGGTGGTCTAGTGCAGAATTACGGCGGTCAGATAAATACAATCTGCTCAGGTGTACAACACGGGGAAACAAACACAAAGCACTGTGCAAACTTCTTACACTACCAGAAATCTGAAATAACCCGAACTGAGTAGACAGGGCTTTAGGATCAACAAGGACTTTTACAGAACTGAGTACATAGAAGTGGGATAACACTCAACAAGGGGCTGTTTTTTTACTTTAATTTGTAATTTAACACAAATCTAGTGAAGCAGGTTTCAGTGACAGTGCTTCAGCCTTGGGAAAACAGGAATCTGTCAGTACTTACAAGAACTGATTATATTTAATATAACAATAGTCCAAACACACTACAGGTTTGACCAACTTAAGCTATAACCCTCCAATGTCCACATTTAAGTTGAGCAGAGGTCCTACTGATAACTTGCTGGAGTTTGGACCAAAGTACACCCTGGCAGCTCCTCCTGTACTTGTATTGTACTCCAGAGTACATTGTACTGCACAAAATACAGATGTCAGGTGTGACAGAACACTGTGACATGGGAAAATTCACACGTTTGCATAATATTAAAAAAAAAAAGCAAAAACATTTTATAGCTGGGCTATATAACATATTTAACACTTTAAAGTTACCATTGTATGATTCAAGAATTCACTGGTCAAAATATAGCAATTTCAATTGCGAAAAAATCTTTTCTTGTGAAACAAAGCAAATTTTAAATTTCAAAGCCACAATTTTAGAGCACCTCATTATTGCTACAAATTAACTGGCCAAAAAACAACCAATACTAAACACGACATAGGACTTGTTGAACAGGGAAACTGACGAGCAAAGCAGATGTGATTAAATAAAATGAAGTGTCTGTACAACATCACAGGATTCAGTAAAATAAGCAGGAATACGTATAATGTAAGACCTACTAATGTTTTTACAATAAAACATAGAAACAGATGCGTGTACTTAACAGCCTGGGGAATAGCATCGAACACCAAGAGATGGAGAGGAAGTTAAAAAATGCAAACACAAGGAAACTTTCAGAAGTCTGTAAGTTATGTGAAGAGTGCAGGAGAAATAACACCTGACTGAGCCATGACTGATTCTTCTACACTGTCATGATGCTTAAATAGTAGTTTTAACTCTTTTTGGTATTTCTACATGAGCTACTGTGCACTATAGAATGTTATTAAAAAAAGATAAAGAAATGTATATAAAGACAAAGTATTAAAACAATGTCATAGCAGAATTACACCATTAGTTTATACACTAAAAGTTATGAAGATCTATTTATTAACTGAAGTATAGCTGGCAATGAAGATAGCACAGTAAGGTAAAAGTACATATACTAATTTGTGGCACCATCCCTATATCTTTGTGAGAAATATGTCTCAAATATAGAAAGTTCTGGGAGAGTCAAGTTCAAAGGTCACAGATGTAGCTAACATGACAAGACTCATTTCTCACTGCCCTACACATTGGCACTGTATGCCGGACTGCTCAACTGACTTCCTTATCATTTGTTGATAGGCAACACCAGATGTACACTTAGCACAGGTAGGTGGTAATTCAATCATTTGGATTTACTTTGTGTGTCTTTTGAATTTATCATTAGTGTTTTACGTCCCGTTCAACAGCCAGTGTCATATTGGGACAGGTCCACTAGTGGGAGTCCAACCCACACAGAAGTGACGGCCTGTGATCAGATGCCAAACTTGCTAACCCACTAGACCACTGAGGACCTCTTTGTGCGTCTTTCAAAACAACCTGTGTGATTTCAATTATATTAATCCAGGTGAACATTTGTCTTCAACTGTAATTTGGGTTTTAACATATTCAGCACAATACTGACTGCAAATTAAGCTCTCACTAACCCACTGAATATATAGTAATCCTGACATCTCTCAGAAAAATGCTACAGTAACGCAAAACATTCTGTAGGGTTTTATTGGTAGTCACTTATTTGAATCTTTTATTCATATAACTTTATAGTACAAATTCAGTAAATTCAGTATTTACTGTAAATACTCAGAACTACTGCACATGCCTGCCTTGTTTCAACCTTAAAGGATATTTCCAGGATTACTTGGGTTTTCCTTGTCACACTGACTCACTAGTTTGAAAGGTCACAACATGGTCACACTATGACATTGCACACCTGCAACCTAGAAGCAGAAAATGTATCAAGTAACAATTCCTACACCTAAATTGTGACCTAATGGTTTCCATGATACATGAAATACAGACAAAATCTTAAATTCTAGGTCCCTATGGCAAGGTCAAATGTCAAATCAAGGTCACACTACGACACTGCATACTGACATCCCCAATCAATATCTGTTTCAACTTCCTACACCTTAGTGACCTTGCCGCTTCTGAGATATAACCCAGACAAAATGTTGATAGAGTAACCTCAGCAAGTTCAAAGGTCAAATCAAGGTCACACCATGAAGTTCCATAACACCCTAAAACAGTATCCCTGCTATATATAAATTTCTTGCACCTCACTATTTCCGATTTATAGCCTGGACAAGATTTAAAAGGTTAAGATCACTACGGCAGGGTTAAACGCAGGTCTCACAATGAGATTGCATGTCTACACCCCCAACCAATGTCCCCATCAAGTCTAACTTCCAATACCTCAAAGCTTTTGCGATACAGTGCAGACAATATTACTCTCACTGCCCGCCCGACCATCCGGACGCCATGGGTGAAAACAATACCTACATAGCCCTTAAAGGCTGTGAGGTTACAGACTTCATGTTCCTACACAAGGACATGTTAGAGGTGATAAGCCATACAACATGTCACTGCAGAGTGTACATGCATTACAAGCCATGGACTCTGTGGCTTCTCTCTAAAGTACTTTCTGGTGAATATAAATTCTTAATCTTAACATGTCTAACCAATCTGTTCTTGCTTTGACTAGATTTAACCCAGGAACTACACCATTTGTTGATATTTTTCACAATTTCACTTCTTTCCCTTTTATTATCCGCATTTATTTATTGTTTTATTATTTACTGATCAAGTTTCAACATAATCTGTATTTTAAAAATCCTTTTCAAGGGTAAAATTCACTTCAAATTTCTCCTCTTTGCCTTTTCTTGGTTCTAGTTGAAGTCTGCTTAGCAAGAAGAGACCAGATGCTTCCACTTAAGACAAAAATTCCACATAACAGGAATGTGGTGGAAAATGCCCTCAAAGGAAAGTTTTTATATTTCTGCTAAAGAGAGAGGTTTTTCTAATTAACAGAATCTTACTGGAAGGGCTTTCACCTTCACAGCAACATAGCCAGTACCTGTAAACCCTACCCCTACAAATTCAATCTACAACTGCCACACCAGTATGAACCACAAATCCCCTAACATCACACAGAACAGCACTGGGTTATCACTTGTATAATACAGTAAGGGAAGTGTGAACCACACATAAATCACCTAACATCACACAGCTGGGTTATCACTAGTATTATGTTTTACACAATCACAGAATGTCCGCAGTGCTGGACATGCATATCCTACTTGTTAAGTGGTTTTTATCACTCAGCATTTAACCCCTTCACTTCCCTATTGCTATGCCACCCAGTCCATCAACTTCACAATCTACAGTCAGCCTTGGTTGTGTAATATTTTTGAAAGGAGCTGCCCATCGCATATACTAGCGACACGTCAGTTTTGTGTTAAAAGGTACTATGATGTCATCTGGTGTCCTATTTCAGCAATAATTGTTGCTCTGGTATAAAATAGCATCAGAGATGCCAATACCCCACAGCCTAGCGAAATAGTTTTCAACACCATGAGATATAAAAGTAGTGAAAGAGTTAAAAGATCTGGATACTTTCAGAGCAGTGTTTGTTATATAAAGCTCCAAATAATGTTTAAGTAGAGAAAATAACATCTAAGAAAAAGAAAATGTATGTAAAGATAAAGTATTAAAACAAGACAATTAAACAGCAAGATGACGGCATTAATCAGTAAACCTATAATTATGAAGCTGTATAATTTATGAATTGGAGAGTAGCGGTCAATGGAAATGGCACAATTATGTTAAAGTGCATATAATAATCAGTTGCAGCAATCCATATATCTTTGTCATAAGAGGAAGATGTCCCAAATATGGCAGGTGAACACACTTTGGCAGAGCCAAAGTTAAAGGTCACACCATGATACTCACCTACACCCCCTAACCGATGTCCAAACCAAGTGTCAACCTTCTACACCTTATGGAATCCAAGAAATATCCCAGACAAGATTCTAAAACTCATGGTTACTATGACAAGGTCAAAGGTCAAATCAAGGTCACACCATGACGTTGCACACCTACTCCCCCTAACCAATGTTCATTCCTACCAAGTATCAACTTTCTACAGAGTATAGTTTCTGAGATACAGCCTGGACAAACATTTTCCCACCACCCACCCATCTGGACACCACGGATGAAAACAACACCCCGACACCCCTTCAGGGCTGTGGGGTAAAAACTATTCAGACTGGGAAGAATAGATTCTGGTACATCTGTCAATACAAGTGCTGGGACGAGTTGACGGAAACTCGAGTTACAACTCGATGGGCGATAATTGGGGTCACATCGATCTGCGCAAGTGAAACTCGAGTTTTTGAAAACGTATATATTTTCATCATCTAAGGCTGACACTTCACCAAAACAATAGAAATATCTGAAATATATTGTATTTTTACTTTATTCTTGCTTAAATCAATGAAGATTTACCAAGATTTAACTTAAATTATGTATCGCGAAAGCCCATTTCCAGTTCAAAGTTTTGCCTCATGTACAGTTATGTAAAATATTTTCGCTAACAAACGAAATACTTTATCCCGGAAATTACTCGAGTTTGACTCGAGTTCAACTCGCTTCTAATAAGCGATGCTCGATCTGTCATTTAAGCTGGCGATCCCACCACTAGTCAATACAAATATAATCAAATCACTCCTAGTAATACATCACATATATACATCAAAGTCTGGAGTTTCTGACATTTTCTTTGACTAATATTTGATATCTCCACACACGACACAGTGATCTCTCCATAGCCCCTGTCATACTTGTCTGTTTAGGCCTGACAACACTGTATTTTGTAATTTGGTGTATCAATGTGGATCCACTGACACAGACACTGTAGATTAAGATCTATTTGCAAAGCCAGGACAAACGTTGTAAAATGAAGACATACGGAGCACATTGTAGAAAAGCTTTGGCACCAGAACATTGTCTATCTTTTGATGTTTATCAATATTTCAAACTTCAAAATATTTCAATATTGACATCAATGTAATCATATATTATTGTATGAAATGACTCCCAAAGGAGTGTTTCACAAATAATGTTTCTGTATTTAAAAACCACCTTACATTTTAATCAATACTGACATATTTTAGATTTTATAGAATTGAATAGGTCCAATAGGAATCTCGTGTATACTGTTGTTTTTGAAACACGAGCCAGTAATACCGGTCAGCTGGTGCATTTTAAAACTTAAACCTATTAATACTAATATGCAGAGCCATATAGAGTTTGATATGAACACTGAGATTGGACTACAAGCCCTAGATTCACGGTGTGATGTCTTTCACATGGTCATCAATCTAAAAGTTTTGAATTTTTTTCACAATATTTTGTTGTGTTTTCAGCAAAACAGTGTATGTGCACAAATTGGTCAAATCAGACAAGTTTGACAGAGCCTAAACATTGTACTATCTGATAAATCAATGGAGGATACATCAAATGATGCATTTATCTGTGCAAAGTACTTGTGAAACAGAATACAATGCACAGTTACAGGAAGAGTAAAAACACCCTTTATTACTGTTTATAGAACTTAATGTTCGTACAAACAAATGCTACTGCACACAAACACGTTCATTTCACATGTTTTGTACACCATCTGAACATGTTGAAAAAAAGTGAGAAATCTTGTTAACTGGAATATGAATCAAACTACAGATTTAGCAGTGCAAGGTCTATTTGGAAAATATGAAGGTAGAAAAGTGTTTTAGTCTACATGCAAGAGCTGTAAAGCCATCAGGGACAGGAGTAGTGCAAAAAAAAGTCATCTGTAGAAGTGTGAGCCTCACTAGAAGCTTGCATGTTAAAATGTTGTGAATAGAGCTGTGATACATGCAATACATGACTGGGAAATGTATGCCGAGGTAGGGGAGTGTGCATCATGTTAATGTTATAAACCATCTTACACACATTTTAACTGTCATCAACTGGTATAATTTGAATCAACCATACTGGATTCCAGATAGGTCTTTTGTTTCTAAAAATATGACGGTTACAGGTTTAAGCATAGAAAACAGATTCTTTGATAATCTGTATTGAGTAAGACAGAAGCAGCCCAACTAAATGTGTAAGCCATCAGACATTTATCATGGTCATCCTTTGTATTCTGCACCCGCAACATAACAATCTAAGTAGAGGAAAATTAGTGCTCAAAGCACCCTATTCTGGCCAATTTCTGATGTTCGTATTCTGGTCTCCCCCCCCAAAAAAAAAAAAAAAAAACAATTCCTCCACAATGGAACCACATAGAACTCTCTGAGTGGTGGCTGACATAAAGGAACTTGTCACATCAAAGTCCCACAATGAATAAGGCTGAAATAATGAGTGAAACTTGTTAGCTGGTAGTCACTTGCATTAAACGTCGACTTAGCGATTGTTTCCAAGGTTTAGCATGTTTGAGAAAAAACCAAAACATCACATGGACATGTGTTTCGATGTAAACAAACAATATGGTGGCTCATGAGATGCTAGGAAAGTACAACATTTACCCAAAGTGTGGGGTAATCAGCCCGTTATGTCTTATTTTT
This sequence comes from Sabellastarte sp. h YS-2021, assembly GCA_964017235.1. NCBI lineage: Eukaryota > Metazoa > Annelida > Polychaeta > Sabellida > Sabellidae > Sabellastarte > Sabellastarte sp. h YS-2021. The sequence goes on along the minus strand of OZ024929.1, from coordinate 188,289,735 downwards.
ATATTTTAAGCAAAAATACAGATAAAAAGCTATTATTTGATACCTTTTAAGGTGAAACGATATTTCAAACAGAATGTAAAGCCGATGTATTGCTCCACATGTAGACTGGTACTCAACAGGTACACACAATGAAAATAAGCACATCTCTGGCTAGGTGTCAGTATTACACATGCAAAAAAAAAAGCTCTAATTATGCTACATACATAAGTTATTGGTTTACAACATACTGGTAAAATAGATATATTTTGTCCTATACAAATACGTACACATTGACACGCACTGCTTGTACCCACACATTGAATGCGACTAGCACATATACACACAATCCTGTGTGCCTACACCCATACACTCAACCATACAACCACTCATACACTCACACATGTTCATATCTCTCCCTCATTGACAGAGAGTCAGAGTTCATGATACAAACGCCAACCTATAACTCAACTCGCATTAAGCGTCATACTCGCTAATTTTATCATAAACATGTTATCTGAAGTCCCAAAACTGATCATAAAGACAATTTCATTACCCTTTTAACACTTAAGAGAACAATAAGTTCTAAATCCCGAATATTTAGAATATAAGTATGTGCCAGGCTGTACGCTAATGAAACAAAGTGATTCTAACTGATTGGACCAGTGGACGTGTATCAGGCCGAGCTGTTTACGTTTGGACGTTTGTATCATACAATCCCCGACTCCCTTGTTTCCGAGAGACTCAGTTTATGTTTCCATGGCTACCAGAGCCGGTGGAGATGCAGGTTTCTGCTGAGAACGGATCGTGTGTCGCTCACAAACCTGAGTGCATCCAGCATGGGCAGCAGATTGAGGAGAGCCACATCAGTGGCATCGGAAAACCACGACTTGATGGGGATAGCATTGTCTGAAGTAAGAGAAACAGTTAATTATATAATATGTAGTGTCAGATCAGTGGGACACGATAAAACCACCACTTGATGGGGACAGTATTGTCTGAAGTAAGAGAAACAGTTAATTATATAATATGTAGTGTCAGATCAGTGGGACACGATAAAACCACCACTTGATGGAGACAGTATTGTCTGAAGTAAGCAGATAAAAAGTTAATTAATAAGTGGTGTCAAATCAATGGCATGAGATACGCATGACTTCCAAGGCATATCACTGACTAAACAATACAGTTAATTACATTCATTCAGTGAAAAGCACGTCTCAATAGTTTTTGTGTTTCAGTGCAGCCGTTAATAATTTTATTTATCCCTGCTATTTCCTACACCAGTGATAACAAAGATACTGAAGACTTGAAATGTGGAGTGTATACCTGGATATGCCCTGTATGCCCCTGGTGAATTGTCCAGGATAAATATACTGGAGAGATCAGAACTGATGGCTGACAAGTCTTTTGTATAGCTGCCTGCATCCAGGTTACAGTGCTGAAATAAAGATGGAATTGAAATCTGATTCAGAGAGACAAAGTGTCGCATGCAATGTACACAGGAACTGGGTTGTACACAACATTATGGATGAAATTTTCACTTAAAATAGCATCTGAGATGCCTGTACCCCACAGCCTAGGGAAATATTATTAACACCATGAGATATAAAGGTACTGTTATCAGTACAAAGTTCAGGATACTTTCAGGGCACTGTCAGTTATATAAAGGTCCAAACAATGTTTAAATGGAGAAAATAATGTCTAAGAGAAAAATAATGTATGTACTCTTTATCTACATCTGGCATGGCTGAATTATGGTTTAGATGTTTTGAATATTACCATGCATACAGAAGTGGTAATACATTCAATGAATACTTATGTGTGGTGTTGGAGCAAAATCTGTGGCTCACTTGACGAAATTCCATCTGTTACAATGGGAAGTTGTAAAAGTAAAATTCTTAATGAATTCTAATATGACTTTAACAGTGCTTAATCTGCATCAAAAGACAGACCCAAAGGTGCAACAAGATTTTAAAGGTCAAGGTCACTACAACAAGGTCAAAGGTTAAATCAAGGTCACACCATGACGTTGCACACCTAACCAATGTCCCTACCAAGTATCAACTTCCTACACCTCAGAGTTTCTGAGATATAGCCCGGACAAGATTTTATAGGTCAAGGTCACTACGACAAGGTCAAACTAAGGTTAGACCATGACGTTGCACACCTACACCCCCTAACCAATGCCCCTACCAACTATCAACTTCCTACACCTTATGGTTTCTGAGATACAGCCCAGACAAACTTTTTCCCGCCGCCTGCCCGGACACCATGGGTGAAAACAATACCCCGACAGCCCTTAAGGACTGTGGGGTAAAAAAGGTCTTTTTGGTGAATTTGACACTTTTAGCTTCACATATTGAACCCCCTGTTAGCTCTTAGCGAGTTTAAACTGTTTTAACTATGACGCACTTAAGATATTAGTTTTATACGTTTATGAAGATATCAGTTTTCAAGATTAACACAACTTGCAGAAAGTAATATTCAGTATCAAATCCTACTAGACTGCCGATAAACCTCCCCTAACCTAATATATATTGAACAATATAGCAGCTGCCATTTAAGGCACATATTTCAAATCTATTCTTTCAAAAAGAGCATATTATTTTACTGCAAATGACCAGAGTATGTTGAAAATGATAGTAAACCTCACCCACCTGTCTGTAATATCTTCTCTTTAAAATACCTCTGCTATTGTCGAGTTTGTCTGCGACAGCCGCACCATAAATCTCCATACTCGCAGTAAACACGACCAGTTCGTACCACTGACTCACCTAGTGACAGACAACAACACTCAAAAGGTGACACTGACACAAGAGGTTGGAACTACTTGAAATTTAGTTATAAAAACTATATAAACACAAAAATAATGAACAGAATTATCCATCAGAGATCAAGCCCAAATGAAGTAGTTCTGGGCTCAATCCTCTCAGTTCATTTTTAATGTGTGACAACTAACCCACATTTGTCAGAATACTTGTTGAATACCATTGGTCTGTGAAACACAACCCATGCACATTCTGTCACCAGGCCACTAGATGATAAGGTTAACTCTGGGTCACTCAATGTCTTATGAAAACTTGGTTGTTATGACAAGGTTTATGGTCAGTGTTTTGCCGTGTATAATCTTACAAAGCTATGATTAATGGTTTCCCAGGTAAACCTGGACAAAATATTGGGCTGCTGGAGTCCTCTGATGCTTGTATACCAATGGAACTAGAATGTTCCCAGGTACAGGTGGTAACTGGGACCTGCCCTCCAGAGTAAGTCACACCAAAGTGACATTCTGCATCAAGTTCATATCCCATAATTCACAGAGACGATGCAGGCAACCTCCATGTCAGTCGTCACATACTAATGGTATATATCTACTCTTTCACATCTACATTACTTGTACTGTTACTGATATAATATCTAGTTGCATCCATATCATTTTTTACTCCTGAATATCTACTCACCATATCTAAAAAGAAGTCCACATGTGGTCGCTTGTGTACAAAGAACCTGACTGGATGACGATCTATGACAACCTGAAACCACATCACAAGGCGTAAATCAGTGAGAATTGAGAGTTACACATTTCATATCTCATCAAGTGACATGTTGCTTGTCATAATTTCAGTATGTAAGTAAAATGGTGTTAATACTGCGATACTGGCACTACAAAGCTAACTGTATTTACAAGACATTTCTCACTGTAAGTAAACTGAAAAACATTCACCTTGAGTACAAAGTCTGGTGGCGTGCCCGGTTTCACTGTTTGCCTCAGAACCCCATCATGATGAGAGTGAATCAACGTCTCGTCCAAATCCAGAACCAAGATCTTCCTTTTCACCATACCTAGTGAAAAGAACACACGAGTGAGCAATGATAAGCCGGGGATAACTGCAGCCTCCACAATGTGCAACTCAATGTGCAGATACTTCAGCATCACAACAAATCCTCTTACAATTCCACTGGGTAGCTCCTTACAAAACATCTTCACCCGGTTAACAGGACCTCATGGTGAAGTGAAAGCAACCTTTCTGGTTGTGTAACAGGCATGTACAGATACTCAACATTCTGTATAAAGCTAGGCTTGACATCGCCAGAAAAACACTGTGTATTCGTCTGGAAAGAACTGGAGCTTGGGCAACCGTGTTATAGTTGTCAATTGGAAGTATTAGTAAAGCCAGCTAGGCTACTCCCAACGTCAACCCTTTGCTGAACTTCACTTGCGTTGGGAAAATTGCCGATACCTGGTTTCTAACATCATAATATCCTTACTACATCTAACAGAGCAGTATAAAGTTTATACTTCTCTGTCAGATGTAGTAAGGATATTATGATGTAAATGTCATTGGTTGGAAAATCATTGCATAAAAATGGCCTATCACTAGCTTGGGTATAGCTAAGAAGGCTTTAAGTATGGGGACACACTGTCGTCATGTATGGGTATTATTTCATTTGTACTTGACAACACATTGTAATTTGTAATGCAGTTAACTGGGTAATGCTAAAATTAATGCTAAATATCTGTAAAGGAAAATTACATGAACAGCTAATAACACGCAGAGAAATCTGACTTAATATTAAGGTTTACCACTACTTTTTATTGATTTTAGCTGCAATTTAAGTTATTTTTTTCAGTTAGCTAGTTACTTTATACTCAGGTTCTCAGAGAATTCAGACTGTATTCAGGTAACAGGTAATTCAGGTAAGTCGGTGTTTGGAGAGAGGTGACAGAGGTAAGGACTCACAGTCTGTATGAATATTGGTTTGTCTACTTACTAAGTCAGTGTTTGGAGAGCGGTGACAGAGGTAAGGACTCACAGTCTGTATGAATATTGGTTTGTCTACTTACTAAGTCAGTGTTTGGAGAGCGGTGACAGAGGTAAGGACTCACAGTCTGTATGAATATTGGTTTGTCTACTTACTAAGTCAGTGTTTGGAGAGCGGTGACAGAGGTAAGGACTCACAGTCTGTATGAATATTGGTTTGTCTACTTACTAAGTCAGTGTTTGGAGAGCGGTGACAGAGGTAAGGACTCACAGTCTATATGAATATTGGTTTGTCTACTTACTAAGTCGGTGTTTGGAGAGTGGTGACAGAGGTAAGGACTCACAGTCTGTATGAATATTGGTTTGTCTACTTACTAAGTCGGTGTTTGGAGAGCGGTGACAGAGGTAAGGACTCACAGTCTGTATGAATATTGGTTTGTCTACTTACTAAGTCGGTGTTTGGAGAGAGGTGACAGAGGTAAGGACTCACAGTCTATATGAATATTGGTTTGTCTACTTACTAAGTCAGTGTTTGGAGAGCGGTGACAGAGGTAAGGACTCACAGTCTGTATGAATATTGGTTTGTCTACTTACTAAGTCGGTGTTTGGAGAGTGGTGACAGAGGTAAGGACTCACAGTCTGTATGAATACCGGTTTGTCTACTTACTAAGTCGGTGTTTGGAGAGTGGTGACAGAAGTAAGGACTCACAGTCTATATGAATACCGGTTTGTCTACTTACTAAGTCGGTGTTTGGAGAGCGGTGACAGAGGCAAGGACTCGTACTTCACAGTCTGGTACTGTATCACCTGAAACAAAGATGAGAAGTGCCATAACAAAGTAATTAGAAAAATGGTAGAGATACCACAATCATAACACTGCCTCTGTACTGGCAGTTATTATAATTTCATAAAGTCCAGAATTGGTTAATAATAAATTATACAGGACGAATGTATATACAACTAACAGATTACGTGACCTGCACACCTACTACTCCTAATACCCCGTTTACACTACACTTGGTATCACCCACGGTGACCTGCATTTGGTGAAATGTTCCTGTCCTTGGATCATCGCCCGACGTCCATTTGCGACCTTGCACATCAGTGGCGAACCATCCATTACCTTACACGCCCTATGGATATTTTAAAATGTTTGAAATTTCCGCCCCTGAATTTGTACTGTGAGTATGTGCTGACGATTTCGAGAAAGTGCATATTTAATAGAATAGAAATATTTATTTGGCGCAAAATTGACAAAACATCCTCTAATGTGCTCGAGATAAAAAAAGGGAAAGTCCGGGGAGGTATAAAGTCGAGATACAAAAAAAAACTTAGCGGGGAGATATACTATGGTGGAGGATATGCTAGTCTAAAAAATAGCTTTTTAGCTGGCTTCAGAAACATGTTATTGTGTGCTGTGATCAGACCAATTACGGGAGTCTGTTCCATTCAGTGGGGAAGCCATTGCAAAACTCGCCTAACAAAGGCCTTTCTAGGACAAGGTGAGGAAAGAGTTAGGCTAGCCATTGCAAAACTCGCCTACCAATGGCCTTTCTAGTGCAAGGTGAGGAAATAGTTAGGCTACTGGTTTTGATCAAGGATGATAAGTATGTGTGTTGGGGGAATTTGATATCCTTCTTTACACGAGTACTTTATAAAATTGGTAATTGGAGTGACTAGAATGTCTGTACACAATTTAACAAGTGAAGTTGGGACTTTGAGGATGTCGACCTCAGATACAGGCTGAAAGGAGTATAGCAGGGTTGGCAGGTTTTTGATGGGCACAGTTAAAACCTATGGTTTAAACCATCACATCAAATTGGTTAATTTTATTGTAATTGGAATTTTTATAAATAAAAATACTTACATAATCCCAACAGAAGCTTACGTGACCTACCGTTCGGTCAAGGACACAGACAATGTGTCTCGCCATTTTTTTTTACTGAAAGTACACACGTAAACCCCAGCGGGCACCTGCTGGAGGTTATATCTCCACTGTAAGTTGTCATTCTAATTTTGACCCTACCCCTCAGAAGATGGTAGAGGGGAGGAGGGTGGGACTCTCCCTGTTGGGATTATGTAAGTATTTTTATTTATAAAAATTCCAATTACAATAAAATTAACCAATTTTATTGCATAAAAACGTACTTACATAATCCCAACAGAAGCTTGAATGCAGCCCTGAGGTCCATGGTGGGTAGACTTCTGAGGACTGTCAAGTGCTATAGGAGAGTTCTTTAGGTATACAGATACAAAAAAATGCATACACAATATGTTATACTACAAACACTGTAATATACTACATATATGAATACTAGTATCATTATTACTGTCATAGTCAATACAAGTACTGTTAAAGTGAAAAGTAATTGTAATAAAGTAGCTGTAAAGTACTCACCCACTTATGAAAGCAGCATGCTGTACTGTACATCAAATAATATGTATGAAACCCTCCACCTTGTCTATACAGTAGTGCAGGGGTCAAAGGTCAGCTGTGCCCAGTTGAATAAAACTCCAACAGTCAGAGTGCAGCTGTCCCTCAAGCCAAGCAGCCATAACATGAAGACTTATCCATATTCTTGTTCCACAATCAAAGTCCTAGTACATTCCAGTCCAAATCCATATATCCTGAAAACATAAAGACTGATTATATTATTAAGTCTCAATTGTTCACTACATGCTGTGCAGACACAATGGGACCTAACTTAAAGATATCATCATTTTCCCAGCAAATATCCTTCAAATAAAAGTTTGTAAAGGTATTGTGGGATTTCCAGTAACAGGAGCTCAAGACCTGCTCTAAGGAGATACCTCCTTTAAATGCAAGTGATGCAGCCATAGCTCTAACATCATGAGCTCTAACCTGCGTGACCTGTTTATCAGCCGTATCTGAAGACTGATAGCAAGTTTGAATGGTGTGTTTGATCCACTGGGAAATGGTTATTCTTGTGATATCCTTAGAATAACCCTCCCTAAGGGATACAAAGAGTAGGGCCTTGCCCTTTCTCATGGATTTGGTCTTCTGTAAATAGACCTTGAGGGCCCTAACTGGACAAAGTGACTTGTCCTCCACCAGTGAGCTGTCCAACATGGTAGTAAGGGCTGGTATCACTACTGGTTTAATGGAATCAGGGCCATCCGAAGCCAATTGGTTTTTAGCCAGGAAGGCCGGAGGAGAGACAGTAACTTCTGACCAATTTCTCCTTGAAGAGACAGAAGAGTGAGTCCATGCATGTATCTCACTCCTTCTTTTACCTGAGGCTAAAGCCAACAGGAACACTGTCTTGTAAGTTAGCCACTTCAAAGGAGCCTCTGACAAAGGCTCAAAGGGAGGTTTTGTCAAACCTAAGAGGACCAATGAGAGGTCCCATGTAGGTATGGACCTATTTGGTTTAGGTCTATCCCTGGTGAAGCTGGCAATAAGTCTATTCAGTTCTAGACTTTTTGAAATGAATTCACCCTGTGAACCCAAAGCATCAGCAATTGCTGTTCTGTAACCAGTGATTGTAGCTGGTTTGAGATTTTTGACTGTGAACAGGTAGTTTAAAAATTCTGCTACCTGGGGAACAGCTGTTGAGGTGATGTCCACCTTATTCTCTGTGCACCATTGCCCATAAATGGTCCACCTTGATTGATAGACTTTTCTTGAGGATTCCCTCTGAGGTGCCTTAATTCTTTCTGCCACCTCAGATGAGAATCTTCCAGAATTGGATTCCTGGAATCCAGAAGCCACACATGTAGATTCAGGTACTCCACGTTGTTGTGGAGGGAGCTGTAGGGGTACCCTGGTCGAGAGATCCACCAGATCCCAAAACCATGGCATCCCCGGCCACCCTGGAGCCAGTACTATCATCCTGCATGGATATGTTATTATTTTTTGAATTACTTGTGGCAGGATGGCTACTGGACAGAAGACATAGCCGTCTAGGCCTTCCCAACAGATATTCAATGCATCTATTTTCCAAGCCTTTTTGTCTGGGACAGGAGATACGTAAATTGGAAGTTTGTAATTTAGATGAGTTGCAAATAGATCTACCATTGGTGTGTGCCAAACTTTGCAAATTTGGTTGAATACCTGTTGGTGAAGTGACCACTCCGTCTGTATGACCTTGTCCCTTCGTGATAGAGAGTCTGCTATGACATTTAGGGATCCAGGTACGTGTCTTGCCCTTATCTGGATTCTTCTGGAATTTGTGAATGCAAGAATTCTCCAGATAAGAGCACACTTTTCTATGTAATGTGTGCCTCCTTCTTTGTTCAGATAAGATACTACTGTACTGTTGTCTGAACAGATGAGCACGCTTTGACCTTGCAAGTGCTCCTGAAACCCCTTTAGGGCCAGAAGAACAGCTTTCAGCTCCAATACGTTGATGTGAAGCTGAGCCTCCTTGTTTGACCAGAGGCCACTGAGGACTATTTCGTTCAAGTGAGCTCCCCAGCCTTTTTGGGAGGCATCTGTGAACACCAAAGTGTTGTGAACATGAGGATGGAGGGGAGAACCTGCCATAAGATTTTGTAGATCCTCCCACCATTTGAGATAATTGAGGAAATTCCTTGTTACTGGAATGTTTTTGTCCAGTGACTGGGGAAACTTCCAGTTTGACCTTAGGTACCACTGAAAAGGTCTCATGTGCAACCTTCCTAGAGGTACTGTTTTTTCTAAGGAAGCTAATGTCCCTATGAGTGACATGAGCTTTCTTGGAGTCAAGACTAATGACTTTCTGATGGAAACAGTCTGAACTTTCAACCGATCGAGTTTCTTTTGGGTTGGAAAAACCAGACCCCTGTGAAGATTGAAGTGATAACCCAGAAAATCTAGATTTTGTGTGGGAACCAATTCCGATTTTTGGAAATTGATGAGCCAGCCTAGTTCTTGGACCAATTTCACTAATTTTTCCGAATCTTTGAGACATTGATCTTTTGTTGGTGACCGAAGAAGCCAGTCGTCCAGATATTGATGGATTCTGAGGTTCCTGGCTTGAGCTATGAGTTTTACCTCTTTCACAATGCGAGTAAACTCTAGGGGAGCTGTTGCGACACCAAAAGGGAGAGCCTGAAATTGGAAAACCCCTTTTTTCGTTTGAAATCTCAGATATTTTTGAGATTGTGGGTGAATTGGAACATGAAAATAAGCGTCTGTGAGGTCTATCGAGGTGACCCACTCCCCCTGTCGAATCGACTTCCTGATAGATTCGGCTGTTTCCATTTTGAATGTCGGTACATGTAAATGGTTGTTTAACATACTTAAATCTATCACTGGTCTCCACCTTTTCATGGGTTTGGGTACCAGAAACAGTCTGCTGTAATATCCCAGAGTAGAAGGTTTCCTGACATGAGTTATTGCCTTTTTTGCAAGCATGGCCTGAACTGCTTCGTGTAGAGCGCCATCTTTGTTTTTGTTGTGATATTTGCTCAAAATGAGCGGAATTTTCGATAATTTGGGTAGAATTTTGAAGTCTAGGCGATAACCATGTTGTAGTAAACTTACTACTCTGGGATGTGCTTGATTTTTTGCCCATACCTGCCAAAAATCCTGCAATCTTGTCCCTGGAAAGTCACTTCCTCTTTCCGCCTCTGCCTCCTCGCGATGCGCGCGCAGAGAAGTGGTTATAGGTGTTTGGCTGCATTCGTTTGTCACGAAACGACCTGTTACCTTCCTGTGAGGGCTTTGGATATGAAGATCTCCCGAAATCGAAATTCTTCACAGAGTCTCTGTATGACTTGGAATCAGATTCCTTCATTATTGACAATCTTTTGATCATGTTATCCTCAACCTGGGATAAAATATCCGAGTTGAAGACCTCCTGTTGGTCAAAATGATCTGTACGCAAGCTTGCCAAGTCCTTAGGACCTAATTTTGAGCTGCAGTCCTTCAATAAGCTGTCTCTCCTTGCAAGGAGCATATTGCATGCCAGAGTCATATTCTGCTTGAGGACTGTATCCAGAGCTATTTCTAAGGAAGATGTGACAGAAGCCTGGAGTTGAGAGTATTTGATCATGAGATCTGCTGATTCCCTGATGGTTTCCAGATCTTCTGAACATTTGATCTCAGTAGCTAACTCCTGGATCCTATTGTTGAGTTCCTCAATAGCCATTTTAAACCATACAACATGGCCCAGGATTTGAACATTTTCTCTGCAAACTGTCTCCTGTACAATAAACTGCTTGGAAGGTACAGAGATTGAAGATGACAAAGACTTTACTTTAGCTATGTTGAAGTATGAGTCAGGAAGTTTAGGAGCTTTCAGAGGAGTATTTTGAGGAGAAGTGGTGTAATAAATCATGTCAGGCCTCTCAAAGGCCAAAAACTGTCCCTGAGATAGAGATTCAGAGCTAGACTTGTCTTTTACTGTTGTTCCAGAGGCCTTTCTGTATCTATAGTCCCACATGGACTGTATATCTTGAACAGGAGGTAACGCCAAATTCTGTTTTCTGACCACCTGCTTAGAAGGTTTCTTAGAGAATGCAGAGGGAGCCACAAGGCACTCTACTTGGGGTACCTCTAAATCCAACAGATTCCTGATGGCATTGAGCATTTCCACATAGGAAGGATCTAATTCCTGGGAATGAGTGTCTGAATCACCCTGAGGAGACCTGGATCTATGGTGTTTCGTAGCAGGTAAAGATGATTCCTCATCAGATAATTCCCCCTCTGAGGGGACTGGTCTGCTCTGGGAGGCAGGGGCACACATACCCTGCTCCTGAGAGTGTGGAAGAGTTGTTTTGGAAGCTGAAGGTTTATCCCTGCGCTTAAACTCCTCAAATTGAGAAGCCAGGGAAGATAACTGAGAATTCATAGCCTTTAACATCTCCTGAAGAGATGAATCAGGAGTAGAAGTGGAGGAAGTTGAGGACTTTGAAGGAGTTGGCTCATCCAACAGCGAGTCATCAAACTTGTCAGAAACTTTAGTTTTTGAAGATTTCTTTCTATGAGGAATTTTCAAAGCACCAGCACAAATAGTACAGTCACTTTCCTTACCAATCACACACTTATCCTTCCCTTTCTTGTCGTTTCTGCATTTTAAACAGGCCTGATGGTTGTCCCAAGGCAACATATCACCTGCACAAATGGAGCATTTCCTTTGTTTTTCGGACATGGTAAAAAATCTTTGAAGATCCGAAAAGAACGCGTGTGTACTTGACGGCGGTCAAAATAAGAATGACAACTTACAGTGGAGATATAACCTCCAGCAGGTGCCCGCTGGGGTTTACGTGTGTACTTTCAGTAAAAAAAAATGGCGAGACACATTGTCTGTGTCCTTGACCGAACGGTAGGTCACGTAAGCTTCTGTTGGGATTATGTAAGTACGTTTTTATGCAATAAAAATACCTGTTTTTGATGGCCAAATATAAAAAATGTCACCCCCCCCCCCCCCCCCCCCACAAGGAATATTGTCAAAAACTGGATTATAGGTCCTAAACTTAGTCTTTTGAATATTTATACATATTGAAACATTATGTTCCATTTCTAAGACATTTATGCATCTTCAAATGTTATAAACGATGTTAAGGCTCCCTTAAAATGCTTACTCATAAGTTATGCTTTATCTAATTTCATTGAGAAAAATAGCATTAGAGATGCCCGTACCCCACAGCCTTGGGAAATATTTTCAACACCATGAGATATAGAAGTACTGTACCAGTACAAACTTCAGGATACTTTCAGAGCACTGTCAGTTATATAACAATGTTTAAATGGAGAAATAATGTTTAAAAGAAAGATAATGCGTATAAAGATGAAGTATTAAAACAAGATAATTCAATGACAAGATGACAGCATTAATCAGTAAACTAAAATTCAACACTCTTTATATACATCTGCATTTCCGAATTATGGTTTAGATGGTTTGAATATTACCATGCATACAGAAGTGGTAATACATTTAATGAATACTTATGTGTGGTGTTGGAGTAAAATCTGCGGCTCACTTGATGAAATTCTATCTCTTACAATGGGAAGTTATGAAAGTAAAATTCTTAATAAATTCTAATATGACTTTAACAGTGACCCAAAGGTGCAACAAAATTTTAAAGGTCAAGGTCACTACGGCAAGGTAAAAGGTCAAATTAAGGTCACACCATGATAATACACACCTATAGCCAATAACCAATGTCCCTACCAAGTATCAACTTCCTACACCTTACGGTTTCCGAGATACAGCCCTGACGATTTTATAGGTCAAGGTGACTATGGCAAGGTCAAAGGTCAAATCAAGGTCACACCATGATGCTGCACACCTACACCCCCTAGCCAATGTTTCTACCAAATATCAACTTCCTGCACCTAACAGTTTCCGAGATAAAGCCCGGACAATATTTTATAGGTCAAGGTCACTACAGCAAGGTTAAAGGTCAAATCAAGGTCAGACCATGACGTTGCACACCTACACCCCCTAATCAATATCCCTACCAAGTATCAACTTCCTACACCTTACGGTTTCTGAGATATAGCCTGGACAAGATTTTATAGGTCAAGGCCACTACGGCAAGGTCACAGGTCAAATCAAGGTCACACCATGACGTTGCACACCTACACCCCCTAACCAATATCCATACCACGTATCAACTTCCTACACCTTACGGTTTCTGAGATATAGCCCGGACAACATTTTATAGGTCAAGGTCACTACGGCAAGGTCAAAGGTCAAATCAAGGTCAGACCGTGATGTCGCACACCTACACCCCCTAACCAATGTCCCTACCAAATATTAACTTCCTACACCTTACGGTTTCTGAGATATAGCCCGGACAAAATTTTATAGGTCAAGGTCACTACGGCAAGGTCAAAGGTCAAATCAAGGTCACACCATGACGTTGCACACCTACACCCCCTAACCAATATCCCTACCAAGTATCAACTTCCTACACCTTACGGTTTCCGAGATATAGCCCGGACAAGATTTCATAGGTCAAGGTCACTACGGCAAGGTCAAAGGTCAAATAAAGGTCAGACTATGACGTTGCACAACTACACCCCCTAACCAATGTCCCTACATAGTATCAACTTCCTACACCTTACAGTTTCCGAGATATAGCCCGGACAAGATTTTCAAACTCAAGGTCACTACGGCAAGGTCAAAGGTCAAATCAAGGTCAGACCATGACGTTGCACAGCTACACCCCCTAACCCATGTCCCTACCAAGTATCAACTTCCTACACCTTACGGTTTCTGAGATACAGCCCGGACAAACTATTTCCCGCCGCCCGCCCACCCGCCCGCCCGACCATCCGGACACCATGGGTGAAAACAATACCCCAACAGCCATTAAGGGCTGTGGGTAATTAAAAAGGGCTACATGTATACACTGAAATATACTACCAGTGAAAAATTTGTCATAAACTTTGATTTCTGAGTATATTTACATAAATAAACATATTATAAAACAAAATTAAACATAGAAGTTTATAACAATGTTTAAGTGGATTGTAGAATCATTTATCACTGACAAGCATTACTCAGGCATGATTTTGGTCTCTACACTTTCAGACTGGTGACGCTAAGCCAACGGTGCACAGACAAAATGTCGGTGGGCAAAATGCCGGTCAAATTTGCATAGGCGGACAAAATGCCGGCCGGTTTGGAGGCAGTGTGGACAAAATGCCGATTTCATTAAATCATATTTCAATGAAAAACAATGCTGAATAAACAATTTAATACAAACACTTTCACACAGAAATACATTTTTAAGTACTGTTAGCACTTCATTTTTGAAAAAGTGAACATACAACACTGATACATTTAACCTTTATATCACACATTTCTGAAACAAAATAGTCATTGATACGAATATATTTAACACTTGTATCACACATTTCTGTTGGGGCCACGGTGACAGAGTGGTAACACTCTCTCCTCCCACCTCTGAGATCAGGGTTCTGTTCACGGCTCTACCTCAAGTGGAAAAGCTGGTAGTTGCTTGCCGTTGGTCGGCAGTTTACAGTACAGAACCCTAGCGAACTATATGTACTGGTTTCCTCTGCCCTTCCAACTACCCATCGTGATATGACCTGTACAGTGTTGAAAGCGACGTAAACCCCCAAATAAACAAACAAACACACATTTCTGTTACAAAAGAACAATGTCAATTCAGTTGAATGTTATGCCCAGTGTCATTCAAAAACTCTTCAACTGAAATGGTTTGCTTTGACCTCTGCACACATGGGTTGAAAAATGTCTCTTGAAGATCTTTTGTACATTTTCTCTGTCTTTTCTTGGGTGGTTGTCCTTGTGTATGCGATAACTCAAAAACGGATCATCATTTTTTTTTCAAACTTGGTACACATGTTAAGGGTGGCCAAAGGAAGATCCCTATTTTAAGGTGACCTTAAGCTCTCAATACCTAAGAACTTATGGCCATCTTAAGTCTCAAATGGACCTATCCCCACTTAAAGCCCTCTAGGTGACAAACTGTGAGGCTAATCTGTCTAAAATTTAACCAGAGAACACACTGATATGTTTTTCATACATATGCCTAAAATCAAGACTTTATGGTAAGGATAATGTTGTGTTTGAACATAAAGAGCCAGTTAGAATATCAATAATAAGATTAACCCATTTGTATTAATGGTATATTTTAATGCAGAAGCACTTCATAGAGAAAAAAATAAACCAACATAACCTATATTGCAATTATAAATATAGATAATTAGATTATGTAAAAGATGGTAAAATATGAAATGACAAACTGCAGGCCTGTATAGTTTTAGATCATAGATATTCTAAAAACTAACAAAACACAAAACTATCTCAGTCGAAGATTAATCACCTTAAGGAGGGGGAGGAGGGGGTGGGTATTATTTTCTAGAAAATCTTCACCCCCGGAGGGGAATATTTTCTAGAAAATACGAGAATATTTTTTGAGGGGAAGATTTATTATAACGCTGGTTACCGAAGCGGAAATTCGGCAAAAAAACAGATACATCTGATTTAGTAAATGCCAAGACAAAAGTTTTCAAATGCGTACATGAGCTATAAGTCACATATACATTAAGAACCGTGATGTGCCTTTGAAGACTTTTGAGGACAAAATGTCTGATATATTGATAGAATATTATGAAAATACGTGTACTGTGAAATATTTGTTGTAGTTGTACATCTTGGTAAACTTATGCTTAAATAATGAACATGTGACTAAACCGGTTTGGTTAAAAGAAAACGATACGTAACTGTATCAGTGTCTTTCAGTTGGCAAAAAGGTTTCTGGTTTTCTGTCTTTTACACTATTAATGTGTTCCCAGGTATAGTTTATGACCTAGACGGCTTTAAGTGGCCAGATGTCCATTTCAGCCTCAGGGTGGTGATAGATTCTTTATTTATTGAGAGTTTAAGGTCATCTTTAAACAGAGATATTACTTTGGCCCCCCCTAACATGCATACCATCTTTGAAAAAAAAGTTGATTCATCTTTCAGTTACCGTGTACAGTACGAAATTTCTATGGCAGCAGGGGTAGTGCAGCGCAGCTGAATCCAGACTTTCGTCCAGGGATGAAATAAATATGATTTGCCCATCTGTAAAACTTGCGTTTTATTGAAAATATGCTGAGCTTTATTTAAAATATCTACTGCTTGCCAAGCAATCTGGTCATAGCTTAAATTATGAACACCCCAATTTTTCTTAAATCTTTAAGTTTTGAAATGTATAGCTATTGTTTTGCAGTGGTAGATCAATTTAAACAACAATAGACATAAATTTTGACACGGACATTGAACTTCCGAGTTTTAAATTTAGAAATAAACTTATGAAACATGTGGGGTGACCATAATACGCGAATTCAGTTTCAAATGCCTCATTTTCTCAGACGGCCTTGTAAGGTCAAGTGGGTAAAAACCAATACGTGTGTGACAGAAGAACCAGGAAGTAGCGAAAATCAATTTATGTTGATACTGTATATTAATGAATATTAGTGGTGGGATCGCCAGCTTAAATGGCAGAGCGAGCATCACTTGTTAGAAGCGAGTTGAACCCGAGTTAAACTCGAGTAATTTTCGGGATAAAGTATTTCGTTTGTTAGCCATTAATATGGCGAATATATTTTACATAACCGTAAATGAGACAAAATTTTTACCTGGAAATGGGCTTTCGTGATATAATTTAAGTTAAATCTTCATTGATTTAAGCCAGAATAAAGTAAAAAGGCAATATATTGTTGAAAATTTCAGATATTTCTATTGTTTTGGTGAAGTGTCAGCCTTAGATGTTGACGTTTTCAAAAACTCGAGTTTCACTTGCGCAGATCGATGTGACCCCCAATTATCGCCCATCGAGTTGTAACTCGAGTTTCCGTCAACTCGTCCCAGCACTAATGAATATAATATATATTCAATATATATTATAAAAATTATAACTGGAACTAGAGGAATAAATTATATAAATTAGTTTTGTTTACATTATGAAATTTATGTAAATTAGCTGTACCAGTTTTCAGCCAAGATCTATTTTCGCCCACTTTCAGTTGTCGAGTTAGCATTGTAAACAAGTGCCGATTTTTCCTTGATATTTTTGAACCCTACATCAATGGAAAGGTATTTTTACAGGGCTTCTGCTCATTTTTTGTTGCATTAAGTTTTATTTATTTTATTTATTGTAATTCAAGACCCTATCAAAGGGTCCCACAAAAATTTAAATTGAACTTTTTATATTTATTAATACCTGGATCAGAACTCAGATGGTCACCCATCCAAGTACTAACCAACCCCAGTACTGCTTAACTTCAGTGATGAGATTGGTACTCATCATGCTAGGCCACATTGGCAGATTTCCAAATTTAAGTCAGACTTTTTAAAACACTTAACCTCTACTTAAAAGAAGACGGGTACCTGTATGTTAACTGGGTAAGATTCCTAGGGCAAAGATTTTTAGCTTTTGCTCACGATTCTAACTGTACTCTTTAATTAATTATAATGGTACCACTAACATTTTAAAAAATTTTCAAAGGATTTTTTAACATTGTACTCAAAAGCAGTAGTGTAGGTGTTGAAACTTGGAAGAGGTATGATTGCTCCAAGTATTCTTAGTTAACCAGATAGCATATTACACCATTCGGCCAACACTGGCTATTCTTTACTTATGGTCAGCAGTTTTTGCCACTCTTAGTTTAAACGTTTTAATGTCATTTTCAACATATTGTATAGGTCACATCACGAGAGGTAGTTTATGGGCAGAGGAAACTAGTACATACAGTTGGTCAAGGTTCTGTACTGTTAACTGCCAACCAACAGCAAACAACTACCAGATTCCCCACTTAAGGTGGGGCTGGGATTCGAACTCCGATCTCAGAGGTGGGAGGCAAGAGTGTTACCACTCTGCCACCATGCCCCCGCCCGATTAGCCACTTTGGGCCAACATATTGGGCCAAATGTAGCTGCCTTTCTAACCACTATTCAAGCTGCATATCTCTACATTTGACCTCTGTTGTGCTAACAAGGGACCAATGTTGCATTGTTCTCTAGGTATTTTTACTGCATCTTCAAAATGTGAAACCATTGGAAAGGTTATTATGTGTAGAGTTAACAATTAGGTTCTTTTTGTGTATTACTGTGTAAAATTTTAAATTTAAATTTTAAAGTTTCTGAAACAACAAACAGATAGTATGGGAATTAGGTCAGTCTACTTCCATTGATCAACACATTCTCAAAGGTCAGAGGTCAAACTACTCAATGCCCTATCCATCTACCAAAATCTTTGAAATAACCAACTGTACAATAATATCTATTTCATTAATGTCAAAGGTCAGGCAACTAACGCCCATTTATAATCTCAGTCCAGCAAGACTGCATTTAACAACATGTGATAAATTCTAAAATTCTTTTAAATATGAAGCCCCAACAATCACAAGGACAGCAAAGAACAAATTCAAACCCCAGACCCAGAGGCCATATAAAGGTAAATTTTAGGCTATTTGTAAACGAACCTCAATTATTTTTTTTTGATAGAGAATCACAGAAGTCACTGGGCCAGCAATGATCTCAGATTCAAAACCAAGATCTGGAGGTCTTATAAAGGTCACTTTAAACTTTAAAGCACTTTATAGTCCATCCCTAAGTTGTTACATATCCTAAGTCATGTATGTAGCAAAAAAATAGTATCTATCAGTTCTAACAATTCCTCAAGTTCAAGCCCAGAACCCCCGAGGTCAAAGTCAGGTGCAACAATACATTACTGTCAGCACATGACAGATGCTAAAATGACAAAATGTTTTATATTATGCCATTTATTTCTACCATTGAACATATTAGATATTTTAGTAATATTAGTACCAGACCAAAACTCATACATATTCATAATTTAATAAATAACTGGCACCTGTTCATGCATTTGTAATGCTGTTAGAACCCCCTATTTTCGCCCACCTTAGATATCTTAAAACAATATTATAAAATATCTTTTTCTGGTGCAAAACACTATTTCCTAGATCCATGTGTATATTATCTCCCACCTGCGGCCAAAGGCCGAGGTTGGGAGATTATAAAACGCCTTCCGTATGTCCGTCTGTTCGTCACGTTTTTGCATAAACCTTAATATCTCATTCATTTATATAGATATCTCCACCAAATTTGCAGGGAATGTTTATGGCTATGAAAACCTGTCTATGCAACATCTTAGCCTCATTTTGAAAAACAAAATGGCCGCCATAGCCAATTGTTTGAAAATCATAAAGGTGCTCTAAATCTTGAAATATTCCAGCTAGCTTCATCAAATTTGCACAAAAGCTATATGGCTAGAAAAGCTAGTCTGATAGTAATTTTGGCACTAGTTCAAAAAACAAAATGGCCGCCATATCACATGTGTAAAATTCGGCACGTTTTTGCATAAACCTTAATATCTCATTCATTTATAAAGATATCTTCACCAAATTTGCAGGGGATGTTTATGGCTATGAAAACCTGTCTCTGCAACATTTTAGTCTCATTTTGAAAAACAAAATGGTCGCCATAGCTAATTGTTTGAAAATCATAAAGGTGCTCTAAATCTTGAAATATTTCAGCTAGCTTCATCAAATTTGCACAAAAACTATAAGGGCTATGAAAGCTTGTCTCTGCAAAATTTTAGCCACATTTTGAAAAACAAAATGGCCGTCATAGCTAATTCTTTGAAAATTATAAAGGTGCTCTAAATCTTGAAATATTCCAGCTAGCTTCATCAAATTTGCACAAAAGCTATATGGCTAGAAAAGCTACCCTGATAGTAGTTTTGCCACTAGTTCAAAAAACAAAATGGCTGCCATATCACATGTTTAAAGTTTGTCATGTTTTTGCATAAACCTTAATATTTCATTCATTTATAAAGAGATTTTCACCAGATTTGCAGGGGATCTTTACGGCTATGAAAACCTGTCTCTGCAATATTTTACCCTCATTTTGAAAAACAAAATGGCCGCCATAGCTAATTGTTTGAAAATCATAAAGGTCCTCTAAATCTTGAAATATTCCAGCTAGCTTCTTCAAATTTGCACAAAAGCTATATGGCTAGAAAAGCTAGCCTGATAGTAATTTTGGCCTAGTTCAAAAAACAAAATGGCCGCCATATCACATGTTTAATGACAGGTTATCCTATTACAAGGCCATATATCTGCCCAAATATTTGACCTTTGACCCCTGCTTCAAGGTTAAATGAGGTCGTCACACTAAAACATCCTTATTTCTCCCTTATTATTGGTGCTATGGCTTCAGAATATAAAGACAGGCCATCAAAAGTCCTGCCCTTCAAATGTTTTGCCTCAGAAAAATTTTGCCTTATTTTGAAAAATAAAATGGCCGCCATAGCTAATTATTTAAAAATCATTAAGATGCTCTAAAACTTGAAATATTGCAGCTAGCTTCATCAAATATGCGCAAAATACATATGGCTAGGAAAGTTAGCCTGATAGTAATTTAGCCTAGTTTCAAAAACAAAATGGCCGTCATATCACATGTTAGATGGGATTATCCTATTAAAAGGCCTTATATCTCCCTTATCATTGCTACTAGGGGTTCCAAATGTGAAAACAACTTAAAGGAAGTCATGGTCTGAGACTATTTTGAAATTGCTGACTTTTACCTTTGACCCCTTCTTCAATGTCAAGTGGGGTCATCTCACTTCAGAGGCCTTAAATCTCCTTTAGTTCTCCATTTTTACTGATTCTGAGGCGGGAGATAACTGCTGCGGCAGTGGCCTTGTTTTTAATAGAAATTAACTTTAATAATTGTTATGCAAGGAAACATATATCATTGTCATTTTTCACCATTTAAAAATCACTTCCTGGTTTCGTTTCCTATGCTTGTTTTTACCCACTTGACCCTTCAAGGACATTTGCATGAGCATGCGCAGACGAAACCGTGATTTGGCTTATTGCTTGTGAAGCATGTGGTGATAGCGGCGAAATCGGCGATCTTGCGTTTTTATCATTTCATTATGATACAGTTTGAAATTGATGTATAATGATTGTAACTTGTATTTATTTACCCTTTTTTGGTGTTATATACTGTTATCCTTGTTGTATATGATTGCTGTAAATGGTTTGTATTGTATCCACATGTCAATGTACAGAGAGGAAGATGTCACTTCAAAGTCTGGGGGAATACTAAATTTTAAACCAATAGGATTCCTTGTTTCAATTTTACAGGTGCAGACTTTGAGTTATTCTCCCATGTCTGGGATTTCTCTATAAAAGCAGGGTGGATTCTGTCATTCTTTGCTGAATTGGTATAGGTAACAGAAGACAGGCATGTCAGGGTAAAACCTGGTATTTTCTTCTGTGGTTAGATTTTAGAAATGTCAGGGTAAAACCTGCATGGCATTACTTTTATAGTTTAGGTTACAGGGAAAGTTGCAAGATGACTTTGGTAACATTTTAAAGCAGGAAAACAGAATGTTCTGTACATAATTTCTGTTTGATTTCAGGGTAAAACCTGTTTGGGAATTTACTTTAAAGTATCATGATATTTTAACTGTTTATTTCAAGGGAAGTTGGGTTTTCATTTAATACTTTGCTGCTTGTTGTATTTGACTATGCTTGAATGAACTAATGATGAAGTAGTTTGCATTTTATTTCTAGTGGCAGGGTAAAACCTGGCAAGAATTGAATGGACTGAAATGTTATAATTGTATGTGGTTGATTGTGCATGATGTGTTGATTTCAGTCATATGATTATACGTTTCAGGCTGGGTGCTGGTGATTTGATTGATGTTTCATGGGGTAAAACCCATGACTAATTGAATTCATTTCAATTCATTTCATTAGGTACTGAATCTACTATGGAACTTGATAAAGGATGGAACCAGTGTTTCGACATAGAGTATGATCCAAGGTCTAAGTGTTAGTAGACAGTAGGTTTCCTATGTCTTGTTTTCAATTCTTTTAGATGATTCTGATGGAGTCATTTGAATGTGTATAATATAGTGGTGGTGAATAGGTACACGGGCATGAATTGGTCCACCACCACTAAATTTGATTATTTTTAGGGCTGCAATGATTCTTCGGTTACTCGGAAACGAAACGATTCAGTTTAATACTCGAGGCAAGAAAAGTGAACCGGTGTATCACAAAATCCTCCCCCCGGGGGGTAAATTTCCTAGGAAATCCTCCACCCCGGGGGGAGGAACTCCTAGGAATATGACCCCCCCACCAGGAAATAACCCACCCCGAGGATATCGTAAGAGATCTTCTAGGAAATCCTCCCCCACCATACTGTAACTACACAAATTTTGTATTAAAAAACTGAAAATCAACAGTGTCAGCTAGATCTTGTGTATTCTGAATTTTGTCAATGTACTATTGCAGAAGTGGATAAATATATAAATTACAAATCTCAAGGAAAGATGTTACGTAAAAAATTTAAAAGTTATAAACCATTTTGGAATAGTGAATTAACTGGCTTATGGAAAGATATGTGTCATAAGGAAAGGTCAGCTCGATGTTTAAGAAGTAATTTACAACATAAAAAAATCATTAAGAATGAAATTTTCAACTGCAAGAAAAACATAGACATAAAATCTACTGCAAAATTAATTTTATTTTTTAAATGTATGCATATATTTATATATATTTTACTAATATAACGCATTTCCGTTTCAGTATTTTATATTTTAAGTATTTGCAAACTTTAATTCTTTGTGTAACAATGTTTTATACGACGACATTTTATTGTAACGTATTTCGAAGACGCCTCTAATCTCGCAATATAAAGATGGTTAAAGTTTCCTACAGTATATTTTGCATTATAAATGCGTCTTTTTCCCAAAATTCAATAAATTATCACAGTTCTTTCCTGTTGTGTGCCTTGTAACCATTTTATAAGGCGTGATATGTCAAAATATGATGCACTTTATTTTGTGGGCGATAATCAAGCGAATAACCGAGTCCGAGTCGATTCTTCTAAAACGAGGAATCGAGGCGCATTTTCGGGCTCGCTTGCAGCCCTAATTACTTTTGATACTTTAGTGCTTCTACCAATTCAGCCCCAGCATTTACTGGTAAAATACTTGTTATATTTTGTAAATAAATGTTCTGTGATGTGACATTAGGCTTTCTCTTGAATTTAGTTCAACTCAGGACCCTTGGCACGTTACACTTGGCAAGCAGTATGGGTTTTATATTTTTACCATATTTTCAACAAAGTTAGAAGATTTTGTTAGATTTCTGCATTTTACTTCTTTTGAAAACATTGGTTCAATGATCAAAGTATATCAAAGTTCACTAGTTTGTACAGATATCAAACATTCAACCCAAAATTCTACAAGATTTCACAGCACTTCTTATAAACTGTGTTAAATAGTGTATTGTCATTTTATGTTGGTAGTGGTTGTGGACCAATTCACGCCCGTGTACCTATTCACGCCCACCCTCAATTTTCTTAAAGATTCATAGTTTTTCATAGAAAAGATGTTTACCACATCATAGATAATTATCAAATTTATCATGTGCACTCGTAATTTATTGTGTAACTGTGATTGTTTTGGAGATATTTAGGGGTGGGCGTGAATGGGTACACGGGCGTGAACTGGTCCACCACCACTAAAGAAATCAACGTTGCTGTACTTAAAGCAAGCACAAATAAGGATTTTGTGGTCAAGGTGTGCCAAACTAAGGCGTGGAGCAGTAAATTTATATGTCCTATATGTCAGTGTGAACTAGCCGGCTACTACATCCACAGAAACTTGGGACTAACTAGGCACTGGCCCATTGGTACTGTAGTAAACTAAATACTAAGTTGCAACAGTCAATGCAGTCTTAGTTTTTAAAAGATAGCATGCATACTGTACTGGTCGGCCAGTGAATTTCATCACCCCAGTGAATTTCGTCACCTGCCTTAAAAGCACTCAAGGACAGGCAATATTCACATTTAACTAAATGGAATAGCTTCTTTCAACGGCAAGGTGTACATGTATGGCATAAATGGACAGTAAAAATTCTTTAATATTGCCATAAAATGCAGGTGACGAAATTCACTGGGGTGACGAACTTCACTGGCTGAGCAGTAGCTTTATACACAAATAAAATCCAACAGTTTATATTTAAAGTGCACTCACAGCTCTGACTTGTCTTTTGAAGCAATAACAAATGAAACTCCATACTTTTGCAGCAAACAAAAAGAATCCACGGACGCCCATAGCAATTTGCTTTAGCATCTGTGTGTGACTATTAATGCACTGAACGAGAAAGACACTATTGGGTAAAGATGTTAACAAATGACAAGGTATTTTAAAATTTTCTTAATTTTAACATGCTACAACTGCATATTTCGCTTTTTTCATTTCCGCTATGCGCACGCAAATAAGCCGATTCTTAAAAAAAAAGACAACATTTATTTCTCCGTAAATATAAACAACAGAACCTTTTACTGCAATAACTGTTTGAATTAAATTATTGGTAGTGTTCATAACATTTTCCATAATTTTCTCAATTGCAACAAACCTATACTGGCACATTTAAATCTGTTTTTTATTCACTGAATCATCACATGTACTGTTAAACATAATGCTGAATATTAATACAATGACATAAGAGACTCTGAACAAAAGAAAGCTCAGTCTCTGTATTGCAACCAAGCTGATAAAACCCAATGAAAGTAAACAGTTATAAATCCAAAGCCTTGTCACGTAATTACTTTAAAACACCACAAACTCATTTTTATATATAAACAAATATGTAGAGCCCTTTTTGATGAAGTTTTAGCTGATTGTGATACTCTAAACAGATATAAAAACCTGTTCACAAAGCTTGTCAGAGTAATACTGGTTTTACCATTTTCAGAGTAGATTGATAAAGCCAGGGAATACAAATTATCTTTTTATTTATGACTAGATAATATTTTTTTATTAAAACTGTTCTCATATATAATATTTTGAAAAAAAATCCAATTATTAAACTTTGTAATTCAAAACATTAGAAAAGAAACTGGCATTTGTTAGCTATAAAAACAGTGTACAGATTCTTTCATATGGAATACGAAAACCCAATGAATTGTTTTGTCTTCAATTAATTCCTAAAATATTGATTTATTGCTGAACACCAATATAGCATAACTTCTAGTTATGATAAGACCCAATGAAAGTAAACAGTTATAAATCAAAAGCCTTTTCACGTAATTACTTTAAAACACCACAAACTCATTTTTGTATATAAATATAAATAACTTATATATTGGGAAAGTATATTACATTGCAGTCTGTCAAACATAAAGCTAAGTTTCTCCAATATCTTATTGTGTTTGAACACAGAAATTAATGACTGTCAGATAATTTTCTCAAATTTTCTCAAATGATATAAAATTAAGACCTAAAATTATGGTATGAAAATATTCTGTAAGTTTATTTATCATTCAGACCAGATAGCCCACACTCCTCCCAAGTTATCTCCTGTCAGAGGCTAACATGGACATGGTCTCTTTTTGGCAATGGGATTATTCTTTCTTGGACAACCACCTTAGAGGGTGTCTACATTATTTAATCACTTGATAATTGCTTCATTAATATTATTATTATTTATTGTTATTATTATTTAAACAAACCAAATCATCAATGACCCTCATTTTAAAAAATATGGTTGGATCATCAATAAAAAAACAAAATACAACCCCAGAAGTCTATGTCAGAATTCCTGGTTGACGATTAACTAAAAGAATAGTAAAGCTGGCATTTTCCTTTTTGTATGGTTTGGACTAGTCCTAGTTGGACTAATTTCTTTTTCTTTTTAAAGTTTCCTTTCATCTCCAAAAGGTATCTTTCTATTTATTACTTAACATTATTCATAATTAGATTCTAATTCTAACAGTATATCTATAGCACTTAATCTCCATATCTTGACAGACTCTAAGGGGCCACGGTGGCAGAGTGGTAACACTCTCGCCTCCCACCTCTGGGGCCGGGGTTTGATCCCCGCACGGGCTCAAGTGGGAAAGCTGGTAGTTGCTTGCCGTTGGTCGGCAGTTTACAGAACACAACCCTAGCGAACTCTATGTACTGGTTTCCTCTGCCCTTCCAACTACCCGTCGTGATATGACCTGTACAGTGTTGAAAGCGATGTAAAACCCCAAATAAACAAATAAGCAAATTGACAGACTCTAAGGCGCATAATGCCAGAAATCAGAGATCATAATCATTAAATCAGAAACCAGCCGATACCAGGCTGCAATCAATCACTATAATTTCCTGCTTGAGAAGTCCAAATGCAATCATTATTCCAACATTGTGGCTGAAAATCAAGGAAATCCTAAGGCTTTGTGGAACTGTTTCAAAAAGATTTTACACAGGTCCTCTGTTGCTGTTCTACCAGATTGCACAAATAAAACCGACCTTGCAAACAATTTCTGTAAGTTCTCACAAAGTCCTTAAAATAAGATCCACACTGCAGTCATCAACACCATCTTCAGTCACTAGACCAACTCCACTAAAAATACTCTGTCCTCTTTCACACCTGTGTCTGAGGAAGCCCTATTCAAAATTCTAAGGTCCTCACCATCCAAATTTTGTGATTGTCACTGGTCAAGGAGTGTGCTGATATTCTCATCACCCCCATCACTAAGATTGTAAATTATTCAATCAAAGAAGGTAGTTTCCCCAACTGTTTTAAGATGGCATATGTCACCCCCTTGAAAAGAAGCTGAGCCTTGATAGAACATCCTCAAAAACTACAGGCCTGTGTCAAACCTTAGTTTTATATCAAAACTTATCGAGAAAGTTGTGGCAAAGCAGCTAAATGAATTTATTTCGTGCGAGGGGCTCTTAAATGTCAACCAGTCTGCTTATATATATATGTTTTTTTTTATTTCTGTGACAAGTGTTATGTTTACAGTATACAAAGAGAAGACAATGATATAGCAAACACCCAGCCTGTAAGCCTTATTAAACACAATTTTATAAAATTATTTTTCATAGAATGACACAGCTTATCATAATTAAACAATTTGATACATAGAAAAGAAAAAGCACAATCTGTCAGTTCAGTTTATACTTTTAAATACAACAGATCTTGGTGCCTTGTGAAAGCAGAAGATATATATTTTCCTAGAAACAAAGGGAAGCTATACAAAATTTGAAATTGATCTATTTGGTTATAATTAAAGAAATCATTATTGTATCTCATCACTTTACTAAACATAACTTTTCGTAAATCTGAAAATTTTGGACGAGTGAAAAAGAAATGTAATTCATCCTCGACATTATTTGTGTCACATATGGGACATACTCGATCATCACGTTTAATGCCTGTAAATCTACTAGTTTCTACAGTGAGAGGTAAAATGCCGAATCTAAGTTGGGCTATACATGATCTAAGACTAAAATTTATATTATCAAATACATATTTTTCAACTGCATAATGTGATTTTATCTGTGTAATGTAATTTTGCTTTATTCTATAAGTTCTCTTTCCAAATAATTTGATTGTTTTCCCATAGCTTCAGCCGGATAAAGTTCCGGTCATATAAAGCCTTCCTGTCATACCACTGTTTCAGATTACATTCTATAAAAATATCTTTAACACATGTACACCAGTTATTGACGCCTTTGTCAAACTCCCAGTTAAATATTTTTTTACATAATCTTGCCTCATCCATGACTACTAGTCGGTTCCAAACACGCAAAATTTCGATTTTCTTTCTAATGCTACAATTTTTCCAACCCATGTCCCCATTTATTGCTAAATTTGCCAAAAATTTATGTACACCCAAAAAGGATCTTATTGCCCTATTTTGAACTGCTTCAGACAATTTACTTTTGCTGTAAACCCCGCAGATTCCAACTCCGTAGTTCATTATTGGTACAACACAACTGTTATACAACTTAGTAAAGGTATTGTAACCCATGTTTTTCACACCTTTAAATTTACTAGTACGTTTACCTAATGCTCTTCCTGAGGATTCAGAAAGCACTTTTTCAGTTTTGGAGAAATCACAAAATTCATTTATCCACACCCCCAAGTATTTGTATTCACTTTCAAAAGATATTTTTTTTGCCCCCAATCAAAAATTGAAATGTACTTTTTTTGTGTTTTCCTTCGAAAGTGCATTGCTTTCGATTTTCCTGGATTAATTTGCATAGACCATTTTATACACCATTCGTTAAGTTTGTGCAACATATCTTGCAAGTCTTTCTCTGATTCAGCTATAATTACTAAGTCATCTGCATATAACAGAGCTGCTACATTATCACCATGTATATCAACACCTTTTTAAAGTATTTTTAGTTTTACAATGAGATCATTTATAAAAATAGCCAATAATGTAGGAGCAAGAGTATCTCCCTGCCGCACCCCCTTTTATTGTAAGAAACCAATCTGTCATATGTTGTACTAGTAATATCCTACTAGTTGTATTGGTATACATGGCTTTGATACTGTTTAAGATCTTACCACTTATGCCCTCTAATAAAAGTTTTTCTTGCAGCATAACTCGGTCTACACAATCAAATGCCTTTTGGAAGTCAATAAAAGTGGCAAAAATAGGTTTATTTTTGTTAATTTTGTTTTTAATGATCGAGTGCAAACTATATATATGGTCCATGCAGGACCTATTTGCCCAAAAGCCATTTTGTTCATCTGCTAGAAGTTGATTTTGTTCTAGGTACTTTCTAATCCTATCATTTAAAACTGAACTATATATTTTACATATACAGTTTAAAAGACTAATTCCTCGGTAGTTTAGTGGTACTCTTGGATCATTGTTAAGGGATTTTGGTATGGGAACAATAAGGGTTCCATTATCAAAACATAGTTGAAATAATCTTGTAAGAATTTCAATAATATTGCCAAATTTTAACACTTCAAATGGGATTTTACCGACCCCACAAGCTTTGTTATTGTTAGTGTTTAAAACAGCAGTTTTAACTTCATTCAATGAAAAATCTTTATTTAGTTCTCCAGAGGCTAAGTTTATAACTTCAACTTGGCTATCCTCCACAGTGAATTCATTACCAATTGTTTTGGCCTGGTTCGGATTGTATAAGGAACTAAAATCATTTTTCCATTTATTTAAGACTGTATCAAGATCACAGTTTATTTCATTGTTCTCATAAATTTCCAATGGGATATTTGTTTTACGATTAGGGCCCAATTTCTTGAGAGATTCCCAAAATTTATTTGGGTCATTTGTACATATTTCATCTAAATTTAGTAGATTCCCACGATTATAATTTCGTTTGGCTTTTCTAAATTCTCGATCAAAAGTATGTCTTGCATTGACATACAGTTTAATTAAACTTTTCTTAACCCGTTTACATTTACACTTGTTCAGGTTTTTCTCCTTATCCTTTAGATTTACCCATAGGCCATTTAACTTTTCTGACCAGAATGGTTTCAATGGTTTATGTCTCTTTTTAACATTTTCTGAAGTGTTGTAGCATGGAAGACAGTTTTCCATTTCATTATAAATCATAAAGCACAGATTTTCATAAATTTGGTCAACTTCTTCCTGATTACCTTTTGCATGTAATATTTCATCAATAATCCTACCTGTCATATATTTTATAGAATCTGATACCATAAAATTTGGAGGCAAAGATTTAATCCTGAATGGTTTAGTATGGTTGACATCATGAGACATGAGACTGGGATTCCTTATGGTATCAAGTTAGAATTCATTTGAAGGTACACAGACATTAATTGTGCAGCATAGTATGGAATGATCAGGGAGTTTACATTTGTCCCCCAGCATCGATTGTAAATTACACTGGTTAACAATTTCTGAGCAGGGAAAGACCTGAAACGATTCACAATTTGTAAAGTTTTCTTGTGAAATTGCTATATAATCTACCACAGCAGCTCCTCTTGATGACATTGATGTAAAGCCATCATTTAAAGGGGTTAATCTGCCATTTAAAATACACATACATGACAAAAACTCAATAAATGATTCACCATGCTTGTTTTTTGTGTAATCAATAACAGAACGTTTTGGTATATCATCTATGTCATCTATACAATCATTTGCTAGTCTTGCATTAAGGTCGCCACAAAAATTCTCATATCTACATCGGTATAAAGGTAAATCTTAGATAGTAAATGACCAAAGAACATATCTGGTTCCCTTCCCCATTTACTATTTTCTGGTGGCAAATAGCCAGTGTATAAATGTAATTTGAAATCACTAATATGATGCACTAAATATAACCCAAGTAAACCATCCTGTTCTTTATCAATAATCTTCAAACTGAAATTTAGCAGAAACTCTTCTTTTATAAAGAAACCTACTCCCCCAGAATTTTTTGGAGCTCTTATATGTTTCATTTGCCTATTAAAACCAATCCATCTGTATCCATTCATGTATATTTGGTTATTTAGCCTCAAATGTGTTTCATTTATTGATATTATGTCTGAGTTTAATTGCGGTAAAATGTTAACTCATAACTGCTCATTGTTTTTTGTCCACCCATTTACATTTAAATGAGACAACTTGAAATTAAAGTCAATGTATTTACTTGTGCTTACTGATTGTTCAAAGTAGCTTGAACCACTTTCAGGCTGAGTTGTATCCTAAGTAACAAAAGCTGGTTGACTGGAAGCTCCCATGGTTGTATTATATTGTCACCAGTAGAAAAACACTTTTTGGAGTTGTGTTCCAAGTCATCATTGTAGAAGTGTTCCTGTTGGAGTGTAATTTTGGAGACTTTGGAGTAAATGACAGACGCAAGTCATCTGGTGGATTTAGTGGCACAGTAGTTTTACTTGGCACAGGGGTACTTTGAGAGAAATTTGTGGTCCCCAATCCAGATGCCTCTGGGGACCTAGAAATCACTTTAGCTGAATGTTTAGGTCTGGTTCCCATATTGACCATTTCATCATTCTGCTTTATTTGACTGTACCTTCCAGCCTGTTCAGCCCACATGAAACTTCCTGGATTAATTACTGGGGGGGGGGGGGGGGGGGGGGGGTGCTGCCAACTCTTTTCCTTTTGTTGTCAGTCAGATGAACTGTTGCTTGTTTCTCCTTGTCAACACTTAAAGTTGAGTTCACATAACCTTTTCACATGTGACTTGGAACTACTGACAAACACACTGTCGTATTCTGTGAACCACCTCAGTGAGGCCTTTGCACGCAAAACACAGATTTTTTTGATTCAGTGAAAAAAGCTCTACCTTCACAATTCCAGGTTTTCCTGGAGTCTTTGACTGAAATCTGAGGATATGCTTAATTTGCACATTTACACTTGGTCCCATCCTGGAAAACAATCTTTCAATAGACCTCTGCAGTAAAGCTTCATCTTCACCTTCAATAACTGGTATTCCCCTAACTATAACAGATCTGTCTAAATCAAACTTTTCCTTGGCCTCCATTTTTCTGGTGATATCAGCCACATCTGATTTAATATAGTTTATTTCAGTTTCCATTTCTTCTCTTATTTCATCCACTTTTGTGTTGAATAATTTTTCCAAATCTTCTATTTTCTTGTTGATTGCCTGACCCATTGAATTTATTTTATTGTCAATACTGGCCAGCTTTTGTAGAATCAATGTGTTACTATCCTCACTAACCCCTGTCTTTTCTGCAGAGGTGTTTGTGTCCTCACTAACCATTGTCTTTTCTGCAGAAGGGTTTTCCATATTGGTTTTCATATTAACTTTTGCACTAAAATCTATATCTTCCACCATTAACTTTTCTGTTTCACTAAACACCACATTAATTGCATTACAGCAATCTATGAAATATTATTAAACTAGTTCCTTGAAAATATCCTTCAAAATAACTTGTATTACTGAAATTTATGATTGTTTTGCTGCAAAGTAAAACACATGCACATTATCCTGTATCCTGTGTCCAAATAAGAGTTCCCACTCCACTGAAACCACATTGTTGAAGATTCAAAACGATATAGCTTTCTCAGTGGACTAAGGAAAGGCAATGGCCCTAACATTATTAGACCTCTCTGCAGTGTTTGATACGATTTATCATTTTCTTTTATATGCCTACTTGCATGACTGGTTTTGTCTAGATGGTACTGTTTTGTTGTGGATCAAAATCTACCTTTCAAACTGTAAACAAAAAATTAAAATAGGTGATAGTTTCTCTGAGGCAGTAATTCTTCCTTTCGGAGTCCCTCAAGGCTCCGTAGTTATTTCCAAATTCAATGTCACTCATCACCTATATGCTGATGACACCCAGAACTACTTAGCAGTTGACTCCAGGAACTTGGATTCTAGCATGGAAGAACTGACTGAGTGCGTCAAGTCAGTACAGCAGTGGATGGATGGTGTTAAACTAAAACTAAACCCAGAAAAAAACGAATTTATCATCATAGGTCAAAAAGCCATCAGAGAGTTGCTTGCACCAAATTTCCCTGCCCCACTCCTTCAAAACAATATCCCTCCATTGATAGAAGTAAAGAATCTGGGTGTTATCTTTGACTCAGAGAACTCCTTTGACAATCATGTTACCAAGGTTTGCCAAGCATGTTACTCTCATCTTTGTGATTTGCGACAAATTCGCAAATTCCTTAGTGTCGAGACTATAATACTTCTGGCAAATGCTATGGTCAGTAGTCGTCTGGACTACTGTAACTCTTTACTTTATGGGGTAAGCAAGTCCAACATAGCCAAACTACAGAGAGTTCAGATTGTTCTTTTCCACGTCATCTTCAGACTTGAAAATAAGTCATGTTACACCCTTTTTGAAAAAAATTCCACTGGCTTCTAATTCAACATTGTATTCTCTTTAAGTATAATCTTCTGGTATTCAAGGCTATCAATCTTTCACAGCCCCCGTATCTATCAGCTTTAATAAGATCAAGAAGTCTCACTCATGGCAACAGGCTATCTGTCTCCTGATCCCGCCCTAAGAAGCACATAGGCAGGCGTGGCTTTGCAGTAGCCACACCAGCTGAATGGAACAAGCTGCCACAAACTGTCAGATCTCAGCAAACAATAGATGGTTTCAGAAGCCAGCTAAAGAGTCACTTGTTCAGGCTGGCATACTCCCCATACTCCCCATATCTGAGCTCCCAACATAGCTTAGTAAAAGCCCATTTCATTACAAATAAGTTTAGGCAATCTCATGACATTTTAAATTGAACTTATCCTGTTACTTGGAATTTTTTTCTGTAGCAAAAGTTTTTTTTGGTCTTTCTAAGTTAGACATAAGAGGTTTAAACTACATAAACTAATATACTTTCAATTTAACATTTGAAGGAACACTGACAAAAAGTTTTATGAATCCATACAGAAAATAAACTATATTGCTAATACATTTTAATATTTAAAACTTACAATATCTCAAAATAATAAAATGATAATTGTAAAGGGCCAGTATTCGTAAAGAGGTCTTAATTCTGAAACAAAATAGTGTCAACTTTAATTTCATAGAGAGTTTCTCAGCAAGAAAATATGTATGTTAGTAAAGATGAATAACACTTGAACCTGTTACTAAAATATCTGAGACAACAATGTATTAGTCTAAAGTTGAGATGTGGTCTAACTTATTTTTAGCTTGAGACAATATGTGTCTCAGCATTTTTTATCAATGCAGGCCTTGTATCTCATTCAGTTTCAGATGAAGTTTGACATAAATGTAGCCAAAATAAAGACACTTTAGAAATCCGTTAAATCTCAGAAAATGAAAGTAGTAATAGATGTAGTGAAATCGCTCCACGGATGTGATAGGGAATTGATCTTTAATGTAGTCTCCCAACTAAGGTCAATGGAGATTCCAATCACTTCCATATGGAAACTCTTCAGTCGACAATGCATTATAAATATTAAATAAATAACTGTATCTACATATGTCATTTTCTCCACGTTTACACTTTTTGAAAAAATAAAATAGGAACAGAAAGTTTAAGCCTTCACCTTACAATATATTACGTGGAGAAAATGACATATGTACTTAATATTTATAATGCATTGTCACCATATATGACTGAAGAATTACATGGCCTATAGGTCCTCATGTGGGCTGAGGTAGCTGAGGAGATATTCATCCATATGTGGTCGTATATTACAGTTATTATTCTCGTCTTTAGCAATTAAAATGTTGACTAAGAATGTGGACTAACTTACTTTAGCAAATAAAATTGAAGCAGGAAACAAGCAACTTTAAAACTGGCATATGTAAAACTGTGGAAACTCCTATATAACGTAAACTATCTGAAATATGTTATTATTTTACATATGGAAGGTATACACGTGGACTAGAGACGTGTATAATTAAATATATGACATCTTATTACCTAGAGAAATGATATGTAATTACAGTTATATTTATTCAACCTTCAACCTTGTACATACAGTTATATTTATATGATCTTTAATGTAGTTTACCAACTAAGACATATCTATAATTAAACAAATGTACATTTAATCTTTTATAATGCCACATATGGAAGAATATCTCCTCACCTACCTCACCCCACATGGGACCTATAGCCTGCATATGGTAAATCAACTCCACGTGTCTCTTTCTTCCATATGTCTCCACGTGTCTCTTTCTTCCATATGTTGGTCAAATGTTTTCAAAACCTAGAGTGAATGTAATCCTTATTTGTACTCTCTGAACTGATCTCTTTTCTCTCTCCTTTACTCAGATAATGTAATATGTAATAAATATATGATAAATTATTTGTATCCTCATGAAGTAGCATAGAATATTGTATATTTAATCAGGCTCCATATGTTTACTTCTCCTCTCATGAAGGGCATTTAAATCAACAGAATCATATGACCACCTCCACGTATATACTACCTTTTCAAAAGGTATAACCCTTTTTTTGTACTCTCCGAACTCATATACTTCTCTAGCATATTGAAACAGTCTTTAATCAAAATTTTAATTTGTGAACTCTGATTTTAATGTTATTTTTATGAAACTCTGAAACAGGTCTAGGCATGTATATCAACCCAAAGAATTTTTCTTATCAATGAATATCTCATAAACATGCCCTAACATGTAGCTAACATGTAGAACTAATCACCTGGAAAAGGAATGAATGTTTCAGCAAAAAATTAGCCATCAAATTGCTATAAAAATCGCAAGAAAATCCTCTCACATAGCATTCATTCAAATATATACCGACAATGTTTGCCAACACAAGGAATTTTTCTGATAATAAGCAATCTACAGATTCTAATGAAGCAACATGTACTGCTGCCTCAAAACCGAGCTGTGGGCTCTCATTAAATGGATTCTCGAGACCAAAGGATACCAATACTCATCATTATCATTCCGGTTTCACCTTATCTACAGATAAGCCTCAGCTATCCTCACAAAGGTCTAATCTGCAAAGACCTCTACATAAGTCAATGGATGTTAATTCACTCAGGAAATATGATGATAGATATGCAACCTTTAAATTATGGCCAAAAGCTCATCCTGTCAGAAGGGATCAACTAGCCAGGGCTGGATTTTTTTTACACAGGAGAAGGAGACAAGGTCATATGTCCTTGGTGTAATATATGTTTGAATGAATGGGAAGCCTTTGATTTAGCAATAGATGAACACAAGAGGCATTCTCCATATTGTGATTTTATTTTAATGCTTTTCCCAATGCTTCAGTAAAAGAATGACCTATAAGGTTATACTGACAAGAATGTGATATAAAATGAAAATAAGTTAACATATGGTATTGTCACATCAAAGCATGAAAACTGGTTCATTTTTTCTCTATATAAACTCATAAATCCCCTCAATCATCAGTTCAGTGATAAAGGACATCTGTCTGAGTTATAGAATACATAACCTCGAATTTGAAGAAGAAGAAAAGAATGGCAGAAGCATATCTTAATAGTAAACATCAAGTAACAGCAACAACGTCATCCTCAAATAAGAAAAGAAAGAATGAGGTAACATCATCTACCAAGCTGAAGAGGGCTAATATATCACAAATTCCTGCAGTTCCAGCATCCAATACCTCACAGTCATCTCTGCTGAAAGCCTTTCAACAGACGTGTACTACCTCACCAGCTACCTCTACTGCTACCACAAGTTCATCAATGGATAATCCACCATCAGGAAACCCAATCTCAAACCAGGAGACTATTATTCTACAACAGGCTGTAGGTGAGGTTCTAAGGAAAACTTATTATATAGGCAATCAGAAATACCTTATATTTTGGGGAAATAAAGGTTTCATTACTGATATATATATTAAAGAGTTTGCCAATGGAAAGGTCATAAATGAGGGTGTACATTTAAATATTCCTAAGATGTTAGTTATACTAAATTATGTAGACTATATGAAAGAACCTATAAGTAGGATTAACAATGGTGAAAAAGATATTAATGTCAAATACCACATCGGAGCGGGTTACCATATTTCATGTAACAGTCCTTATAAGAATGTAGGGATAAGGCTTTGGGAGAAATCTATCAGTGGAAAAAATTTTTCCAACTCAAAAGGGAATTTCTTTAAAATTTCCAGAATGGTCTGAATTACTGAGAGTATTTAACAATATTTTTTTAACCCATCAAGAGGTTTACACTGCTACATCCTGTCTTATAGATAAGGAGAAACCTGACCATGATGCATCTCAATGTGAGGAATGCATAAGTATGGAAATGCCTCCTTTAGGGGAGGTTAATATAATAATACCTCTATGAAATGAAACGAAGGAATAACACAATATAAATCGTAACTAGTATTTTAATTTTAAATAAATAGGTGCAAATATGTAAGCTAGGTTAATTCAAATTATAACAGGACACGTGGTAGATTATTCATAACATATTGCACTTTTGACTTACATCTAATAGGTTGAGGAATCTATAAAACCTCTTACCCTCACATAATAAAACATTATATTTGATTGTCGGAAAATTTTCTCCCGAAAAAATTTTTATGCAGTGCATTGGGATTAAGAAAAGGTCATTTTACAAGTATGGAGGCTTTTATCAATGCTTTTATGGGGAAGAAATTCGCAGTTTATTATCCCACATTAATAGTCTCAACTACAGCCACCTTGTTGAATCTAGTATCCTTGCTTGAGGAGGGATCCTTCCGAGAGGGCATGATGCTGATACTTCTTCTCAACGATATTATCCCAAGTTACATAGTGTAAGTACTGATTTCTGTATATTTTATACACATATTAAATTTCAAAGATTTGTAATCTCTTACATGAATGAAAGTATTTAAAGTTTTTTGTATTTGAAAGCCTCAGTAGCTAATTAATTTTTAAAAAAAAAAATTAAATTAAAAAAAAAATTATTAATTATTTATTTCATTTTCTCAGTTTTTCCACAGACGTGAATTATTAATTCCCCTAAGAAATATACTAAAGCTCATCCTCCCTTTATTTTATTATAGGAACAAATTCCCTCAATTTGTGACTTTCATGGTGGGGGAGTTATCATCTGCCCAATGTTCTGTGTGTAAGGAAGGACTTGAGAAGGAAGATATCATTCTCACCAACCCATGCTCACATTTTTTATGTTCTCAATGTTCAGGAAAATTGTATAGAATATGGAGGGATGAGGGAAAGGAAAAGAAAAAATGTCCATGTTGTAGGGTACTACTTCTGGAGAATTTATTTACCAAACCTTATATTGTTAACATGTCCTGTCATTCCAAAACATCGTTATTTGTCTGGGTACCAATTGTTGTTTATCTTAAAAGAGATTATGAAAACGACCTTATTTCAGCCTTATCTAATAATGACCTAACAGAGGCCTTTAAGTGTGCCTTCATGTTAAATTCCCCTCCTACAGATGCCCAAAGTTTACTTTCTTCTAAATGGAAGGAGTATTATAACAGTAGAATCACATCCCTAAACTGCTGTCCTGTAAGGCGCGTTTTCCAAAAGAGCAGCTTTTTATGAGTTCATGTGGACATTTTTCTTGTACTATTTGCTCATCCTTCCTTTTAAATAAGCCAAGAAATTCACCTATGAAATGTGTCGAATGTCAGGAGATAATAGAAACAGGCATTAATGAGACGATATTCAAGAGACCACAATGATTACAGACATTGTTAGATAATAAGAGTGCATTATGATATCCTAATACTCTGAAGTAGTTTCGACTTGAGGTGAGAATTTCTTTTCATTGGTCTATATGACCACCAAAGAGAGTAACTCCTATTGATTTGTTTGATGTAAATGAAATTTCACAGATGTACAGGTTAATATGTCTTTATTTAACAGTCCATGCGATGTATATATTATCAAAATATTTGTACAAGTACAAGAAGTACCTTCTACATCATAACATTTATGAATAACATTTCTTCTCATGACTTTAACACTGAAGTAGTGTTCATATATCATCTAATATACTGTTTATTCTCAAAATCTATAGGTCACAGAGGTAATTACTGAGTATATAAAAATATTATAAACTGGCACACTCTTTTCGATAATGTAAGTTACACTAAATTACTCATACTACTTGTAACATATTTTATATATTCACTATCTATATATAATCAGACTACATATTTGAAATTATTGTATAATTATGTGTCAATAAAAAGATAACGAACAATATAACAAGTTTTTTCTTTCTTGAAAGCTTTACCTTAACCTCTGGGTTTCTACTTGTAAACTAGTCCAGATCTAGTACAACTGGACTGATGCACATTATTATTTGTATCCTCTGATGTACCACTGTCAACACTATATACAATCTCTTCACTCTCACCCCCTTCAAGGTCATTCACACTATCTGTAACATTATGAATGTCATTATTTGTCTTTGGGTTAAAATCTAGTTTCATAGGAATAGTCATATCGTCTTCACATTCTGATTCTAAATCTATGGGAGCAGTAAATGAAGGATATAAATCCATGGGAGAGAGTGTAGCATTCAAAAAATTAGTCAAATTACTGATATCTGCCTCAGGGTTGACATTTATATCCTGGTTTGAGGTTTGGGTACCTTGATCATTGATATGAGTTGGGGATAATGATATTTCAGATGAAATGTTAGTATCCTTAATGATATGGCTAATCCTGTCTGCCTCCACTGCAATCCTGGAATCCCAGCTAAGGGTTGATGTTGGTGAACTTCCATATTCCTCTGTACTTATATTGTCCAATGCTTCATTCACCTCTGCTGGAGTACGATTCGAGATGTTATCCCCAAGATTGATATCCATCATGTAATTGGAGACTGCTCTGACTAAGTTTGCGCATCTATAACATCCATATTTCCTTAAAAATATAATCAAAATTGCGATTATAATAGCAAAAATTGGGATGGAGATGAGGCTGTACAATCCACTTTGAACTGAATTATGAGAAGGCGATGAAGAGGATGCATCACAATCAGTCGAATCTTTATCTGTTATTGACTCCACCTTCTTGACTGAAAGAAAAAGGAAAAAAAAAAAAAAAATTCATAAATAAATAAATAATTAAAAAAACAAAGGAAAAAATAGAAAGGTCAGAACTAACTATTTATCTTTAATTTAAAATATGTTCACTATAGGTTAGAGTACGCTGATAATAGGGTTTGAAATCTATTATACATACTATTTTGTTAATCCTAAACATCTCATTCGATGATGGGATCAT
This sequence comes from Sabellastarte sp. h YS-2021, assembly GCA_964017235.1. NCBI lineage: Eukaryota > Metazoa > Annelida > Polychaeta > Sabellida > Sabellidae > Sabellastarte > Sabellastarte sp. h YS-2021. The sequence continues at coordinate 188,250,088 of OZ024929.1, read as the reverse complement.
AAAGTCTTCATATAAGGTCTCGTCATCGAAACTACTTCCTTGCATTTGAACATAACAGAAAGAAATCTATTTTACTTATTATTCTCTGTACATCTATGCACACATATTAAATTTATATCATACATATCGCAATAGAATCATTTCTAAATAATCTTTTTTAATGTAACACTGAAAATATATAATATAATAAAATACCTTTTTGACATCTAATGATATTCACGACTATGTTAGTATCCTCTACGAGGCATTTTCCCTGACATTCCCATACAATTGTCTTTACTTCAGGATAATATTTTTCCAAAGCATCTTTCCTTATGACATATTGTTCGACTTTACACTTTTTGAAAAATAAAATAACAGCGTCCTTATTGGAACAGAAACCAAAGTTTTGATTTAACACACCACTGCCTTCAAAGTTCTTTATATAAACACCTTTGTTTTCATCTTTCTCACATTGTAAGTATGTAGTATATATAACAACATGCGACAATGTAAACACAATAAATAATAACCAAACTTTAATAATTTCCATCTTCTTCACCTTATAAATCACAGTTCCGAAGAAACTTATGAATGGAAATGGTATATGAAGCGAGGAAATTAATAATATTGATTTTTATAGAGCTCTTTGCATACTAAGGATGCATGTCGTCACCAGCATTGGGAAATATATTTTCTTCAGATAATAAGATGCATATATATCTGTTGATATTCCTATCGACTCCTTTTTTTACACAAATTGAGGTGCTATATAATAACTGAAACAAATTTATTAACCTTTTGGGAATGTTTTAGAATAAAAATAGAGGCATGTGGAGGAAATGCACTTTGACCTTTCCTCTTCATGTGTCAATGACGTCACAATATCATTTCATATGTTAAGCGACAATGGATTGAGTTTTTACTGAATAAAAAAGATATACAAATGATGAACATATCACGTCTTGTCATAATTGCATAAAAAATTACAGTTGAATGTTTAAAAAGAACATCCCTATGACCTCAAATCACTTTCTTGAAAAGAAAGCTTGATAGGATTACCTAGAAATGCTGACATTTCCGATGTATTTGAAAATTCTTCTCTTTGATGGCAACATTGTGGTACCAAGTAATTGCTAAAAAAATAAGACATGAGTCATTTTGTGATTATCTTATTATCAGACATGATTGATAATTTGTTATCATCTAAAGGTATATCAGAATGGCATATTTCATCCTTCATAACCTTTTATTTCCTTCAATCACTATCCTACACCTGCTTAGGAAAAAATGTCTCATTTATAAATTTACTAATCTTACCTCCCACCATCAAAGGATGTCTCCTGAAAATGTTCATTAAATACACTGGTCATTTCAATCTCCTCATTAGAGATGCTATTCATAGGACTTTCTGCTGTCCCTCTTCTTTTGATAATACATCTGACACATATCCATCCAATTACTGTTATGAGAATTATTACTACACAAGAGGAAGTAAGGAGTATTATGTTCCAAAATAAATATCCACTTTTCGATTGAATATGCTTTTCATTACGGTCTGACATTGTAGTAATAATCGGATCAGGTGTGATATCCAAATTTGAAAATAAGGATGGATCTGTGAGTTTCTTTGAGCTAAAAGTGGTGCCTTGAAAACCATCATCTCTAGTTTCACTAGTTTCTTTCGTAGAGGTTATAGTAGGCGAATGTTCATCATTTGTTTTTGAAGAGCTCATTTTAGTGATATCTTTTCTCTCTAAATAAAAAATATAACAAAATATTTTTGAAAAAAAGAAAAAAAAATTATGTATGGATAGAACAATATTGTAATTTCAAACATTTTTTTTTATTAATATTAGAATATTCACCTGTGCTGCTCCAATAAGATGTAGTACTGTACTCAGTCTTTGGATAAGATCTAGCAGTAGAGACATACAAAGTGGTTGGATAAGATGCACACATATTTGTATGTAAATTAATCTCTGATGGTATTCCATTTAACCAATCGCACCTAAAGTATCTCATATTCATCAGTGTGAGATGTTCCAGATTTGGCAGATTCCTTATTATTGATTCAAAATCCAGGATTTGAACCTGATCCATGTACAGAAAGTTTACGTTGACTCTGTATCTGAATTTAGGTCCAGTCATATCTATACATGTTATCCTATTGTCAAAACAACAACATTGTCCCTGCTCACAACTGTAACCTTGAACATTTCTTAGAAATGAATTGATTAGGATTAGAATCAATTACATCCTCGTTTTCTGAAATATATATATATATATATATATGTTTTAAAAAATCTTTAACTTTTTTAGGAGAAATGAATAGTTAAATTCTTTCAGAAGTATATTGTACGATCCTTACACTTCGTCCAAAACTTCTGAAATGAAAAGAACTCTAGCCAGCAAACCGGTCATTTGGTATAAATACTGGCAACCATTTGTTTGCAGAATGTTTATTTTGGAAACAAGGTAGTAAAGATATTGAGGCTATCAAAGCTGTTATAAATCTTCTAACACTTCATATGGATGGTTTATGTTTCTCTGCACCGTGTACCGGCATAATTTCAGGACCTACTGGATCTGGAAAAACTTCATTTACACTTAATTTATTGAAACATTCAGATAAGATGTTTACTGAACCTATAAACAAAATATATTACTTCTATGGAGTTTGGCAGAGAGCCTTTGAGGGTTTCACAGGAGATAGATTAGTTTATCTTCAAGAGTTACCTACCCAAGAGAGAATAAATTCTTTAACTAATGGTGATCACAATTTAGTTATTATAGACGACATGCAGATAACAGCATTGAATGATTCATTTATTGCTAACCTTTTCTCTCGCGAATCTCATCATAGAAATCTATCAGTATTTTTATTATTACAGAATTTATTTCACCAAGGTAAATATGCGAGGGACATTTCTCTGAACAGTCATTATTTCATCCTTTTTAAGAATCCTAGAGATTGTCAACAAATAAGATATCTAGGAACTCAATTAGGAATCAAGAAAAAACTTAGAGATGCATATGAAGATGCAACGTTATTACCTTTTTCTTATCTGCTGATTGATTTATCACCGAGGAGCGATAGTACCTATATGTTAAAGTCACATATATTTCCATTTGAAGATATGGTGGTATATAAATAAGAATCTGAGAACATCAATATATTTATATATATTATTTCTTTGAGGAGAGTACTATGTCTAGAAATCTTTTGAAATCTAGTCATTTCATTAATTTATTACTCGAAAATAATCATTCATGAAGACCAGCAATGATAACTCTCTGGAAAATAAAACCTATTCGAAGAAAGAAGGAGAGGAAAACAATAACAAGATTCCTGAAGATTTTTCTGAGGAAATAGAATCTGATGAAGATTATAAAAGAAGATTTACTCCAAAAAATTCTGATACATCTCACAACTATAGTAGGATCATTCCACATCCTGGTTTACCGGATAATATCAATAGTCTAGAAAATCTCAATGGCCAGCGAAGTGGTGAAGGAATCAGAGGGAAAGCAAGTAAACCCGAATGGCTACGAAAGTGGGAACGAAAATTCTGAAAATGAGGAAATGTATAGCTACCTGCATAATCTATACTACGATCTTAGGAGTCCTGTATCATTTAGTGGTTTCTATAAATTATACAACAAAATAAAGAAGGATCGATTATTTAAAGTCACTCCTAAAGAGTTTAAGAAATGGTTAAGTATGCAAGAATCTTATACATCACACCATCCAGTTGTTAGAAATTTTAGGCGACCTAGAGTACTAGCCTTTTCATTGAACTATCAGTGGGATGGAGATACAGCTTTTATGATTAAATATAAAGATTACAATGATGGATACAGTTACTTTGCCGTTTTTATTGATATTTTTTCGAGATTTTTATACACCTATCCATTAAAAACTCTTTCAGGATCTGAGATGACAAAAACTTTCAAGAAATTAATACTTGAGGAGGGAATTAAACCAAAAAATTGAGGACTGATCAGGGAAGTGAGTATAAAAATAAAGAATTTAAGAGGTTACTGGAGCAAGAAAAAATTGATCATATCTTCACCTATTATGAAACCAAAGCAAACTATGCAGAGCGTGTTATTAAGACAATTAAATTAAAAATATTTAAATATTTCACAAATAAAGAAACTAATCGATGGATTGATATATTATCAGATTTAACCAATGGATATAATAATTCAATACATAGATCTATTAATATGTCACCTCAGGATGCACAAAAATCAGATCCTTATAAAGTATGGGTAAATCAATATGCGAATATAAATTACCCTAAATCTTATTTCTCAGCCCAAAAAATTAAAAAAAATGTAATCAGTGGAGTCCATGGGAAAAAAAATTTAAATATAATATATCAGATAGAGTTAAAATTCCTTATATGAAGAAAACCTTTGACCGAGAATATTCCGAAAAATGGAGTGGTGAAATTTTTACTGTTACTGAACGTAAAATTAATCAGAATCAACCTATGTATCAACTGAAGGATTACAATAACGATATTATAGAGGGTTATTTCTACGAACCAGAACTTCAATCAGCATATCTTGATAATGATATAGTATATAAAATAGAAAAAATCTTAAAAAAAAGAATAAGAAATAAGAGAAAAGAAATATTAGTTAAGTGGAAAGGTTGGCCTAAAAACTTCAATTCCTGGATTTTAGAAGACAGTGTGGAATCCCTAAAGAAATAGAATTGGAAATAAATTATGGAACAAAACAGTTTCTTCATATTCTTGTCTTCCGAGGATTCTTGATCCTATCATCCAGACAACACCCCCTCCAATTTTATTGTAGAACTTAAAGAGAGCCTTCAGATAATCGGAGAATGGGAGGTTGGAATATGTGATTTCTTCTGTTCAGAAACTATATCACAAAAATGCTACATATTCTCGGATATAGTTGACTACAGTTATGTGAGAAATTCTTTAGAACCAATATTACGTACCTTAATGCCATCAAACGCCTCATCTTCTATTTTTTTCCGATCATTTTTTATTTTCCAATAAAAGTCAATAGTCTAAATTGAATAAGAGTATATATAAAGGATAACCAAATGAGGTTGCTAACAACTCTCTCTGGTGCTGTGTCCCTTTCACTTCATTTCAGAAAACGAAGAAAATGAACAACTACTTGAAGTTTTGTAAAAAATGTATAAGAGGTGAAATACCTTATCAAAAAAAATTTATGTATTAGACAATGGATATAATGTTTCGAATGATTAAAGATAAGAGGTTAGATGTAACTGTTGTTACTCCCACTCAACAAGCTGTAGAGCAGGCGAAAAATGAGGTAAAACATGAATTAACTATAAATAGTGCTAAAAAAAGGAAAATTGATCAAACTGGAGGTAGGGGAGATTCCATTAAGATTAAAAAGAAGATTAAGAAAAAAAGGAGACACAAAAAAAATAAAAAAAACGGAATAAAGTCAAAGGGAAAAAAAGGTAAAGTGAAAAGGGCTTTATCAAAAGCAAAGGAAAAGAAAAAACCTAAAATTACGAGCTCGTACAAAGCAATATGGATGTAGTTCAAACTTCTGTATCAATTTTTGCACCCCCTCCAATTGACAATTCGATAATTAAGGAATACTGGGTAGAGTTTAATCCTGTTGCCTCAATTTCGGATAATGGAATCATTGAATTCAATATACCGGGTACATCAATGGATTACATTAACTTAGCAAAAAGTAAAATTCATGTTACATATGTTATTACCGGTCCTGATGGAGAAAAAATTAAAAATGAAAGAGATTTAAATGGTCATCCAACAGGTACAAGTGATCAAGTAGGACCTGTAAACTTCACTTTGCATTCAATTTTTCGACAGATTGATTTATCTTTAAACCAAAAAATAGTTTCTGCTGATGTTGGTGTAAACTATCCTTATAAAGCAATGATAGATTTATTGTTACAGTCTAATAGTGATATGTTGAATTCCCAAGCCCAGGCTGCCTTCTATTTTAAAGATTTACCAGGTTATTTTGACATTGCAACATATCTGGGTGGAAACACTGGATTTTCCGAGAGATCAAGACCTTCTAAAGATGGGGAGGAAGCACATATTGAGGGAGTTCTTTTCTCAGACTTTGCAAATGGACAAAATAGGGCAATTTTGAATGGTGTATCAATTAATTTTAAATTTTTTCAATCCACGAATCATTTCAGATTATTGAGACATGGAACTAAGGCTTATAAACTTAAAATTACAGATGCGATCTTAAAGGTATGTCATATTTCTTTAGATCCAAAAATGATTGTCGCACATAATGAGGCTTTAAAATTTTCACCTGCCCTATATCCCTTCTGGAGGAGCGACATCAAAAGTTTCACTGTGGCATCAGGGGCATTAAGTTTCATGACAGATAACATATATCATGGAAAAATTCCTAGTAAAATAATAATAGCATTAGTTTCCAATTCATCTTATTCAGGAAGTTATGATAAAAACCCTTTCTTCTTTAATCATATGAACTTAAATTATTTAGAGGTTACAGTAGATGGTCAATCGGTCCCAAATAGAGCCTTAAGTCCGAATTTTGAGGGTGGAGATTTTGTTACATCTTATCTTAGTCTATTAGACAATGAATACAATAAAAAAAGGTTTGGTAATTAATTTACTGGAGTATGATAAGGGATATACATTATTCCTTTTTGATATCCAAAGTTATCTAAGTGGAAAAATCATGAGTAAATCAATGAAAGGCCACCTTAAAGTAAGCATGAGATTTTCTAAGGCATTGGATGAAACTATAAATGTTTTAGTATATGGAAAATTTCCAGAGACATTAACAATCGATCACACAAGAAACGTCAATATTCAGTAAGAATCATGGATAGTAATGAAATAAAAGATCTTATGATGAAAGATAAAAAAATTAAAAAAATTTTTAAAGGTGTGTATCCGATAGATTTAATTCCCGAAAGTTTAGATTATCCATCCCTTATAGTAGTGAATTTAGACAATTCTGAGAAGAAAGGAAGTCATTGGATTGTGTTGCATTATATTTCAAATCATATTGTAGAACATTTCGATTCGATAGGAAGAAAACCTGATGAATACATAAATAACATTTTATTCAAACAGAATTTAACATATAAATACAATAACAAAAGATTACAGTCTTTATATTCTAACACCTGTGGATTATTTTGTTTATTTTATAGTTACTACAGTTCCCGTAATGAGGACATGGATAGAATCCTTGAACGATTCGGTACCAGCTATAAGGAAAATGAATTTATTGTAATAAAATTTTATAATGACTATTTAATGCAAGTTTCGAGGCTGTAGTGATTTGAAAAAAAATAACCACAATAAAATAATCCATTTGATATTCTAACATCATATATAATATACATATAATTGTAACAATATGAATGTATAAATTTAATGAAATAAATTTTTTTAATCCAATCGTTATTTTAATGTTAAAAAATTAGATTAACGCATCCACCTTCTTAGAATAATCCATCAAAATTTTTCCTAGCAGATTATTTCCTGATAAAGATGATGACTTCAATACAAGAACCATTCTTGAAGGGGTGGTCACACCCCAAAATGAAATATCTTGTTTAGATAATGTGCTTTGTTTATAGACAATATAACTATCAGAACATTCCTTCAATTTTTCTCTGAATTCTCGATTTTGAATAAATTTTTGGAGAATAGCAAATCTCATAATTCTTTCTCTGTCATCTTCTTTTTGATAGTTCTTACTAAAATCTTCCATAAGAATTTCTAACTCAAATGGATCTGTTTCATCTAAAATTTGATTACTCAATTCATATTTTTTTGCATCTTTAGATATTAAAAAAAAATAAAGGTGTTCTGAGGAACGAAAACAAAAATCATCATAGGTCAGAGTGCATTGATATAAATTTGAAAGGGGGTTATGAATATCATCAACAACTACAATTTTTTCCTCCCATGGTGATACTGCTATATCTAGAGGTTCTGTAGTTACGCCATCCTCGAGAACTTTCCTTTTACAATAAAAATAATTGAAACCTATTTTTTCCTGCGAATATGTGTGTATGGTGGATTTGTTAATTCTGAAACCAATATTCTTGGTGGTGGAGATATTTTTAGTAGTTAAAGTTTCCTCAAATTTTTCCATTGCATTAGTAAGATTCTTCTTTGACACCCCCTTACATGAAATTTTTTGTTTTCCTTCCTCATTTTCGATTATATACGATTTCGAACATAATGATATCATTTTTGTACCTTCGAATTCTAATTTGAACCTTCCAACCTCGCGCCTTCCTGAGGCAATATGAGTAGGACAGCATCTCCTCGGAAACCATTGGGTAGAGTTAAGATCATGACAAGAGTGAAAAATTTCTTTTTCCAATTTTTTGTTATATTTTTGGTTTATGCATTCATCTATATTTTTTTTGTTAATTGCCATGTAAATACTGTCAGTATCAGTTTCGGTTAATTCAAAAGAGTTAGGATTAAAGTACTTAACTATACAGTCGTGGTAGAATTCTAACATCCTTAATTTTGCATACTGTAAAATAAAAAACCCAATTTGAACAGGAGTATCTAAGGTTAAACGACTTTTATAAGTTTCCACCTCAAATATATTATGATTTAATTCTTCCATAGCCTTGAATGTGGGGGAATTTATAATTTTAGTCATTTTAGCTTTATTTGTTAAATACTTTACATTAGTATGTTTTGTTTTATCCATTAAAACTGATCCGTATGAACTATTACTTAATAATTTGTAGGTATCACCAATGATAGCCTTATCAGGATTCCTATCTCCTTCAATTCTGAATTCAGTAACCTTATCAATAAAATTTTTGAAACATTTCTTAGGTTGATATTCAATTATTTGATATATTTTGGTAATTTCAGAATTATTCTTTAAATACCATCTCAGTAATGGAGTAGCAAGTAAAATTCTTTCAACCTGATTAGTACTAATTAGTATCCTTTTATAATCGAATGAGATATCATTTTGAGAGCAGTATTCCAACATATGGTTTCCAATAACATTCATAGGAACGTTAGAGGTGCAAAAAAAAGCAGGAAATTCTTTAAATTTTTGAATTTTGTCTACCTTAACATTGATGTCTACCTCGACAGCTCCAAAAAGACTTCCATTCTTAATATCTTTAATAATTTTTTCATAAGACAATACGGATCTGTTCATTTTAAAATAAGAGGGTAAATATGAATCATATAAGTGATCGCATTTATCTTTAATGTCACGCTTAAAAACACATTCTTGGATTGATACATAATTATAACCTAGAGATATTAAAAAATTCTTCTTTTTGAGATCTTTCTGTTGCACCTTCTTAATTTTTTCAAGCCATTTATTAGATTTAATTTTTTTCACAGTGGGACAGTTTTCAGTACAATAATGAAAATAACAACCATGGAATTCATACACAGTTTTATTTTGAATACAATAGCCGTCTAAGAGATAATTTGCTATTCTTATTTCTCTTTGATTATTAAGTTTATGTAAAATTTTAATATTTTCATTTCTCATTACAAAGTCCATCCAAACGTAGGAATCGATATACTTTTCACTTACCGCTGATTTGAAGTTTGTTGAGCTTAATCTCCTAACATAAACCCCTGTAGGCATTTCTTGTTTAATTGCGTAAGAATATAGTCCATTACAATCATAACCTACAATGGCTTTACACTTATTACCCTCAATTCCTTTAATATTTGTGACATTTTTTTCATGATATCTCGAAAAAATAATACTTGGACCTCCTACAATATTTTTTCTTAGGGTATAGTACAGATCAGCATTATCTGAATTAATTAGAGAAAATTTACTTTTTGATGAATTGAATAACATCCTCCTAGCCACACCAGGAAGCATAAAGAAGTCTTTAAATATGTCTATCTCTTGGGAGGAGTAAATTTCGAGAAAATTTTTAAGTGCTATGCAAAAAGGACCTGTATCTAGATTATTATAAGATATCAAATAGTCCTTAAAAGTTTGCATACCTTCCTCTTTCCATATTTCTTTAAGTTTCAGATAGTCTTCATCACATTTGATAGGATTTGAGTTAGAAACTTTTGAAAAAAAATCTTTGGGTTGGGGGAGTGAAGGATATGATAATTTTTCAAAAGAATCGAACCAGTCATATGGGAATACACCTTTATTAAGTTCAGAACCATAAGCTTTTAAAAATTGACTGTAGGAACATCCTGGTGCTAAAAAATTGGATATATCCAAAAATTTCAGGTGGGGGGTCGAGATGGAAATGTAAGAATTATTTTTTTTAATAGTGAATATTTCATTATCATTATAATTTTCGGAAATAAAAAGCATGATTTCCTTCTTTATTAAATTTATATCATATTTGCCGGAGTTAAATCCTAAAACAGGTAATTGACATAAATACTTCTCGAAATTTTTCCTGACCTCATTTATAGATGAAATGAAATGAGAGACAATTTTAGGATGAGTATTGGCAGATATATCTGTTTCAAGAGTTTCTTGTTCTTCCTCGTTTTCATTTATAACAGAATACCTTTCCAACAATTCATCAAAGGCCTCAAATACATATTTAAATTTCATTTTAAGGTTATTAGCATTTATTTCGTTTATTTCATTCAGGTATTCCATCATTTTTGAAATTAATTTTTGAGGAGAAATATCAACAAAACATTTAGGGTTATTATACCCATCAATATTCGAGGCAATACTCACGCTTATCGGTTCATGCTTTGAGATCCAATGTAATTTATCGGTCACATTTTGTTCTACTTTAAGTAATATGGCCTCCATATCCCATACGGAGAAGTTGTGATAAAATCTTTCGTTCGTAGGTACAAAAATATCTAAAAATTCTAATTTTTCAAATATGGTCTGGTCAGTTTTATGAAAGCCTCCAGGAAAAATATATTTTGTCCTTTCATAACATGATCCATAGTGTCTCTTCAGATTCCATTCATTCTTAAACATTTTACTACATTTTTCGCATTGATATTTCTTTATAAACTTCTTTAAAGCTGTTATGTAACTTAAATGATCATCAAAAATATTAAGATACATTACCTCTTTGTTGTCATTAATAGAGTCAAATATAAGATTCACAGCACCTGAGGGATTCATATTGAAAATCTTAATTTTGATATTGAAACATTCTTCCAGTTTTGTCATATCATCCAGTGTTACACCATCAAAACTTATTGTTTTATTCGAAAAAATGGGTAAATGATTAAAGTTTCTCCATCTATTCAAATAATATAGTACGGTATTATGATTCTTAAAATGAAATTTTAAACATCTGAAGAAACATAAATTATCTGTATAAGGATTATTGGTCCTTTTATTTATATATAAAGTTTTCAAATGTTTATTCATCTTCAGGTAGGTAGGAAGATCGTGCGCATTTCCAAGCGGAAAATCCGTTAAAAAAATTGTATATTGCACATTGGTTATGGCCACTAATATCCAGTTCGTGGAAGGTCTCACTGGTCTTGCTTGTTGAATAACATCAATTCTTGCTAATTTATTCATCAAAAATCTTATACTATTTCTATTAGATATTCTAAAGGGGAAATATAACACTTTGTTATTGTAATAAGGAATATAGTACCTATATTCCTGAGTATTAGTGTTCTGCAATATCATTCCAAAAGAAAAATTGATTCTGTAGGCGTTTGTTTATTATATATTTCTGTAAGATGTCCTCTAATTTCCCTGTATCCTCTGTGAAGGTCATTAGTAGTAAAATTATACAGTTTTTTAAGTTCTCCAGTTTCGTCTTCTGCAAAAATATACTTCCTGTTAGTATTATAGACCTCATACAATTCATTATTTCCATGATCCCGAATAAAAGGTGGTGTATCCTGAATATTGTCATTTCCTCCATGCTGATTTAATCTATGAGAATACAATTCTTTCCTATCTTTGCAGATTTCTTTACATATTGCACATTTGTATGTCTTCTTAGGAGATTCAAGATGTCTATGTCTTGTTAAAATATGGTAATCCATGGCTTTTGTAGATAAAAATGGAACATCACATTGAAAACAAACAAATTTTCCACATGTCCTTGAATGTTTAAATAAATTATCGTATGAATAAAATATTTTATCACAAGTCACACATTTCTTTTCATTTTTATAATTGAATGTACATATCTTCTCATGCTTAGCTAAGTTACTAGCTTTAAGCATGGAATAGTTACAGTAAGAACAATTATAATTCATTCTGATAGTCAAAAGATTTCTGATATCCTTCCATGTTGAGCTTGATTTTTATAAATTTTTAGTGCTAACTTGATCCTCATTTGAGTGGATTTGCGCTCTCAAATTTTGAGCATATGGCGAATATGTACTCCATGATTCATTCCATATGTTGTATAAGTTCCTTACTTTGAAAGAAAAAACATGATAAATTGCTCTCAAAATTGAGATACCATGAGAGGGGTAATGCCACAGAAAACATGTTACATAAAAGATAGACATAAAAAATCGACCTAAATTTGTAATTTCAAATTCTTTCAAAACTAGAGTAAGGAATACATCTGGAGATTTTAACCTCATTTTCTTCACATGAAGATATATATCATAGATATTAACTCTTGATTCCATGTTGACGTGATGTTTACATATGGTAACATATGATTGCAAATTGCACATATATATACACCAGTTGACATATATATACATATATACATATAAATTATATTGTAAATGAAAAGACCTGCTTCCATATGGAGGGTATATACATATAAATTATATAGTAAATGAAAGACCTTGCTTCCATATGGAGGTGATTGGGATCTGCATTGACCTTAGTTGAGAAACTACATTAAAGATCAATTTCCTATCACATCCGTGGAGTGATTTCACTACATCTATTACTACTAATGAAAAGTGTAACCAAAATAACTTTCACACTGAAAGCAAGTTGTACTGTATATTTGACATTTAATCCATACTGTGCAGTAAAGATTTTAATAATGATATTATAAACAGGCTCAAGTAACTTTAAGTGATCCTGCTTCAACTACTATATCTAGTCTTGGTTCATCACTGTAACCAGGTCCAGTGAGTTGTACAAATGAATGTGTAATTCCAAATCTGCCATCTATTCTTCCTTGCCATGTTTGCAGAATCATAATTATTGGATTGTGATCACTGGTATGTCTTCAACAATGTTTCTAGTCTGTAACGCAAAAATATGGTGTTTGTTGGTCAGATAAAGAAGTTCTCCATTGGACATGTTTAAATTATGAAAAATTAAAAAAAAACATTTATTGTGTGTATCCATTTATAATGTGACAATAGCTTTAGTCATGAAATATTCAACCACTAACACACTCAAAAACAGCTGATAGGGTAATGCAATTAAGGGGTGTGTCATTAGAAAATTGTCCTTTTCAGTGTACCACTAATTTGAAACTCATCTGATTCCAAGATTTTGAAAAAGGGTGTCCATCTCATTGCTTTAAATAAAGGAGGCTACATAAATATAAATAAAATGATTTCACTATTTGAGTGCACACAGAACTTCACCTGAGATATGTAATATTCAAATTTAATAGATTTATTAATTGACTGATCTTCAAACTGCTACTGCTACAAAGCTAAAAAAATAGAAATTGTGAAAATAAAATATTGTAAAAATTAACCAACATAGAATAGTTGGGACAAGTAATTCTAACAAATGTATGTTACTTTGGCTAATCAACTCAAAGTCAGTAGCCCCTACAAATCAGACTGGTTAACCAAACCAATGTGTTAGTTTCTCTAACAAATATAATTAGTTAAACAAGATAAAACTATTATTACACTCATTTTTGTATTGTTAACATATTTCAAAAGAAAGCAAAACAGTAACAATATGTAAAGGTTTAATGTTACTGTGGGATTTCCCATGAAATGCATCAAATAAAGTGAATATTTAGCAGTACTTATTTTATGTGTGATCATAGAAGATCCTATCCACCTCAAATTTACAAACCTCACTACGTAAAATATTTTACAGGAAAATTGATTGCAATGCACATCATTTTATTCTATACATGGTGTAGTAATAAGTTTGAATCATTTTAACAAATGCAGACACTAATATTGTCAAATATAAGGAAAATATCTTACCCCTTGATTCAAACAATTGCACCAAAATCCAAATGTAAACAATGCATGTTGCATGCTAAAATTCAGTTAGTTGGACGAAACAGGGTTCTTAGTTTTAGAAAGTAAGGTGTTAGTTAAAATTTGTGTTAACTAATGTATCTTAGTACTATCTACCAACTTCTGGTTTACAGTATAAGTTTATCTGCAAAAAGTCATTTTTGATGTCATCTAAGCACTTTTCAGCCTGCCAAAGACCTCAGTGACATGCTTGTGTGTTAGATGAACATATAACTGCAAGTCATCTACATAAAAGTGGTAAAATATGATAGGATGATTTTAAATAACTTTACTGGGGGGTTTAGTGCACAATAAAAACAGGATTGGCCCCAGAATGGATCCTGCATGTAGTATACCATACACTAGCCTTTTAGTGAGACAATCTTGATGCACTGATAACCGTCACAGAGGTACAACTTGAACCAGTCTAGAATCATACCTCCAACACCAAACCAGGAACTCAGAAATTCAATGCTTGTACTATGATCAACATTGTCAAACACTGCTGATTGGACTAGGAGAATGAAACAGTAGCTTCATCTCTGGCAAGAGCAAGACAGCCTTCAGTCTTTGTTCATAGCAATGCAGTCTCAGTCGAATGACCATGCTAATAGGCCAATTGGCGGACATTATCAAGTCCATTGGAAATGACATGATCATTTAACCGAGAAGCCACTACATGCTCAACGAGTTTAGAGACAACGCCCAGTCGAGAGACAGGTTGATAGTTTTTAAATCCATCAGTTGGTAGTGAGGCCTTTTTAATCAATGGAGAAAATAGCTTTTTTAAAACAGCCAGGACAACACCTTTCGATTGGAAAAATATGATGAGTTTAGTATTTGAAGGCCAAGGAATATCCAAGAACTCCTTAAACAGCAAAGTAGGCCAAGAAATATTTCGTTGGTAATTTCAT
This sequence comes from Sabellastarte sp. h YS-2021, assembly GCA_964017235.1. Lineage (NCBI taxonomy): Eukaryota > Metazoa > Annelida > Polychaeta > Sabellida > Sabellidae > Sabellastarte > Sabellastarte sp. h YS-2021. Next base: position 188,235,033 of record OZ024929.1, on the reverse strand, counting down.
GATTACTTTTCAAACTTTCTCCTCAGAAATAAATTTAAAGAAGTTAAATTTAGGTAAATCATGGGGAACCAGGTAGAGTGAACGAGTCAGTGTTAGAGAAAAGAGTCTCTGATTTTACTTATTTTGGCCAAGAAAAAATAACAAGTCAGTTGGCAAGATCTATCCTAGAGTCATGAGAAGGAAATACTTTTTTCAGAATGGAGTGTAATACAGAGCATAAGACGTGCCACAGTTTCTTTGAATCTTGAGCATTGTCACTGATTAGATTTCTGTAATAGTTTGTCCATGGCAATTAGTAAATGGCACCAGGATAATTTCGTCTTTTGATATACCCTGGTGTATTATTAAAAAACAAAATGATCAAGGGAATATGAAAAAAACAAGTAAATCTGGTTGCACTTCATTGTATTCTGTAGTTGTTGACCATAATCAATTTTTACATTCTTGAAAGGCTTGCTTCACTTGAGAACTTATATAACATTTTATGAACCATTTATATAGGATACAATTATCTGTAGAAAAACCTAGTTGATAAAAATTGTGTTGAAAAATATATACTCTGACAACATGTTGTATTCCAACCAAATGAATTATTTCAAGAGTTAAGAACTATAGATGTGTGTAAAAAAGGCAGATGACAAAACTGTCAAAATGGCAAACTGCTTTACACCTAAGGTAAAACATTATTCTTACATTTTAATAACATTCTCTGTTGGCACACAATTTTTCATGAAAAATTTAATTGAAATCAAAGAAAAGTTTTTAACGTATTTATTTTACAGACACTTCCAACATAAAGAGTAACTCTGCCTTAATTATTAGAGAACATTCTGCTATTTGATGAATATATAGTTACTGTTCAATTAAAAAGCTGTTATGATGACACACTTAGTTGGATGAAGATTAATTGTCAGAATAATCTTGAAACGCCATGCATGATTACTTTTTGTTGCAGCCACACTAATACAAATGTTGCAGCCAAACAATGTGCAATTCAAATATATTAGCAAATATGGTTTTTGCTCAGGTCAAATTTTTATCTTAAGTTGCAACACTCAACTGGTTCTCTGAATTTCAAAAGTTTGATAATTTACTAAAGTTTTAATTAGTTTATTAAATGCTTCTCTGGTATCAAACCTGTTATATCAGTTTAAAAAAATTAGTAGCTGTCGCAACTGCAGTTATTTTTCTGACATGGCATTTTAGACATGGAATGGTTCAGCATGAAATAATTAGCGTAATAAACTTAATAGGTGGCATAAGAACAAAAAATATGACTTATAGAAATATAATAACTTTTGTATAAACAAAGGAGAAAGGCAATAAGAAATTAAGTGACCCAAGTGTCAAGTGTCACATATAGTTTACAGTCTGAGTCAGAAGGAGTACAATGTCCAATAGCCCTAGCAATTAAGGATTTACAATATAATGTCTGTACCCTTATTCAAAAATTTATTTATGTGTAAAAAATATAATGAAGTTTAAGAGTCATTTTTAACATATTTGTTTTATTTACATTCTCAAGCTGAGTAGTAGCTCTCCCTAATTATTGGAGAACATTCTTACATTTGAGCAATGTATAGACGACAGATCTTTACTGTATGTTATTAGAAGGCCCGTACAATGCATTCACTTGGATTAAGATTAATTGACAGAGTGAGATGAAACTCCTGTGTATGATTGCTAGTTGTTGCAGCCACACTAACACACATGTTAGTGCCAAACCATGTGTAATTTAAATATACAGTAAATATGCTTTATATATATATTTGATAAGACCATCACTTTCTTTTGTGTCTGATCAACAGATTTTATTACCTTAATCTTCATCTGAAAAATTCTTAAGTAATAGAGATTTGATAATGGACAAAAACTTGTTACTGATGCAAATGACTTGGTTTACATTGTCTGAATCCATACTGGTTTGTCAAATTGTGTGTACACTGAAAACCGCGGTCGAATTAACTTTTGTAATTTATTTGTCTCTCGAATTGTGACTGATTAATGTTAGTCACTATTTCGTTTTTAGTATTACCCACGTGGCATGGTTGAAGAAGTTTACAGAAGGGAGTTTATGAAGTAGGTACTATGTTTTAAACAAAATATCTGCATATACACTGAAAACCTCTGACAAATATTAATTTGTCATTTATTTGTCAAAATGGTGCCTAAAACGACAAACTTCCAAAATTAAAACTTGTCATTTTCTTGTTTGACAAATTAATTGACAAACTTATGACAAGAAAATAAGCCCGGCAGTCCAATTAATTAGTCATTTTAGGCATCTGTTATTGGTGACATTCCTGTGAAATTAATTTTAAGGGCACTAATTTTCTTGTCATAAGTTTTCTAATAATTTGACCTATAAGTTATCAACATTTGACTATCATTCAACAAGAAAATCTCATTTGATTTTGTCATTTAAGAAACTTGTCGTTTTAGGCACCATTTTGACAAATTAATAATTTTCAGTGTACAGTAAAGTAATAGCTAATATTAATTGCTACTTGATGTATAGGTTGAATTGAAATGAATATTCGAAGCTAAAATTGAGAAATAGGCAATTTACAAGGTCAAATCTGACCACATCAGAAGATTCGCAGCACATGATTTCCTATAGGTTGGTTTCACATTGCAAACCTCTGCAACCAATAATATGGGAGATATAGACATTTTTAAAGTCCACTATGTGGGGTACTTTCACACTCCGTGGATGACCTTGAATTTAGAACTCCAAGGTCAAATTCTGCTAGGTTGTAGAAGACATATATATCTGTTATAAATATCACTTATGAAGAGATTCAACCTTCTACCTATGAGAACCAGCCAGTAGAAAAATGTAGATAATTTTCAAAGTAATGCCTGCGGTGGCCATCTTGTTTTTCAGAATGAGGCTAATTTCAGTCCCAGAGAAGTTTACCCCCAATGAAGATATTGTGCAAATTTGGTGAACCTAGCTGGTGTAGTTTTTCTCTGAGAGCGTTAACACCGAAAATCTCTACGCGCTGCGGCAGCGGCGTAGCGAATGCTAAACCAAAGTATCCACCGGATGCCTCCTGTGGATACAATTATCCATTATTTGAGACATATTCCTCAAAGACAAATTTTTTATGAAAGTCATGTCTGAATATTTTTTTGCCATTCTTGTAACAAAAAATTGGGAGGCCTGGGTTTGATTCCCAGTGTTGTGGAACGAGACATCATAGCTCAGTGACAGAGCACTCAGTCTGTTATTAAGCGTCCCTGAAAGGGCGCTTATTTGTTTTCCCTCAGTTTCCTCGCCGCCACCGCCGGCGGTCTCCCTTGAATATCTCCCTTATTATTAGAAGGTTTCAAACCATATTTGGCAGTTATATACCTTAGGCGTGGGAAAATTTTTCTGCATGCTTAAATTTGACCTTTGATCTTTATGAAGGTCACATGATCAAAAACAAATTTTTTTAAGTACACCCCCCCGTCATCGCAGTTCAGGAAAAACTACTTTTTAAACAGCCTTATAATTTGACACACCTGTTCATACTATCGAAAATGCAAGCTGATTAGATTTTGGGAGTAATCCCTTGAAAAATGTCTCATTTATGAGTGATTTTCTGACACCTTCCAAATCTGAAAGCCTTAAATTTAGGCCAACCCCCCTATTATCTTCTTAAGTATTGCATTTAGAGCTATAAAATGTATTAAGAGGTATTGGGAAAGAATATGTGGAGAGTCTAAATAGCTGGTCAGTTTTACCCCCCCGATCCCTCCTTATGGGCCAAACTGGGGTCATAAATAGCTGCTTTGGAGTTTTTGCCTTGTATCTCCTTTATCGTTGCTTTTATAGCTTCAGAATGTATTAAGAGGTATTGGAAAAGCATATGTGGAGAATCTAAATAGCCGGTCACTTTTATCCCCTGACCCCCCTTTATGGGTCAAACTGGGGTCATAAAATAGTTGCTCGGGAATTTTGCCTTATATCTCCTTTATTGTTGCTTTTAGACCTACAGAATGTATTAAGAGGTATTGGGAAAGCATATGTGGAGAGTCTAAATAGCCGGTCAGTTTTACCCCCCGACCCTCCCTTATGGGCCAAACTGGGGTCATAACTAGCTGCTTTAGAGTTTTTGCCTTATATCTCCTTTATCGCTGCTTTTATAGCTACAGAATGTATTAAGAGGTATTGGGAAAGCGTACGGTGCAGCTTTGTGTATTCTTAGCTTTACAGCATGCTTATTAAAACCACAAAGCATTTTAAACTTTAAGGGACGCTTCGCTTTTGTTAGCAAAAGCATTCCTCTAGTTTTCTTGTTGCAATACTACAACATAAAAAATTATATATATTTTAAGGAAAGTTTGCTTCAATTGTTTAATATGTTCGGTGTTAAATGTACATATCTCTTACTGAGGCTCAAATATGAGTTTAAAATACCCCTTTTTAACCCCAGCTACCCGTATTGTATTATCTCCCGCCTGGCTCGCCAGCGGGAGATTATAATTTGCACCATGTGTATGCGTGAGTGCGTTCCTGCGTGTGTCACAGTTTTCTCTGAAACTACTACAGTTACACATTTTTGGTAAATTACTTGTCGTAATGAATTTTTACGCTCTTTAAAAAAATGTTTGGTTTGGTGAACTTTGGCCTACTTTTGACTGAGTAATAGCACTTTTACCTAATATAATTATATGGCTTATAACTCTCAAACTATTGCATTTAGAGTATTTTGTTGCAATAATGTTCTTCAGCTACTTTCTCCACAGCTACAACATGGTCAGCAGTTTGGAAGTGTATCTCCATAGCTAAGTGAGTAATAGCTACTTTGTCAATTTTTAATGATAACCATAATGAGTAAATGGCTTATATCTTCAAAAGTATTGCAGCTACACAATTTCTCTCAAATATGTTGTTCCTCTACTTTGTTGTGAACTGTAACATATTGAAGTTTCACAACTGTTGCTCAATGTACAAGTGAGTAATGGCTACTTTATTGCTACTTTTAGTGAAAATGTGAAAAATCACAAATATCTCACAAACCATAAGAGCAAAATGAGTAAATGCTAATTATCTGTAAAAGTATTGCGGATACCCAATTTTTATCAAATAACTCATTCATCTACTTTTGGCAGAGCTTTCACTTGGTGAAGTTTCAGTCCCGTAGTTAATTATTCACCTACTCAAAATGCTAATTACATCTAAAAGTATTGCGGATACCCAATTTTTCTCAAATTACTCATTCATCTACTTTTGGCAGAGCTTTCACTTGGTGAAGTTTCAGTCCCGTAGTTAATTATTCACCTACTCAAAATGCTAATTACATCTAAAAGTATTGCGGATACCCAATTTTTCTCAAATTACTCCTTCACCTACTTTCGGGAGAGCTTTCACTTGGTGAAGTTTCAGACCTGTAGCTAATTGTATCCACCAGATAGCATCCGGTGGATACTATGGATTTTACTTCGTTACGCCTACGCCGCCGCCGCCGCAGTGTGTGTAGAGAGACTTCACCGTTACCGCTCTAACTAAAAAAATATTATAGCTAGCCTTCTCAAATTTGCAGGATATATTCATAACCATAAAATCTTCCCTGGGAATATTTTGGCCTCATTTTGAAAAACAAGATGGCCGCCACAGGCGTTTCTTTGCCGTCATGAAAAGTGCTTATATCTCCCTTATTATTGGTCCTAGAGGTTTGGGATGGTAAACCAACCTATAGGAAATCATGGCCTGGGAATCTTTAGGTGTGGTCAGATTTGACATTGGACCCCTCCTTCAAGGTCAAACAAGGATAGCCAAACTTAAAAGTGCTTATAACTTGCTTATTATTGGTCCTAGAGATTTGGGATGGTAAAACAACCTATAGGAAATCATGGCCTGGGAATCTTTTGGTGTGGTCAGATTTGACCTTGGACCCCTCCTTCAAAGTCAAATGAGGATAGCCAAACTTATAAGTACTTGTAACTTGCTTATTATTGGTCCTAGAGGTTTGGGATGGTAAACCAACCTATAGGAAATCATGGCCTGGGAATCTTTAGGTGTGGTCAGATTTGACATTGGACCCCTCCTTCAAGGTCAAACGAGGATAGCCAAACTTAAAAGTGTTTATAACTTGCTTATTATTGGTCCTAGAGATTTGGGATGGTAAAACAACCTATAGGAAATCATGGCCTGGGAATCTTTTGGTGTGGTCAGATTTGACCTTGGACCCCTCCTTCAAAGTCAAATGAGGATAGCCAAACTTATAAGTACTTGTAACTTGCTTATTATTGGTCCTAGAGGTTTGGGATGGTAAACCAACCTATAGGAAATCATGGGCTGGGAATCTATTGCTGTGGTCGGATTTGACCTTGGACCCCTCATTCAAGGTCAAACGATGACAGTCCAAACTTAAAAGTGCTTATAACTTTCTTATTATTGGTCCTAGAGGTTTGGCATGGTAAACAATCCTACACAAAATCATGGGCAAAGAATCTATTGCTGTGGTCAGATTTGACCTTGGACCCTCCATCAAGATCAAATGCAGATAGCCAAACTTAAAAGTGCTTATAACTCGCTTATTATTGGTCCTAGAGGTTTGGAATGGTAAACCAAAATCTAGGAAATAATGGGCTGGGAATCTTTTGGTGTGATCGGATTTGACCTTTGGCCCCTCTTTCAAGGTCAAATGAGGATTGCCAAAATTAACAGTGTTTATATCTTGCTTATTCGTATTCCTAGAGGTTTGCAGTGTCACACCAACCTACAGGAAATCATGGGCTAAGAATCTTTTGATATGGTCAGATTTCACCTTGGGCTTCTCCTTCAAGGTTAAGCAATGTTATAATGGCTTTGGTGAGTTTTCTTTCTGGTGGATACAGTTCTCCGATGTGATAGGTCTAGTTATATATGCTACATTTAGTGAAAATGTGAAAAATCACAAATATCTCACAAACCATAAGAGATACAGCAATTTAGAGCGAATTTTTGAGCCACAGGGTAGTACAACGGTATCCTATGCTGTTGGGTTTGGCGAACTTTGGCCTACTTTTGACTGAGTAATAGCACTTTTACTTAATATAATTGTATGGCTTATAACTCTCAAGCTATTGCATTTAGAGTATTTTGTTCCAATGTGTTGTTCAACTATTTTCTCCACAGCTACAACATGGTCAGTAGTTTGGAAGTGTGTCTCTATAGCTAAGTGAGTAATAGCTACTTTGTCAATTTTTAATGATAACCGTAATGATTAAATGGCTCATATCTTCAAAAGTATTGCGGCTACACAATTTCTGTCAAATATGTTGTTCATCTACTTTTTTGTGAACTGTAACATGTTTAAGTTTCACAACTGTTGCTCAATGTACAAGTGAGTAATAACTACTTTATTGCTACTTTTAGTAAAAATGTGAAAAATCACAAATATCTCGCAAACTGTAAGAGATAGAGCAATTTCGAGCAAATTTTTGACCCACAGTATCCTGTTGTACTGGGTTTGGTGACCTTTGGCCTACATTTGAGTGAGTAATAGCACTTTACCTAATATAATTATATGGCTTATAACTTCGAGACTATTACATTTAGAGTATTTTGTTCCGATATGTTGTGCAGCTACTTTCTCCAGAGCTACAACATGGTCAGTAGTTTGTAAGTGTATCTCCATAGCTAAGTGAGTAAGAGCTACTTTGTCAATTTTTTATGATAACCGTAATGAGTAAATGGCTTATATCTTCAAAAGTATTGCAGCTACACAATTTCTCTCAAATATGTTGTTCATCTATGTTTTACCCGACAGCCCATGGTGTCCGGATGGACGGGCCAGTGACGGGAAAAAGTTTGTCCAGACTGTATCTCACAAACCGTAAGGTGTAGGGAGTTGGTAAATATTTTACTTACGTAAATAGAAATGAGCATTATTCATAAGATATAAATAGGCTTATGGGAACATTAACCATTTATTTACTCATGTTTACCCCACAGCCCTTAAGGGCTGTCAGGGTATTGTTTTCACCCATGGTGTCCGGATGGGCAGGCAGCGGGAAAATGTTTGTCCGGGCTGTATCTCAGAAATTGTAAGGTGTAGGACGTTCATACTTGGTACGGACATTTGTTAGGATGTGTAGGTGTGCAACGTCATGGTCTGACCCTGATTTGACCTTTGATCTTGCTGCAGTGACCTTGAGTTTTAAGATCTTGTCCAAGCTATATCTCAGAAACCGTAAGGTGTAGGAAGTTGATACTTGGTAGGAGCATTGGTTCGGAGATGTAGGTGTGCAACGTCATGGTCGGACCTTGATTTCACCCTTGATCTGGCTGTAGTGACCTTGACCTATAAAATCTTGTCTGGGCTATTTAATGCTCGGCGGGAGATATACACCGCAGCAGTGGTCTTGTTTTGAGTGTACTTAGCTTGTTACCTGGAGTATAATCAGGGTTTCCAACAATTATTAAACAGGTTTTGGGAGCGCTTATTTGTTTTCATGTTGGTTTGATTGATCGCTACCCCTGGATTATGTAGTAAAGACATTGGTTTGGGTGTAGGTATGCAACATCATGGTCTGACCTTGATTTGACCTTCGAACTTGCCGTAGTGACCTTGAGTTTGAAAATCTTGTCCGGTCTATATCTCAGAAACTGTAAGGTGTAGGAAATTGATACTTGGAAGGGATATTGCTTAGGGGGTGTAGGGGTGGAACATCATGGTGTGACCTTGATTTGACCTTGCCATAGTGACCTATAAAATCTTGTCGGGACTATATCTCGGAAACCGTACAGTGTAGGAGTTGGTACTTAATACAGACATTGGTTAGGGGTGTAGGTGTGGTGTTGGCTTGATTTGACCTTTGACCTAGCTGGAGTGACATTGACCTATAAAATCTTGTCCGGGCTATATCTTAGCAACCATAAGTTTTCGGAAGTTGATACGTGGTAGGGCCATTGATTAGTCAGTGTAGGTGTGCAACATCATGGCATAACCTTGATTTGACCTTTGACCTTGCCATAGTGACCTTGACCTATAAAATCTTGCCTGGGGTATATTTCGGCAACCGTAAGGTGCAGGAAGTTGATACTGGATATCAACATTGGCTATGGTGTGTAGATGTAAAATATCATGGTGTGACCTTAATTTGACCTTTGACCTTGCCATAGTGACCTTGACCTATAAAATCTTGTCCGGGCCATATCTCGGAAACTGTATGGTGTAGGAAGTTGATACTTGGTAGGGACATTGATCGGGGGTTATATGTGTGCAACGTCATGGTGTGACCTGGATTTGACCTTTGATCTTGCATATCTGATGGTATTTATCTATCTATGGGGATATGTGATACTATTTTATCTCTCTTGTATCTCTCTTATATCTTTTTACTTGAATCTTGGTTGTTGCAACTTGGGGGTCTCTTGATAAAGATTAAGCACTGTTAAAGTCATATTAGAATTCATTAACCGTTTTACTTTTGCAACTTCCCACTGTGTACTGTTTCCTTACTTCTATATCTCATGGTGTTGAAAACTATTTCCCCAGGCTTTGGGGTACAGGCATCTCTGATGCTATTGTCAATCTTATTACTTTCACCATTATATGTATGCTACCTAAACTATCTCAGGTTTTAGATGTGGTATATAAAATCTAACATATTATTATATCTACCGGAGGCATTCGGTGGGTACTTTGGTTTTGCATTCACTATGTGCTGCGCATAGAGATATTTTTGTATTAACCCTCTCAGAAGAAAACTACACTAAATTTGCAGGAAATCTTCATTGGGGGTAAGATTCTCTGGGACTGAAATGGCCGCCGGGGGCATTTCTTTGAAAATTATATACCTTTTTCTACTGGCTGGTTGTCATAGGTAGAAGGCTGAATCTCTTTATAGGTGATATGTATAACATGTATACATGCTTTCTACAACCTTACAGACATTTGACCTTGAAGCTCTTAATTCAAGGTCATCCACGGAGTGCCTAAGTAACCCACATAGTGGACTTTAAAAGTGTCTATATCTCGCTTATTATTGGTCCTAGAGTTTTGCAATGTGAAACCAACCTACAGGGAATCATGTGCTGCGAATTTTCTGATGTTGTCCGATTTGACCTTGGACCCCTCCTTCCAGGTTAAACAAGGATAGCCAAACTTAAAAGTGCTATAACTCACTTATATTGGTTCTTGAGGTTTGGGATGGTAAACCAACCTACAGGAAATCATGGGCTGGAATCACTTGGTGTGGTCAGATTTGACCTTGAGCCCCTCCTTCAAGGTCAAATGAGGATAGCCAAATCTAAAAATGGTTATAACTCCCTTATTATTGGTCCTAGAGGTTTTTAATATGAAACCAACCTACAGGAAATCATGTCCGAATTTTCTGATGTTATCATATTTGACCTTGGACGCATCCTTCAAGGTCAAACAAAGGGGCCACGGTGGCAGAGTGGTAACACTCTCGCCTCCCACCTCTGCGGCCGGGGTTCGATCCCCGTCATGGCCGTAAGTGGGAAAGCTGGTAGTTGCTTGCCGTTGGTCGGCAGTTTACAGTACAGAACCCTAGCGAACTATATATTCTGGTTTCCTCTGCCCTTCCAACTACCCGTTGTGATATGACCTGTACAGTGTTGAAAGCCACGTAAAACCCCAAATAAACAAAATCAAGGTCAAACAAGGATAGCCAAACTTAAAAGTGCTTATAACTCGCTTATATTCTTCCTAGAGGTTTGGGATGGTAAACCAACCAATGGGAAATCATGGGCTCTGAATCTTATGGTGTGGTCAGATTTGACCTTCAAGGTCAAACAAGTATAGCCAAACTTTAAAGTGCTTATAACTTGCTTATTATTGGTTCTAGAGGTTTGGGATGGTAAACCAACCTACAGGCAATCATGGGCTGGAAATCTTTTGGTGTCAACAGATTTTACCTTGGACCCCTCCTTCAAGGTCAAACGAGGATAGCCAAACTTAAAAGTGCTTATAACTCACTTATATTGGTTGTAGTATATATCGAGTGTATATTGAGTCGAGTTTCCCATCAATCACTTTTTTGACAGCTGTGCAGCTGTTGCTGCAGATGGTAGATTGATGGCTAGACGTGGGAGGGTCGATACTAGCTCTATACAGATGTTTGAGACTGCCTCTGTCGTTTAAAGGGGCTCAATACTAGATCAAAAATATTACTTGTGAAAAAAAACAAAAATTAATCATCACACAGCTGTGTTATTTTAATGGGGCTTTGTCTGTCTAATGGGGCTTTGTCTCCTAGCCCAAGCTTGTTTTAATGGGGCCTTTGTCTGCTAGCCCACACCCTTTAATGAGCCTCGATACTAGATCAATATTAGTTGTAAAAAATATGTCTTTGTTTTAATGGGGCTTTGTCTGCTAGAACTGTTTAATGGGACTTGTTTTGATGGGGCTAGAACTGTTTTAATGGGCCTTTGTCTGCTACAAATGTTTAATGGGGCTTTATCTGCTAGCCAAGCTTTTAATGGGCCTATGTCTTCTAGCCTACTAGATCATATTACTACTGAAAAATGAATCATCACACAGTTTAATGGGGCTTTGTCTGCTAGAACTGTTTTAATGGGCCTGTTATAAGCTAGAAATGTTTAATGGGGCTTTGTCTACTGAGACTGTTTCATGGGGCTTTGTCTAGTAAGACTGCTTCATGGGGCTTTGTCTGCTAGCCAAGGTTTAATGGGGCTTTGTCTGCTAGCCCACACCCTTTGAGATGGTTGAGACTGGTGAATCATCGCAGAGCTATGTTTTAATGGGGCTTTGTATGCTAGAACTGTTTAATGGGGCTTTGTCTGCTAGCTCTCTTGTTTTAATGGGACTGTTGTCTGCTAGAAATGTATAATGGGCCTTTGTCTCCTAGGGCTACTATATGATCAATATTACTTGTGAAAAAAATGCATCATCACACAGCGCTCCTGTTTAATGGGGCTGGCTTTGTCTGCTAGCTCTGTTGTTTTAATGGGCAGTTGTTTATGAGGCTTTCTCTAATGAAGACAAATGTTCTCACTAATGGAGAGGAGGAAATAGCTATAACTTTTTAAAAAATGAAATAAAATCTAGACCTTATTGTAATGCTCTCCCAAACATCATGCTAAACACAGCTAGCCACATTGGAGGTCTATTGAAAATCTCCATTCCCAATTGAAATTAACGTGAAATTTCGGACCCCAGGGTAAGCACTCAAACACAATTCCTCATATACATTCTCAATATCACTTGTTCAGTGCTATGGCTTTCATGAAAACCAAACAATTGCTCTCTATCGTATCTCTCACTTATTATACTGAATCTTTAATGATATGGCTATTAGGGTTAGGGGTTTGGGGTCAGAGATGAAAATCTTAATTGAACAAACTCCTAGATAAAGTAAATCTCATTTGCATGCAAATCCTAATTTTCTTTAGATCACAAAGACCTTTAAAACAGATAATGCACTTGCAAAAGATAAAAAAAAATTAATATCTATTCTGAATCTACTCTCCTTTGTACTTTATTTCCTTTTATGTTTCCCACCCAATCTGTTACCCTCTCACCTGTTCCCTTTTATATTTCCCACATCTGCATCTATGACAGAAGCCTCATTGTTCTCTTAATAAAAATGCGTCAATTATTTTATCATAATTTTTACATAAATATTATAGCCCTCACAAAGACTTCCCCAACCCCCCTCAAACCCATCCTTTTCTTATTTTCCCACCTCTATCTCATTATGCGACTGACATTAGGAGCTCATACATTAACTGACAAATGCCTAAGTAACACACAGACTTATTTATAATTTTTTTTCCTGTATTTATACTTTCTCCTTTCACTCACATCTGTGTAATAAGTCTTAAGTAACACAGGATATTTATACTTACAATAAAATGCTGAGCTGGCTTTTTATAATTTTTCTCTGACATAAGGATCCTGACACTTTTCCCAACACATTTACTTAAAAATGCTGATAAGACTGAATCTTTTCTATAGCGATTATAAACTCCCCAGTCGCTATATAAACCCCTAGGAAATCTGCTTTTCTGAAATATTTAATGCGTATAACTCATGTGGAATTCTTCGGAAAATTATTTTCATCAAAAAAGAATTGTTAAAAATGTCACAAACAGGAATAACTCTTAGGGATCTGTTTCTACAGGTGGGAGATATGAACCTTCAGCACCCAGATTATTTCTTAGACATGGCACTCAATACTTTTCAGATTAAAAATTGTACATGCCTAGGGGTATCTTTGTTTTATGTTTCATGCTTTATCTGGCATTATCCATCCTATACTCACAGGATTCTTCTTACAGCCTTTAGAGCCTACAAGAACAAACTTATTAAATCCTATTTAGGATGGAGAAAGAGGATGAAAACATATTCAACTCAGGCTCAGCAAATGCAAAGAATTATGATTAATAGAATGGTTTCAGGTCAGAGAATGCGTAGACAGGTTATGAGACAGATGGGTATGGAAATCAATGAATCAGACTCTGAAGATGAAGGCATTCACTCTGTCTAGAAGTCATTAATCATCCAAAATCTAATCTTCAAAAAATCAATAATAATTACAAGACACTCTCCTATATAAACTGGAAAATCTTCAACATATTATAATATCTCCTTATTTTTCATATCTGAATATCCTGTACCATGGAGTGTAGATGTTCATTGTGTGGCTCCAACCTTCTGAATCAGAAAAATCTACTTCATCACCAGAAGTATTGTCACCAATTAACAGATAAGATACAAGAGAAATGCAGGATATGTGATCAACATTTCGATGATTACCAGGCCTTGTGTTTACATCTTCAAAAATGTGGAAAATATATCTGTAGGAACTGTGATCTTCCATTTCTTACAACCGAAGCCCTCAACTCTCATTTGGAGACATTTCATAAGAAATCTACAGTTGCTAAATCTTACAGATGTGGGATTTGTAAATGCATTTTTGAGGGTAGGAGGGCCCTGTACACCCATAGAATGAGACAACATGGAGGCAATAATGATGACCCTGTCTTACCAGCCTTTATTATAGATAATGATGACGAAAATTTACGTGAGATTTACGTTACAAACAGATATCATATACAGGCTGACCATCAAGAGACTGAACTTAAGAATATCTACAATTTTCCAACCAATAATCTGCATGGGGGTTACAGGGAGATTCGAACCCAGGTGAGGGAAATCTATCAGAACCTACACAATGCCTACAGGATTAATCTCGCCTTTGGAACCATTTTATTTAACAATGAAACAAGGGAATACAGATATTTTGTTCCACACTATAACAGTAAGATTCTTCAATATCCTTTTCGAATTTCAATTATAAATAGTATTCGCTTTTTGATGAACAAGTTAGCTGGAATCGATATAATTACACAAGCAAGATCAGATAGACCCTCTACTGCCTGGAGCCTCGCCTTCATAACTAATGTGCAGTGTGTAGTTTTCAAAACAGAGTTTCCATTGGGAAATGCTGAGGACCTACCAGATTACAACAGAATAGGAATCTGAAGACAATGTATATTGACAAATGGACTGGCAAACCACATACAGACAATCTATGTTTCTTTAGATGTCTTCAACATCATTTTAAGGGTAACAAGGATTTCCTCGAATATTTTCGTGTATGGATGAATTTTAAAAAATCACAAAAATTAGGAAATTCTACTGGACAATTTAATGGTGTGACTATGGACGAGATGATGGATCTAGAAAGATGTTTTAATGTAAAAATTTTGATATATTCTCTATCTCCAGATGGAGTTGTCTGTAATCTGTATAAATCTGTAAATAATTATGATAGTAAGATGTATCTTAATGTACATGAAAACCACCTTAGTTATATTGTAGATATAAATAAATTTGCCAAAAACTTTCAATGTGAGAAGTATCTCAAGTTATTCACAGGAGAGTGGAACATGCAAAGACACTACAAAGTATGCTATGATAAAACTACCTACCACTTTCCAGGTGGCTTCCATAAGTCACCCTTAACCATATTTGAAAAACTCGAATCTCTAGGAATACATACCTCTGAGGAATCTAGATATTATAAACTCTTTGCAGTGTGGGATATGGAGGCCATGCTTCAAAAAACAAACCACAGCACCACGGCTAAATTGAACTGGATATCCAAACATGTTCCTATTAGCGTGAGTGTAGCCTCCAACATTAGTAATTTTGAATCGCCGAGGTGTTTTATCAATCCGGATCCGACAATTTTGATTCAAAATATGATGGAATATCTCAGACTGATCAGCATAGCCACTCGTAAACAAATCTCCTGCAAATATTTTCATGTTTTATATGAACTGGACGAGCTCATTCAGAAATATAAAGAGGAAGGAGAGCAGGTGGATTCGGATTTTGAATCAGAGGACTGGGAAGAGGAGCTAGAGTCTGACGAATCCGATTCAGAATCCGATACTGTCTTTACTCCAAGTAAAAAGATTCTGTCACATTTTATTTCTAATATTCAACAAGTTAAGAAAGAGTTTCTTACTTACATTACCCAACTACCTGTTATTGGATTTAATTCAGGTAGATACGATCTAAATTTAATTAAGACAGATATTCTCAAGTATATAAGTTTAAATTACACAGAAAATGAAATCTTCACCATCAAAAAAAGAAAACAGCTATCTCACCATAGGTACTCCACACATGAAATTTTTAGATATTTCTAATTATTTGGCAGCTGGATGTTTATATGAAAAGTTCCTTAAAGCCTATGGCTGTGACATTCCAAAAGGTGTTTTTCCTTATGTATGGTTTGATTATCTTGAAAAATTAGACTGCACCTCCTTACCGGAAATGAAAGATTTTTATTCTACAATGAAGATGTCTAACCCATTAGAATCTGAGTCTGATTATGAAGAACTTAGAAATCTTTGGAATAAGAATGGTATGAGAACTTTTATGGATTATCTAATACATTACAATAATCTAGATACTGGACCCTTCTGTAAAGCCCTAACTACTTTTATAGATCTTTATGTATCGGAGGGGATACATATTTTTAAAGATTACATCACCTTACCTGGTGTAGCCAGAAAAATGATTTATGCCTCCTCAGAGAGTAATTTTGCATTCTTCAATTCAGATAACGCAGACCTATACTATACATTTAAACAAAATATTGTGGGAGGGCCTAGCATAATTTTTACCAGATACCAAGAAAAGAGGTTAACAAAAATTAAAAATTTAGAAAATAATTTATGCTAGAGTGTGGTGGGTTATGACTGTAATGGACTTTATTCCTATGCTATCAAGCAGCTAATGCCAAGCGGTGTGTATGTGAGAAGACTCCCTGAAAACCATTTTAGACCAGAGGTTAGCGAAAGATACATAGATTCATATGTTTGGTTAGATTATCTCAGCTGTAAAGATGGAATAAAAATTCGACATAAATTAAATAATCAGAAAGGGGTGAGAATAGGAAACTTTAGGGTAGATGGTTTTCGTTATCAAAATAAAACAGTTTACGAATTTAACGGATGTTATTACCACGGTTGTAAATTTAACTGCTTTATAGTTAAAAACCCTGGTCAGAAAGATTGAAAATATTGCAACAGAGGGATAAGGCTAGAAAGGACTAAATAATTTCACAGGGTTGTAAATTTGTGGCTATTCAGCAATGTCAATTTATCTCCAAAATAAAACCCAAATGCTTCTGATTTTATGAACATTACCTTCCTTCTTACTACAGGAAACATAAGGGAGCTTTAACAGACTCAAAAATTTTAACAGATGTTAAAAATGGAAGATTGTTTGGTGCTTTAGAGGTAGATATCCAGGTGGAGGAGGGGCATAAAGATTTCTTTCAAGAATATCCCCCTTTTTTGCTACTTGTGAGGTGCCAATGGAAGCAATTGGTTCACATATTCTCTCCTATTGTAACGCCAATGACATTCAATTTAAAAGTAAAAGACTTCTGATTAGTGAGCTTAAGGCTCGCAAAATTTTACTTACCACCCCCCTTTTGCAGTGGTATCTGAAAAATAAATGTCAAGTCTCAAAAATCTATCAGATAATTGAATTTCAGCCTAAACCCTCTTTCACTTCATTCATAGATAAGGTGACCCATCACAAGATTCAGGGTGAATTAGAGGCAGATAAAGCAATTATAGGGGACACCTTCAAATTGATAAGTAATTCCAGTTATGGTTCCTTTCTCATGAATAAAGCTAAACATTGTAATGTCAGATATCTAGTGGATAAGAATAAAGTCCGAAAAAACTCTTGTATTTTTAAAGATATGCAGGACATTAATGGAGTTTTTGAGGTAGAGACTTATAAGTCTAGAATTGTGATGGATAACCCTATACAAATTGTTTTTTTTTTATTTTACAATATGCCAAGTTAAGAATGTTGGAATTTTATTATGACTGCTTACTGAAATACCTTAGACCCCAATCATTTGAATTAACGGAAACTGACACCGATAGCCTGTGTATGGCTATAAATCAACCTGATCTAGATCTTTGTGTTAGGGGTACATACAGACAGAAATATCATAAGGAAATTTTTGGCTCCTGTTCTGATGAGGTGAATGCAGTCTGGTTTCCAAGACGCTGCTGCCCCCACCATAGACAAGAAAATCCCAGGGATTTTTAAGAAAAAATTCGCTGGATTTCGAATGTTATCACTCTGTTCAAAATCTTATATCATAGAGGATCAGGATGGTAAACAAAAAATATCTTCTAAAGGTATTTCTAAAAAATTTAACTGATGCTATGGCTAAATTTTCTCACACTCTAAGCACTGGGGAGACAAGTTTCTCCACCAATTTAGGATTTAGAATGAGGGATGCTAATATGTTTACCTATTCACAAACTAAAATAAGATTCAATTACTTTTATTGTAAGAGAGAGGTGCAAGATGATGGGGTCACAACCAGACCTTTAAATATAACCCTCTCACCATGGGAAACAGAATCCCTGGTAGTATCAGAGGTACAGGATCCCTTATCTAATCTCTACTATTCTCACATGAGACTAGACGCCTTATGTTATCATTCAATTGAACAAATGTTTTATCACCTTTTAGCCAGACAGTATAAAAAT
Organism: Sabellastarte sp. h YS-2021; assembly: GCA_964017235.1. Classification (NCBI taxonomy): domain Eukaryota; kingdom Metazoa; phylum Annelida; class Polychaeta; order Sabellida; family Sabellidae; genus Sabellastarte; species Sabellastarte sp. h YS-2021. The sequence goes on along the minus strand of OZ024929.1, from coordinate 188,217,026 downwards.
ATTACACTTTGTCATAATATTTTGATGGAAACAGACCCCCTTAATGTATACAATCATCTTGACAAAACATTTATCTCAAAAACTAGAAATGAAGAAATTAAGAAGGATATTATGCACCTATGTGTCTCTGAAAAGTTTAGGCAGTGTCAAAATTTTCGAGATCGACTAGAATCTGTTAATGGTAAGGCTATTTTTTATAAGCAGCCTAATTATAGTAGAGAGGATGAGGCCTATTGGGGTGTCAGTAACCCCAGTAAACTTATTCCTGTGCTTCCCCCTAATTCTCTAGCCGGGAATAACATCATGGGTGAATTACTTATGGATTTTTGTCGAAAATTATCGACTTGAAATTTTTCATTCCCAACTAAAATTAACAGGAAATTCCGAGGCTGAGGGTAAGCACCCCAACGCATTGGCTCTGAGTACTTATCACTTTTACTGCAACACTACAGACTGAGGAAATCTGTTGAGATTCTCCATTCCCAATTAAAATTAACAGGAAATTTCGAACCCGAAGGTAAGCACCACATAAACATATTAATGAGGTATTGCTTTGTGCGCCTCTGTGGACGCAATGACAGTAAGCTGTGAAGACACAGACTGAGGAACTCTGTTGAGATTCTCCATTCCCAATTAAAATTAACAGGAAATTTCAAACCCGAAGGTAAGCACACTAACGCATTGGCTCTGAATACTTTGTTAGCTTACAGCATTCCAATAAAAAAGATTTTTTTCGAATATGCACAAGTTTTTTTTTTTTTGAAGAAATAAGCAAAAGAGAATACATTTGAATGTAATAGCTTTATTTCTTATTCTGAATCATTACTTTACAAATTTATTAGTAAAAAAGCTAATGACCATATCCTCTTTACTCTTTAGCTTTACTGAAAAATCTGATACAATACTTTGTATGCTTCTTCCTCTGCTACTGTGATAGCTATAATACAAACAAAACAATCCACATGTATCTGTCTTATAATTTTGTACTCTCTTATTATTCTATTTGTATGATAATGCATTACTGAATAAATTATTAACTATGTCTCTCTTTGGTTGTTTTCCTGCTGAATCGAAGTGTTCTACAATTTCATTATTCACTCGATGCAATACCACCCAATGGCTTCCCTTATCATTGGAGTAATCCAGATTAACAATAACTAGGGAGGGATTGGGTAGTTTTTGAGGGATAAGGTCCAGGGAATACACGCCATAGAATTGATCTCGAATTTTTTCATCCAAACTCATGTAGCTTGCAATTTTGTAGCTATCCATCACCCAACAGTTACCATTCTAGCCTGATCTATCTTTAATATTTCAAGGAATTTTGCGTAGACAATAATATTTATAGTTTCTGGAAGTGCAGTCCCAAATCTAAGACTTAATCTCACATGTCCACTTCCGGAAGTCGTCATCACTTGACCGGATAGAAAACTCTGTATGTCAAATTGGTATGATGCATATCCCTTAGCATAATCTGAAAGTTGAATCATCAGGCCATTTTTTCGATCAGAATCGTTTGGTAACAGACTTAGATAAGAGGCTACATAATCTTTTTCATTGAAATTGGGTTTAAAGGGTGTATTTGGTACAGGCTGTCCATCCACACTCAATTCCATATAGTTGAGATCCATATTTTGAAAGTTAAAAGGATTTTTACTGTAATCTCCAGAATAAGCTGCATTTGAAACTAATCCAACCACAATCTTGCTAGGTACTTTACCATGGAAGATGTTATCTGTCATAAATGTGTGAGATCCTTTTGCAATACTGAAGCTTTTAATATCGCTTCTCCAAAAGGGGTACAGTGCTGGACTTGTTTTCAAAGCCTCATTATGGGCAACTAACATATCTGGATTTAAGGAGATATAACAAAACTTTTAAAATGGCCTCTGTGATTTTTAACCTCAATTTTTCTTTCCCATCTCTCATTAATCTGAACTCATTGAAGGATTGAAAAAACTTCAAGGTAACCGCCACCCCATTTATTATAGCCCTGGGTTGATCTATTCCAATGCCTGCATAGAGTAAACCCTCCACACTAGCCGTTCCTCCACTTCTAGTTGGTCTGCCTCTCTCTGTAAAGCCTGAATTACCCCCTGTGTAAGTAACAGTTTCCATGGCCCCTGGTTGATCTTTATGAAATAATGCAGCCTCTCCCTCTGATTGAACCATGTCGGTGTTGGTTGATAGAAGAAAATCAATCATTGCCTTATACGGATAATTAGCACCCACATCTGAAGATATGACTTTTTGATTTAATGCAATATCAACCTGTCTAAAAATTGAATGGAGGGTAAAGTTAATGGGCACCACCTGGTGACTAGGGGTTGCAGGTTGACCAGCTGATGGTGGCCTATCATGAATAGGAACCCCCTTCTCATCTGTAATGATGTATTTTACATGTAACCTGGTTTTAGCTAAATTGATGTAATCTACTGAGGTCCCTGGGATATTAAATTCTATGACACTGCTATCTGTGATAGCAGCAATTGGATTGAACTCCACCCAATACTCTTTCTGAATCGTTTTATCTATGGGAGGTGGCTGGAAGATGCTTAAAGGTGTCTGAATTACATCAATAATGAGTGCGAATTAGATTTTTTCTTCTTAGTCTTTAGTTTCCCTCCCTTCTGGGCAGATGATGGTGCTCTCCTACTGCTACTACGTTTCGAACTTTTATTTTTATTCTTGGTAGAAATTTTTCCTGAGGATTTCTTTGTGAACTTACTCTTTCTAGTCTTTCCACCAGTCTGTCCTTTGTGAGTTCCAGCCATGCTATTTATAGCTTTTTTCAATTTTATCTCACTCTTGGCCTGCTCCACTGCTGCCTCTGTAGGTGTAACTAATGTAACCTCTACTGGTTTGTCACTGACGTTATCTGTTTCTGAATTTTTAGGATTTAGTTCATAAAAATTTGGGTTATATCCGACTTTTTCCTCAATACATTTCTTGCAAAAGTTTAAATATTTATCAATCTTCTTTTTTAAGGTGTAATGTGAGCTGTATCGCCCCCTTTAATGCTACAGCATCGCTAAAAGAGCTATCTTTTATATAGATTTTGATTCGTCCTAAATTCGACTGCCTCACCCCCAAATAAAACCTGTCTGAAAAAATTTGGCTTCTTTTATTGTTTGGCATTACCATTCTTAAAATTGGTTCTAACGAATCTCTAACGAAACTATAGTCGCAGATATCTGAACACACCATCAGGGTGTCTGATATTTTTTCATTAAAAAAAATATCACAGAGTGCCACTTTCCAATTTCCTCTCAATTCCACTCTCTCAGGAAGTTCCACAGTGAAGTTATAACCCTTGTTATCAGGATGATACCTTAAGGAATCCTTCAAACTTAAGAAAATATAAAAATCTCCCTCTGTCATCGTCCCTCTTTTCATTCAATTATGTGCCTTAATGCAACCATAGGATAGCATTGGACTATTTATAGATCCTCCATATCAGCCTCTGGTATCCAGGAATTAAATTTCCTTGGCCATCCTTTCCATTTCACCAGCACCTCTGATATCCCCTTTCTTTTCCTTTTTTTAAGATTTTTTCTATTTTGTAGATCATATTTTCATCCAAGGATGCCAGTTGTAATTCAGGCTCGTAAAAAAATGACGTTATGACTTCATTTTGATAATCTTTTAGTTGATACATTGGGATGTCTTGGTTTAATTTTCTATCTATGGTGAAAATCTCAGCAGACCATTTTTCATCATATTCTCGATTGAAACTATTCTTTAGATAACTTATTTTAACCCTATCACCCACCTTATACTTAAATTTCACCCTTTTAGGGTTAGGTCTGGTCTTCCCCATCGACATTTTTTCATGCTTAATGCCTTTAGATTTGAGGCCACATTGATAAGACCATATGTCATACTGGTTTGAACTCTGAGCCTTTGTGGGACTCTTCTTAATAGATCTATGCCTGTAACTAGCTGTAACTAGCCGTAAAATGTTGTAAATTATCCACCCATCTGAAGGATTCTCTAGCTGTTAAATATTTGAATATTTTGAGTTTAATCGTTTTTATTACTCTCTCTGCATAATTGGCTTTAGCTTCATAATAAGTAAATATATGATCCACCTTCGAGGTTCTCAAAAATTTGGTCACCTCCGAATTTTTATATTCACTACCTTGATCACTTCTTATTTTCTGAGGTTTCACCCCTGATTCCTCAAAAATATTAGACCTGACTTGCTTCATTTCCTTTCCTGTGAGAGTATACATTGGTCTGGTATAGAGATAATGAGTAAATACATCGATGAAAACCACAAAATAGCCATAATTGTCATTTGTTTTTCTGTATTTCACCATATTAGCAGTATCTGTATCCCATTGATAATTTTTGGAGATAGAAAGGACCTTAGGTCTCTTGAAACGTCTCCTGACAGGATGATGTGATGTATAGGCCTCCTGTTTAGCTAGCCACTGTTTAATAGATCTCCTTGAAATCTTGTATTGACCATTTTTTTTCAAAAATTGGTACAATTTTTCAGCCCCACTGAAGGACACAGGACTACTGGGGTTATAATATGCATCTTTAAGCACTACCTCTATATCAGGAGAGATTTTTATTCCAGAATTTAATCCATGTTGGTTTGCACTCTCTGATAGACCCTCTGCCTCCACCCCTCTGTTTTGTAGTCGATCCTCCTTGCTGTTTAACCCTTCATCCATTGGAATTATTTGGGGATTTTTGATTGTCACTCATTCGCTTATCTACACTAGTCTCAGGCATTCCTGGTGGGGGTGACATATATAGACTCTCATTGCTTCCAGTCTCAGCCTTGGATGATGTTACAGCATTATTCAATTGCTCAGATTCCTCCTCAGCTGTATTGCTTTTATATGAGCCGTGTTTTTCATTTTCGAGATATTTTAAAAATTTTAAAAATTGTTCATGAGGTATCATTACAAATTTATTCATTGTAAAATTTGGTTGATATATTTCCTTATGCTATATAATAATTCTGAAAAAATTCTGTGATGTTTCTGCAGTAACTGAAGCCGCGCTGTAACCCTTCTTGGAAATTGTTTAATCAACCCAGAATATTTTTCAAATTTTGCCTTGGTCTTTTTACTGAGTGGCAGACGAAAAATATTGAAGAAAATCTCTGCAATGGCTTTTATTTGTGACTGATTAGCCTCTGAGAACATACACTTGTTTAAAATCTTATTATTATCCATTATAACCTTTAGAAAATGCTTTGATCTAAGGAGATTAGAAGACATACTGATCAGTAGTCTTTGATCTAGTAAGTATTTATAGCTATTTATATACGGTTAGGTATTCATCAGGAAAAATATGGGTACATAACCACGAGGTCTTATCCCTGGTAGGAGATAGATCTATCAGTAAGTAACTAAAAGATTCTGTAGTGGCGTCTTCATAGGCCAGGCAGACCTTATCACACATTCCTAACTGATTTCCTAAGATTTTTATTTGATTTATATCCCTAGGATTTTTGAATAAAATAAAATAATGTGTATTCAGGGTAATGTCTCTACTATATTTTCCCGAATGGTAGAAATTTTGTAAAATCAAAAAGACACTCAGATTTCTATGATGTGATTCTCTACTAAATAGATTGGTAATGGAGGGGCTATTCACTGCTGATGTTTGTAAATCAGATTATGATTAGAGTTGGCAATTTGCTTTATTCGAGCCTCATCTGGAACTCCTTGAATAAATTCTAAATTTTCAATTATTTTGTTGTCAAAAGAGTCCTGCCATACCCCATAAAAATAATAGACCTTCTCCATAAGGAACCTCAAACATAGCATTTAAATTCTCCAATACCTTAAACACAAAATTTGTCTTTCCAGAGCCCGTAGGACCTGCAATCATTGCAGTAGTGGGTGAAAAAAATTTGAAGATTGTTATCTCTATCTTATCTGGTGACTCACACAATACACAATCAGAAAGCGGGTTAGTCTCCTCTCTATTTATATTATTTTCACTTGCCAAGATTACATTCGCCTGCTTGCCAGATACCTCAATACCTGCCAGATATCCTACACAAAGATTTTGCTTGTATAATTCTCAAGTATTGTTGTGGCATAGAGTACATACAAATGAGAAAATGCAGGCTCAAATATTTATACTCTTAAGCTTTTTACCCGGATTAATATATTCTAAAGCTTTTTTCCAGGGAATGTGTAACTGTGAGGAGGATATGACTGTTTGTATAGATGTTGTATGGGTGGAATTTACCTATAATCCAAAAATCCGTATTTTATATCTGAAGCAGTTGGAATATCTAGATATCCATCTAGTCTTGAAAAATTTTCCCTCTTTAAAATATTGGACAATGATGGATATGATGTACTTCAACTGCAGTTGGATTAAATAAATTCCAGTGCAAATTATAGTATCCACTAATATGTGCACAGACAATGTCCAGAAAGGTGAGTTTATTAACCTATGCAGATGAAAATGTAATCTAATAGTCAGAGAAAAAATGCCTTTGGGGTCCTTAGGCTCGAGTTCGAAATTTCCTGTTATTTTTAATTGAGAATGGAGATTTTCAACAGACTTCCACAGTCTGTACATTCACAGCTTACTCTCATTGCGTCCAAAGAGGCACAGAAACAGCAATACCTCATTAATAGGTTTATGAGGTGCTTACCTTCGGGTTTGAAATTTCCTGTTAATTTTAATTGAGAATGGAGATTTTCAACAGACCTCGTAGGTCTGTAATGTCAGAGCTAACCTTCATTGGCTCAGCTTTTAGAAATTTCCTGTTAGGATTTAATATCAATGGTGAATTATAACAAAGTGTAATTTTTGCTTTTTTTTCTTAATTAGGTACAACAGAGAGAGAGATATGGAATCTTAACCAGTCCTCAGTCTCATCAACAGATCTCTGGAATTCCACTACCATTGCCCACTATTCATCCAAAGGATCTTGCTATAATATGACAAAAATTACAGCAAACAATAGCTCTCACATCCAAAGGTACTACTGGATTATGTTCTCAACCAGCACCTCATGCATTTTGTCTGCATTTCTAATCGCATGGATCCTGAAAAAAAATTACTCTGCTCTAGGTTTAACAGAGATTCGGAAAATGAGGCCAATGGGATAGAAATAAGAGATGTAGGGAATAGGGCTGATGAAGAGACTGAAATCAACCCACAAAGGTAAGAAATATAAAATAATATTGTTCAATTAATAGTTTTCCTGCGAGAAAACGAATTGTGACGTCAAATTACATAGAAACATACCTCCATACCTTGTGACATAATTTTTAGACCCTATGACGTTTTATATCACCCTGAATTCATACATTTCTGTTTACACTTTACGGAAGGTAGGCGTATTTCAGTTTTATTTTGATTTTTGTTTGTTTGCTTATAACAACTACAAAATGTTATCATGTGGAGTGTAATTTCCATGAGGAGACAGGCACATTGCATATTGTAGGGTTGAGATCGACGCAGGACTTTGAAAATTATGGTGAAAAATGTGAAGATTATGACCTAGACGTTTTGATATATGAGAAGTGTTATCCTGGAAAGATCATCCTACCCCTTAGGACTATTGTTAGGAATTATGCTAAGCTCAGAATCCTATACTGGAACTGTGAGGGAGATTGTGAATACTCAGATAGCATAGTCACTGTAATTGGATGTACCTCGGGTAAGAGATACGATACATTTAGTCTTAGTTCTGGATCTTTTGGGAGGTTTAATGTCTCCAGGTATATGTAAATATGGATATATAATTATATATCACTTTAGACCTTTGATAGTGTGCACCGGTCAGTTTGGAGAGGAATTATATTTTTCAGCCACTTATTGTATTAGCAATGCACAGGCCTGTTGAAAATCTTCATTCCCAATTAAAATTAACGGAAAATTTTGAACCCCAGCGTAAGCACACGAAGGCAATATCTCTGAAGATTTTCAATCTAGTTTTATGAAAGTAATTCGGGTGACCACTATGGTATCTGTCTAGTGATATGCATGTTAGGGTTAGGACTTTGGGGTTAGAGATGAAAATTCCAAAGTGATCAATGCTCTCTGTGGTATCTGTGTAGTGATATACCTATTAGGGTTAGGGCTTTGGGGTTAGAGATGAAAATTCATCAAATATAATCATAATGTATGAAGCACAGGGTGTAATAGCCAGTTCATATAATATTTCCTGGTTTTGTGTTTTAGATCAGGCACCAGATTCCACCCAGCTCAGACCATAAAGAAACTGATGAGGACTATGACCAGGACGATGATGCTGATGATTTAGAGACTGATGATGATGACGATGATTTCTATTCCCTTCTAGTCATTCCTATTCTGGGATTTATAGGTGGGATCGCAGCTTTCATCATTCGTCGCTTCAAGGACAGGTTATTAATCATACTATTGGATAGAATATTTGACTGTCTAGGGAGTGATGAGGGAAATAAATCTCACATGGCTGATACTGATAGTACAAGTGTTGAATCTACCTGTCCTAAAGAAAGAGCTGTCAATCTGAAATTTTCATCAGAAGATTTAAGTTCTACCTATCCTGAGACCTCATTATCTGGTGATACCTGGAACAATAGGACACAGACTGATGCTTGGAAAATATTTGATAATATGAGGGAGGAGAGGAAAATTGCTACAGATGTATCTTCAAGTCTCATTGAGGTTCTTGATAAGGCTACTCAGGTATCTGACCCTAAGTCTACAGACTTTGAGATAGAAATGGATGATCTCTCATTCCTGAGATCTGTAGATGTACTAACTGACTCTGACCAGGTTTCTGATCTCCAAGAAACCATTTTCACGGAGACCAGATCTAGTGGAAGATATAAGAAGGTCTTTATATTGAAAAAGTAGAGACAGACATTTTGTATTTTATTGTAATTTATAGTTAAGGAGTTGCTCAGTTTTAATTTGACATGATTTCTTGATCTGTAAGTCAGAGAGATGTTTGTAGAAAAATATTATATATTATTATGTAATTTCATATCATTTGTAGTCGGATATTTATTCTTGAACATTTCTTTTAGAGTGATTTTATATTATTTAAATGACATGTGAATGGTTAAAGACTTGTTACACTGTAACTTGATATGACTGAGTAAATGAAAGAGGTATAGATAGAGAGAGAGAGGTGTTTTTTAAAATTTATTCTATTTTATCTTGTAATTTCATATCATCTCTGACAATTTAGTCAGACATTTCTTATCAGAGAGTTCTTTGGAACAATATTATATATTTAAATGTTTTCAATTGTACTAATTATGCTCCTTTGATTATTATTATGTCTGTCTGATATATACATATATGTAATTTTCTTGTCAAAATACCTCATAGAGAATAATATATGTTATAATTTTCCATATTTTATTGCCACATAAAGATATATCCCTTTCAAACAATATATACATAAGAGTTTCAAATAAAAAATCCTATACAGGTGACAGTGCCTAAACCATACTAATGATATCTTTAAAAGAGGATTCTACAGAGAATCACTTTAAAAATTAAAACATTCAGCGTCACACAGTGAAAATAAATGAATCAGTCACATTGAATGGAATTGAAGGTGAAAGAAACTAGAAACTTATGTAATACATTAAAAATCAATATTAGCTTTAAATGGGAAGTCTCACAGAGAGTTTCCACATAAATCAAAATCATGATGGAGTAGAGAATAGATGAAATGTCTAGCAAGTCTAAATATTTACATAGACAATTATTTACATGGCTGTTTACCCATATCTTTTATAAAAAAACTATAGCACTAGCTTGTCGAATAAAAAAAATATCAGAGATAAATTGGTTATAAATTAACCATATATATACATATGAATTCAACGTTCATTGTTAACAGATATACCTTTTTCAAATTATTTTGAGTCCGTTACATAATCCATCATTTTGTTCGAACACTGGCTTTGCTATTCCTCTCTGTCCAGAATATTGCTGAGGCTCTGTGTGAAGAATATATGTCAATTTTCCAGATGTGTTAAGAGATTAAGGGTAGAGGCCTGAGAGTGGAGCTCATACTTCAGACCAAATTTGAAAAAAAAAAATAAAAAAAATAAAAAAAATAAATAAATTAAAAAAATTTTGATTTTCAGGACCACTAGGTGATAAATTTTAATTTTGAAGACCACTAGGTGTTTGTGGGACACAACATGCTGCAACCACTAGGGTCTACGTGCCATTGTGTGTTACACTCTAAGCACCTACTCCGATGATGTCTTAAACTTCCGGATATTAATGCTGAGCATGTAGTACAATAAAAATGGTAACAAGAGCTCATAAAAGCTCTTGTTAGTGGCAAGTCAATTTTACAGCAGGTGCATCTTAAGTGGGTGGCTCATTGCTCATAATATGTAGCCCACTGAGGAGCTATCATAGTTTCGACATCATCTGGGGATTTGCCTAGAAAAAAGGCGCAACCAAAGGCCATCTCGAGGTCTCTATTGGTTAGAGCCTCGATCAGCAATTGCTCATAGTTGGTATTCATATACATGGAAGTGGGGACCCATGTAAATAGGAAGGTAGCGCTCATTTTTGAACTGTGGATGGAGTAGGCCTTTGTGAAATGATGTTCAAGAAGGGTGGTCCTATATATGGGGCACCTCAGTTCAGGCTCAGCCCCATCTTGTCACAACCTAGAAAATTGGCAGCTACATTCCACACAGAGCAGATGTCCACATGGATTAGTGAGGATAAAATCTTGCTGATCCAGTGGATCTTTGCATACGGCACACTCAGCATGTTGCAGGAACTGTGTCAGGAAGCTTACAAATTCTGGGTATTTTTTCCTGGAAAGACAAGAAGATGAAATTTTTTTACAGACGAAAATAAATTTGAAATCTGCTGTTGATTAATTATTTATTATTTTTGTCAACATACTGCAAGAGTACAGATTCAGGATGTCTGTTGAAAATCTCCATTCCCAATTAAAATTAACAGGAAATTTCGAACCCGAATGTAAGCACCTCAAACATATTAATGAGGTATTCCTAATGGTTCAATGGTTCTGAGTATTGCGGCATTAGATTACAAGGTATCATCTATCATCAGATGAGCTTAGTTATCAAAAAAAACATTATTGTCAAAGTTACATTATTTAACATGAGTAGATTATTTACATAGGTACCGACACCAGAACAGCATACTTTTTCCACAGGACTATAAAAAAGGGCTACCATGAGAGTGCTAGAGTTTACTATCATTTAATAGGCTATGAATAGACTCGGTAGTTCATCGACATTACTTTATCTCAGCAGGAGTGTCAATTATAGTTACAAAGAGTCTATTTAAGACAGCCCCTCCCCATGTTTAAATTTTTTCCCTCAATAAAAGTATAAGTTCTGATCCAATTTTTATATATTAAAAATTACAATAAAAATAAATCTTTGGTACTTACACGACAAAGGCTGGCAGCACATCATTCAACACGATGTAACAGACCATGGCCTGTTGAAATTGTCCCTCGTCTATTAAGCTCATGAGCTGGAAGAAGGTGACCATGTTAGAGATCACATGGTTTGGCCTGAAGAGGTCGATTCTCCTACCTAATTGCACAAAGTTATCCATTATTTTGTAAAACTGACAGGTTGAGAGAGCTCGAATCACAATTTGACACAGCCTGAATGAATCAGAAAACAGTGGTAGCTGGGGTTGGTTTGGGGCGACTTTTATAATGAAAATTGGGTCTGAAAGCTGTAGCCACTATCTGAATTAAAACAATACAAAAAAATTTCTACAGGTGGGGATGATTTAATGTCTCCTTGTCTGAATAATTAAAGGGGACTTTCCACGTCTACCTCCCCCTTGGCTGATTCATCTAAATGCGAACATTCCTCACATGTCAATTTTGAATGGTTAGGTTGATCAGGTTGAATTAAACATGGAACATATGTATATATCTCCATACGTTCGCTATACATCTGGTTACATACTTTCACCAATTCTTCCCATTCTTTGGATTTGCAGGATAGGCCTTCAAGGTCTCCCTTGGCATTGGTCTTCCATTTCCTGATACCTACAGATTTATAGGGACTATTACAGGCTACATAATAGGAGCTGCCAATATGTACTTTCTTCTCTATTCCTTTGTCTCCTTTAAGAATAGCCTGCAGAGCATGGTTAATTAGTTCAGAAAAATGAACTAATACAACCAATTTTGAGATATTGAGCTTGATCCCTGGGTTGGTGACAATCTGACCGTCCCATTCCTTTAAATGAACAGACTGCACTTCTCCAGCTTCCCCATGAAACACCACATACTTCTTGGAGCCCAGATGGAAGGTTCTTCTATAGGTAACAAAGAATGGATTCTCTGTATAGTTCATTGCAGAGATCGCCCCATGGCTTTGAGGCTCTGAAATATGATCTTTTTTCTTATTTTTAATCTGCAGTAAGAGATCCTTCTTATTCTTCTTCAGAGCAGGTTTCCCAAAGACTTGAGCCTCTGCCATATTCACTGGGTGATTGCTTCCTTGCTTTTTTTTCTTGTTAGATTAGTAGTTCAGATGATGTGTAAGGAGTAGTGTAAGAGTATGGCTTTTTATAGACCTTGAGGGAATGAGTATATAGCATGACTCAGAATTTTCTCCCAAAAATGACTAGTCAGCATATGCTTTGTCTGAGACTACTTAATCAGCAAATGCATTGTGTGAAAATTATTTACTCAGCAAAAGGCTTTGTGTGGAAGAAATACTTGCTCAGCAAAATGTATTGTGGGGAGACTTAAAACCAGACTAATATATCTAAATATTAAAAGCCAAGAAAAATACAAAAATGATTGAAAACAGATTTTATTGATACCATTACTTAACAATTGCAAATTCACTATGAAAACCAAGCTACTTTATCAGGCAGACATCTGTCCGTCCTTTATATCTGTGACTAGGTATAAAAATATAAGTCAATTTTCATCTAATAAGTTTCTAAAGATGATACATATTGTATGCAACACATGATCATCTGTGTAGGGTAACATCTTCTCTTGGACAGATGTCAGTTCTCTTTAACAGTTATTTATCTCTTTTTTATCTTCAGAGGTGCATGTCTTACATCTGTCTTCGCTAGAGTATTGTGTCTGTCTTCCATCTGTCTTTGGTAAAGTATTTTGCTACAATTGACAGGTGTCTTTCTTCTATCTGTGTAAGGTAACATCTCGTAAGTATTCAATTCATTCAGTAATTTTTAATGTCTCTTTATCTTCAAGAGGAAAGAGAGAAAAAGGTATTTTTGGGCATTAACATTTTCACAAATTCACAGGTGGGTGCATGCCTTTTATATTTATCCATTGGTACATCATAGGTCTCCCATTCAATAAGAGATATTTTACACTGGGGCAGATAACCTTGTCCCCCTCCCCTGTATAGAGGAAACCAGCACGGGTTAAGGCATCTGGGCGAATCGGGTGAAACTTCGGCCATGTTCTAAATATAGCATATCTCTCATCATATCCAGAATAATCAGGAACCTTAAATATCCATCTTCCCACATATGGTGTGGGTTTATGACATAAATGTAAACCAGTAGAGGTACCACAGGGAGGTTGAATTCTTTGATTTGAGTTGTATCTAGCTGAAGAATTCATTGAAAAACCTCCAAACGAGGCGGCAGATTGAGTAGAGGCAGACTGAAGATTAGATGATCTAGCATCAGTCTGGTCTTCAACTGGTTTACTTGCTGGATGAACAATCTCACTATCCTTATCAGATATGTTGGAGGCAGGATTAGAAAACATGTTGTTAGAAGATACTGTTAGCTTGATAGCTAAAAAAACAATTGAGTTTATAAGCTGAAGTTTAGCGTTTATATAGACTGACAAAATCCTAGTATTCAGCAGTTTTCTAAAGAAAATCAGGATACACTGATTATTAGCTAACCCCAAAGCCCTAACCCTAATCAAAATTGTGCATAAAAGTAGGGGATTAAACTGCGCCTATACAGTGATTATTAGCTAACCCCAAAGCCCTAACCCTAATCAAATAGTGTGCAGGAAAGTGGGAGATTAAACTGTGAGTGTATATGAGGCGACAGATTGCATTCGTGTGCTTACCCTGGGGTTCGAAATTTCCCGTTAATTTTAATTGGGAATGGGGATTTTCAACAGAGCAATGTAGCTAGCATACATTGTGTGAGAACTCAAATCAAAATGCTGATCCTTTACGTTACAATGAAGTCTAGATTTATTTCATTTTAAAAATTTATAGCTACTTCTTCCAGCCCCATTACATATAGCTTGAGGCTTCATTTTTTATTTCACATGTAATATTGATCTACTATCGAGGCCCATTAAAGGGTGTGGGATAGCAGACAAAGCCCTATTAAATGTTGGCTAGCAGACAAAGCCTCATTAAACAACACTTCTAGCAGACAAAAGCCCCATTAAACAACACAGCTGTGTCATGATTCATTTTTTCAGTAGTAATATGATCTCGTAGGCTAGAAGACAAAGCCCCATTAAAAGCTTGGCTAGCAGACAAAGCCCCATTAAACAGTTGTAGCAGACAAAGGCTCATTAAATGACTTCTAGCAGAGAAAACCCCTTTATAACAGGCCCATTAAAACAATTCTAGCAGACAAAGCCCCATTAAACAACACAGCTGTGTGATGATTCATTTTTCAGTAGTAATACAATCTAGTAGGCTAGAAGACAAAGCCCCATTAAAAGCTTGGCTAGCAGATAAAGCCCCATTAAACATTTGTAGCAGACAAAGGCCCATTAAAACAGTTCTAGCCCCATTAAAACAAGTCCCATTAAACAGTTCTAGCAGACAAAGCCCCATTAAAACAAAGACATATTTTTTTACAACTAATATTGATCTAGTATCGAGGCTCATTAAAGGGTGTGGGCTAGCAGACAAAGCCCCCATTAAAACAAGCTTGGGCTAGGAGACAAAGCCCCATTAGACAGACAAAGCACCATTAAAATAACACTGCTGTGTGATGATTAATTTTTGTTTTATTCACAAGTAATATTTTTGATCTAGTATTGAGCCCCTTTAACTGACAGAGGCGGTCTCAAACATCTGTATAGAGCTAGTATCGACCCTCCCACGTCTAGCCATCAATCTACCATCTGCAGCAACAGCTGCACAGCTGTCAAAAAAGTGACATGATTGATGGGAAACTCGACTCGATATACACTCGATATATACTACTATTGGTCCTAGAGGTTTGGGATAGTAAACCAACATTTTGGAAATCATGGGCTTGGAATCTTATGTTGTGGTCAGATTTGACCTTAGGCCCCTCCTTCAAGGTCAAAAGAGGATGGCCAAACTTATAAGGGCTTATAACTCACTTATTATTGGTCCTTGAGATCTGGGATGGTAAACCAGCCTCTAGGAAATCATGGGCTGGAAATCTTCTGGTGTGGACAGATTTGACATTGGGCCCCCTCTTCAAGGTCAAACGAGGATAGCCAAACTTAAAAGTGCTTATAACTCACTTATTGTTGGTCCTAGAGTTTGCAATGTGAAACCAACCTACAGGAAATCATGTCCTGCGAATTTTCTGATGTTATTGAATTTGACCTTGGACCCCTTCATCGAGGTCAAAAGAGGATAGTGAAACTTATTATTGTTGGTTTTTCTGCATTTAAAAGAAAATGATTCAAGTTATTTTGCTAAAGTTAGCCATACATTTGGCTTGCTTGGTATTGCATTTGGCACTGTTAGCTCTGTGGGTAAGCGAGTAAGAGCTATTAAGGTACGCTCGAAAATTTTTGACCCAGGAGGTATTAGAGAAGTATTCTATTCAAAAGTGATTTTCGCCACTTTTGGAGGCCATCTTGTAGTTTAGTGGAAAAGAAAAAAGTGAGCCATTGCTTGGAAACTGTAACAGATAGAGATCCATAGGGTAGTGGAAAAGTATCCTATACATAAGGGTAAAATTTCAATTTTCATAAATTTTGGCGGCCATCGTTGATTTTAGCTGAAAATAAAAATTTAAATATCTTGGAAACCATATATAAGAGAGCAATTTCGAGTGGATTTTTGACCTGGAGGGTAGTAGTGAAGTAGCCTATACAAAAGGATAAAAGTTGAATTTTTGCAAATTTTGATGACCATCTTGGATTTTAGCTGAAAATAAAAAAATTAGAAATATCTCCGTAACAGTAAAAAGATGGAGCAATTTCAAGTGAATTAGTGAGAAATTTACATACTTTGTCGTCAAATACTCACCTGACAAAATATCTTTATATTTAGCAATTTTATGACCAGCTTTTACTGTGCCTATGGGCTACTTTTCAGATACTGACCCCTGACTGACTAATAAATTTGACTTTTATGACAACTTTTCACTGTCTGAAATGACTACCTTTCCTATATATTGTGTGACAACTATGTTTGCATGCATTAGTCATAAACTAGTCACTTTTGGCTAACTAAAGGCAAATATATTTGACAATTTTATGACAAACTTGTTACCGTGCCTGAAAAGACTATACCTTTTACTTATTAACAAATGAGTGTGATATATTAATCATAAAAGAGTCACCTCTGAAAAAAACTAACAAGTGTAGATCAGTCAGATGTGACTACTTTGTGACTAATCTATGACAAACATTCATTGTAAATAAGTAAAAGGTAGTCGTTTCAGGCACGGTACAAAGTTTGCCATGAAAATGTCAAATATATTTGTCTTCAGTTTTCAAGAGGTGACTAGTTTTTGACTAATATTTGACAAACATACAGTTTTCAATGTGGAAAAGGTAGTCATTTCAGGCACAGTAAAAAGTTTGTCATAAAATTGTCAAATATACTGATCATTAGTTAGTCAGAGATGACTATTTTGTGACTATGTGGTGACTGATATATGACATACTATTGACTAATATGTTTGACTATCTTTGGACAAACTTGTTACCGTGCCTGAAAAGGCTATACCTTTTACTTATTAACAAATGAGTGTGATATATTAATCATAAAAGAGTCACCTCTGAAAAAAACTAACAAGTGTAGATCAGTCAGATGTGACTACTTTGTGACTAATGTATGACAAACATTCATTTGTAAATAAGTAAAAGGTAGTCATTTCAGGTACGGTACAAAGTTTGCCATGAAATTGTCAAATATATTTGTCTTCAGTTTTCCAGAGGTGACTAGTTTTTGACTAATATTTGACAAACATACAGTTGTCAATGTGGCAAAGGTAGTCATTTCAGGCACAGTAAAAAGTTTGTCATAAAATTGTCAAATATACTGATCATTAGTTAGTCAGAGATGACTATTTTGTGACTATGTGGTGACTGATATATGACATACTATTGACTAATATGTTTGACTATCTTTGGACAAACTTTTTACTGTGCCTGAAATGACTACCTTTGGCACAGTGACAAGTGTATGTTTGTCATATATTAGTCAGAAAATAGGCATCTCTGACTAACAACTAGCAAGTGTATGCTAGTCATTAATTAGTCATTAACTTGTCATTAGTTAATCAGAGGCGACTTTTCTGACTAATATATGACAAACTAATGACTAATAAAAGTTGTTTACTGACAAGTTTATGACTAGATATACTTGACGAGTTTTAAACAAATAAACACTAGTCATTAGGGTAGTCATCTCAGGCACATTAATGCTACCTTTTTTGTCGCTTATTTATCATTTCGGTTTTCAGTGTACCTACCTTCATAAACTCCCTTCTGTAAACTTCTTCAACTATGCCACGTGGGTAATACTAAAAACGAAATAGTGACAAACATTAATTGGTCATAATTCGAGAGACAAATAAATTACAAACGTTAATTCGACCGCGGTTTTCAGTGCAGAGGCGATTTAGTGAAATGATTGTAGCTAAAAATGAAAACTGACTTCTCTGTATGTCTCTGGAGGATGACCCAAGGCCTTTAGGCCTTCAGATCTAGTTTTTAATGTCTTCATATGTACATGTACTACCCTGGATTAAAATAAATAATTGATAAAGTGCATGATATATCTGTTTTCCCACTAATGCGGATTTACTGTATATGGAACTTGGAAATAAATCTTTTCATCTCAATGGAAAAAAATAATAAATATGATAAATACTTCTTCCTCTCTCAATGTGTAGGCACCTAGCATGATTGTTTTGCCTAGGTGATTTAGTAAAAAACAAAGGACAACTTATATAAGAATTATCATGGAATAAGACTTTTCCCAGCAGGCACGCAACTTTGAAATCTGGTTGAATCCAACGTTGAAATCTGGTTGAAATACGTGTAGATTTTGCAAACCGTTTTTAGTTGGATCCCGCCGGTGAAATCATGTTGAAACCAACGTTGAAATCAGGTTGATTTCAATGGGTGAAATCTGGTTGAAATATGTGTAGATTTTGCAAACCGTTTTTGGTTGGATCCAACCAGTGAAATCAGGTTGAATTCAATCGGTGAAATCAGGTTGAATTCAGTGGGTGAAATCTGGTTGAAATACATGTAAATTTTGCAAACCATTTTTGGTTGGATCCAACCAGTGAAATCAGGTTGAATTCAATTGGTGAAACCAGGTTGAATTCAATGGATGAAATCTGGTTGAAATATGTGTAGATTTTGCAAACTGTTTTTGGTTGAATCCAATTTATGAAATAGGGTTGAATTAAATGGGTGAAATCAGGTTATTTACACTGTCTTTTTTATTTGACTCATTGTAGCTTGTGTGTCATAATTATAGCTTCTTAATAAATATTATACAATAACTAGCCATATGCATATTTTACACATTGGATACATCTTCAAAGCAATTAATTCTTCCAAGATGACATGTTTTCATGAATCATTGTATATTCAATATTCTATTTCTGATGACATTGTAATAACACATAATTTTGCATCAGCTTTCAAATATAATTGCTCAAGATATGTAAATCCGTATTTTCCAACTAGATATCCATTTTTATGTTAATATTACGACTGGTATTATTCAGTGCCTTCAATTGAAATTCTTTTTGTGAAATTTTAAAATAATTTTTTTTCTTTGAAAATAACAATTGTGACATTATTTATATATTCAGTATTTTATCCAATCAGTTTTTTTTGAATGTTTTATTAAGTTGGCTGTAATTATATTGTAATTATAAAGAAGCTATAATCATGTAGCAAAGCCACAATGCTCAGTTCAGATGCTTGTGTCTCATACAACTTTGTCATAGAAAGTGAAAAATACACAAGAAAAGCCACATTTGTAGAACTCCACCAATAACTCCCCACCTTAATTAGTTGTCAGTTCTGACCACAAAAAAACAAACCTAAAGAAGTAAACACCATACATTCAATTGAGCAAGGGTAAACCCCTACCTCCACCCCTGCTGTGCAATCTAATTACATGTACTTTTAGTCACAGTCTAATGTTCTGTGTAGCAGTGTACAGATAAGAAAAACCAGGACCCCCCAACCTCACTGTTGTGTGATAATATAGAGAAGTTTTCAGTGTAAACTTGCAAACTGAAAACTAGTTATTTGTGGATGGGAGAATTTGAGAAACAAATTCAAATTACTAAGTTTTGATGAATAAGTTTGAATTTATCTTTTTTTTTTATTTAAGATAAGTTTGACTTCAAAATATATTTTTTTTAATTATCAGGAATTGCATTAATCAAACTAGAATTATAAATTATAAAAATTATATTTGGGTGCATCAGTTTTGTTGTTGCTATAAATTAATAAGGAGAATGGATAAAAGCTACAAGTACATGCACACATAATCTTTGTTATCTTTATAATCTTTAAAAATTAGTCTTTGCTTTACAAATACCTACAAATTCAAAAACTATTGCAATAATAATTCTTTCAAAAAGTTAGACTTAATTACTATATATCACCCTCTAGAAAAAGAATTTTCAATCAATGATCACTAGTCATTAATTTCCCAATATTCAACCTGTTTTCTGTTCAATAACATGACTAAGATTTCATGTCGAAAAACCTAACTTGATTTAGTGGTGATTTTTTATGAAGTATCACTACTTTTTCCAGTCAGACATCCAGCTTTGAAATAGTATTGCAATTGTGTCAGTGTCAATTTTTCAACCAAAAATCACCATGATTTCTGGTCAAAATATCACTACTTTTTCCATGTCAGAAAACTAACTTAGATTTAGTAGTTGATAATGTGCATTTCAACGTCAGGACCTGTTTTCAACTCTAAATCAACGACATTTCAAGGCGTGTGCCTGCTGGGTTGCCAATTAGCACAAAGTATAGGGAGTATTCCTAATTTATAATCTAAGTAATACTTAACAAAGCGGAGGTTGATGAATACAAAATTTATGTACTACTTTGGTAAGTAAAAAATCACTCCTAACTTGGATCTAAGGTGATCTTAGCAAAGTGTTTTTGAAGAATAAGGTCCCTGAATTCAGATGGTCGCCCATCTAGGTACTGACCAGGCCCAGTGCAGATTTTTTTATCCAGGAAGCTTATCGTGAAAAGAGACAGTTGGCGTATTTCGCAACTGTAATCCGTCGAATCTAGATTCCATAGATCAAAAGATTCACTTGTGTTGTGACTTGAATATGAATCTGGATTTATAAATATATGTAATTTATATGTAATTCATAATAATATATGCTATTTATGTTATGTTTTAAATTTGGATTCAGGTCTAGAGAAAATTGTATTTCACAAATCTAGCTAATCCAAAGAATCCAAATCTGAATCTAGATTCGACGGATTACTGTTGTGAAATACGCCTAGTTTACTTTCACTGCAAAATTGACGGCAAAAAGTTGTTATTATTCTTAGAATACCGACAGTGTTTGTGGAAGAGTGGCAAAGGCAAATAATTTTTCTTACTAAATACCATATTTCCATCCCCCAAATAAAATAATTAAAGTATTGTCACGCTTCTATTTTATTTCATCATAAATATATTTCAGTAATATAATTCGCAAGCCAAATCTGTCTGTTTACCAGGCTACTGATGTCAACAGCAGCACATTTCAGTTTGCTGCAATATTGTCCAATATTGGTGCGGCTAACAGAAAATGCACTGGCGAATTTATTGTTTCTTTTTGTTTTTCCCCATCAGAATTGGCCCACTACTGTTTGGCGCCGTTGTAACGCGAAAACCACGGATCTCATTTATTACTGTATTTTATTGCTGTTAAATGATAATTTAAGAAATATAATGTACAAATATCGATAACTTTCAACAATATAGTGGATATTATATTAAACAAAGTGTTTTTGGTTCATAATATAACCATTTCTGCGCATGCGATGGCGTGGAAACGGGTAAAAAGACAGGAAGAAGAAAAATTTCATGGGACGACGTATCATGGCACAAACCGGACGTCTAAATAGTTACTAGGGTGGAAACCGGTAAACGGACACGAAGATAAACGGTCTCCAGATTGTTGTTTATACCACTCAGATATGCAAATCTCTGAAAACTACCTTTGTGTTCAACCATGTAATAACATTCGGTTGTCATCCGTAAAACCTGTACACTTTCACTAGACCGAGTTTCTGTCCCGTGCTATTGATATACTGATGGACACAATGGCGAGGGACAGCGCTCACATGTACGCCGTACTTGTTTTCTGTGTAAATTTGAACTGTTGGAAATTATTGCATTAACCTTAGAAATTCTTTGATACGTCTACATAGCTGGTATGCGTGCAAATCGCGACCAAAACGACTCGCACCCAACAACTCGCACACACAACTCGCACCCAAAATTGAAGTATTTGCTCTTCAAACGGCACTTTTATTTAGGACATGGCTATTTATAAAATATTGCTAGGAAACCTAATGTTAAACTGTATATATTTTCGAATAGACAGTGTTAAATATTTAATTAAATTAATCACGTTTGCAGATGAAAAAAACTTTGTCTTGAGTGAGGTTTCAGTAACAATTGATTTCATTGGTTAATTAAAATAATCACGTTTGCAGACGAAAAGTAGACTGGTTGCCTGGATCTTCTGTTTGTAAAATATGGCTGGAAACCCATCGTGGCTTCATATTTTCTTATGTATAAGCTGCTTTTTATTATAAAATATTGCTAGGAAACCTAATGTGAAACTGTATATATTTTCGAATAGACGTATGTTAAATATCATTTATTTGTTTTTGGGGTGCGAGTTGTGTGTGCGAGTTGTTGGGTGCGAGTTGTTTTGGTCGCGACTTGCCGGTAATTCACATAGCTGTATCTAGGTTATAATGCATATGCACTAAACTGCTTTTACAAGCCAAGAATTTCTCTTTTGCAGATAGCAGTGCACTGTTAAAGGTTTGTTTACAGTTTAAAAATAGGTTGAACTATACACATATCGGTAGGATAGACATTAAATATTATTGAACGGCACATATACATAGCTCAAAGAATGTAAATAACACTTTATACTTGAGAAATTATGTGTACAAATATGCCGTTCAAAATTTACACAGAAAACAAGTACATGTGAGCTCTGTCCCTCGCCATTGTGTCCATCAGTATATCAATAACAATTGGCGATGGGACAGAAACTCGGTCTACACTTTCACAAACCCAACAAGGAAGTCCCAGTGACATAAAAAATAAGTTAGATGTCATCAGGAATTTCTGTTTACAAATTGTGCCAAGTTGAGGCACAGATTTCATGTAGAAATATTATTGCCCCTTAAAAACTCCTCTAAAACATTTATTGTTTTGACTTTTTGTTGTTAAAATACATTTATAGTTTGCGCTTGTGTCAATTTATACTGCTTCTAGGCATATCTTGGCTACAGGCATAACTTGGCTGCCACTCATTTGAATGTGTCAAACAGACAAATGTGTGGTTGCACAGGGTTTAAAAGTGGTAATTATCATAACTCTTATAATAGACCATTCAAGAATGATACAGCCCTTTAGATTTATAGAAATTTCAAAATATGATGATGGCGGCCAAGTTATGTCTAGAAGCAGTATAATCACTAGAAATCCATGATAATGTTGTAACTCACCAGTAACTGTTTCCAGCATCCCATTTCCCCGGTTTCTGCTGAATTACTGACTGTATAAACGTTCTTTATAACTGTCTTTTCACTTTATATGATCTGTCATTGTTCACTTACACAACTATCTGCAAAACTTCATTGTCCTTATTCGTAAATGGCGACTTTTAAACTGCTAGTATCACAATATCTGAATAGAATCTCGCATCATCACCTTCACCTTTAATATTGCTCTCTTAAGTGGCTATTCTGACGGCGAGATCCAAAAATAACCACAAATAACGATTTTAGGTCTAATTTGTGCCAAGTAACGGTGGGAAGCAATAGCTGATGTATCTTCATCAAGTTTCGCACTGAACCATTTTAATAAATTAATATAAATTTTACTTATTCTTTTTTCTGGCCAAGATTTGTTCAAATTTGAAAGGTTTGTCTCTGCATCTTTTATCTATGTCCTTCAAGTGTTTGAAAGATCTGTAGCAATTCACCCAATATGCAATGATGGCTTCAGATAAGTAACACATTTAAAGGTATTACATCACTTATTACCTACTTCATAATTGAGTACAACACATTTACAGAGTTATAAAATTCAATTAATGAATATTTATAAGCCTATTAAATGTATATGCTGGAAAAATTGAGTAATATTGTTAAATACCAGGAATTAAAGGTTTTACTCAAACATTTTGTTTATGTGCCAGGTTTTCAACTAAATAATACCCCGGAATCAAGTGGATAATCCCTCACCAAAAGATAAGTGACTGTGTTTGATAAATTAAAAAGATCCACAAAGGCACCACAACTAGGCGTCAAGGTGTATTTCATGATGAATGAACCTTGGATAGTGGCAATAAAGGTGTAGAGGGAAAGCTGGTAGCAATTATAGTAATAAGAATTAATGTAACTCTACTGCACACCTGATACACAAGACTGCTTACATCAAAGCAATTCCACTAAAAAGGATTAAATATACAGCCACAACAAGTAAGAGCCTTTCTTTCTGAGACTAGAGCAAACATTCATTGTCAGTATCGAAATAGCTGACACCAAAACTCTGTGTGAATCCTTTCTTTTTACAACAAAATAACTCTTTACGTTATTTCTATGTACAGACTGAAAGGGAATTATGGGTATTTGTAATTTTGATCTATTGTTCTGTTATTGCTTGACTCATTCAGATTGTCTTTGACTAAATAAAACTTTTTTAAAATTCAGTTTCCAATTTATATACTGTTTGTTGGGATTAGTTTTAATAGGATAATATTTTATTGGTTATTAACTCATATTGTTGGACCTGTGAATGGAACTTGGTAATGTAGAATGAGACATATTCCTATGAAATTTGCTCCAATTTCAGAAGATACTGCTGAAGATAAAGATTTGTTGGATTAACAAGACAAGATGGCAGAGAGGCCAGATACAAATGATGCAAGTGCCGACACTGGAAAGACATTGGATGTGAATGCCTCAGTATTAAATAAGAACTGCACCACAATGACCACTGAAAGGTCTCCGGGGAGTAATGACACTGTGCATTCACCTGATCATCAAAATCAAACAAGTGAGGAATCAGGTTTTGGGGAATTAGTTGCTCAGGACTTGCCTTCCTCTGCTGCAGACTCAGAAACAGTCAGTGAACCATCCTTATTGGTGTCCAATGGAGTGAGCAGTCATCCAGGTAATGCAGCTAATGTCCCCACCAATACAGTATCAACAGAAAATACTGTGCAGAGTGGAGTGGGAACCAGTACAAATGGTACAAACAATACAGACACCAGTCAGAATGGAGCACAAAATGCTGCACATCAGACTCCAAGGACAAATGCTGCACCAGTAGGAAACCGAGCCAACACTAGAAACATCCCCCCACAAGCTGGAAACCAACTGATCAATGTGCGAGACCGCCTGTTCCATGCACTCTTCTACCGTGTGGCTCTGACATACGCCCGGGCAGTACCAAAACCACTGCGACGATTCATAGAGTTTGGTATATTTCTCAAGGTGTGTTTTGAATTAGTGTGTGCTCAGTTCAGAATACTTATCACACTGTTGTTTTTTAGTACGTCTAAATGTACTCAAAAAAAAAAAAAAATGAAATAACTATGGTCTGGTATCAATGTTCCTTTATGTCAAGCATTTAGGGTCATATCTGAACACACAATGATGTCTACATATGTAAGAGTTTATTAATTGAGAAATTTTTGTAAGCTACTGACATTGATAAACGATTCTTGTCTCTTAATTTTGTGCAGCAAATACTCTTTCCTTTATGACTACGTTTTTACATCTGTGTTGAAATGTCCCTGTCTGCAGGCGCTGGTGGTGCTCTTCATTTTGGCATACATCCACATTGTGTTTGCACGGGCCCCCATCAACTGTCTGGACCACATCAAAGACACCTGGCCCCGCTCTGGCATCTTACGTGTGGAGATTGTACGCAATGCCTCCGCAGACTACAACATACTTGACTCCTATGAAAAGGAGTATAGTGACCTGGGTATTGAGGATATATTGAGTGGGTTCAGTTCTCTGGACGACCTGGAGATAGATGGGCGGCGGCTTCATCCCCTGGAAGACAATGGGACCGTGTATGGAGAAGAAAAGCCACTCACAGGTATGTGTGGAAAGGGGAAAACATAAGGGTAATTTACAAAAAAATGGTAAGCAAAACAAAAAAAAATATTTACAAGTTTTTATTATGAAAGGCCTTGTATCAAAAATGTGTAAATTAGGAGGCTGCCAATGTAAAACTTTCCTGGTTCTGGGATTCCGCATTTAATACTCTAAATCGAATAGGCCACTGACAGGAAGTGAAAGTCATGAGATCAAAACATGACAGTTTTTACCCCACGGCCCTTAAGGATGTGTCAGTGTATTGTTTTCACCCATGGTTTCCGGATGGGCGGGCATGCAGCGGAAAAAGTTTGTCCGGGCTATATCTCAGATACTGTAAGGTGCAGGAAGTTGATACTTGGTAGGGACATTGATTAGGGGGTATATCTCAGAAACCGTAAGGTGTAGGAAATTGTTACTTGGTAAGGTCATTGGTTAGGGGGTATATGTGTGCAACGTCATGGTGTGACCTTGGTTTGACCTTTGACCTTGTCATAGTGACCATTAGTTTTAAAATCTTGTCTGGGCTATTTCTTGGATTTCAGAAGGTGTGAAAGGTTAACAGTTGGAAGGGGCATTGGTTAGGGGGTGTAGGTGTGCTTCATGGTGTGACCTTTAACTGTGGCTCTGCCAAAGCTCGTTCACCTTCCATATTTAAGACATCTTTCTCTTTTGGGATATTAGAATACTCATGAATACAAATTTGAATGCAAGTACCCAGGCTTGGTGAAATACTAGATTTAATTTGTTTCAAGACCACAGGATAAGCAGTTTTGATTTGTGTTAACCATGAAGTGGAGAGCCTTGTTTTAGTTTCAGATCAGGGCCCTGTACCTGACAGTATTGTGGAGTTACCACACCAATGGAGTGGGGGTTTGAGGCTGTCGGAGCAGGTGGAGAACAGAGATGCTAGCGATGAGGAGAAGAAACCTGAGGCGGTGTTGGAACAAGAAGGGGGTGGTGAGGGGCGAGTGATAATAGGGGAAACTGAGGCAACTGGTGAGACAGAGGAACTGAAGGAAGAGAAAGACTCAGGTAATCTGACAAATTTAGCAGAATTGTTAAAAAGCTGTAACATTTGTCAGCTGTTTTTATAAACAGTATTAAACACACCCCGGTTTAGAATGTCTCAGTCTGTTTACTCCAATAAGGTAACAGAAAGACGGTGAAAACATGTGAAAGTTAGTGTAGTTGCAGATTTTATGTTTCTGTGAAGTATTTATATTTGCGGCATTATTTCCATGTTTAAGATGAGCAGCAGATGTCTAAGAGGATAATCCTCACACACAAGTGTTGTTATATATACATTTCATTAAAATGTTGCTCCATTTCGAGAGACTTCCCTTGTGACATGTCATTAAGAAATGTAGTGCACTGCCTCATAATGATCTCCCAGTATAACCTTTGTAATACAATATTCATTTGTGTGGACATATTCGACTAAAACTGGATTCGTTTGAATTAGTATAAACGCAAGTAAAATGCAGTTTTTTTATTGCATAAAAACGTACTTACATAATCCCAACAAATGCTTACGTGACCTACCGTTCGGTCAAGGACACAGACAATGTGTCTCGCCATTTTTTTTCTACTGAAAGTACACACGTAAACCCCAGCGGGCACCTGCTGGAGGTTATATATTCTCTGTAAGTTGCCATTCTTTTTTTGACCGCAAAAAGTGAGGTCTCTAAATCACGTGGGATTTCCTAGCTATATGTTAAACTATGCAAATTAGAAAATGTGATGTCACGGAATTCTGTGAGATTTCCTACCAATCTTTTAAAATAAAATAGGCATAGTAGAAAGAGTGATGTCACAGATTTCCCAGGAATTTCCTAACAATATTTTAAAATAAAATATGACGAAAAAAGGGTTGAAATGATATAAACATTATCTTATCTTAAACGCCTGTACACATGCATCTAGTTGGGGATTAAAATAAGGGTCTAACTTGGTTCCATGTGGTTACACTCGATGTATCAAATGAACCATTAATCGTCCCAGTACTAGTGTCCACTAGTGGTAAAGACGGTAAACCGGATAGTTCATTAAGCGTCCCGCAAGGGATGCTTGTTTGTGTATGGGAGAGCTTCCGGCTCCGCAGGCTCCGCATTTTGTTTTCCTTATAACTCTGTAACCGTTAGGCGGATTCTTTTCAAATTTGGCAGGTTTAGGCAGTAGCCTTGGGGAATTTTTTTGAATATGCTGCAGTGACATTTCAACCAATCAGAGAGGTCACATGACCAAAAATGTCTTTTTTCGATGGGGAAGCTTGTCTGGATGATAACTTGAAAGGAATTTTATCAATTCACTTGAAACTTGGCAAATACATTCATTCTATTAAAATCTGGAAATCATTAGATTTTGGCATTGATTGGTCAAGAAATGGCCGAGTAATTAATGATTAATTAATCATTACGAATTTTCCAAATAAGGAAAACACAAAAATGCTTATATCTCGAAAACCGTGCTAGATAGAGCGATTTCGACGAAATTTTTGACCCGCAGGGTATCTCTGTGGAGTAGTTTTCCCAATTTTCAAAAAATTTTTGTCTCGCCCAAAATGGCGGCCATTTTGAATTTTCGAAATTTTCGCAAAAATTGCAAAATACAAAAATGCTTATATCTCAAAAACCGTGCTAGATAGAGCAATTTCGACAAAATTTTTGACCCGCATGATATCTCTGCGGAGTACTTTTCCCAATTTTCAAAAAATTTTTATCTCGCCAAAAATGGCGGCCATTTTGAATTTTCGAAATTTTCGCAAAAATTGCAAAACACAAAAATGCTTATATCTCGAAAACTGTGCTAGATAGAGCGATTTCGACGAAATTTTTGACCCACAGGGTATCTCTGCAGAGTAGTTATCCCAATTTTGAAAAAATTTTTGTCTCGCCAAAAATGGCGGCCATTTTGAATTTTCGAATTTTTCGCAAAAATTGCAAAACATAAAAATGCTTATATCTCGAAAACCCTGCTAGATAGAGCGATTTCGACGAAATTTTTGACCCACAGGGTATATCTGCAGAGTAGCCATGCCAATTTTCAAAAAAATTTTCTCTCGCCAAAAATGGCGGCCATTTTGAATTTTCGAATTTTTCGCAAAATTGCAAAACACAAAAATGCTTATATCTCGAAAACCGTGCTAGATAGAGCGATTTTGACAAAATTTTTGATCCACTGGGTATCTCTGCAGAGTAGCCATGCCAATTTTCAAAAAAATTTTATCTTGCCAAAAATGGCGGCCATTTTGAATTTTCGAATTTTTGCGCAAAAATTGCAAAACACAAAAATGCTAATATTTCGAAAACCGTGCTACATAGAGCGATTTCGACAAAATTTTTTATCTTCAGGGTATCTCTGCAGAGCAGCTATCCCAAAGAGCTTTCACTTGAAGTTTCAGACCCATAGCTAATTGCTCACCTACTCAAAAAGAGTAAATGTGAATTACCTCTAAAAGTATTGCAGATGGCCAATTTTTCTCAAATAACTCATTCACCTACTTTTGGAAGAGCTTTCACATGGTGAAGTTTCAGACCCATAGCCAATTACTCACCTACTCAAAATGAGTAAATGCGAATTATCTCTAAAAGTATTGCAGATAGCCAATTTTTCTCAAATAACTCATTCACCTACTTTTGGGAGAGCTTTCACATGGTGAAGTTTCAGACCCATAGCTAATTATTTACCTACTCAAAATGAGTAAATGCTAATTATCTGTAAAAGTATTGCGGATACCCAATTTTTATCAAATAACTCATTCATCTACTTGTGGGAGAGCTTTCACATGGTGAAGTTTCAGACCCATAGCTAATTACTCACCTACTCATAATGAGTAAATGCGAATTATCTCTAAAAGTATTGCAGATAGCCAATTTTTCTCAAATAACTCATTCACCTACTTTTGGGAGAGCTTTCACTTGGTGAAGTTTCAGACCCATAGCTAATTACTCACCTACTCAAAATGAGTAAATGCGAATTATCTCTAAAAGTATTGCAGATAGCCAATTTTTCTCAAATAACTCATTCACCTACTTTTGGGAGAGCTTTCACATGGTGAAGTTTCAGACCCATAGCTAATTATTTACCTACTCAAAATGAGTAAATGCTAATTATCTGTAAAAGTATTGCGGATACCCAATTTTTATCAAATAACTCATTCATCTACTTGTGGGAGAGCTTTCACATGGTGAAGTTTCAGACCCATAGCTAATTACTCACCTACTCATAATGAGTAAATGCGAATTATCTCTAAAAGTATTGCAGATAGCCAATTTTTGTCAAATTAATCATTCACCTACTTTTGGGAGAGCTTTCACTCGGTGAAGTTTCAGACCCATAGCTAATTACTCACCTACTCAAAATGAGTAAATGCGAATTATCTGTAAAAGTATTGCAGATAGCCAATTTTTCTCAAATAACTCATTCACCTACTTTTGGGAGAGCTTTCACATGGTGAAGTTTCAGACCCATAGCTAATTACTCACCTACTCAAAATGAGTAAATGCGAATTATCTCTAAAAGTATTGCAGATAGCCAATTTTTCTCAAATAACTCATTCACCTACTTTTGGGAGAGCTTTCACTTGGTGAAGTTTCAGACCCATAGCTAATTACTCGTCTACTCAAAATGAGTAAATGCGAATTATCTCTATAAGTATTGCAGATAGCCAATTTTTCTCAAATTAATCATTCACCTACTTTTGGGAGAGCTTTCACTCGGTGAAGTTTCAGACCCATAGCTAATTACTCACCTACTCAAAATGAGTAAATGCGAATTATCTCTAAAAGTATTGCAGATAGCCAATTTTTCTCAAATAACTCATTCACCTACTTTTGGGAGAGCTTTCACTTGGTGAAGTTTCAGACCCATAGCAAATTACTCACCTACTAAAAAGTGTAAATGCGAATTATCTCTAAAAGTATTGCAGATAGCCAATTTTTCTCAAATAACTCATTCACCTACTTTTGGGAGAGCTTTCACTTGGTGAAGTTTCAGACCCATAGCTAATTACTCGTCTACTCAAAATGAGTAAATGCGAATTATCTCTATAAGTATTGCAGATAGCCAATTTTTCTCAAATTAATCATTCACCTACTTTTGGGAGAGCTTTCACTCTGTGAAGTTTCAGACCCATAGCTATTTATTCACCTACTCAAAATGAGTAAATGCTAATTATCTGTAAAAGTATTGCGGATACCCAATTTTTATCAAATACTCATTCATCTACTTGTGGGAGAGCTTTCACATAGTGAAGTTTCAGACCCATAGCTAATTACTCACCTACTCAAAATGAGTAAATGCGAATTATCTCTAAAAGTATTGCGGATACCCAATTTTTATCAAATAACTCATTCATCTACTTGTGGGAGAGCTTTCACATGGTGAAGTTTCAGACCCATAGCTAATTACTCACCTACTCAAAATGAGTAAATGTGAATTATCTCTTAATAGTATTGCAGATAGCCAATTTTTCTCAAATAACTCATTCACCTACTTTTGGAAGACCTTTCACACACGAAAATGAAAAATTGTGAATATCTCGGAAAAGCTATTTCTTCTGCTTTAATGCTCGGCGGGAGATACACACCACGGCAGTGGTCTTGACAAAAATTTTTGTCTCCCCACAAATGGTGGCCATTTTGAATTTTCAAAGTTTTTGCAAAACACAAAAATGCTTATATCTCGAAAACCGTGCTATATGGAGTGAACTCAACAAAATTTTGGACCTGCTGGGTATCTCTGCAGAGTAGCCATGCCAATTTTCAAAATATTTTTGTGTCGCCAAATATAGCGGACATTTTTAATTTTTTTATTTTTTGCAAAACACAAAAATGCTTATATCTTGAAAACCGTGCTAGATAGAGCAGACTGCGCTGACTTTGGTTGCCACAACAGTATAAGGCTAGAAACGAAGCATTTTCTTAATACTTTAGCACTCACCTTTATATCCTTTTCGGGACGCTTTGTTTTTGCTATGCAAAAACATTATCTTTTTTTTTGCGAGCGATCCTCTAGTTTCTATTCGATTCATATAAACATAAACGAAATCCTGTGACACATGTCCAAGAACCGGTTCCAGAAATGTCACATATTTCACATCAAACGTATAAAATATTGCACAAAAACACTTAAAATATTTATTTTATTTTTGTGTAATATTTTGTCAATATACAGTGAAATAATATCCAAAACTTCTAATTTTAATGACAAATTTGGTTAATTTTATTGTAATTGGAATTTTTATAAATAAAAATACTTACATAATCCCAACAAATGCTTACATGACCTACCGTTCGGTCAAGGACACAGACAATGTGTCTCGCCATTTTTTTTCTACTGAAAGTACACACGTAAACCCCAGCGGGCACCTGCTGGAGGTTATATATTCTCTGTAAGTTGCCATTCTTAAATTTTTGACCCTATCCCTCAGAAGATGGTAGAGGGGAGGAGGGTGGGACTCTCCTTGTTGGGATTATGTAAGTATTTTTATTTATAAAAATTCCAATTACAATAAAATTAACCAATTTTATTGCATAAAAACGTACTTACATAATCTCAACAAATTCTTGAATGCAGCCCTGAGGTCCATGGTGGGTAGACTTCTGAGGACTGTCAAGTGCTATAGGAGAGTTCTTGAGTTAATACAGATACAAAAAAATGCATAGAAACAATATGTTATACTACAAACAACTGTAATATATTACATGTAGTTAAATTATTATTATTATTATATTATTACAAGTACTGATAAAGTGATGAAGTAGTTGTAATAAAGTAACTGAAAAGTACTCACCCACTTATCAAAGCAGCATGTTGTACCATACATAGACATCCCATCCCATCACCCTGTCTGTACAGATGTGCAGGGGTCAAAGGTCAGTTGCGCCCAGTTGAATATAACTCCAACAGTCATAGCGCAGCTGTCCCTCAAGCCATCCGTATGAATTATGCAGTCATATCCAAATCATGTCCAAAAACATAGTCTTAATCCAGTCCATTCCAACTCCACACATCCTAAAAATAAAAGTTGAACCTATTATTAAGTCTCAATTGTTCACTACATGCTGTGCAGATACAACAGGACCTAACTTAAAAATATCATTTTTCCAGCAAATATCTTTCCAATAAAAATTTGTGAAGGTATTATGGGATCTCCAATAACATGAACTCAAGACCTGCTCTAGAGAGATACCTCCCTTGAATGCAAGTGATGCAGCCATAGCTCTAACATCATGAGCTCTGACCTGAGTGACCTGTTGATCAGTCATATGTGAAGACTGATAGCAAGTGTGAATGGTGTGTTTGATCCACTGAGAAATGGTTATTCTTGTGATATCCTTGGGATAACCTTCCCTAAGTGATACAAAGAGAAGGGCCTTACCCTTTCTCATTGATTTGGTCTTGTCTAAGTAGACTTTAAGGGCCCTAACTGGACAAAGTAACTTGTCCTCCACCAGTGAACTGTCCAACATTGTAGTAAGAGCTGGTATCACTACTGGTTTAATGGAGTCAGGGCCATCCGAAGCCAATTGGTTTTTGGCCAGGAATGCTGGAGAAGGAGAAAACAGTGACCTCTGACCAATTTCTCCTTGAAGAAAACAGAAGAGTGAGTCCAAGCATGTATCTCACTTCTTCTTTTCCCTGATGCTAAAGCTAACAGGAACACTGTCTTGTAAGCTAGCCACTTCCAAAGGAGCCTCAGATAAAGGCTCAAAATAGGTTTTGTTAAACCTAAGAGGACCAAGGAGAGGTCCCATGTAGATATGGACCTATTTGGTTTAGGTCTATCCCTGGTGAAGCTGGCAATAAGTCTATTCAGTTCTAGACTTTTTGAGATGAGTTCAACTTGAGAACCCAAAGCATCAGCTATTGCTGTTCTGTAACCAGTAATTGTAGCTGGTTTGAGGTTTTTGACTGTGAACAGGTAGTTTAAGAATTCTGCTACCTGGGAAACAGTTGTTGAGGTGATGTCCACCTTATTGTGTGAGCACCATTGCCCATAAATGGTCCACCTTGATTGATAGACTTTTCTTGAGGATTCCCTCTGAGGTGCCTTAATTCTTTCTGCCACCTCATATGAGAATCTTCCAGAATTGGATTCCTGGAATCCAGAAGCCACACATGTAGATTCAGGTTCTCCACGTTGTTGTGGAACCTGTTGGAATGTAGCTGTTTCAGTAGTGTCTTCCAATGAGGGAGCTGTAGGGGTACCCTGGTCAAGAGGTCCACCAGATCCCAAAACCATGGCATCCCTGGCCACCCTGGAGCCAGTACTATCATCCTGCATGGGTATGTTATTGTTTTTAGTCGAATCTTTGATTCGAGTTATATACTGAGTTGCGGCCGCGATTTTAAAATGGCCGTTTAAGCCCTTAAATATCAAATTCTGCATAATATTTCTTCACATATCTGTACATTAAGGTGTATACTATACACACTGCCATTTTGAAGATTTTTAATGCCTTTATTAAGTTATATTTTATGAAGTAAAAAGCATGTCTGGCACTTCGTCTGGCTTTCCCCAAGGACCCGTATGTCTAGAAACTATTGTGTTTGCCATTGTAATGGTCTACCCGAACGAGTCTTTTTTAACGGTTTCGTCTGCTGTTTTCTGGCTGT
Organism: Sabellastarte sp. h YS-2021; assembly: GCA_964017235.1. Taxonomy (NCBI): domain Eukaryota; kingdom Metazoa; phylum Annelida; class Polychaeta; order Sabellida; family Sabellidae; genus Sabellastarte; species Sabellastarte sp. h YS-2021. The sequence continues at coordinate 188,182,900 of OZ024929.1, read as the reverse complement.
GAAGCCCCAATTAATTTATTCGTCTGCAGGGTTTACCACGCAGTCATTGTTAATGTAAAATTTCTGTCTGCGCATCTACGTGTACTCAATTATTTGTCAAACAAATAAACCGCAAAGAAATTAATGAATGAAGTGACGTCACGGTAGTACTACACATTTGTGGTTCAGCCAATCAAACTCGAGATCACCTCTGGCAGAGACAATGAAAATATTCAAACTCCGTAGTTCTACTTTCAACCACTAGAAGGCGCTTTTGTATGTCCTAGAAGTTATCACGATGGGGTTTCTAACATTTTACAAATATATAATCCAGCAATATTTTACTGTCGCCGCACCTCACTCTGTCTTCTCGCAATATTTAAAACAAATAAAATATCAAATGCTGGTAGTTGTACACTCACAGAGTGATGAAAACGTGAGGCTACGATGGGGTTTCTAACAACATTTTACAAATATTTTACTGTCGCCGCACCTCACTCTGTCTTCTCGCAATATTTAAAACAAATAAAATATCAAATGCTGGTAGTTGTACATCCACAGAATGATGAAAACGTGAGGCTACGATGGTGTTTCTAACAATATTTTACAAATATAAAATCCAGCAATATTTTACTGTCGCCGCACCTCACTCTGTCTTCTCGCAATATTTAAAATAAAATATCAAATGCTGGTAGTTGTGGTACACCCACACAGTGATGAAAACGTGAGGCTCCGATGGTGTTTCTAACAATATTTTACAAATATATATAATCCAGCAATATTTTACTGTCACCGCACCTCACTCTGTCTTCTCGCAATATTTAAAACAAATAAAATATCAAATGCTGGTAGTTGTACACCCACAGAGTGATGAAAACGTGAGGCTACGATGGGGTTTCTAACAACATTTCACAAATATAAATCCAGCAATATTTTACTGTCACCGCACCTCACTCTGTCTTCTCGCAATATTTAAAACAAATAAAATATCAAATGCTGGTAGTTGTACACCCACAGAGTGATGAAAACGTGAGGCTACAATTGTGTTTGTAACAACATTTTACAAATATATAATCCAGCAATATTCTACTGTCACCGCACCTCACTCTGTATTGCGGGCGATAATACCAAGTTTACAGATTTCAACACCCACTGCTGTCCTAAGATTCGACTCTGTGGTTGGCATTCTGCCAACCACTTCACCCTAGTTTGAATTACTTGTGGCAGGATGGCTACTGGACAGAAGACATAGCCGTCTAGGCCTTCCCAACAGATATTCAATGTATCTATTTTCCAAGCCTTTTTGTCTGGGACAGGAGATACATAAATTGGAAGTTTGTAATTTAGATGAGTTGCAAACAAGTCTACCATTGGTGTGTGCCAAACTTTGCAAATTTGGTTGAATATCTGTTGGTGAAGGGACCACTCTGTTTGTATGATCTTGTCCCTTCTTGATAGGGAGTCTGCTATCACATTTAGGGATCCAGGTACATGTCTTGCTCCTATCTGGATCCTTCTGGAATTTGTGAATGCCAGAATTCTCCAGATAAGAGCACACATTTCTATGGAATATGTGCCTCCTTCTTTGTTCAGATAAGATACTACTGTACTGTTGTCTGAACAGATGAGCACTCTTTGACCTTGCAAGTGCTCCTGAAACCCCTTTAGGGCTAAGAGAACAGCTTTTAGCTGCAATACGTTGATGTGAAGCTGAGCCTCCTTGTTTGACCAGAGGCCACTGAGAACTATTTCGTTTAAGTGAGCTCCCCAGCCTTTTTCGGAGGCATCTGTGACTACCAGTGTGTTGTGAATATGAGGATGTGTAGGAGCACCTGCCATAAGATTCTGTAGATTCTCCCACCATTTGAGATGATTCAGAAAATTCCCTGTTACTGGGATCCTCTTGTCCAGTGACAGGGGAAATTTCCAGTGTGACCTTAGGTACCACTGGAAAGGTCTCATGTGTAACCTTCCCAGTGGAACTGTTTTTTCTAAGGAAGCTAATGTCCCTATGAGTGACATGAGCTTTCTTGGAGTCAAGACTAATGACTTTCTGATGGAAACAGTCTGAACTTTTAACCGATCAAGTTTCTTTTGGGTTGGAAAGACCAGACCCCTCTGAAGATCGAAGTGATAGTCCAGAAATTTTTTTTTTTTTTGTGTGGGAAGCAATTTCGACTTTTGAAAATTGATAAGCCAGCCTAGTTGTTGGACCAATTTGACTCAATTTTCTGAATCTTCAGACATTGTTCCTTTGTTGGTGACCAAAGAAGCCAGTCGTCCAGATATTGATGGATTCTGAGGTTCCTGGCTTGAGTTTTACCTCTTTCACAATGAGTAAACTCTAGGGGAGCTGTTGCGACACCAAAAGGGAGTGCCCAAAATTGGAAAACCTCTTTTTTGGTCTGAAATCTCAGATATTTGAGATTGTGGATGAATTGAGGCATGAAAATAAGCGTCTGTGAGGTCTATCGAAGTGACCCACTCCCCCTTTCGAATCGACTTAATGATAGATTCGGCTGTTTCCACTTTGAAAGTTGGTACATGTAAAAAAATTGTTTAACATACTTAAATCTATTACTGGTCGCCACCGTTTCATGGGTTTGGGTACCAGAAATAGTGTGCTGTAAAATCCCAGAGTTATAGGTTTTCTGCCCTGAGTTATCACCTTTTTGTAAGCATGGCCTGAACTGCTTCACGGAGGGTGCCATGTTTGTTTTTGTTGTGAAATTCCCTCAAAATGAGCGGAATTTTCGACAACTTTGGAAGAATTATGAAATCCAGACGATAGCCATGATGTAGTAAACCTACTAATTAAGTGTCCCACAAGGGACGCATGTTTGTGTATGGGAGAGCTTCCGGCTCCGCCGGCTCCGCATTTTGTTTTCCTTATAACTCTGTAACCGTTAGGCGGATTCTTTTCAAATTTGGCAGGTTTAGGCAGTAGCCTTGGGGAATTTTTTTGAATATGCTGCAGTGACATTTCAACCAATCAGAGAGGTCACATGACCAAAAATGTCTTTTTTCGATGGGGAAGCTTGTCCGGATGATGACTTGAAAGGAATTTTATCAATTCACCTGAAACTTGGCAAATGCATTCATTCTATCAAAATCTGGAAATCATTAGATTTTGGCATTGATTGGTCAAGAAATGGCCCAGTAATTAATGATTAATTAATCATTACGAATTTTCCAAATAAGGAAAACACAAAAATGCTTATATCTCGAAAACTGTGCTAGATAGAGCGATTTCGACGAAATTTTTGACCCACAGGGTATCTGTGCGGAGTAGTTTTCCCAATTTTCAAAAAATTTTTGTCTCGCCCAAAATGGCGGCCATTTTGAATTTTCGAAATTTTCGCAAAAATTGCAAAACACAAAAATGCTTATATCTCAAAAACCGTGCTAGATAGAGCAATTTCGACAAAATTTTTGACCCGCAGGATATCTCTGCAGAGTACTTTTCCCAATTTTCAAAAAATTTTTGTCTCGCCAAAAATGGCGGCCATTTTGAATTTTTCGAAATTTTCGCAAAAATTGCAAAACATAAAAATGCTTATATCTCGAAAACCGTGCTAGATAGAGCGATTTCGACGATATTTTTGACCCGCAGGGTATCTCTGCAGAGTAGTTATCCCAATTTTGAAAAAATTTTTGTCTCGCCAAAAATGGCGGCCATTTTGAATTTTCGAATTTTTCACAAAAATTGCAAAACATAAAAATGCTTATATCTCGAAAACCCTGCTAGATAGAGCGATTTCGACGAAATTTTTGACCCACAGGGTATATCTGCAGAGTAGCCATGCCAATTTTCAAAAAAATTTTGTCTCGCCAAAAATGGCGGCCATTTTGAATTTTCGAATTTTTCGCAAAAATTGCAAAACATAAAAATGCTTATACCTCAAAAACCCTGCTAGATAGAGCGATTTCGACGAAATTTTTGAACCGCAGGGTATCTCTGCAGAGTAGCCATGCCAATTTTCAAACCAAAAATTTCTCGCAAAAAATGGCGGCCATTTTGAATTTTCGAATTTTTCGCAAAATTGCAAAACACAAAAATGCTTATATCTCGAAAACCGTGCTAGATAGAGCGATTTCGACGAAATGTTTGACCCACTGGGTATCTCTGCAGAGTAGCCATGCCAATTTTCAAAAAAAAATTTGTCTTGCCAAAAATGGCGGCCATTTTGAATTTTCGAATTTTTGCGCAAAAATTGCAAAACACAAAAATGCTAATATTTCGAAAACCGTGCTACATAGAGCGATTTCGACGAAATTTTTTATCTTCAGGGTATCTCTGCAGAGCAGCTATCCCAAAGAGCTTTCACTTGGTGAAGTTTCAGACCCATAGCTAATTGCTCACCTACTCAAAAAGAGTAAATGCGAATTACCTCTAAAAGTATTGCAGATGGCCAATTTTTCTCAAATAACTCATTCACCTACTTTTGGAAGAGCTTTCACATGGTGAAGTTTCAGACCCATAGCCAATTACTCACCTACTCAAAATGAGTAAATGCGAATTATCTCTAAAAGTATTGCAGATAGCCAATTTTTCTCAAATAACTCATTCACCTACTTTTGGGAGAGCTTTCACATGGTGAAGTTTCAGACCCATAGCTAATTATTTACCTACTCAAAATGAGTAAATGCTAATTATCTGTAAAAGTATTGCGGATACCCAATTTTTATCAAATAACTCATTCATCTACTTGTGGGAGAGCTTTCACATGGTGAAGTTTCAGACCCATAGCTAATTACTCACCTACTCAAAATAAGTAAATGCGAATTATCTCTAAAAGTATTGCAGATAGCCAATTTTTCTCAAATAACTCATTCACCTACTTTTGGGAGAGCTTTCACTTGGTGAAGTTTCAGACCCATAGCTAATTACTCACCTACTCAAAATGAGTAAATGCGAATTATCTCTAAAAGTATTGCAAATAGCCAATTTTTCTCAAATAACTCATTCACCTACTTTTGGGAGAGCTTTCACATGGTGAAGTTTCAGACCCATAGCTAATTACTCACCTACTCAAAATGAGTAAATGCGAATTATCTCTAAAAGTATTGCAGATAGCCAATTTTTGTAAAATTAATCATTCACCTACTTTTGGGAGAGCTTTCACTTGGTGAAGTTTCAGACCCATAGCTAATTACTCACCTACTCAAAATGAGTAAATGCGAATTATCTCTAAAAGTATTGCAGATAGCCAATTTTTCTCAAATAACTCATTCACCTACTTTTGGGAGAGCTTTCACTCTGTGAAGTTTCAGACCCATAGCTAATTACTCACCTACTCAAAATGAGTAAATGCGAATTATCTCTAAAAGTATTGCAGATAGCCAATTTTTCTCAAATAACTCATTCACCTACTTTTGGGAGAGCTTTCACTTGGTGAAGTTTCAGACCCATAGCTAATTACTCACCTACTCAAAATGAGTAAATGTGAATTATCTCTAAAAGTATTGCAGATAGCCAATTTTTCTCAAATAACTCATTCACCTACTTTTGGGAGAGCTTTCACTTGGTGAAGTTTCAGACCCATAGCTAATTACTCACCTACTCAAAATGAGTAAATGCGAATTATCTCTAAAAGTATTGCAGATAGCCAATTTTTCTCAAATAACTCATTCACCTACTTTTGGGAGAGCTTTCACTTGGTGAAGTTTCAGACCCATAGCTAATTACTCGTCTACTCAAAATGAGTAAATGCGAATTATCTCTAAAAGTATTGCAGATAGCCAATTTTTGTCAAATAACTCATTCACCTACTTTTGGCAGAGCTTTCACTTGGTGAAGTTTCAGACCCATAGCTAATTATTCACCTACTCAAAATGAGTAAATGTGAATTATCTCTAAAAGTATTGCAGATAGCCAATTTTTCTCAAATAACTCATTCACCTACTTTTGGGAGACCTTTCACTCTGTGAAGTTTCAGACCCATAGCTATTTATTCACCTACTCAAAATGAGTAAATGTGAATTATCTCTTAATAGTATTGCAGATAGCCAATTTTTCTCAAATAACTCATTCACCTACTTTTGGAAGACCTTTCACACACGAAAATGAAAAATTGTGAATATCTCGGAAAAGCTATTTCTTCTGCTTTAATGCTCGGCGGGAGATACACACCACGGCAGTGGTCTTGACAAAAATTTTTGTCTCCCCAAAAATGGTGGCCATTTTGAATTTTCAAAGTTTTTGCAAAACACAAAAATGCTTATATCTCGAAAACCGTGCTAGATAGAGCGATTTCGACGAAATGTTTGACCCACTGGGTATCTCTGCAGAGTAGCCATGCCAATTTTCAAAAAAAATTTGTCTTGCCAAAAATGGCGGCCATTTTGAATTTTCGAATTTTTGCGCAAAAATTGCAAAACACAAAAATGCTAATATTTCGAAAACCGTGCTACATAGAGCGATTTCGACGAAATTTGTTATCTTCAGGGTATCTCTGCAGAGCAGCTATCCCAAAGAGCTTTCACTTGGTGAAGTTTCAGACCCATAGCTAATTGCTCACCTACTCAAAAAGAGTAAATGCGAATTACCTCTAAAAGTATTGCAGATGGCCAATTTTTCTCAAATAACTCATTCACCTACTTTTGGAAGAGCTTTCACATGGTGAAGTTTCAGACCCATAGCCAATTACTCACCTACTCAAAATGAGTAAATGCGAATTATCTCTAAAAGTATTGCAGATAGCCAATTTTTCTCAAATAACTCATTCACCTACTTTTGGGAGAGCTTTCACATGGTGAAGTTTCAGACCCATAGCTAATTATTTACCTACTCAAAATGAGTAAATGCTAATTATCTGTAAAAGTATTGCGGATACCCAATTTTTATCAAATAACTCATTCATCTACTTGTGGGAGAGCTTTCACATGGTGAAGTTTCAGACCCATAGCTAATTACTCACCTACTCAAAATAAGTAAATGCGAATTATCTCTAAAAGTATTGCAGATAGCCAATTTTTCTCAAATAACTCATTCACCTACTTTTGGGAGAGCTTTCACTTGGTGAAGTTTCAGACCCATAGCTAATTACTCACCTACTCAAAATGAGTAAATGCGAATTATCTCTAAAAGTATTGCAAATAGCCAATTTTTCTCAAATAACTCATTCACCTACTTTTGGGAGAGCTTTCACATGGTGAAGTTTCAGACCCATAGCTAATTACTCACCTACTCAAAATGAGTAAATGCGAATTATCTCTAAAAGTATTGCAGATAGCCAATTTTTGTAAAATTAATCATTCACCTACTTTTGGGAGAGCTTTCACTTGGTGAAGTTTCAGACCCATAGCTAATTACTCACCTACTCAAAATGAGTAAATGCGAATTATCTCTAAAAGTATTGCAGATAGCCAATTTTTGTAAAATTAATCATTCACCTACTTTTGGGAGAGCTTTCACTTGGTGAAGTTTCAGACCCATAGCTAATTACTCACCTACTCAAAATGAGTAAATGCGAATTATCTCTAAAAGTATTGCAGATAGCCAATTTTTCTCAAATAACTCATTCACCTACTTTTGGGAGAGCTTTCACTTGGTGAAGTTTCAGACCCATAGCTAATTACTCACCTACTCAAAATGAGTAAATGTGAATTATCTCTAAAAGTATTGCAGATAGCCAATTTTTCTCAAATAACTCATTCACCTACTTTTGGGAGAGCTTTCACTTGGTGAAGTTTCAGACCCATAGCTAATTACTCACCTACTCAAAATGAGTAAATGCGAATTATCTCTAAAAGTATTGCAGATAGCCAATTTTTCTCAAATAACTCATTCACCTACTTTTGGGAGAGCTTTCACTTGGTGAAGTTTCAGACCCATAGCTAATTACTCGTCTACTCAAAATGAGTAAATGCGAATTATCTCTAAAAGTATTGCAGATAGCCAATTTTTGTCAAATAACTCATTCACCTACTTTTGGCAGAGCTTTCACTTGGTGAAGTTTCAGACCCATAGCTAATTATTCACCTACTCAAAATGAGTAAATGTGAATTATCTCTAAAAGTATTGCAGATAGCCAATTTTTCTCAAATAACTCATTCACCTACTTTTGGGAGACCTTTCACTCTGTGAAGTTTCAGACCCATAGCTATTTATTCACCTACTCAAAATGAGTAAATGTGAATTATCTCTTAATAGTATTGCAGATAGCCAATTTTTCTCAAATAACTCATTCACCTACTTTTGGAAGACCTTTCACACACGAAAATGAAAAATTGTGAATATCTCGGAAAAGCTATTTCTTCTGCTTTAATGCTCGGCGGGAGATACACACCACGGCAGTGGTCTTGACAAAAATTTTTGTCTCCCCAAAAATGGTGGCCATTTTGAATTTTCAAAGTTTTTGCAAAACACAAAAATGCTTATATCTCGAAAACCGTGCTAGATAGAGCGATTTCGACGAAATGTTTGACCCACTGGGTATCTCTGCAGAGTAGCCATGCCAATTTTCAAAAAAAATTTGTCTTGCCAAAAATGGCGGCCATTTTGAATTTTCGAATTTTTGCGCAAAAATTGCAAAACACAAAAATGCTAATATTTCGAAAACCGTGCTACATAGAGCGATTTCGACGAAATTTTTTATCTTCAGGGTATCTCTGCAGAGCAGCTATCCCAAAGAGCTTTCACTTGGTGAAGTTTCAGACCCATAGCTAATTGCTCACCTACTCAAAAAGAGTAAATGCGAATTACCTCTAAAAGTATTGCAGATGGCCAATTTTTCTCAAATAACTCATTCACCTACTTTTGGAAGAGCTTTCACATGGTGAAGTTTCAGACCCATAGCCAATTACTCACCTACTCAAAATGAGTAAATGCGAATTATCTCTAAAAGTATTGCAGATAGCCAATTTTTCTCAAATAACTCATTCACCTACTTTTGGGAGAGCTTTCACATGATGAAGTTTCAGACCCATAGCTAATTATTTACCTACTCAAAATGAGTAAATGCTAATTATCTGTAAAAGTATTGCGGATACCCAATTTTTATCAAATAACTCATTCATCTACTTGTGGGAGAGCTTTCACATGGTGAAGTTTCAGACCCATAGCTAATTACTCACCTACTCAAAATAAGTAAATGCGAATTATCTCTAAAAGTATTGCAGATAGCCAATTTTTCTCAAATAACTCATTCACCTACTTTTGGGAGAGCTTTCACTTGGTGAAGTTTCAGACCCATAGCTAATTACTCACCTACTCAAAATGAGTAAATGCGAATTATCTCTAAAAGTATTGCAAATAGCCAATTTTTCTCAAATAACTCATTCACCTACTTTTGGGAGAGCTTTCACATGGTGAAGTTTCAGACCCATAGCTAATTACTCACCTACTCAAAATGAGTAAATGCGAATTATCTCTAAAAGTATTGCAGATAGCCAATTTTTGTAAAATTAATCATTCACCTACTTTTGGGAGAGCTTTCACTTGGTGAAGTTTCAGACCCATAGCTAATTACTCACCTACTCAAAATGAGTAAATGCGAATTATCTCTAAAAGTATTGCAGATAGCCAATTTTTCTCAAATAACTCATTCACCTACTTTTGGGAGAGCTTTCACTCTGTGAAGTTTCAGACCCATAGCTAATTACTCACCTACTCAAAATGAGTAAATGCGAATTATCTCTAAAAGTATTGCAGATAGCCAATTTTTCTCAAATAACTCATTCACCTACTTTTGGGAGAGCTTTCACTTGGTGAAGTTTCAGACCCATAGCTAATTACTCACCTACTCAAAATGAGTAAATGCGAATTATCTCTAAAAGTATTGCAGATAGCCAATTTTTGTAAAATTAATCATTCACCTACTTTTGGGAGAGCTTTCACTTGGTGAAGTTTCAGACCCATAGCTAATTACTCACCTACTCAAAATGAGTAAATGCGAATTATCTCTAAAAGTATTGCAGATAGCCAATTTTTCTCAAATAACTCATTCACCTACTTTTGGGAGAGCTTTCACTCTGTGAAGTTTCAGACCCATAGCTAATTACTCACCTACTCAAAATGAGTAAATGCGAATTATCTCTAAAAGTATTGCAGATAGCCAATTTTTCTCAAATAACTCATTCACCTACTTTTGGGAGAGCTTTCACTTGGTGAAGTTTCAGACCCATAGCTAATTACTCACCTACTCAAAATGAGTAAATGTGAATTATCTCTAAAAGTATTGCAGATAGCCAATTTTTCTCAAATAACTCATTCACCTACTTTTGGGAGAGCTTTCACTTGGTGAAGTTTCAGACCCATAGCTAATTACTCACCTACTCAAAATGAGTAAATGCGAATTATCTCTAAAAGTATTGCAGATAGCCAATTTTTCTCAAATAACTCATTCACCTACTTTTGGGAGAGCTTTCACTTGGTGAAGTTTCAGACCCATAGCTAATTACTCGTCTACTCAAAATGAGTAAATGCGAATTATCTCTAAAAGTATTGCAGATAGCCAATTTTTGTCAAATAACTCATTCACCTACTTTTGGCAGAGCTTTCACTTGGTGAAGTTTCAGACCCATAGCTAATTATTCACCTACTCAAAATGAGTAAATGTGAATTATCTCTAAAAGTATTGCAGATAGCCAATTTTTCTCAAATAACTCATTCACCTACTTTTGGGAGACCTTTCACTCTGTGAAGTTTCAGACCCATAGCTATTTATTCACCTACTCAAAATGAGTAAATGTGAATTATCTCTTAATAGTATTGCAGATAGCCAATTTTTCTCAAATAACTCATTCACCTACTTTTGGAAGACCTTTCACACACGAAAATGAAAAATTGTGAATATCTCGGAAAAGCTATTTCTTCTGCTTTAATGCTCGGCGGGAGATACACACCACGGCAGTGGTCTTGACAAAAATTTTTGTCTCCCCAAAAATGGTGGCCATTTTGAATTTTCAAAGTTTTTGCAAAACACAAAAATGCTTATATCTCGAAAACCGTGCTAGATAGAGCGATTTCGACGAAATGTTTGACCCACTGGGTATCTCTGCAGAGTAGCCATGCCAATTTTCAAAAAAAATTTGTCTTGCCAAAAATGGCGGCCATTTTGAATTTTCGAATTTTTGCGCAAAAATTGCAAAACACAAAAATGCTAATATTTCGAAAACCGTGCTACATAGAGCGATTTCGACGAAATTTTTTATCTTCAGGGTATCTCTGCAGAGCAGCTATCCCAAAGAGCTTTCACTTGGTGAAGTTTCAGACCCATAGCTAATTGCTCACCTACTCAAAAAGAGTAAATGCGAATTACCTCTAAAAGTATTGCAGATGGCCAATTTTTCTCAAATAACTCATTCACCTACTTTTGGAAGAGCTTTCACATGGTGAAGTTTCAGACCCATAGCCAATTACTCACCTACTCAAAATGAGTAAATGCGAATTATCTCTAAAAGTATTGCAGATAGCCAATTTTTCTCAAATAACTCATTCACCTACTTTTGGGAGAGCTTTCACATGGTGAAGTTTCAGACCCATAGCTAATTATTTACCTACTCAAAATGAGTAAATGCTAATTATCTGTAAAAGTATTGCGGATACCCAATTTTTATCAAATAACTCATTCATCTACTTGTGGGAGAGCTTTCACATGGTGAAGTTTCAGACCCATAGCTAATTACTCACCTACTCAAAATAAGTAAATGCGAATTATCTCTAAAAGTATTGCAGATAGCCAATTTTTCTCAAATAACTCATTCACCTACTTTTGGGAGAGCTTTCACTTGGTGAAGTTTCAGACCCATAGCTAATTACTCACCTACTCAAAATGAGTAAATGCGAATTATCTCTAAAAGTATTGCAAATAGCCAATTTTTCTCAAATAACTCATTCACCTACTTTTGGGAGAGCTTTCACATGGTGAAGTTTCAGACCCATAGCTAATTACTCACCTACTCAAAATGAGTAAATGCGAATTATCTCGAAAAGTATTGCAGATAGCCAATTTTTGTAAAATTAATCATTCACCTACTTTTGGGAGAGCTTTCACTTGGTGAAGTTTCAGACCCATAGCTAATTACTCACCTACTCAAAATGAGTAAATGCGAATTATCTCTAAAAGTATTGCAGATAGCCAATTTTTCTCAAATAACTCATTCACCTACTTTTGGGAGAGCTTTCACTCTGTGAAGTTTCAGACCCATAGCTAATTACTCACCTACTCAAAATGAGTAAATGCGAATTATCTCTAAAAGTATTGCAGATAGCCAATTTTTCTCAAATAACTCATTCACCTACTTTTGGGAGAGCTTTCACTTGGTGAAGTTTCAGACCCATAGCTAATTACTCACCTACTCAAAATGAGTAAATGTGAATTATCTCTAAAAGTATTGCAGATAGCCAATTTTTCTCAAATAACTCATTCACCTACTTTTGGGAGAGCTTTCACTTGGTGAAGTTTCAGACCCATAGCTAATTACTCACCTACTCAAAATGAGTAAATGCGAATTATCTCTAAAAGTATTGCAGATAGCCAATTTTTCTCAAATAACTCATTCACCTACTTTTGGGAGAGCTTTCACTTGGTGAAGTTTCAGACCCATAGCTAATTACTCGTCTACTCAAAATAAGTAAATGCGAATTATCTCTAAAAGTATTGCAGATAGCCAATTTTTGTCAAATAACTCATTCACCTACTTTTGGCAGAGCTTTCACTTGGTGAAGTTTCAGACCCATAGCTAATTATTCACCTACTCAAAATGAGTAAATGTGAATTATCTCTAAAAGTATTGCAGATAGCCAATTTTTCTCAAATAACTCATTCACCTACTTTTGGGAGACCTTTCACTCTGTGAAGTTTCAGACCCATAGCTATTTATTCACCTACTCAAAATGAGTAAATGTGAATTATCTCTTAATAGTATTGCAGATAGCCAATTTTTCTCAAATAACTCATTCACCTACTTTTGGAAGACCTTTCACACACGAAAATGAAAAATTGTGAATATCTCGGAAAAGCTATTTCTTCTGCTTTAATGCTCGGCGGGAGATACACACCACGGCAGTGGTCTTGACAAAAATTTTTGTCTCCCAAAAAATGGTGGCCATTTTGAATTTTCAAAGTTTTTGCAAAACACAAAAATGCTTATATCTCGAAAACCGTGCTATATGGAGTGAACTCAACAAAATTTTGGACCTGCTGGGTATCTCTGCAGAGTAGCCATGCCAATTTTCAAAATATTTTTGTGTCGCCAAATATAGCGGACATTTTTAATTTTTTTATTTTTTGCAAAACACAAAAATGCTTATATCTTGAAAACCGTGCTAGATAGAGCAGACTGCGCTGACTTTGGTTGCCACAACAGTATAAGGCTAGAAACGAAGCATTTTCTTAATACTTTAGCACTCACCTTTATATCCTTTTCGGGACGCTTTGTTTTTGCTATGCAAAAACATTATCTTTTTTTTTTGCGAGCGATCCTCTAGTTTGGACTGAGGTCGGTATTTTGACTATACCTGATAAAAATCCCGTAATCTTGTCAATTCATTTCCTCTGTCTTCGCTGCCATTTTGTGATGCGCGCATAGCAGGTGTTTGGCTGCGTTTCGTTTGTCACGAAAACACTTGATACCTTCGTGAGCAGTTTTTGAGTGAGATGACCTCCCGGAATCATAACTCCTGGCATTATCTCAGGTTCGAACTATAAACTTCATCAAGCTGTCCCTGGCTATGAACATGTTGCCAGCAAGGGCCATATTTTACTTAAGTCATCTCTAGAGATGAAGTAACAGAAGTCTGGAGTTGTGAGCACTTGTCATTTGTCAATGAGATGTGCTGCCGACTGCATAGTTTTCAGATCTCCTGAAGTCCCAATCTATTGGCTAGTACCTGAATCCTGATATTCAACTCCTCAATGGGCATCTTAAACCACCTAACATGGCCTAAAATCTGCACATTCTCTCTGCAGACTGACTCCTGTATGATGTGCTTTTTGATGAGACAGAGATAGAAGAGGAGACTTCAAAGGAGTCTCTTGGGAGAAGTTTTGTAAGATCATATCTGGCCTCTCAAAGGCAAGAAACTGACTATGAGAACAAGGATTATGAACCAGATTTGTCCTACAATGTTGTTCCTGAAGCTTCCTAAATCTGTGAAACCATGTGCTAAACAGGAGATAAAGCTAAATTCTGGTTCCTAAGAACCACAAGCAGGAGACACAAGACACTCAACTTGTGGAACTTCTAGATACAGCAGCCCTCTAATGGCATTCCACATCTCCACATGGGAGGGGTGTAATTGTAAGTGATATGAGTCTGCCTCACCCTGAGGAGACCTAAACCGATGGTGTTTCCTGGAAGGTAAGTTTGAATCATCTAAAAGTTCGCCTTCTGATGACTCAGGTCTTGTCTGAGAGACAGGGGCACACATACCCTGCTCCTGTGAAAGAAGGGAGGTTTGAACTTGGCTTCAACTCCTCAAACTGGGAAGTCAGAAACGGCACCTCACTGCTCATGGTGTTAATAAATTCTTGAAGAGAGGAATTCTGGTGTGAAAGAAATTCTTACAGAAAAAACATTAATCCTTTCCTTGCTCATCATTTCTGCCTTTAATGCAAGCTTGGTGAATATTCCAAGGTAGCATAACAGAAGAATAAACTGCACCTATTGTAAATATACTTTGAAGTGCCAAAAAGTGTGTGCACTTGACGGCGGTCAAAAAAGAATGGCAACTTACAGAGAATATATAACCTCCAGCAGGTGCCCGCTGGGGTTTACGTGTGTACTTTCAGTAGAAAAAAAATGGCGAGACACATTGTCTGTGTCCTTGACCGAACGGTAGGTCAGGTAAGCATTTGTTGGGATTATGTAAGTATTTTTATTTATAAAAATTCCAATTACAATAAAATTAACCAAATTTGTCATTAAAATTAGAAGTTTTGGATATTATTTCACTGTATATTGACAAAATATTACACAAAAATAAAATAAATATTTTTAAGTGTTTTTGTGCAATATTTTATACGTTTGATGTGAAATATGTGACATTTCTGGAACCGGTTCTTGGACATGTGTCACAGGATTTCGTTTATGTTTATATGAATCGAATAGAAATGAACTATCCGGTTTACCGTCTTTACCACTAGTGGACACTAGTGCTGGGACGATTAATGGTTCATTTGATACATCGAGTGTAACCACATGGAACCAAGTTAGACCCTTATTTTAATCCCCAACTAGATGCATGTGTACAGGCGTTTAAGATAAGATAATGTTGATATCATTTCAACCCTTTTTTCGTCATATTTTATTTTAAAATATTGTTAGGAAATTCCTGGGAAATCTTTGACATCACTTTTTCTACTATGCCTATTTTATTTTAAAAGATTGGTAGGAAATCTCACAGAATTCCGTGACATCACATTTTCTAATTTGCATATTTTAACATATAGCTAGGAAATCCCACGTGATTTAGAGACCTCACTTTTTCTAACTTGCATGTTTTAGCAATAATATCCTTCAAGTAAGAATCCATTATTTTGATAGTATGAATATGTCCAGTAATTCTCATGTAATGACTTTTGTGATGCTTAATGTCTGTTGATTAAATCGAATGATTAATCGATCCGAGGTGGGTGATAATGGAGTTTCTACAAACGGCCGAAGCTCAGCACCAGTGGACACATCTCCACTGTCACATCCACAAGCTTCCCGTCCCAGCATCGTCACACTTTAAAAGTAACATTTTCAGTTGTAGTTATTTTAGCTTATGACTTGGATACTGCAATGTAATTCCTGGTAAATTTTTACCCCACAGCCTTTAAGGGCTGTCGAGGTATTGTTTTCACCCATGGTGTCCGGATGGGTGGGCGGGTGGGCGGGCGGCGGGAAATAGTTTGTCCGGGCTGTATCTCAGAAACCGTAAGGTGTAGGAAGTTGATACTTGGTAGGGACATTGGTTAGGGGGTGTAGGTGTGCAACGTCATGGTCTGACCTTGATTTGACCTTTGACCTTGTGGTAGTGACCTTGAGTTTGAAAATCTTGTCCGGGCTATACCTCGGAAACTGTAAGGTGTAAGAAGTTGATACTTGGTAGGGACATTGGTTAGGGGGTGTAGTTGTGCAACGTCATAGTCTGACCTTGATTTGACCTTTGACCTTGCCGTAGTGACCTTGACCTATAAAATCTTGTCCGGGCTATATCTCGGAAACCGTAAGGTGTAGGAAGTTGATACTTGGTAGGGATATTGGTTAGGTGGTGTAGGTGTGCAACGTCATGGTCTGACCTTGATTTGACCTTTGAGCTTGCTGTAGTGACCTTGACCTATAAAATGTTGTCCGGGCTATATCTCAGAAACCGTAAGGTGTAGGAAGTTGATATTTGGTTGGGACATTGGTTAGGGGGTGTAGGTGTGCAACATCATGGTGTGACCTTGATTTGACTTTGACCTTGCTGTAGTGACCTTGACCTATAAAATCTTATCCGGGCTATATCTCAGAAACCGTAAGGTGTAGGAAGTTGATATTTGGTAGGGCCATTGGTTAGGGGGTGTAGGTGTGCAACGTCATGGTGTGACCTTAATTTGACCTATGACCTTGCCGTAGTGACCTTGACCTATAAAATCTTGTTCAGGCTATATCTCGGAAACTGTAAGGTGTAGGAAGTTGATATTTGGTAGAGACATTGGTTAGGGGCTATAGGTGTGTATTATCATGGTGTGACCTTAATTTGACCTTTTACCTTGTCGTAGTGACCTTGACCTTTGGGTCTGTCTTTTGATGCAGATTAAGCAAAAGTCATATTAGAATTTATTAAGAATTTTACTTTCATAACTTCCCATTGTAAGAGATAGAATTTCATCAAGTGAGCCACACATTTTGCTCCAACACCACAATAAGCATTCATTAAATGTATTACCACTTCTTTATGCATGGTAATATTCAAACCATCTAAACCATAATTCGGCCATGCAGATGTAGATAAAGAGTGTTGAATTTTAGTTTACTGATTAATGCTGTCATCTTGTTATTAAATTATCTTGTTTTAATACTTCATCTTTATACGCATTATCTTTCTTTTAAACATTATTTCTCCATTTAAACATTGTTTGGACCTTTATATAACTGACAGTGCTCTGAAAGTATCCTGAAGTTTGTACTGGTACAGTACTTCTATATCTCATGGTGTTGAAAATATTTCCCTAGGCTGTGGGGTACGGGCATCTCTGATGCTATTTTAAAATGTTCATAAGATCATACCTTGTACCATATGTACCATACAGAGCCTGTAGAAGAGAACAGTACTGTGCTCACTCTGGATCTGGGGAAGGACATTCCACAGAAAAATATGCAACCTTTTCGAGAAACTCTCTCAGAATTCGAAATGATCGCAAAAGTTGGTATGTGTGACTTACAATGTAGTAAGTTCAGATAGAAGCAAGCCATTTGGGAGAAATGATTTATGACACATTTTAATTGGAAATTTTGTATCATAGCTATTCATTCTGATAAAGTCATTTCCACTGTTCCTCATTTGTTACTGTATCAGTTGTGCAAAGGTTCCATTCAGTGTGTTACTCAGGATATACGTATGTATTTGTGAAGTACAGTTTTGTCAGAATAAGTGATTCAGACTGCCCATGTCTATTAGGCGGGTTGCATGCGTCCCTCTGTCCGTCCACATTTTCGTTCTGGACTCTAACTCGAAAACGCTTTGTCCAGTCGAATTCAAACTTGACAGGGAGATAGACCACCATCATAGCTAGGTTCCTTTCGAAATTGGTGTAATTGCGTTTGTCCATTTTTTGTCCGTTTGTCCATCAACATTTCCATTTCCGGACTGTAACTGAAAAACGCTTTGTCCGCTTGTAATTCCGTCTGTTTGTTTGTCCGTTTTTTGTCCGTTTGTCTGTCCATCAACATTTCCATTTCCGGACTCTAACTCGAAAATGCTTTCTCCAATCAAATTCAAACTTGACCGGAAGATAGATCACCATCATAGCTAGGTTCCTATCGAAATTGGTGTAATTCCGTCTGTTTGTTTGTCCGTTTTTTCTCTGTTTGTTTGTCCATCAACATTTCCGTTTCTGGACTCTAACTTAAAAACACTTTGTGCAATTGAATTTAAAATTGACAGGGATAGATCACCATCATAGCTAAGTTGCTTTCGAAATTGGTGTAATTCTGTTCATTCATGTGTATGTTTTTTGTCTGTTTGTCTGTCTGTCAACATTTTCGTTTCTGGATTGTAATTCGTAAACGCTTTGTCCAGCCGAATTCAAACTTGACAGGGACATAGATCACCATCATACCTAAGTTGCTTTTGAAATTGGTGTTATTCCATTTGTCCGTTTATAGCATAGATACAATTATGTAACCTAGATTACCAGTTTTACGTTTCTTAGCACGTCTAACATATTTACCTTAACTGGCTGACCTAACATTTCTTTTCTTGTTTCTAAATTTAATTACAGCAGTCGGTAACCTTATTGCTGCCTGCGCAACCTGCCTTTTGGGGCATCTTTGACCCTCTTGTTGCTATATAGAAATCCGGGTGTTAACTTTCTGCTTGTCCTGTTAAGTTCAGTATGTCTTTGCTAAAGCTCTGTTTACTGACTTCAGTGTGGCCAGAAGAGAAGTACATTGTGGAATACTCACTGGAGTACGGATTCCTCAGGTTGTCGCCCAAAACACGCCAGAGACTCAACATCACGGTGATGTTGGTCACACTTGGTGAGTACTAAACATTGTACTGGTCAGACTGTAAAATCAAAATCAGTTTCCAGGGCTTTGAAACTCAATAAAATCAGGTATATTTTTAAGCTTGACAGTGATAAAGTGAAACTTTTAATAATATAATTCAGACATTTGAGAAACACCACCTTTATTTAACCATCAACTCGGCACTAGTGTTTGAAAAGGCAGAGTTGCCCTTGTCAATGTTTCCTGAAAATTTTATCGAAGTCCAGCTATAACTTGTTATTTTGCAAACAGATGACAGGCAAACAAAGTACCCCAATTACATAACCTTGCTGATTGTAATATGAATTCACAACAGTGATGTGATTAACTTTATTGGACTCCAGCACGTAAGAGTGAAATACATGCTGCTGTCTGTTGGGGAAATCTGTGTTATTTTGCTGTAGATCCAGATAGGGATGAATGTTTTGGGGACGCGCTGAGTCGCTTCCTGTTGGACGAGTTTCTAGGATACGATGACATCCTCATGTCTTCCATCAAACAGTTGGCAGAACAAGAAGATAATAAAGGTAAACTAATTATCATAGAGGTTAATCTTAATAGTAGTGAGTTGTAATGCAATCAAATCGCTAGTAGTAAGAGTATGAGAAAGATAAAATAACCATTATAGAGAGTGATCTAAACAGTAGTGAGTTGAATACAGACAGCAAGGGTAAACTAGTCATCATAGAGCATAATCTTAAGAGTAGTGAGTTCAAACAGTAAACAGAGTAAAACAGTAAACAGGGTAGACAAAACAAACAGAGTACAGCAGGGTAGACAAACAAAGTACAGCAAGGGTAGACAAAACAGAGTACAGCAAGGGTAGACAAACAGAGTACAGCAAGGGTAGACAAAAACAAACAGAGTACAGCAGGGTAGACAAACAGAGTACAGCAAGGGTAGACAAAAACAAACAGAGTACAGCAAGGGTAGACAAACAGAGTACAGCAAGGGTAGACAAAAACAAACAGAGTACAGCAAGGGTAGACAAAAACAAACAGAGTACAGCAAGGGTAGACAAAAACAAACAGAGTACAGCAGGGTAGACAAACAAAGTACAGCAAGGGTAGACAAAAACAAACAGAGTACAGCAAGGGTAGACAAAAACAAACAGAGTACAGCAAGGGTAGACAAAAACAAACAGAGTACAGCAAGGGTAGACAAACAGAGTACAGCAAGGGTAGACAAAAACAAACAGAGTACAGCAAGGGTAGACAAAAACAAACAGAGTACAGCAAGGGTAGACAAAAACAAACAGAGTACAGCAGGGTAGACAAACAAAGTACAGCAAGGGTAGACAAAAACAAACAGAGTACAGCAGGGTAGACAAACAGAGTACAGCAAGGGTAGACAAACAGAGTACAGCAAGGGTAGACAAAAACAAACAGAGTACAGCAAGGGTAGACAAACAGAGTACAGCAAGGGTAGACAAAAACAAACAGAGTACAGCAGGGTAGACAAACAGAGTACAGCAAGGGTAGACAAAGCTAGGGACGTCACGAAAATGGACTCGGTTACTCGCTGTCAAGAAATCGGACCGTAAACGATTATTCGCGTAAATGACAAAATGTCTCAAAATTATCCATAAAACCCCTATAAAGTTATCAAAATCTCTAAAAACATACTAATTTGGTGAATCTGATGGGGAAAATGACCTAACAGTGATAAAAAACAGTACATTTTGAAGAAAGTATTACTTGCAAATCGGTTGCCATGGCAGCACAGGTAATGTAGACTGGTTTCCATTTGCAGAATCTCCAAGAGAAAAAATTTTTCTGATATAAATGCAAAAAACCTACAGGGGTTATTTTGTGAATAAACTTGCACAAGCTTGTATTTTGTGTTATTCTGTGTTTTTTCTTTACACACATGCACTGGTATCTTTAATTGGTGATTAACTGCAAATAAAACTACTTATTATAGTACTTAATCTACTGAAAAAATTAATGTCAGTCTGCAAGTAAAAGTCACTCAGCAAGTTCAAAAATCCAAAGATGGCAGCTTGGGCAATCCTGATTGCAAACTCTGCTGCTTTTGTGAAACTGATTCAGAATTACTGCACTCAGATTTGACATTTATTTTAAATTCTTCACTGGCATTTTGATTTTCATGAGACATTTAACAGTTTACACCTGTTCCTTGTGAGAGAACAGTTTCTGTGGCTGGTGTTACTGATGCATCTTGCACTAAATGATGACTCATCTGTAACATCAGTTGCTCTTTCATGTTTTTGTTGATGAATATAATTTCATCCAAAGTATCAGGGTCAAGATTTGACCGTAAGTCAGTGTCATCCCAGTGTCCGTTAGTCAGTGTCATCCCAGCAACAGAAAATGTCCTCTCACTTGGAACAGATGTTCCTGGAATACTTAAATAAGACTTGGCAAGTTTGGCAATGTTTTGATAACGGTTTTCAGATGCTTCCCACCACTTCAAAGGGTTTGCAATTCCAACTGGTTCAGAGATATAATCTTGGAACTCCTTTTCAGCTGAGGTTGGTGTTGTGAGGTCACATATATCCCCAAGTAGGCAATCAAACATAAATTTTGACTTCTTCTCTGGTGGTGCCATGCTTGAATCTTCTGGCTCCCCTGGCTCTGTTTTCACTGTAACCACTGATTGACTTTCAGATTCCAGTAGCTAAATAATCTTTTGATGAACAATTTCCTTCTGCTCTGGCTTTAAAAACTTCAGCTGTTTGTAACGTGGGTCCAGCACTGCTGCTTTTACAAGTGGAGAATCAAGCATAGCATCAAAAGGGAAGCCATCTTCTTCGAGTTTGAATCTCTTGACTATTCCTTCTTTTATAGCATTTTTCAGATCACGTGATATTCCAGTGTCTAAATCTGTGACACTTAGATATTCTCGAACAAGATTTTGCACTAAAATATATGTTGAGCTGGCTGTAGGAAGGTCTTCTTTGGCCAAGATTTCTGTAGCATCTGCAAAAGGTTTTAAAATTGGAACAATATGTTCCATAACCTGCCAGTGGCAATCCTTTATGTCCAGATAACTCCTGTCATCATAAAGAACAGAATAAATAGGAATCCTCAACTCTAGCAATCTTTGCATGATAAAATATGATGAGTTCCACCTGGTCATGACATCTTGAATAACCTTTTTAGGTTTGCACTTAGGATCTTCAGACAGCTGTTTGTCATGTAATGCTTTTGTGGCAAGGACAGATCTGTTGAAATATGAAACCAGCTTTCTAGCAGCTCCAAGAGCTTTTGACACTGTGTTTAGCTTCAAACCATTTTCTACACACAACTGGAGGGTGTGTGCAAAGCATCCAGTGTGAGCTCATCCAGCTTCATTAGCAGCAACGCTCATATTAGCTGCATTATCGGTCACAAGGCAAGGAATTGATTCAATCTCAAAATCTGATGCAATGTCACAAATTGCTTTAGCTATATTAACACCACTGTGACGTTCATCAATGATCCTTGTAGCAAGTGTTTTGGAGCACAGAGTCCAGTCCTTGATAAAATGGCCAGTCAGTGAAATATATCCATTTTTGGCCACACTAGTCCAGAGATCTGATGTTAAAGATACTGGTTGACCTTTCATTTCAGAGATGACCTTTTCCTTTGCATCATCATATACTTTGTGCAAAACTTTTGCTATGGTATTCCTTGTTGGGACAACATATCCAGGGTTAAGACTGTACATTAAATTTTTGAATCCAAGACCCTCCACTAGGCTCATAGGCCGCAAATCAAGAGCGCACATTAAGGCCATGTTTTTAGTAATTTCATCTGATTTGGCCTTGGGTAAGTCTTTCTTCAAAGTTGCCTGTCCCTTAACACTTGAAGCAAGGGAAAGTTGGCTGTTTGATTTTTGACAAGAATCCAGGTTTAGTGACTTATGCTTGTGACTCAGATGAGTCCTCGTGGATGATGTTCCACCATGGTAAGCTAAAACTGCTTTGCAAATCTGACACTGGCTAACCTTTTTATCATTTTTTTCTAAAAGTTCAAAATATTTCCAAACAATGAGGTGTTTTTCTTTTCAAATGACATGATAGTATGATACAGTTTATTTGCCAATTATTTTCAGTAAAACTAGTTTACTGAAAAAAAATATGTTATTTTATTCCAAAAGCTGAAATTTTAATTATTTTGCATAAACAACAACACTTTCTCAGAAACAAGGACGCTAGTGACATCATGAATGACGTTTGACATTGTTGTCACGTCACAATGACTTTTGCTTTTGAAACCGAATCTATCCAAGGTAAGATGAAATGTACGTGAGTTTTGGGAACCAGTCTACAAATATGGCGAATGTCAAGAGGTAGGTAGGTACAGTGTTGTTTGTAGTACTAAAAATCGTAAAAGATATTCTTTGTTTGTGCAATAATCTAGTGGAGAGGGTTTAAAAAATTGTTCTGACAGTCAGAAGTGTTTTTACACTAATCTATGCAAATAATCGGCCCACAGTACAGCACTCGGTTTCTCACCGTAATTCCCACCGTCGACTAGTAGTCGGTTACTCGTGACGTCCCTAGACAAAGCAAACAGAGTACAGCAAGGGTAGACAAGAGTACAGTAAGGGTAGACAAAGCATCACAGAGCCTAATCTTAGTAGTGAGTTGTGCCCTCAAGTAGCCAGTGGTACAAGAGGATAAGAAAAGTAAAATAATCATTGTAGTGCTTAATCTTCGGAGGGGCAATATTGATGTAAAAACAGTAAACCAACAACAAAGGTAAACTTATCATCATGGAGTTTAATCGGAAGGGTAGGGAGATGTGATGTCATCAGATAGTTTGTGCAACAAGGCTGGACTCATAGAATACATGGAGTTTAGTATGAGGCACAGAGATATACAAAGAACAAATGGAATAGAAGAATAGAGAGTTCAGTGAAGGAGTTCTCTTGTCAACAAACAAGTCATGCAGAAATGTAACAACGGTAAATGGTATTCAATGTATTCACTGTAATTTAAGGAAAAAATATGTATTGTATTAGTAACTTTTAGCTTGTGACTCCAAAGGTTAACAATTCTAGGTATCTGGTAGTCACATAATGGGTAAAATACATAAAAAACACTTAACTGGTCTAACAACATTCTCAGAACTGTGTTGAAGGTCTCGTTTGACTTTATGGGATTATGGACAAGAAATTATGTTGTTTATTCTGTGAATTTACAGGTTTCCTGCGTAACGTGGTGACAGGAGAACACTACCGGTTTGTGAGTATGTGGATGGCACGCAGTTCTTACCTCGCTGCAGCCTTCATCATGGTCGTGTTTGTGAGTTTCTTGTATTATCACTCACTACAGCGTAAGCATGTCATCTGGATCCCTCTATCACACACTTCTCAATTTCAAATTCAACTGTCCGCAATACTCCCACTCATCCACAGTGACAGACATTATGTATATGGATTGCAAAGACACAACTTTTGTAAAATGAGTTGAATGTTTTGTTTACTGGTAACAGCGTCCCCTCATGAACACTTTGTTGTTAGGATTAGTTAGTGACATTAAAATAACTTTAGTGTTGTACTTCTCACGATATTGTGGTGTTATAACAGACATGTGATGAGAAAAGACCTGATCAGAAAGTGTGATCAGAAAAGACTTATTTCTCTATTTGGAGTATTCAGAACACTCCAGATAAACACTCCATTTGATCCTTGGTTTGAGCTGACTAAATATACACTTGTGTAGATATCTTGTGATGCTGATCTCCCTGTGATAAAACGTTTTCTGTCAGGGGTTCTAGTGTTCCATAGTACTACTGATTTCATTGCTAAAACCTGTTTGTTAGAATACAAAGTAAAAAGCTCACATTTCTAAATTTGTTTTGAATTTTCTATTTTCCAAACAAAATCTCTTTCTCCTACTGTGATTGATAGAGTTTGTGTGCAAACTGCTTTGCCCAGGTGTTGGATATAGTCGATTCACCCTACACAGGGTTTTCATTGGTCAGTTTTACTTCAGGCTGAGTTTTAAAGTGTAGAATTACAGTTCAAACCATTATTTTCTCAATGTACTAATTTTGTAGACACCATTGCATTTTCTCGCATATTTTCCTGTGATTTTACACTTAAAAATACCTCCTTCATTTGACAAATGTTCTGTTGTCTGATGGATATCTCCCATTCCCAGTGTGTTCAGATGATAGAGCTCATACTGTACTGATTTCAGCGTAGTTTTTACTGATTTAATCATACTTTCCTGAGACTTAATCCTGTGCAGACATGAACTCAGACTGTTTTCTTTCTTCAGACTCTGTCGGTGTCCATGTTGCTGAGGTATTCACATCACCAGATCTTTGTATTTATTGGTAAGGGTATTTCATACATAACAAATTGTCATTCTGCTAATATTGCAGTGGCAGGTGTGACACCATACTTGTCTTGACCAGTAAGAAGGTATTCTTTGTGGACAAATTTAACTGACAGTAAGATTTTGTGGAATTTGAGAATGTTTGATACCTAGAATTGTGTGCACCTTCAGAATTTTTCCTTGCTTTTGAATTAATGTTGAAAATTGGGAAATGGGATAAGATTATGTCCAGTTGTACTTTTACCATTAATGCACAATATGTGTTTTGTTGCAGTGGACTTGTTACAGATGTTGGAGATGAACACAACCATAGCCTTTCCTGCTGCCCCTCTACTCACTGTTATATTGGCACTTGTGGGTGAGTGATCGCTAGATTATGGCAGTTAAAAGATCGATGTATCGCTAAAATGCATGAAACAAAGCCATACATTGGTATACATTTGAACTCTGGTAGTAGTGATCTGTATAGACGTGTGTCAAACTTTGTAATAGATTCAGTGTTGTAGATTGTGTATCATTACTATGTAACACATTCACTCCCACCTCAAGCGGGAGGGCTGAGTGGTGACGTGGTTAACCAGTTTGGTATTGGATTTGCTCTCACCTCTGTACGTAAAGATTCAGGCCAGCATATGACAAGATGTGGGAGTCACACATGGCTTCGCTTGTTTTCATCTCTCAGATGTTTTTGTGTAGGTATGGAAGCCATCATGTCTGAGTTCTTCAATGATCAGTCAACTGCGTTCTATGTCATCCTGATTGTGTGGATTGCTGACCAGTATGACGCCATCTGTTGCCATACCAACATCAGCAAGAGACACTGGCTGCGGTAAGAAACATTGCAGAGAATATATTTTTAAAGTTATTATAACTATATTTGGATCAACTGCTTCATAGACCATGCTGGTAGTTGCTGAGTATCTCAGGTTTTTTGTTTGGGGCCTCAGTAACCTGGCAGTTATCAATCTAATCTAATCTAATCTAATGTGGACTTTTATAGCGCTTAATTTCCATCACTGATGGACTCTAAGGCGCATCTAACCATAAGCAAAGGCAATTAGCGTTAATCAAGGGACAATAGCCAGGTCGTATCAAGTTCTGAGTGTTTCAGTATGTGTTTGAGTGCCTCAGTAAACTGGAAGTTATCAAGTTCTGAGTGTTTCAGTATGTGTTTGAGTGCCTCAGTAACCTGGCAGTTACCAAGTTCTGAGTGTTTTAGTATGTGTTTGAGTACCTCAGTAACCTGGCAGTTATCAAGTTCTGAGTGTTTCAGTATGTGTTTGAGTACCTCAGTAACCTGGCAGTTACCAAGTTCTGAGTGTTTTAGTATGTGTTTGAGTACCTCAGTAACCTGGCAGTTATCAAGTTCTGAGTGTTTCAGTATGTGTTTGAGTGCCTCAGTAAACTGGCAGTTATCAAGTTCTGAGTGTTTCAGTATGTGTTTGAGTGCCTCAGTAACCTGGCAGTTATGAAATTCTGAGTGTTTCAGTATGTGTTTGAGTGCCTCAGTAACCTGGCAGTTATCAAGTTCCGAGTGTTTCAGTATGTGTTTGAGTGCCTCAGTAACCTGGCAAAGTCTGGCCTGTGATGACTTGGTAACAATGTGGGAAATACTGTTGGCCTGTTTGAAGCTGAGCTAATTATGATCTTTATTGTGTATTACCCTATTCTAACCACTCTTCTTTGATTTTAGGTTCTTTTACCTCTACCACTTTGCGTTCTATGCATACCACTACCGTTTTAATGGACAGTACAGCGGCCTGGCCCAAGTCACCTCCTGGCTCTTCATACAGGTATGATGGTGCCTTACCACTGCTTAGTTTGGGCATGTATAGCTCTCTTCACCAGTTCCTTTGTTATTCAGTTAGCTCTCAAAAGGGATTAACCCCAACTGTGACACAAAAGAAGAATGTATTTAGTTATTATTTGTGTTGAAACTTCCATTTCTTTTAAATCTCGTAGAGGCAAACACCAGTGTTAAACCTGAACTATTTTAAAGTAATTTACCATTTGAACACATTTTTCTACATAATAGGATTGTAGATGATTGACAAACATTTCCTTTTATGTTTAACTTTTATTTTTATTTCCATATTGATGAGTCTGCCCTTTGGATACCATCATGGTTACTTGTGTTTTTATGTGTTTCTAGCACTCCATGATCTACTTTTTCCACCATTACGAGTTGCCAGCCATCCTGCAGCAGGCTCGTATCCAACAGTTACTGACACACCCCCAGCCTAATCCAAATGCTCGCAATCACCCTGGAAATAATCCCCAGGGTAACAGTAATAACCCCAATGCCACCACCACAGAGGCCTCCAATAACAGTGCCACACAGACAGAGGAGACTGGTAACCAGTCTGACAATCCTGCCACAGAATCACAGGCGGGAAACCAGTCGAATAACTCAGAGGAAGTGACTAGAGACGCTGACAATGGAGAAAACAATGTTACTGGGTCTGAAACCCAAACTGGCTCTTTGTTTGATAATGTAATTAGCGATCGTGATAGATCACAAGAATTGACTGATGCGAGGTTGTCAGGGGCAACAGGAAGAGTTTCATCCACATTGTCCTCTGTGTTATTGGGTGATGAGACCGATGCAAATCTTGACTCCGCATATTCTGCAGGAAGCAAGCCAGAGCAAAGTGATTTGTCAGTAAAAGAACCTAAATGGCCTGACAGCGTGATCAACAGAAATACTGCATGTATTAGTGGGACTTCTAGCCAAAAACTCAAGCCTTTTGAGACAAAAAACAGAACTAGTCAACCGTGTGTAACTGGTCTAACAGAGAGTGACAGTACTTGTGTAGATACTGAAGACACTTCCTCCGCACATCAACCCAAACATTCAGACATTTATACTGCTGGAGGAGCTTTTAAAGAGAAAAGCTCTAGTGAGACTGAAGATACAGAAAGAACTGAGAGTACCTCTATGTGTGGACTAAAAGTGTCAGACCACCAAACTGTACCCAGTGATCAGGCACAGGCCTTAGGTACTCCAGTGTAAAAATCAACTATAGTTAGAGATTTTATTTTTTACTTTTCCTTTGCGAATTAAATTATTAAAACTACAGCACTTTGACATTGATAATGTTTGTGAGTAAAGTCCATGTTTAACCCTTATGTGGTGATGGTGTATTATTCTAGTGGCAGACTAAAGCTGTCCTTTTCATGTGTAAATTTAGCACACAAGTGATCAAGATTGAATGCACAGCTTCATTGTAAAGTAGAAGATTTGTGAGCCGTCAGTATGGGGTTTAATAAAGCTTCCATTGTATGTTACGAGTAGTCAAGTGTTTCTTCCCAGTAGTCCGTGTGTCAGATTGATGGTAATAGGTTTATGCATAGAATGACCACATTATACTGAAGTATGAGGATACTCTGTGTTATTGATTAGGAAGGTCAGCTACTGGATACAAAAATATAGTTTTAAAATTGTAAATCAGTGTAAGTTGGAAAATGACATGAAATAATCTATCCATCAGTGTCGTGCAGGTTTCCAGTTGAACACCATTTAACAATTCAAAAATCACTTAGAAAACTTGTAGTGTACAGGTACTGAAAGAATGTTAAACCATGTTCAATTTTGTAGTGAAAATTGACACAAAATTAGAAATCTTGTGAGGTGTTCTTTCCAGCAGAAATCGTAACAATATAGTAAGAGTGGAAGGTCAGGTTCAAGCTTCACTAGGCCAGGTGGGTTAAAACATAGTAAATTTTAACCTTGATTTGAGTATTAAGAGAAAGCTCAGAGCATCAGAACATCAACTTCTGTTCATGTTTTTAATCTTAGCAAGGTTGGCATCTAATCATAGGTAGTCACCTCTGTGGGTTCGAGTCTCACAACTGGCAATGCTGAGGACCTGTCCCAATGTGACCCTGGCTGTTGAATGGGACGTAAAATGCCAACTTTGACTTAACCTACAATAAGGTGTGTACAGGTGTTGTTTTCACCTGTATTGTTTGGGCCGTGACAGGAAGAATCTTGTCTCTATCTCAGAAAACCATGAAGTTCATAGGATGTTCATACTTCGTGGAGACATTTGTTTGGAGATGAAGGGTGACCTTGACTTTCTACATTGACCTAGACCTGTAATGGTGTGATCTTCATTTGACATTTGACCTTCAAAATCTTGTCTGGGTTATATCTGGGGAACTGAGGCATAGGAAGTTGATACTTGACATGGGCATTGGTTTGGGGGTGTATTTGTGCAATATCTGACCTTGATTTGACTTTTGACCTTTAAAATCTTGTCAAGGCTGTATCGTGGAAACCACAGGTATATGAAGGTTGTTACTTAGATGATATATTGGAGGATTTATGTGTGCAGTGTCATGCTGTGACCTTGGTGTGATCTTTGACCTTCTGTCTGCCAGAATGTTTTCCTCATTTATCTTGTTTGGGACTTTTCCTATTACAAAGTTGTAAGGATTGCTGTAACTGATTATGTGTACTTTTACCTAATTCTGCCATCTTATGTGGCAGCTATACTAAATTAATAAGTTTACAGCTGCATTCCCTTCAGTTTAAAATTAATGCTGTCATCTTACCATTAAATTGTCTTGTTTTGATTAGTGGTGTGAACGATAAACCAGCATACTCCATTTTGTTTCAATTTGGTAGAAGTGACGAAATCCGCAAGCAATATTTAAATACCAGTTATTGAAAAATTCATTATATTGGCTTTCTACTTATAAATTTGAGGAAATATATTAAATTTTTACTTCATATTTATTGTATCCACCGGAGGCATCCGGTGGATACTTTGGTTTAGCGTTCGCTACGCCGCCACCACCACCGCCACCGCCGCATGTAGAGAGATCTTCGGCATTAACGCTCTAAGAGGAAAACTACATCAGCTAGGTTCACCAAATTTGCAGGATATCTTCATTGGGGGGTGAGCTTCTCTGGGAAGGAAAATAACCTCATTCTGAAAAACAAGATGGCCGCTGCGGGCATTTCTTTGAAAATTATATACATAATTCTACTGGCTGTTTCTCATAGGTAGAAGGTTGAATGTCTTCATAGGTGATACGTATAACAGATATATATGTCCTCTACAACCTCGCAGACATTTTACCTTGAAGCTCTTAATTCAAGGTCATCCACGGAGTGCCAAAGTAACTCACATAGTGGACTTTAAAAGTGGTTATATCTCCCTTATTATTGGTCCTAGAGGTTTGCAATGTGAAACCAACCTATAGGAAATCATGTGCTGCAAATCTTTTGATGTGGTCAGATTTGACCTTGGACCCCTCCTTCAAGGTCAAACGTAGATAGCCAAACTTAAAAGTGTTTATAACTCGCTTATTATTGGTCCTAGAGGTTTGGGATGGTAAACCAACCTATAGGAAATCATGGGCTGGGAATCTTTTGATGTGGTCAGATTTGACCTTGGACCCCTCCTTCAAGGTCAAACGAGGATAGACAAAGTTAAAAGTGCTTATAACTCGCTTATTATTGGTTATAGAGGTTTGGGATGGTAAACCAACCTATAGGAAATCATGGGCTGGGAATCTTTTGATGTGGTCAGATTTGACCTTGGACCCCTCCTTCAAGGTCAAACGAGGATAGACAAAGTTAAAAGTGCTTATAACTCGCTTATTATTGGTTATAGAGGTTTGGGATGGTAAACCAACCTATAGGAAATCATGGGCTGGGAATCTTCTGGTGTGGTCGGATTTGACCTTGGGGCCCTTCTTCAAGGTCAAACGAGGATAGCCAAACTTAAAAGTGCTTATAACTCGCTTATTATTGGTCCAAGAGATTTGGGATGGTAAACCAACCTATAGGACATCATGAACTGGGAATCTTCTGGTATGGTCGGATTTGACCTTGGGCCCCTTCTTCAAGGTCATATGAGGATAGCCAAACTTAAAAGTGCTTATAACTCGCTTATTATTGGTCCAAGAGATTTGGGATGGTAAACCAACCTATAGGACATCATGAACTGGGAATCTTCTGGTATGGTCGGATTTGACCTTGGACCCCTCCTTCAAGGTCAAATGAGGATAGCCAAACTTAAAATTGCTTATAACTCGCTTAATATTGGTTATAGAAGTTTGGGATGGTAAACCAACCTATAGGAAATCATGGTCTGGGAATCTTCTGGTGTGGTTGGATTTGACCTTGGGCCCCTTCTTCAATGTCAAACGAGGATAGCCAAACTTAATAGGGCTTATAACTCGCTTATAATTGGTCCTAGAGGTTTGGGATAGTAAAGCACCTTATAGGAAATCATGGACTAGGAGTCTTTTGATGTGGTCAGATTTGACCTTGGACCCCTCCTTCAAGGTCATACGAGGATAGCCAAACTTAATAGTGCTTATAACTCGCTTATTATTGGTCCTAGAGAATTTTGCGATGGTAAACCAACCTATAGGAAATCATGGGCTGGCAATCTTCTGGTGTGGTCGGATTTGACCTTGGGCCCCTCCTTCAAGGTCAAACGAGGATAGCCAAAGTTAAAAGTGCTTATAACTTGCTCATTATTGGTCCAAGACACTTGGGATGGTAAACCAACCTACAGGAAATCATGAACTGGGAATCTTCTGGTGTGGTCAGATTTGACCTTTGGCCCCTCCTTCAAGGTCAAATGAGGATAGACAAAGTTAAAAGTGCTTATAACTCGCTTATTATTGGTTCAAGACGTTTGGGATGGTAAACCAACCTATAGGAAATCATAAGCTGGGTATCTTCTGGTGTGGTCGGATTTGACCTTGGGCCCCTCCTTCAAGGTCAAATGAGGATAGCCAAACTTAAAAGTGCTTATAACTCGCTTATTATTGGTCCTAGAGGTTTGGGATGGTAAACCAACTTATAGCAAATCATGGGCTGGAGCTCCTTTAAGGTCAAACGAGGACAGCCAAACTTAAAATGGTTAATAACTCGTTTATTATTGATCCTAGAGGTTTACAATGTGAAACCAACTTGCAGGATATTGTGGGCTGGGAATCTTCTGATGTCAGATTTGACCTTTGGCCCCTCCTTCAAGGTCAAACGATGGTTCACTGGCTTTGGTGAGTTGTCTTTCCGCTGGATACAGATCTGCATCGGTTCTCCGATGCGTAGGTCTAGTTGTAAATGAAGTTTATAAACTTGAAAATATCTTTGTGAATACCTCTATCCTGTTTAAATCATGACCAAGGTATGTTTGTGGTAAATTTTGGAGTGGGTGGTGATATCACTCAAAATTTAATGGGATCTAAGGTGGACCAAGATCCATCTTTTGATTTTTTTTTCAGGAAGATTCAAGCAGCAGACAGACAAAAAGAGATTGATACTTTGTCTTTACATACATTTTCTCTCTCGTAACTGGTATTGGTCCTGTACTTTTGGATATCTTTGTACTTGGAAAGTAAAATAATCTAATCATTTATTGTATCCCCGGACGAAAGTCGGGGATACTTAGGATTCAGTATGGTCATGCCGTCGCCGCCGCAGAGATTTCTCTTTGGACGCGATAACTTAAAAATATTTTAGTTAGACCTTTCAAATTTGGTACGTGGGTATATATGCGCAATGCCACGAACACTATTGTTTTGTGACCTTGACCTTCAATTTCAAGGTCACTGGTGGCCTCTTGAAGGTAAGATTTTTTCCATTTTCACATTTTGGCCCAGTTCTCATATACAGAAAGTTGCATCATCCTATGGCTGGTATATATAATACATATATATGTCCTCTGTAAGCAAGCAGAAATTTGACCTTGAGGCTCTTCATTGAAAGTCCTCCACAGACTGCCAAAGTACCTGACTGAGGCCATTTTTGAGATATTTTCACACTTAATGCTGACTATATTATATGGAAACTTTTGAAAATGGCTTTGGAGGTTGAGTACATGAGGGAGTACCAGCATCCAATCTTACTGGTTACAGAGAAAATCTGCTGATTCCACAGTTGTGGACAGGAAGAAGGCAGTTGTTTCATATAAGCCTACCCCTGCTGAGACGTAGTATAAATCACCCAGTTCTGCCAGCTCCTATGAGTTTTCACAGAATTGTGGACCCACCAGGAACCGGTTACAGAGCATTGCTTCACCTATAACTGGTTAGGCCCTGGTACTGGGCAGGTCCACAGGACTGGCTAACAGACCAGCAGAAGCCTTTTAATCGTCCAAGTGGCCATCTTAGACCAACCAGTTACTGCCCGAGGAAATTGGTTACAGAGAAACTCTTATACCAGTCATTGGTCCCAGTGAGATGACTGTCTCAACCTACTAGAACGGTCAGCCAGCCTACTGTCAGGACCTGCTAGCTAGTCGAAAGTGACTATAGATAAGAAGACTTTCCCAACAAGATTTGTCCAACTACCTGTCAGTCTTATCTTATCAGACCCCACACCAGCCAGTTACTGGTTGTTTTGTGACCTTGACCTTCAATTTCAAGGTCACTGGTGGTCTCTTAAAGGTAAGATTTTTTAACATTTTGGCCCAGTTCTCATATACAGAAAGTTAGATCATCCTATGGCTGGTATATATAATACATATATATGCCCTCTGTAACTATGCAGAACTTTGACCTTGAGGCTCTTCATTGAAGGTCATCCACAGACCGCCAAAGTACCTGACTAGGCCATTTTTGACCTTTTTGGAGATATTTTCACACTTAATGCTGACTATATTGCATGGAAACTATTGAAAATGGCTTTGGAGGTTGAGTACATGATGGAGTACCAGCATCCAGTTTGCTGACCTTGGCTATTGTTTTCAAGGTCACCTTAGGCCTGCTAATAGCTACTTTCGGACTTTTCAGTAACTTCCATCATGAGTAAAATCACTTGTAACTTGAAAACTATTGCATTTAGAGAATTTTGTGTAAATATGTTATTCAGCTACTTTTGGGTCAGCTATAACATAGTAAAATTTCAGACCTGTAGCTCATGGCATAGCTGAGTAATAGCTACTTTTACGTTACCACTGTTGAGTAAATCACTTATAACTTGAAAACTATTGCATTTAGAGTATTTAGTTTAAAATTTGTTCTTCACCTATTTTGGGGTCAGCTATAACAGTAAAATTCCAGACCTGTGGCTCATTGCATAGCTGAGTAATAGCTACTTTGAGGTTATCACTGTTGAGAAAATCACTTATAACTTGAAAAGTATTGCATTTAGAGTATTTAGTTTAAATATGTTATTTACCTATTTTGGGGTCAGCTATAACATAGTAAAATTCCAGACCTGTGGCTCATTGCATAGCTGAGTAATAGCTACTTTGAGGTTCTTACTCAACGCTAAATCATGTATAACTTGAAAATATTGCATTTAGAGCATTTTGTGTAAATATGTTATTCAGCTACTTTTGGGTCAGCTATAACATAGTAAAATTTCAGACCTGTAGCTCATGGTATAGCTGTGTAATAGCTACTTTTAGGTTATTACTGTTGAGAAAATCACTTATAACTTGAAAAGTATTGCATTTAGAGTATTTAGTTTCAATATGTTATTCACCTATTTTGGGGTCAGCTATAACATAGTAAAATTCCAGACCTGTGGCTCATTGCATAGCTGAGTAATAGCTACTTTGAGGTTCTTACTCAACACTAAATCATTTATAACTTGAAAAGTATTGCATTTAGAGCATTTTGTTAAAATATGTTATTCAGCTACTTTTTCCATAGCTACAACATGGCGAGTAACTTGGGTGTCTCTCTCAATAGCTAAGTGAGTAATAGCTACTTTCGGACTTTTCAGTAACTTCCATCATGAGTAAAATCACTTGTAACGTGAAAACTATTGCATTTAGAGAATTTTGAGTAAATATGTTATTCAGCTACTTTTGGGTCAGCTATAACATAGTAAAATTTCAGACCTGTAGCTCATGGCATAGCTGAGTAATAGCTACTTTTAGGTTATCACTGTTGAGAAAATCACTTATAACTTGAAAAGTATTGCATTTAGAGTATTTAGTTTCAATATGTTATTCACCTATTTTGGGGTCAGCTATAACATAGTAAAATTCCAGACCTGTGGCTCATTGCATAGCTGAGTAATAGATACTTTGAGGTTCTTACTCAACGCTAAATCATGTATAACTTGAAAAGTATTGCATTTAGAGTATCTAGTTTCAATATGTTATTGACCTATTTTGGGGTCAGCTATAACAGTAAAATTCCAGACCTGTGGCTCATTGCATAGCTGAGTAATAGCTACTTTGAGGTTCTTACTCAACACTAAATCATTTATAACTTGAAAAGTATTGCATTTAGAGCATTTTGTTAAAATATGTTATTTACCTATTTTGGGGTCAGCTATAACATAGTAAAATTCCAGACCTGTGGCTCATTGCATAGCTGAGTAATAGCTACTTTGAGGTTCTTACTCAACGCTAAATCATGTATAACTTGAAAATATTGCATTTAGAGCATTTTGTGTAAATATGTTATTCAGCTACTTTTGGGTCAGCTATAACATAGTAAAATTTCAGACCTGTAGCTCATGGTATAGCTGTGTAATAGCTACTTTTAGGTTATTACTGTTGAGAAAATCACTTATAACTTGAAAAGTATTGCATTTAGAGTATTTAGTTTCAATATGTTATTCACCTATTTTGGGGTCAGCTATAACATAGTAAAATTCCAGACCTGTGGCTCATTGCATAGCTGAGTAATAGCTACTTTGAGGTTCTTACTCAACACTAAATCATTTATAACTTGAAAAGTATTGCATTTAGAGCATTTTGTTAAAATATGTTATTCAGCTACTTTTTCCATAGCTACAACATGGCGAGTAACTTGGGTGTCTCTCTCAATAGCTAAGTGAGTAATAGCTACTTTCGGACTTTTCAGTAACTTCCATCATGAGTAAAATCACTTGTAACGTGAAAACTATTGCATTTAGAGAATTTTGAGTAAATATGTTATTCAGCTACTTTTGCGTCAGCTATAACATAGTAAAATTTCAGACCTGTAGCTCATGGCATAGCTGAGTAATAGCTACTTTTAGGTTATCACTGTTGAGAAAATCACTTATAACTTGAAAAGTATTGCATTTAGAGTATTTAGTTTCAATATGTTCTTCACCTATTTTGGGGTCAGCTATAACATAGTAAAATTCCAGACCTGTGGCTCATTGCATAGCTGAGTAATAGATACTTTGAGGTTCTTACTCAACGCTAAATCATGTATAACTTGAAAAGTATTGCATTTAGAGTATCTAGTTTCAATATGTTATTGACCTATTTTGGGGTCAGCTATAACAGTAAAATTCCAGACCTGTGGCTCATTGCATAGCTGAGTAATAGCTACTTTGAGGTTCTTACTCAACACTAAATCATTTATAACTTGAAAAGTATTGCATTTAGAGCATTTTGTTAAAATATGTTATTCAGCTACTTTTTCCATAGCTACAACATGATGAGTAACTTGGGTGTCTTTCTCAATAGCTAAGTGAGTAATAGCTACTTTCGGGCTTTTCAGTAACTTTCATCATGAGTAAAATCACTTGTAACGTGAAAACTATTGCATTTAGAGAATTTTGTGTAAATATGTTATTCAGCTACTTTTGGGTCAGCTATAACATAGTAAAATATCAGACCTGTAGCTAATGGCATAGCTGAGTAATAGCTACTTTTACGTTACCACTGTTGAGTAAATCACTTATAACTTGAAAAGTATTGCATTTAGAGTATTTAGTTTCACATATATTATTCACCTATTTTGGGGTCAGCTATAACATAGTAAAATTCCAGACCTGTGGCTCATTGCATAGCTGAGTAATAGATACTTTGAGGTTCTTACTCAATGCTAAATCATGTATAACTTGAAAAGTATTGCATTTAGAGAATTTTGTGTAAATATGTTATTCAGCTACTTTTGGGTCAGCTATAACATAGTAAAATTTCAGACCTGTAGCTCATGGCATAGCTGAGTAATAGCTACTTTTAGGTTATCACTGTTGAGAAAATCACTTATAACTTGAAAAGTATTGCATTTAGAGTATTTAGTTTCCAATATGTTATTCACCTATTTTGGGGTCAGCTATAACATAGTAAAATTCCAGACCTGTGGCTCATTGCATAGCTGAGTAATAGCTACTTTGAGGTTCTTACTCAACACTAAATCATTTATAACTTGAAAAGTATTGCATTTAGAGCATTTTGTTAAAATATGTTATTCAGCTACTTTTTCCATAGCTACAACATGGTGAGTAACTTGGGTGTCTCTCTCAATAGCTAAGTGAGTAATAGCTACTTTCGGACTTTTCAGTAACTTCCATCATGAGTAAAATCACTTGTAACTTGAAAACTATTGCATTTAGAGAATTTTGTGTAAATATGTTATTCAGCTACTTTTGGGTCTGCTATAACATAGTAAAATTTCAGACCTGTAGCTCATGGCATAGCTGAGTAATAGCTACTTTTAGGTTATCACTGTTGAGAAAATCACTTATAGCTTGAAAAGTATCGCATTTAGAGTATTTAGTTTCCAATATGTTATTCACCTATTTTGGGGTCAGCTATAACATAGTAAAATTCCAGACCTGTGGCTCATTGCATAGCTGAGTAATAGCTACTGTGAGGTTCTTACTCAACACTAAATCATTTATAACTTGAAAATCATTGCTTATATTGCGCTACAATAGCTTACCATGTGGGACTGAATGCTGTATTGGATGGCCGCAAGGCATCATGGCCAATGTCTAAGAAAAATAGACATTTATAGTTGGCCGTAGCCTCAGGTTGTCGTCTCGCGGTACACTGACATTTGTCTCCTTTTCTCGTTGGCCGCGTGATCTTATCATGCTTTTATTTTAGAAGGAAAAGTTTTCAATTTTACAAGGATATACTTGTCGTTGGATATGGAAACTACATCAGTTTCCTTGTTTTATTTCATAGAATCATAATTTGGTGACTTTTCATTGTTTAGATAAGTATTTTTAGCATATTTCTCAACTGAAGTCCACTTCCGGGTTCACATTGTAAAGAAACAGCGACTCATTTATGTGGTTTCTAATACAGGATATTTATATATGCCTGACAGTAAAATAAAATATTTAATCCCTATCTGCTTCATTATTGGACCATTTTTAGGGTTTAAAAATATATAAATTTAACCCAAACGAGTCCTTGTCGAGTGAAATCATCGGAAACAACTTCCGTTTTTTTTTTTGTCGAGACAGCAATTACTTGCAACTAATGCACGTCTCGTGTAGGTAGTTTATATACAGGAATATATGCCTGTTGAAATCAAATAAGATAAATTTGTTCATGGTTTATCCCCGTTCTTCAATAGTATTTGTCCATTTTAAGGGTTAAAATATGATATAAAGCATGAAACTAACTTGGGGAATCCTTGGGGAAACCCCTGTGATGACGTCACATCTAGACAGCATGTGCTGAGAGACTTGTGTTTCTTACAGTACGTTTACCTATAAAATTAAATAAAATGAAATAAAATATTTTATCCCTTCTTTCCTGTATTATTGACCATTTAAATGTTAATACTTAAATAACAGGAATAGAATCCTTCCTCAAATCGTCTAGACAGTATGTGTTTCTTCAAACTAAGGTAATCTGCCACTGTGGCCTAGCGGGTAACACACTTGTCTAGGAACTCAGAGGACGTGGGTTCAATCCCAGGTACAGGCAGATACATAGTGGCTCGAATGACCACTTAAAATGGCGGTCCTCTGTCATTGGGTCCTTTCCCCAGTGGCAGGTTAAAGAACCTGAAGGACGTTGATAAATGGTCATCCTTGAGCCTCTATCTTCCAGTTAGGGGAATGTCAGTTACTTGTCAGTTGGGGCTGTACCTGTACAGTCGGATTGGTTAAATAGCACTTTGAGTCCTGTAGTATATGGAGATATTGCGCTGAGTATAAATACACAATAATAATAATAACCTTGGTTTGGCATCATTTTAATTCATCAAGTGTTATAATATAAGAAATATTATACTTTGCTTTTTAGATTCTATGTTCTTTAATAAAATTCTGTGTAATTATTGCTTTCCTTACCTCACAACTAGCCCTACCTGCAGTGAGGCGGGTGGGGCAGATGACCTTGTGTCACTCTTGATTTACATACGTAAATCCAGTTGTGTAGTTCTTTTCAAAGAATCGTTTAAGGAAAGCTACATGGAACTTATAATATCCAACTTCTTTCTAGCCAGGGTGGATCAGATCCCTGCTTGAATCTGAAGCCAGATCCGATCTTACTTAATCCGAGTTTTTATGTCAGCTGACTTGTCAGTCAGCTGACATTATGTCGTCACTCTGCGGCGTGGGCGTACGCGTCCGCGTACGCGTCCGCGTGAACAACTTCTCCTCCAAAACTACAAGGCCTAGAGACGTGCTGTTTTTTTTAAAAGATACCTCATCTATCGAGGATGAAAAATTGTTCAAGGCATGCAAATCTGTCTGTTCGTCTGTTTGCTAGAGACATTACAAGGGGGGGTACCCCCACCAAAAGTGTGAAAATTTCAACACTTAATCACAATTTTCTCAGTGACTATTGCAGGGATTTCTCTCATATCTTGCATATATGTACTAGGCCACAGGTAGATTCTCTTGTGTGAGTATGAGACCTGGATCTGTCTTACTTTTTTTTTAATAAATTTTTTTAATAATTTTTAATGCATTAAAATTCATGAAATCATGCACAAAATCATTTATAACTTGAAAAGTGTTGCATTTAGAGCATTTTGTTAAAATATGTTATTCAGCTACTTTTTTCATAGCTACAATATGGTGAGTAAGTTGGGTGCCTGTCTCAATAGCTAAGTGAGTAATAGCTACTTTTGGGCTTTTCAGTAACTTCCATCATGAGTAAAATCACTTGTAACTTAAAAACTATTGCATTTAGAGAATTTCGTATAAATATGTTATTCAGCTACTTTTGGGTCAGCTATAACATAGTAAAATTTTAGACCTGTAGCTCATGGCATAGCTGAGTAATAGCTACTTTTAGGTTATCACTGTTGAGTAAATCGCTTATAACTTGGAAACTATTGCATTTAGAGAATTTTGTATAAATATGTTATTCAGCTACTTTTGGGTCAGCTATAACATAGTAAAATTTCAGACCTGTAGCTCATGGCATAGCTGAGTAATAGCTACTTTTAGGTTATCACTGTTGAGTAAATCGCTTATAACTTGGAAACTATTGCATTTACAGTATTTTGTTGCAATATATTATTCACCTATTTTGGGATCAGCTATAACATAGTGAAGTTTCAGATCTGTGCCTCATTGCATAGCTGAGTAATAGCTACTTTGAAGTTCTCACGATTGAGTAAATCACTTGTAACTTAAAGCCTATTGCATTTAGAGAATTTCGTATAAATATGTTATTCAGCTACTTTTGGGCCAGCTATAACATAGTGAAATTTCAGACCTGTAGCTCATTGCATAGCTGAGTAATAACTACTTTGAGGTTCTCACTATTGAGTAAATCAGTTGTAATTGCAAAACTATTGCATTTAGAGAATTTATTATAAATATGTTATTCAGCTACTTTTGGGTCAGCTATAACATAGTAAAATTTCAGACCTGTAGCTCATGGCATAGCTGAGTAATAGCTACTTTTAGGTCATCACTATTGAGTAAATCAGTTGTAACTTGAAAACTATTGCATGTACAGTATTTTGCTTAAATATGTTGTTCACCTACTTTTGGGTCAGCTATAACATAGTAAAATTTCAGACCTGTAGCTCATGGCATAGCTGAGTAATAGCTACTTTGAGGTTATCACTGTTGAGTAAATTGCTTATAACTTGGAAATTATTGCATTTAGAGTATTTTGTTGCAATATGTTATTCACCTATTTTGGGGTCAGCTATAACATAGTGAAGCTCCAGACCTGTGACTCATTGCATAGCTGAGTAATAGCTACTTTGAAGTTCTCAATGTTGAGTAAATCACTTATAATTTGAAAACTATTGCATTTAGAGAATTTAGTATAAATATGTTATTCAGCTACTTTTGGGTCAGCTATAACATAGTAAAATTTCAGACCTGTAGCTCATGGCATAGCTGAGTAATAGCTACTTTTAGGTCATCACTGTTGAGTAAATCAGTTGTAACTTGAAAACTATTGCATGTACAGTATTTTGCTTAAATATGTTGTTCACCTACTTTTGGGTCAGCTATAACATAGTACAATTTCAGACCTGTAGCTCATGGCATAGCTGAGTAATAGCTACTTTGAGGTTATCACTGTTGAGTAAATTGCTTATAACTTGGAAATTATTGCATTTAGAGTATTTTGTTGCAATATGTTATTCACCTATTTTGGGGTCAGCTATAACATAGTGAAGTTCCAGACCTGTGACTCATTGCATAGCTGAGTAATAGCTACTTTGAAGTTCTCAATGTTGAGTAAATCACTTATAATTTGAAAACTATTGCATTTAGAGAATTTAGTATAAATATGTTATTCAGCTACTTTTGGGTCAGCTATAACATAGTAAAATTTCAGACCTGTAGCTCATGGCATAGCTGAGTAATAGCTACTTTTAGGTCATCACTGTTGAGTAAATCAGTTGTAACTTGAAAACTATTGCATGTACAGTATTTTGCTTAAATATGTTGTTCACCTACTTTTGGGTCAGCTATAACATAGTAAAATTTCAGACCTGTAGCTCATGGCATAGCTGAGTAATAGCTACTTTGAGGTTATCACTGTTGAGTAAATCGCTTATAACTTGGAAATTATTGCATTTAGAGTATTTTGTTTCAATATGTTATTCACCTATTTTGGGGTCAGCTATAACATAGTGAAGTTCCAGACCTGTGACTCATTGCATAGCTGAGTAATAGCTACTTTGAAGTTCTCAATGTTGAGTAAATCACTTATAATTTGAAAACTATTGCATTTAGAGAATTTAGTATAAATATGTTATTCAGCTACTTTTGGGTCAGCTATAACATAGTAAAATTTCAGACCTGTAGCTCATGGCATAGCTGAGTAATAGCTACTTTTAGGTTATCACTGTTGAGTAAATCACTTATAACTTTGAAACTATTGCATTTAGAGTATTTTGTTGCAATATGTTATTCACCTATTTTGGGGTCAGCTATAGCATAGTGAAGTTCCAGACCTGTGGCTCATTGCATAGCTGAGTAATAGCTACTTTGAAGTTCTCACTGTTGAGTAAATCAGTTGTAATTGGAAAACTATTGCCTTTACAGAAATTTGTGCAAATATGTTATTCAGCTACTTTTGGGTCAGCTATAACATAGTAAAATTACAGACCTGTAGCTCATGGCACAACTGAGCAATAGCTATTCTCAGGTACTGACTGTTGAGTAAATCGGCTATAACTTTAAAAATATTGCATTTGGAGTATTTTGTTAAAATATATTGTTCACCTACTTTTGGGTTAGCTATAACATAGTGAAATTACAGACCTATAGCTCGTGGCATAGCGGAGCAATAGCTATTTTCAGGTTCTCACTATTGAGTAAATCAGTTGTAACTTGAAAACTATTGCATTTACAGTATTTTGCTTAAATATGTTGTTCACCTACTTTTAGGTCAGCTATAACAGAGCAAAAATTCAGACATGTAGCTCATTGCATAGCTGAGTAATAGTTACTTTGAGGTTCTCACTCTTGAGTAAATCAGTTGTAACTTGAAAACTATTACATTTAGAGTATTTTGTTAAATATGTTATTCACAGACGTTTTGGTCAGCTATAACATAGTGAAATTGCAGACCTCTATGTCATGGCATAGCTGAGCAAAGCTTCTTTCAGGTTCTCACTGTTGAGTAAATCATTGTATCCAACCTGTAGGAAATCATGGGCTGGGAATCTGTTAATATGGTCCGATTTGACCTTGGAACCCTCCTTCAAGGTCAAATGAGTATAGCCAAACATAAAAGTGCTTATAACTCGCTTATTATTGGTCCTAGAGGTTTGGAATGAAAACCAACCTATAGAAAATCATGAGCTGGGAATTTTTTGGTGTGGTCGGATTTCACCTTGGACCCCTCCTTCAAGGTCAAATGAGGATAGCCAAACTTAAAAGTGCTTATAACTCGCTTATTATTGGTCCTAGAGGTTTGGAATGGAAAACCAACCTATAGAAAATCATGGGCTGGGAATCTTTTGGTGTGGTCGGATTTCACCTTAGACCCCTCCTTCCAGGTCAAACGAAGATAGCCAAACTTAAAGTGCTTATAACTCGCGTATTATTGGTCTTGGAGGTTTGGGATGGTAAACCAACATATAGGAAATCATGGGCTGGGATTCTTTTGCTGTGGTCAGATTTGACCTGGGACCCCTCCTTCAAGGTCAATTGAGGATAGCCAAACTTACAATTGCTTATAACTCGCTTATTATTGGTCCTACAGGTTTGGGATGGTAAACAAGCTACAGGAAATCATGGGCTGGGAATTTTTTTGTGTGGTTGGATTTGACCTTAAACCCCTCCGTCAAGGTCAAACAAGGATAGCCAAACTTAAAAAGTGCCTATGACTCACTTATTATTGGTCTGACAGGTTTGGGATGGTAAACCATCCTAAATTCTTTGGCTGGGAATCTTTTGGTATGGTCAGATTTGACCTTTGGATCCCTTCTTCATGGCGAACGAGGATATTGCATTTATAGTATTTCTTTAAATATTTTTAACCAACTTTTTACACTTAAACAATTACCTTCTTACTTTATTTCATAATACCATTTGCAGGGCACAACTTTTTTATCCTTTTCTTCTGTCAGCTTCGGAATATCTTTCGAACATGCTGTTCAGTTACCATTTACTGTATTTCTGTACAGCCCTTTTCCTGATAATTATGCTTTCCTCTCATTATCACCATCACAAATCAAAATATTCAGTCAGCTGACACAGTGCCCGTTCACGGGCACTCTCCTCTTGTTAATTCTCCCGAGAGTCGGATGCATTATTCCCAACTTCTACCCACCCGAGTGTGATTTGATACTCGGATTTTCATTGCATCTAGACCCGATGCTCAGATATAAGATCCTATGATCGGATGTTTACACTAAGTTCCAATGCTTGGATGATCTAATGTAAAATCCGATGCTCGGATGATTGTATTTAGATCTGATCCTCGGATGATCGGATCTTAAATCTGATGTTTGGATGATGGTTCCAGATCAGAACTCTGAACAATCCTAACACACACTTGGACTAATAGTTCACAAGCCTGGCAGTAAATCTCACTATTTCCTTCCATGAGAGAGTCAATTAACATCTGGTCATAATTTTCCTGAATGAACTCTGTGGTGGGAA
The DNA here is from genome assembly GCA_964017235.1 of Sabellastarte sp. h YS-2021. Lineage (NCBI taxonomy): Eukaryota > Metazoa > Annelida > Polychaeta > Sabellida > Sabellidae > Sabellastarte > Sabellastarte sp. h YS-2021. The sequence goes on along the minus strand of OZ024929.1, from coordinate 188,138,735 downwards.
CCCAGGCAAAAATTGAACTTTTAATAATTTTAGACATGGTGTACTGACATGGTTTCCTGAATAGGTTCGAGACCAGGAGAACTCGGCACATGGGACACCTCTTCTTGGTACTACCCTCCTTCCGAATTTTTAACATCTTACAGACACAATTGGCACATATCCAATGGGCACATGGATTGGTCAAGATAATGGAATCCTTCTCAATTAGGTCTAAACAAATGCAGCACTTCGCATCCATGAGATGATCGGTTAGAAATTTAACAAAGGCTGGATACTTGGAACTGAAAGTAAAAAAGGAAAATTTTTTTAATATTTCGAATAATTTTAGCTAGTTGACAAAAAAATATAATAAAAAACTCATGTGATAGTTATTTACATGTTTTACATTAGTTATATAATAACATGTAACAATAACAGTTGCAAGATTGTAATGAAAACAAAATTTATTAAGATGTTTTTGTTAAAGGTTTGACATTGCTTTAATTTTCAATTCTCTCATCTCACAAACAGAATTTCGAACCGCAAGGTAAACCCTTCTTAGTGCTGAAATTTCAAAAGCAGAGATTTTAGAAAACAGAAATTTCAGACGTAAAAGTAAGACCCGATCAAATGGTAATAGAGAAAAGCAATGATGGATTTATAAACTCGGTCTACATGAGGAAGTTATTAGTAAAAACCTCTGTACAATTACTTCATTGGATTTTAAATTAGAGTTAAATTTAGTTACAATATCCTGAAGTGATAAACCTCTGCAACAAGATTCTTAGTTGACACACAGAGTATGTTATATATAAAACATTTTATAAAAATACAACAAATTTTTCTTACCATATAAATGCAGGAAAAGCATCGTTCAGCATGATAAATATCATCATAGATTGCCTATAATCTTTGCCCTCTATTAAGGTAAGCAGATGAAAAAATGTCATTGAATTCAAAATGATCTGAGTTGGCAGGTAAAAGTTGTATCTTTTACCCTGAAACACATTATTTTCAACCTCCATTTTTATTTTCCTTCTGGTGTAGGTAGATCCGCTAGTCAATAGACACAGGGAAGAATTGAGAGCTCTGTCCAGGTTTTTATAGTAAAAATGTTATTTCTTCTGGCTTGGATAAATTAGTAACGCTAATAAAGGTTAAATTGACGTCTTTATAAACATGTTACATTATATACATTCATTCTTTTGTAGTGAAATTATTTAATAGCCTTTTAAATAGGAATGTCAACATCCACCTCTCCTTTGGCAGAGACATCTTCAATTCCACATTCAGGACAAGTCGATTGGTTGTGATCTGCTTTGTCAGGTTGAATAATGTAAGGAATAAATGTATAGAGTTCTATTTTTTTTTAATACATCTTGTTTACAATCTTCATACACTCTCTCCACTCATTTATTTTCAAACTAATCCCTTCTGAAGTAGGGTATAATTCATTTGCATTATTTTTCTTCCACCTTCTAATTCCCACGGTCTTATAGGGAGAAGTACTTGTGAGATACATCCCTCCGCCAATATGCATCTTCTTGTCAACCTCTGCTTCCCCGTTAATGATCTTCTCTACTTCATTGGTCATAACCTCACCGTAGTGCATCATAACTACAAGCTTGGAGACATTCAATTGCACACCTTTATTAGTTACTTTCTTCCCATCCCATTCTTTAATAAATACATTTTCCACAATTCCATTTTCACCATGGAAAATTAGATATCTTTTAGCACCTATATGGAAGGTGCGCTTGTATTCCCCATTTATCTGACGGTTGACTCTGTCATGTGGTTGAACAGCATTATTAACTGGTTGATACGAGGCAATTCTTGGATCATTTGGAAGAATATGTGTAGAAGAAAAATCCTTTTTAGGTTAAGGTGATCACATAGTTTATATCAAAATTTGATTTATTAAAACTATGTCATGAGAAAATAGTACATTAAATGGATGAATATGGACACATATCTTTGTTCATAATATTCTGGTGAGAATGCTATCATTTAAATAAATATTTCTTAGGATATATGCAGACATTATTCTGGTGAGAAAGTTAGGTAATAGTCTGCATTTATGTATTCGAATTGAATAAAGGGATTATTTTTCAATCAATTAACTTTTTCAAAGAAATTTTATCATAGCTGAGATGATATTAATAAATAAGAAATTATAAATTATTCTGAGGGTTCGTGAGAAAATAAGTTGGGGGAAAAATTTAAAGACCCAATACATATTTATCTCTGGGTACTACATTAAATGAGTTTTAAATTTCGTAAATTTTAAAGGTTTCTATTATTCATTAAAATTATTTAATTTTTTTGTAAGAGATCAAAAGACTCCAGGCTTCTAATGCTTCAATTATCAATTACAAAGATACAAAGGAGGTTATCGAAAAATCATTATTTCCTATCAATTAAGTCCAAATACTTCAAAAGGGACAATTACCAATGAAAGAGCATGGGTTATCATTATTTCCAATCAATTGAGTCCAAATACAACGATTTCAACACATTAAATACTACTGATGGCAGCCATGTTGTCTGTGAATGTGTGAATCTTACCTGTCCCAGGCCTTAGCCTACACCTCAAGAGTAACCACAATGTAGATGGGCGATGTGGAGATTGTTGAAATTTACTAATTTCTCAGGAATTCTTGCAGCATGGACTTATTTGCCCGACATGCCCCCACTGACACAAACAGGAGTAAATAGCTAGGTTTTCAGTTCCCTGAATGTTAAGACGATTGTATGTGGTGGTTCCATAAAGTCATGGGAGGAACTTACTAAACCACACAATGTATTTCCAACATCTTTGAATCAATTGCTATAGTGTTGTCTGAATCGTCCAGTAGAGGATCTAGTAGCCTTCTAACGAACTTTTGTACATTCTTTATATTTTCAAAATATGTGTGTTTGATTATTTGCTTTGGATAGTAATTATAAAGACCTTGAGAGAGTGTTTTCTTCTTTCTACCAGGTACTGTGTGTAAATGTATTAACATGTTACCATTTCAATGCATTCAACACATATGATCGGGTCCGAATGAAAGCCCCTGATCTTCAACAGCTGCAGATATTGAGCGAATCGTCATCCTAAAAATGCTTTATGCATATCTAATTAAATATCTCCCATATTTATCAGGTAAGACCATACACACAAACATCACAGGATATTCATCAATGTTACACTGTTTAAAGGTTTCTATTTTTAGTGTTATTATTAACTGCTCCTATACTATTGTGTTTCAAAAGGCGACTTAATACTTGTCTGTTTCAGAACACCAATAGTCCCCTGGTGATGATCTTATTATGTCTTACGACTTCTGATTTATGCATTATGATTTGGATGGTGTGCCTTAGAATCCGCGAGATCGGAGATTAAGTGCTTGGATACCTGATACCTATGTGTTTGTGTCAATTTTTTTATCACAGAAATCATGATCAATCTTCTGTAATTAAACAATCCACTAAAATCTTATGTGTATTTATCCCAGAAGAATAGATCTGCTGCCTTTGTGTCAGGTCATGTCCTTGGCGACTGTAAACAAAACAAGCTTAAGCTTCTCTTTCATCCCATCGCACGTGTATACACATGTAAGTGTGCTGCAAATATTGTTGAAAAATATTAACTCAGCCTGGTAGTGGGATAGTAGAGATTTGCACGTGCAAACGAGGAATATTTTTCTGACAAGAGTGTCAGCACTTGAACATCAAAGAACAGACTGTGACTAGCTACAGGTCTTACAGTGGGTTAATATGGATGCAAGGTACACGTGGGTGTATTAAACGACACATGCAAACCCGGCAAGTGAATGGGGAGATCTTACAACACTTGCAAGGGAAATGCACGTGTGCAAGTCTCTCGTAAGTTACCCTTGAGAAATGGATGCGTTTATAGCCATGCTGCGTGCACACAGAAAATATGTGCATGTCAATTTTCATTGCAGGGTCTCTGTGACCTTGAAATTATAAAAATTGCATGTGTACCTTAAGTGTGTCTTGCAAATCCGCCGATTTTTCTCTGTAACCAGGACGTACGTGCACGTACGATGGGATGTAAGAGAGGCTTTACCTGTCTTTCTCTAGTTGATGCGGGACGAACAGAGGTATTGCCTGGACACCGCCCCCGATTGTGGTTTATATTCTGTTTCCAGTGAGTTATTTAAACAAGAAGTTGTTGCAGAGGGAAAATACTATACCACCAGGAGTGTCTTGCCACTGTATGGACCAAAAAGAAGATCAAGTACTACCTTTGAATATGTCAAGGCCCTTGAAGCATAGAATAATGGCTGGCATTACTTTTACAATGTTACAGGTTTATAACCAAATCTATAAGCGGGAGTTAGAAGACTGGCACAGATGATCTAAATAGGGCTATTTAATTTGTGTGAGAGACACTGTGTACTTAAAATTATTTACAGACTTTTGTAAAGCTTTGGGTTGTTATTCATGGTGGTAAAGATTATTTCTGTAAAGTTGTTTTACTTTTGTAATTTATGAGTACTGATAAATTATTTTCCATACAATTTCTTGAAGAGAGGGGAGGGGGTCATATCGCTAATAACACTGCACATCTGCTTGCTGCACTTAGACTGAACTTTCATGTTAAATGGCTGCTTGCTATTGAATGTGTACATTCAATGACAAAATTATTGAATATGTATTCAAACTAAACTTGGTGGACTTTCTACCAGTAGAAAGTCCAATTGAAATTTCTACTGGTATAATTTGAAATTCTACCAGAGTGGAGTTTCTACCATGAAATACATATTTACTGGTTATCTGCATTCAATGTAGTATACATTTGCCAATGTAAATTTGATTCCATCTTTCATTTACTTAGTTACACCATCTGACTAGGCATATCAGCACACTCATCACCTTCGCTCTTGGATTTTGTTGGCATTTAAAAATATGTTAAAGTGGTTAAACTGAAATGTAATGTTTCTTATTATCACATATAAAACCAATTACACACAAACAAAAAAATCCCTTCTGAACTTCTTCCTCAGTAAATGTTCTTGTGGAGTAAATAATATGTCATTATTTTTTGTTAGGAAGATAGAAATGTACTTTTAAAACATTTACAAATATAATACTTCCTCTATCTTCAAGATAATGAAACTGATAAAAATCTGTGGGGTTAGTCTCAAACTTATTATAAGAAGATTAAAATGAATTTATGTAACATGTTCTATACATCTATTTAGGTTTCAGATTATTTAATTCTAGTGTTTCAAAAAATCTGATTTAATCATATGTATAAACCCACAGATTCTCAGTGCATGACGCCCTGTTCTTGTTTTATGAAAAGCTATATGTATGTAACTGTATGAACCATGTAGAGTATCTCAGTTGACTGTAAATATTATTTTAATTGTTAACTAATGTCTTAAGTAAAACTTTCTGTCTTTTCCGATGAAAGCAACCAGTAACTGCTACCACACTTGCCCCATTAATCATAGCATTGCCACAGACAGAACCAGAATGAAAAACCTGTCAAATTACAGCCTTAACTCAGAGTTTTTTTTAAATGTGGAGTATTTCTTGTAAATAATGTTGCATACCATTTAAAATAACAGTTGTGCAGTTAGCAAACTGTGCTCGTTTATATGTGTAAGTGTGTCATACGAAGCTTTGGTGAGGCTTATTATGTGCCAAAGTTCATTGTTAATGAAATGTGAAAAGATTACAGCTCATTATAAAGACCGGAAGTGCGCAGACTACAGAAAACAATGCAGTGCGCATATTTTTGCGTACAATTATCTGAGGCAATAATTGGACGATCGTCGATAATACAGGACCAAACGATACAGACAAAATATAGTGCGACAAGTAGGAGTGTTTTGAAGCATATTTACAATAATATTTATGGATTAATAAATGAAACCGGTCTTTATAATAGAAATAAAGTCCTCAGTTTTGTGATTTATAACCCAATATAACCCAATATAATTCACAAATTTCCGGCGAATTATTTGCCGGAAATTTGTGAATTATCTAGGGTTATAAATCACAAAACCTCGGACTTTATTTCTACAATGAAGAATAGATCTAATATCCTTATCTGCACCCTTGTTCTGATTTAATTGCTTCTGAGAGAAACACACACTACAAGATATACATTTTTTTCATTTATGAATAATTTACCAATTTATTGTTAAACTTAGTGAATAGAGATAAGAAGTTCTCAACATCCTGCATATAATGTCATAGTTAAAGGTACCATACAATTGACAAGTCTCCAGATCTGTTCTTTACAAAGGGGGCAATTCCATTTGTTATCATGAAATTGGGAATGAAGCTATGGATAAGCAGTGAACTGACTAGCAATGCTACGCAGAAATTGACATCTGTTGCTACAGTATTTTATAATGCTCGTTTGTTAATTTATTTCTCTAGGGGACTTTTCTAAGGGAAGTCCATGATAGCTGTTTTCATTACATTCCACAACACCATCATGACTGTTTTTTCACATACTTATTTCAGCTGGGAATTATCTTGTGAGGCTTATCAGTGTAATTCTGATGTTTAAGAATATGATCTGACCTGATTTAGATTGTTACAATAGTATGATGTTCCTTCAGGTGGTAACCGTAAATTAATGAGACAAGTATCTGTTTCCATGGTATAATTATTCGTTGTAATGATGAACAGCTAACAAATCACAAGGGTGTTGAATAGGATCAGAGCCTGTTTAAATATCAATATCTAGTTAGAATAAAAATAGCTTTGGTCTAAAGAAACAACTGTGGCGAATGTCCAATTCACTCATGAAATGAGATTACAGCAAGAGTGCACATGCTGTTGTCTGTCTGTGACATAGTGTTCTAGACAGAGCTTAGGTAAGTAAAGATGTCAGTAGGTAGCATTTCTTTATCTACAAAGATAATCTATTCTTCATAAAAAAGTTGTAAAAGAAGGCGGAAATGATGAGTTTTTTTGTGGTGGTCAGTGTTGAAGTCACTATAGCCACTATTTCATGTATAGAAAGTGGGTTTTTATGTACCTATCTAATAGTCCATGACATAATATTATCCTCATTTTGCATACCAGGTTAGTGTACACATAATATACACATGATATGTAAAAAGTTTATGGTATGCAAATTGGTGCCCCCATGGTGTTTTAATATTGGGATTAGACTATACATGTACACTTTGCCATTGCTCAGTTACCTTGACCATATATATGATGATGCTATTGATCTGATGTATAATGTGTAGTGTTAGCATATATTTTGTCCATATGTTGGATTGGTCTCATCAAATGCAGATTTTATAGTAATCTGACCACCAAGGTACATTAATTGTCAAAAGGAGTGCAAATGACATGATCAAGTAATCAGATGCCTGCATCCTGCGACATCCCCTAAACAATGAATATGCAAAGGGCATCATCAACCAATCAGATGCCTGCATCCTGTGACATTATCATCCCTCAACCAATCAAATGAATCTATGTTATGCCATCACCCCATTCACCAATCAATTTGCAAATGATATCAACAACTAATCAGATGCCTCAAGCAATTAGTCATGTAATGTGGCATCATTACCCCGCAACCAGAGTTACAGCATTTACTGACATGATGTGACGTCATCAGCCAATAAAAGGACGGCATCCTATGATGACAAAGTTAACTTTGGCCAGACTGCAGCATCAACCAATCAGGTTGCAACATTTATTCACGTGATATGGCCTCATCATACCTCAACCAATAAGATAGTTTGCTCCTCTCATTCTCCGTGGCACATGCACATTGGAAGTGCTCCAGCAAGCAGGAAACGTGGCTACCTAAAACACTGATGAGGTGGACACTTGGATAAGTACTTGTGAACTGACAAAACTGGCACATATTTATAAGAAAGAGTATACAGTTAAGAAACCTGATGAGTGTGAAGTACAATCATTTCAGTTTGCCAAATTTAGGGTTTGTCTTCCACAAAAAGTAGTCACACTAAATGCAATATATCAACTTCCATATTCAAACAAACATCCTATAACCAATGTTACTTTTGTAAATGAATACAGTGATAAACTGTCTGACCTAGTAGTAGAAGACAATAGAGACTCCATTATTCTTGGTGACCTCAACATTCATTTGAATGATGAGCAAAGCTATGATGCAGAAACACTGAAAAAAATTCACCGGGATACAAACAACATGTTAATGTTCCACCCACATAGCTAGACACATATTACATGCAGTCATCACCAAATTTATTTTTTTTATTTATTTATTTGGCGTTTTACGTCGCTTTCAACACTGTACAGGTCATATCACGACGGGTAGTTGGAAGGGCAGAGGAAACCAGTACATAGAGTTCACTAGGGTTGTGTACTGTAAACTGCCGACCAACGGCAAGTAACTACCAGCTTTCCCACTTAAGGCCATGACGGGGATCGAACCCCGGCCTCAGAGGTGGGAGGCGAGAGTGTTACCACTCTGCCACCGTGGCCCCATCAACAAATTTAACAGTGACTTATGATTCAAATGTGTTCTAAGAAAATTTGTGTCAGATCATCGTGCTGTAATTTGTTATTTGAAATGTCACAAAAAGGCCCCAAACAGTCAAGTCAAATCAGTGAAAAAATGGAATAGAGAATTAGGCCAGTTATATATTTGATTTGAGTAAAATTGAACCGTCTAATGAAGATTTGACAAAGTTAGATACATTAGTTGAGCATTTTGAAGAAATTTAAAGTTGCTGGTACAAACATAATTAAAAATAAATTGTACCTAGAAGAAAATGTTCTAAAGAGCTAAAATTACAAAAACAGAAAGTGAGGCGAAAAGAAAGAATCTAGAAAAGATACCAAACACCAGACACTCTAAAAGTCTCAAAAATAGAAAGAAACAAGTACAAGGTTTTGCTAAAAAATTAAAAAAAACAAAAACCCTTTTCCTGCCAACATTGATGATGGTAGTCTTGCCAATAAATTTGCTGATTTCTTCCCAAACAAAATCCAGAAAATCAGAAAAGATCTTAAAAGTTGTTCCAAATATGAGCCACAACAAAGGGATTGTACAATATTACAAAACTTTGCTCCCATAAGTGAAGATGAAGTACAAAGCATAATCTGTACCATGCCTAGCAAAACTTGTGAATTAGATGTTCTTCCAACCAAAGTATAATTAATAAGTCACTGCAAACTGGTACCTTTTAAAATATATGGAAAAAGCAGTTAAAAGACAACTCCTAAAGGAGAAAGGGCTTGACTTGGAATTGTGTAACTAGTAGACCAGTTAGTAATTTGTCATTTTTGTCCAAGGTACTGGAAAAAGCAGTTCTAATTCTAATTCTAATTCGACTTTTATAGCACTTAATCTCCACTGAGTAGTGGACTCTAAGGCGCAACAAGACAATTGCAATATGCAAATTCAAAGTCCAGGGACAAAAACAGGTCGGCACCACGGAGAAGCCATAAGAGAAAATGAGCTCAGGAGGATATGCCTTTGCGTAGACATAGGTTTTGAGCTTCTTTCTAAAAGAGGCAATAGTGGGTGGTGTTCTGAAACAAACAATTCAATGACCATGTTGAATCTCAAAGTCTCTATCCTGACTATCAGTTTTCTTATGGGTAAGGTTTTTTGTGTATAAGATTGCCCTGGTAAAACTTATAAATTACATTTTGTGGGCCATGGAACATCAGAAAGTAACTGTAATAGTGACAATTGCCTTATCAGTATCATTTGAAACAGTTGATCATGAATCCTAGTTCAAGTATTGAACAAACAATATTGTATATCTGGAAATGCTTTAAAATGGTTTAATAACTACCTATAATCAAAATCATTGTGTGTGAACATAGGTACAAGCTATTCTGATAAAACACCACTAGATTTCTCAGTACCACAGGGCAGTTGTGCTGTTCAATTCCCGCCAGGATTGAATTCAAAATTATTGTGCTTGTGTATAAAAGCCTTCAAGGAAATGCTCCAGAATATTTACAAAACCTGCTCAAAAACCAGTGTTTAGAGGACTGAGATCCTCAACTTTCTTAAATGATCTTCACATACCTAAACAAGCTGGCACACTTTGCTTCAAGATCATTTAGTGTGAGCATCCTATCATTGTGGAATGATTTACCCAACAACATCAAAGACTGTAAAAATCTAAAAATGTTCAGGAAACAGTCAAGAAATATCTCTTTGACAAGTACTATAAATAGACTTTTATGTAACTGCGCATTTGAAACAGAATTCTAAAAGTGTGCAATATCAAAAGAAATATGATTTATTATTTTATGTTAAGTGCTCCACTGTGTATCCGCACAACGACTGGAAGTGCATCCCAACAGCTGTGGCATGGGCTCAAAAGCCCACTGTATACTACTATTAATAGAATCTGTTTCAATGATAGGAATTTTCCAATTTATCATATTGTGGACCAAACAGCAGTATTTTAGGGTACCAAAATATGTATCTTTATGGTAAGAATATTAGAAAAAGGTAAAGGCTAGAATAATTTGTGCTTTATAACATATTTGAATGTTTTCATGTTATGTGTGACTGATACGCATGTCAATTTTGCTTTTCATCCATTGCTGGATATCATCCGACACTTCTTTAACTGTTGCCTTTTTACAAAATAAATATTTTAAACTTTCAAAGTATTCATTTTAAAATGTGCTTTGTTTGGAAGATAATTTAATTTTATTTCGAATTTGATATTGTAAGGACCTTATCACTGAAAATTTCAAAATACACTTTACAGATCTGTAACCCAATCTTTTCAGGCCAAATGTATACAAATAACATCTAATAACATGCTTTTCCAAGTATTTCACAGACTCCCTGCTATACAGTCAGCATTTCAGACAGAATTCCTTGTAACCTCTATGAGCACAGAGAGGTGGTTTTATGTGGTATGGGAGGCTGTAACAAAACTCTAGGGACCCTGCAGTGAATTAATGCAAGTTTTACTGAATTGTTGTTTATTATTTTGAAATTGAAGGTCATCCATTGTTTAGTTTCTTCTTTATGTGATATATTTCAGGTGGTGAACCAACAAAAGATAAGCAAGGCTGTAAAATGTCAGAGGTACAATAAACTAAAAACTACAACTTTACTAAGTTAATGTAGCTTTGAATTAAAAATAAAGTTAAGGTGACCCTATCTATACACACAGGTTAAAAAGAATATTGTTTCCTAACAAGTGTGTCTTTGTCAAGATATAGAGTCTGGTTTCAAGCTTCAAACCTATATTAAGGTGAAAGAGGAGGGGGTGGTATCAGTTCTTGAGAAACCACTTTCCTGATATGATGTGGTATCACATAACCAACTGTTTATAATACCCATCAAATGATATCTACGGAAGAGTATTAGTGCCACAGAAATTTTTTTTTTGAATTGTCGACTTATTATCTCAACATGTTGAGTTAGTATCTCAACATGTTGACTTACTATCTGAACATGTTGAGATATTATCTGAACATGTTGACTTAGTATCTCAGCATGTTGAGTTAGTGTCTCAACATGTTGACTTAGTATCTCAACATGTTACATGTTGACTTATTAAAAGTCTGGCTAGAAATTAACTTATTGGCTGACTGCTTATCACCAACCCTGGTTGGATGAATATACAATTAAGAGTTCTTCCACACTGCCACTATACTGATTCACAAATGAGTACTTAATTGACAGCCCACTACCGCCCCTGGCTGGACTAAAAGGGAATTTACTCAATCCCCCAAAACATGCATCATACTAGTTAGCAGTTTATGCTTAAAGTGTTGGAGTATTCGGAAATATATACATGAAATGAACTTTTCATAGGAATTGTTATGAATTAAGCTAAATTAAATATTACTTTCTCATCAGAAAACCATTCAGAGAGCACAAACCCTCACCATGTAAATTTCTACCAATGACAAAGAAAGACAAATTCCTTTAATATTCAAATGTTGGTACCCATAATTTAGACTAAAAAAGTTTGTTAATATTAGGGTTGTCAGAACAGAAGTGGGATTAACATGACATACAATAGATTTATACGGGAAAAAAAGCAAATTGTAAACATTTTTTATAGACCAGTCTAGTGTTGCATTTGGTAGATAACATTATAACCAAAACCTAGTAGGGCACATTGATGTGTGAGTATGCCTTTGCACAATTACACCTGTCCTGCAACCTGTGTGTTGTAAAGTATCAAGATGTTAAAGGTCAACATTGCTATAACAAGGTTAAAGGTTAATCCCATTTGACACCATGACATTGCACACCTATACCACCGAACCAATGTTAACCACCACTTAACCACCTAACAAATATCACCATCCTATTCCTTATCATTCCCAAGATATGGCCCGGGAAAGCTTTTATAGGTGAAAGTCTCTATGACAAGGTCATACGTCAAATCCAGGTCTCACTATGATGTTGCAGACCAACACACCCAACCTATGTCACTACCAAATATCAACATCATACAACAGTTTCCGAGATATGGTCCGGACAAGATTTTAAAGGTCACTGTCACTACAGAAAGGTCAAATGAAGGTCACACTATGATGGCACATACCTACACCCCCAACAATGTCCCTACCAAATAATGACATGATTTCAGAGATATAACCTGGATAAGAGATCAATAGTCAAAGTCACTATGCAAGGTCAAAGGTCGAATCAAGGTCACACAATGATGCTGCACACCTACGCCCCTTAACCAATGTCCCCACCAAATAGGTTTCTGGGATTTTAAAGGTCAAGGTCACTGCAGCAAAGTCAGTGAGATATTAAGTCAACATGTTGAGATACTAAATTAACATGTTGAGATATTAACTCAACATGTTGAGATAATAAGTCGACAATTAAAAAAAAAATTGTTTTTTTTCTGTGGCACTAATACTCTTCCGTAGATATCCATTCAATTCATTGAATAAATTCACACTATTTAAAGTTGTGCATCTAAAAATTGAATGCCTTTGACATACATGTTGTTAGGATGTTACAAAAGTATCGGACTGAAGTGTTTTGTAATGCAGGTTATTGGGTGGTCAGAAACCTTTTTTCAGGGACTGAGAAACGTTTCTGTCTGACATGTCATTTGTGATTTCATTTTTTGATGGGAAAATCAATTTTTCAAAATCACATCTAGAAGGGGATGTTCAGTTTAGGGCAGACCAGCAACCCCGCTATTAGGCTTGTTCTGGTTCAACTCCTGTGTTGATGACTCACACCGCAATGGGACAAATGCTCAGGGCTGTTTAATGTATTAGATGGCTCATGTGACCAGGTAGCAGAGGGCAAACAATAGCACTTTCAAAAAACCTTCTTGTCGCCTTCAAAATGTGACAAACTGACCTTACCCTAAATGGCACTAACTCTAAAAAATCACCCCCCCCAAAAAAAAAACCAAAAAAACCCACAAGTATTATAAAGAATAAATTATAATTTATCTTGTGTTTGTTTTTTGTCTGTATCTGTCTGTGTATCTGTGTGTTTTGTACTCTGTCATGTGTGGCAATGGTGTGCAGTGCAGTCTTTTCACAGCTGAGAAGTTAACAAGAATTGACAAATAGCATAAAAATATGATGAATCCAAACTCATAAATATAGAAACATCCAATAAGGTTTGAGGGGCCACGGTGGCAGAGTGGTAGCACTCTCGCCTCCCACCTCTGAGGCCGGGGTTCGATCCCCGCATGGGCTCAAGTGGGAAAGCTGGTAGTTGCTTGCCGTTGGTCGGCAGTTTACAGTACACAACCCTAGCGAACTCTATGTACTGGTTTCCTCTGCCCTTCCAACTACCTGTCGTGATATGACCTGTACAGTGTTGAAAGCGACATTAAACCCCAAATAAACAAATAAACCAATAAGGTTTGAATAAGATTGAAAGATTTTTAACACTGCATTTAAAATATGACGGGACTATATTATAAAATTCCATGTACTTGTAAAATTCAATGCAGTCCTACACACAAGTAACAGAGATGAGAGCCGTCTCACAAGGTCCTTTTATGGAGAGTGTCAGTCATGCATTGTAAAGGCTTGTGTCAATTTATCTCAGAGATCACACATAAGCTCACAAAACTCAGGACTGTAACATGGCGATATTCTCAAAGACTTGCAAGTAACTTTTGGAATATTTATGTTTTAATGGACAAGTTTGCTACAGTTAACGTATACAGTTAAGTCGAGTTTAACATTGCTTCAAGTGATAAAAAAGTGAGTTTTTAACACGAGAGAAAGTAACTTGCCTGTAAATAATTTGAACACAATGTAGGCAGTTTATTAGATATCCGTTTCTATTTTTTTAATTTGAATATGACAAGAAATAATTTGACAAACACAGACTGGTTTTGTGTAACCGCCGTTACATCACAGTCTCCCTTTTATACCACATTTACTGTTAATGGAATAAAAATGCTTTTGTTATTCACCTTCACAACATTATTCAATAATACCATTGTTTTACCCTGGTGTTAGTTGTTATTGGAGAAACTACAAAAATTTACATATTTGGAAGAGACAATCTTTATTATGTGGGTGTTTGTATATATTTGAAAATATACAGAAAATTATTGATTGAAATCATTGATATAAGGCCCATGTCCCACACATGCATGGCAATACTGGTTTCAAAAACTAACCATGAATGGCAATTCTTTGTCAGTTACTGAACTTGAGCAAGAAAATGGAGTCATGTGATCTGCCATAATGTGATTGATTCTGTTGTTACTGTGAGTTTAAGGTAACCTTAATATAGGGCACCTATTGGGGCCAGTTACATATAAATACATGCAAAATTGGAATAAAATCTGTCAAGCTGTTTTCATTATACTCTACAGGAAAAATTAAAAACTTACACTCAATAAAATTCATGGGAGTTTAAGGTCACCTTAATATAGGGCACACCTTGAGAACCAGCTACAACCACATGTCATGTTTGAAGTGAATCAATCAAGGTATTTTTGAGATACTGTTCCGAAACAGAGTGTGATGACAGATGAGGCTAATGCCAGAAGGTAAAGCAATCACTGTGTGCCCCAGTATAGATAATGATGACACAAAATCATCACTGGAACATGGGTATTATAGATTTTGTTATTGTAGTCCAATCCACACACATCATTGCAGGTTAAAAAGATTTTACTATAGAATAGACAATGCATGCCATTTTACAAATTAGTCATGTCTATATCAATCAAGCATGGAAACTATGCCAATATCCCTTCATTTATGTGATAAACACCCAAAGTCAAAGTTGGGGTTTTACATACTGTTCAACAGCCAGGGTCGTATTGGGACAGATAGTCAGGTTTGCCACTCGTTGGAGTCGAACCCATACAGAAGTGACAGCCTCTGAATAGATACCGAAACTGCTAAGCCTCTACGCCACTGAGGACCTCTTGATAAACGCCCAGGGCAATGAAAATAAACTAAAGACAGGATGGGGTTATTTTAGGCTGTCATGAAGTTTTTCACCTGGAATATCTAACCCAACAATACACGACAAACAGCAAATTAATTTGTAACATGTACATCAATATGTACTAAAAAAATGATTTCACCTGTAAATCAACTGTCTTCTGAAACAGTCAAAACATCTGTACTGTCTGGATGTTTTAATTCTGTTTTAACCTTTCTGTTGGAAGGTTGTCATGAAATGTAAATGAACATTTATTAGAGAGGGGATATTTATGACAGTATTTATGGTATTTGTAATGACACGTATTCAAATTCAAATATAGGTGGTATTTGGAAAAAAGAAAAGTTGAATGACAAGGCAGTGAGGTCTTAAATCTTTAACTATCAAATACATTTGTATGCAAGATAATGACAATAATAACTTGAATATATTTTATTACCACACACTTATTTACTCTACAAGGATAATAAGGTTTGTCAAAACTATCATTAGTTTTACTGGACGGGGGTTTGTAAATTACATAGGTGTAGAGTAAAAGACCACTAATTGAATAGTGTCTGTTGGGTATCTGAGTCATATCCGCCTGACCTTAAGGCATGCCCCAATTTCTCATTGGCTGGTCATAGGTCAATTACCAATTATTGGGGCACCATTAAACCAACAAGCTTAAGGTTTGCAACTGACAGATCAGGCACCTCACAGTGCAGCGCTACTCACAATTGCAACACCATGTAGTAGCCATGACAGTTTGGTAGCAAGGTTATATCTGGTTATGCAAAGTCAAAGGTCATGATTGCTATTTGTATGCATTATTGGTAGATTCGAACCCAATGAAGGCCGAAGTTAGGTCTAAGGTCATAACTCATACATGAAAAGCATTATACTGGCATTTTTATTATATAATGTTAGTAAGAAGATGTAAAATTTTATGAAAGTTGTAAAATTTGTAGCCCAAGAGAGAAATTTTAAGAACACCAAGCCTGACTAGATCTGGTAAGGAATAATGCGGGAAACCGTGCAAGGTATGAATCATGGGGCAAGTGATGCTTGGTGAAGTCAAAACAGAGGAGCTCTTCCAGAGGCCATGAGCCATAAGATTCTGGAGTGGGACATTGTGGTCGGAGGCTAATGTGGTCCCTGACCGCCTGAATGTATGGAAACCATGACCTTGAGGAGGAATGTTCAAAATGTTGAGAATAGACTTCAAAGCATCTCTAAAATGAGTATAAATGACCTGGTTGTGTGGTTGATATTTGCTTTCAGAATAAAAATAAACACTTTATTTACTATTGCTTGTATCCAACATTTATTGGTGCCGTGTCAGGAATAAATAAGTTGAAATAAAGAAAGTGTAATATATTAGCACAAACATAGCATTAACACTGCTATTCTTTAATACTTTTCAGAATACCTGGGTATAAATGGAGTGGGTATAGTCTGGGTGATTTCACCAGGGCACTATCTGTATACTGTGTAAAAAAGGGTATTCTTTAGTACTTGGGTATATGATTTCGGATTGGGGTAGATATACAGCAATCTGGTACACGGATATTCGGATACCTGTTGAGATCACTTCTTTAAGCATATCTTTCCAAAGTAATTTCATCACCCTAAAACCCTCTTCCTTTATCGTCAAGTCAGTCAGGGAGTAACAAAATTAAGCTAAAAATTCAGGCTTCCAACCAAGCCTTATTAGACAGGATGACAAACTGGTGCAACAGCAACCAGTTATACAGGCTTCCCATGTCACTGATCATCCACAACCCATGGTTTCTTCTCACGCCCCAAACCCTGATTCATCAAGTTCAATTAGTCATTTTCACCAGATGAATGACCAGTCAAGAAACATCCCCACTACATCTGTGTATGCCAGTACGTCACATCCAGATATCCTCATTATCTTGGAAGGAATCTTGCTAGTTTGACTGTCATAGGAAGCAAGGATACTGGTGACTGCTTCATTCACGTTGGGAAACTTTCTGGTGGATTCTTAAGTAGGCACTATATTTCCCTGTATCAGAAGTCCAATATGATGCTACAGTTTTTACTAAAGATTGTAATATATTCATTAAATATAACATGCCTTATCAGCACTATATGGACAGAATTACAGTAAAATTAATGGAACAACAACTGAGATTGCTTAAAGACTGGAACAAGGGCTCTGAAGCAGGTATTGTACATACTACTACTACTAACCTTTTTCCCCAATTGTCGACAATAACGAATTGGATCACATTGTGCCATTCCATATCATGTTGGAAGTCAGACTGGGTGTCAGATGACCAAAGATGTAGATGATTTTAATATCAAGGGCAAGACTAGGGGGTTTATTTCTCTCGAACCCAGTAACTTTCAGCTAATTGGTACCAATAGGGACTTTTGTTACTACTTTGATATTGGCCAGGTCCTCCATACAGCAAAAATCTTACGAGACAATGGTCTTTCCTCTGTGTCTTACAGATCCTGATAGCTTCCATAACATTGGAATCAGAAATGACTTCTCAGCTTTATCTTATCCAGCAGCAGTCCAACAACACATTGATAAGGAGAAGTCATTTGTGCCTATATTGGGCCCAGTAACTGAGATTCAATCCAAATATTCCACTGTTCTCCATGACTCATCAGGCCCAAGGACTTGGATGCTTTGCGAGTAATCTTGATTTGATCACACCCTCATGGTGCTTCACTAAATGACAATTTTGATAGACAATATTTTGATGATAAGCATTTTGCACTAAAATTCCCATCTATTGATGAGATAGTACATTATATTTGCACCAGTGACACAGAGCTTTTACTTTCAAAAACTAATGCTTCTAGAGCTGATGCTATCAAATTTGGGATTAATTGGCAGGGTTCCTATATATAGCACAAAATTGATGCAACATCCTCTAATGCGCTTGAGGCAAGAAAAGGGAAAGTCGACTGACATGCCAGGTCAAAATCCAAATTTAGCGCCCACAAGGGTAGATATACTACGGTGGAGAGTATGCAAGTCTAAACAAGTAGGTTTTTAACTGGCTTCGAAACCCTATTATTGTGTTCTGTGATCGGACCAATTTTGGGAGTCTGTTCCATTCAGTAGGAGAAGCCATTGCAAAACCTCGCCTACCAATGGCCTTCTTGGGACAAGCTAAAGAAAGAGAAAGCCGATTTCCACGAGTAAGGCTACTGGTTTTTATTAAGGATGATAAGTATGTGGGTTGGGAGAATTTAATAGTCTTGAATGCAATAAGATTATATTTGAACAGGATACGGTATGAAATGGGGAGCCATTGTAGTTTTTGCAGATACGAAGTAACATGGCTTGTTTTATCAAGTCCAAAAACAATACTACAAGGGCATTTTGGATCTTTTGGTGTTTAGCTACGTTATATTTATTCACACTATAAAGTAGGGAATTGCAGTAGTCAATTCGACTACTGATCATTGACTTTGCCAGCAGGGCTGCTGTCTCCACACTGAAGAATTTACAAATACATCCGAAATCTTTGAGATGATAGTAGCAGGCACGACAAACCTTGGTTATATGACTGGCAAAGGTGTTTCCAGAATCAAAAGTAATACCTAAATTGTTAACGTCATTGGTAGGGGAGATAGAATTTTCAACAAATTGGGTGGGAAATTTTCCATAAGGGACTCCTTGGCCCGTCTACTGCCAATGAGGGTGAATTCTGTTTCTCTGGATTAAGTTTCAGTCTGACAACTATCCATTTTTTGAATGCAAGTAAGACACTCAGTGAGCTCACCAATACTGGAATTGAAGTTCCTGGAGTCGAGTGTATATTTGGGTGTCATCAGCATAAAGATGATGGGTAACATTGAAACTGGAAATTATATGGCTGAGAGGGGTAGTGGAAGGAGCAGTGGATCCAGGAGAACCTTGGGGGACCCCATAAAGGAGTGAAAAGGCATCCGAGAAGCTATTACCCAATTTAACCTTCTGTCTGCA
Organism: Sabellastarte sp. h YS-2021; assembly: GCA_964017235.1. Taxonomy (NCBI): domain Eukaryota; kingdom Metazoa; phylum Annelida; class Polychaeta; order Sabellida; family Sabellidae; genus Sabellastarte; species Sabellastarte sp. h YS-2021. Next base: position 188,119,422 of record OZ024929.1, on the reverse strand, counting down.
GTTTGTGAGATAAGATTTTATCCACATCAGCACAGTACTATCCACCGCGAACCAATCACTGAGGCAGTTAAAAAGAATGTAGTGGTCAATGGTATCAAATGCTGCTGAGAGGTCCAACAATGTGAGAGCGACAGCCTTTTCTGAGTCCATTGAAGCAGCTGTGTCGTTTTGAATGCTGTTTCTGTAGAATGCAATCTCTTTTAAGCTGATTGGTTGAAATTGGTGAGCCCCTCTTTAATAATGTAACTGATCATCCACAGCGTTTTCAATTACTCATATTATGCAACCTAAAGGTTTCAAAACATTTGCCTGTGTTGATGATTTTATTCTCATAAACCCCTAACATAATACCAGAGAGGTATTTGACACACTGCATGATATATTTCAAGTACTAGGCCTTCCAATGAAACAAAATGTACCACTGACTCGAAAGCTCACATGTCATGGCATACATATTGATATAGACAGTGACAAAGTCGAGGACATTCATAGTGATTATATGAATATGGCCTCCAAAGAAGTTCATTTCAAAGAAATGCTTATAGTCCTTATCAGGAAAATTACTTTACCTGCACAACTGTGTCAAACCAGCATAGGGATTTGCAACGCATTCATAATAAATCAACTTGATACTTTTGTTCTTCTGGCAAACGCTATGGCCAGTAGTTGATTAGACTATTGTAATGCCCTAATGTATGGAGTCACCAGGGGCAGTATTGCTAAACTTCAGAAAGTTCAAAATGTGCTCTGCCATTTTGTTTTCAGATTGGACAAAATGAGTCATGTCAAACCTTACCTAGAAAAACTCCACTGGCTTCCCATTACATATCATTTTTGTCCCAATACAACCTCCTGATTTTTAAAGCCATAAACATCTTCCGACCCCCTATGTGTCATCCCTGATCAAATCTAGTTGTCTCACATGTGGAAACAGATTATCAGTTTCCTCAGTTCGTCCCAGGAAGGTCATAGGCAGATCTGCTTTTGCCACTGATGTGCCAGTGGAATAGAACAGGCTCCCATTTAGTGTCAGATCACAACAGACCATTTCAAATTTTAGAAGCCAACTTAAGACATATCTGCCTAGCCTAGCTTACCCAACACCTTAGTCGTCCTTCCCTGGTGGGCACTTACTGGGTTACCACTTTGCTATGATGAACAACTGTCTCTTTTTGCATTTCAGTGCATTAGAGGATGTTAATCGATTTTGCGCTATATAAATCCTTCCATTATTATTATTATTTAATATTTTTATAATTTTTAATGAAAACTCCATTTCTAACTCTCACACCCTACATATTGACGCCTCCCTTACAGGCCTGGGTAATGTATGGAAAGACATATACAACTCACGTTTACAGCATTCCAATTTTTTGTGAAAATTGTGCATTGGGAGATGTTTAAAGTTTGACTAGCACTTGGAGTTTGGGGACATTATTGTACAGGGCTGCCTGTATTCGTAATATCTGGTTAATCACTGCCCCTTTGATATTGAATAACAAATTTCACATGTCAAAGTTAGTACCAATACTATTGCAGACTGACTTTCCAGGCAATATTCAGACAATTTCAGGTTGCTGGTTATGAAATGTGTGTGGTGCCTGTTTAGTGTGTATTCCTGCCAATAAAATAATATTTAATTATTTTCTTCATGATTTAAAGTATATCTGTCTAATTGGACTGTTACTAATTTCATTATTACTGTTTAGTAAATTAACTATTAGTAAGTAAGTAAGTAAGAAGCATTTATAAAGGGCCAGAATTTATGTAAACATTTTCTAAGGCGCTGATGTCGAAAAGGGATAGTCCAGATACAAAAAGGAGGTCAGTATCCATATTGTAACAATATTATGGTACCTAGTGTACATAACACAGAGTTTCTTGTATAATTTCTTGTATAAACTGATCAGTTGTCAGTCTGAAGAGCTAGAATAAAATGCTTGTTAGCTGAGACCAGAGTTTCTCTAATGAAGTATCAATACAAATGTTACATAGTGTCAGGTGTTAAAAACTTATTAATTAATTAGATAATTAGTTGGATATTTCAACAAAGAATGGTTAGTGTTATATCTAAAGCTTTGGATCTTAGCAGTTTAAACCTATCTGAAAGCTGGAAAAGATGGTCACAGATCTGGACTACTGGCTTCTAAATCAGATGATGGGAAATACAGCTTCTTCCTTCTCTTCATTGGTCAAGAAGCCAAGGATGATGCAATACTTGGACCTTGACAGCAGATGAACAGGACTAAATGTTCTGTTCAAGAAATTTGAGGAATACTGTAAGCCCAGAATGAATCTAACAGTAATCAGGCACAAGTTTAATAGTCTTGTTCAAGGAGTATTAGAGACGGCAGATCAGTTGATCATTGACCTCAAACTTTTGTCAATCGACTGTGAATATGGAGAGCTTAGGGAGGAGATGATTTGTGATAAGCTTGTCTTTGATGTTTATTCAGAAGAGTTGGACGAAAAACTTTTACAACAAGCAGACTTAACAATACAAAAGCTAAAGAGATAATAAAAGCAATAGAGAGGTCCAAACAACATGTCAAAACCGTAGGCAGTGAACATTCTATGAATGAAGTGTGACGCAAAACACAGAAGAAACAGGTAGTGAAACACAAACACAAGCCGATGCAAGCTGACAACTCAGAAAAATGCTGAAAGTGTCGAAGGGACACACACACAAGGTCAGGGCCCTTCTTATGGCAAAAAATGCTTAAAATGTCAGAAGAGAAACTGTGTTATTTACACTAGGCACCATAATATTGCTACACATATTAGCGTCCGATAGGGAAGATAGGCTATGAAAGAGGATAGGCTGTTTTCTGAAGTACATTTTTGGTGATCTATGTAGGAATTTCTTTATGGAATTCCACAAGGCTTTGGGGTTATCCTCATTTCCATAACCATGTTACTATAGTATTTGGTTTTTGATCATTCCCAGAGGCGGTTGAAATGGTTCACTGCGGCTCTATACCTACTGAGATTTATGGCAGAGGTGTCCCTTCGCCACTCCCTTTCGAGTTTGCGTTTGCATCTCGTTGCTGCCAAAATCTTGTTGTTTATGAACCCTTTGTTGACATGTTGTGGGGTTTTGCATTCATGTATAGGTGCATGCTTATCAAGTAAGTTCCTAAGTGTATGAAAATATTGTTGTAATAATAGACTGGCTGTTTTGTAAGGATCCTGAATAAGCTCAAAATTTGCAATATCAGATATGAATTCACATTTATTTATCTTGCCAAGTTTTTTCACTTTTGAGCGTTTCATCCTGCAAGAATTTCTGACCGGAAATGTTGTGAAAAAACAGCCAGATGGTCTGATATACCATCCTTCACATAATTACAAACTGAAGTGAGGGATTTACTAGTACAAAGTACATCTTAGATTTGTCCATGTATGTTTGTAGGTGTTGACGCATGTTGGATAAAATCAAAATCTGACAAAACTGAGTTGAAATTATCGGTCCAGCAGTTTTGACTGTCAATATGGATATTGACATCTCCCAGGATGATGTTTTCATGTGGTGACAAAGCAGCAGCTAATAGACTTTGAAATTGAATCCATCGCATTTTATTAGTGTAATGTGCCAGCCCATTGGTTATTGATTGTTTTATAAAATAGACAATTTAAAAGGAGAAGCATATTTTTTAGTATTAAGGGTGCATATTTTAGTTTGATGAAAAACTGGTGCACAATATTTTGAAAAAAATAGAATTATAGTTATTGTTGTTTCTACAGTTTAACCAATTTTACAGACCAGTGAAATGTTTATTATCCTTTAATTTTGGGGAGTCATTTGTTAGGTTTTCATAATAGCAATTAACAGAAACAGTATTTTTTGCTTCAGTATGCAAGCTTATTTCAAGCTCTTTGAAAGAAATTGTGGTACAGATATCCTAAGTGATTTCTCCCAAAACTTCAGAATTGCACATATGGCATCTTAACACATTATACACTGATACATAACATCGTAAATTCAATGTACCATTACATCTAGACTTGTCCATATTCTGCACTGGAGCCCCTAGCTCAATGCACTAAATAATGGGTCTCTTAAGCTGGATTTTAAATAGGGCATGAAAACTAGATTTTTCACTTTGGACTTTAGCTTATAGGCTTTGGTTAGAATGCATCAATGTAGAGATTAAGTAAAATATAACTATAGTTAAACTTTTGCTTCCTTTATTTATTTATTTGGGGTTTTACGTCTCTTTCAACACTGTACAGGTCATATCACGACGGGTAGTTGGAAGGGCAGAGGAAACCAGTACATACAGTTCATTAGGGTTCTGTACTATAAACTGCCGACCAACGGCAAGCAACTACCAGCTTTCCCACTTGAGACCGTGCTGGGAACCGAACCCTGGCCTCAGAGGTGGGAGGCGAGAGTGTTACCACTCTGCCACTGTGTCTTTTTGCTTCCTTTGGAATCAAAGGTTAGGCCTTATATTTGCTGAGCACCAGATTATGGGAAAATGACTTTTGGCCATTGCATTAATACTACTACTGGAGAAGGGATATATGGCTGTGATAGGGTTATCAATTAGAGTTCCTCATTAACATGTTATCATCAGGAATTTAAACATATACAAAGTTTGGAAGTTGTCACACTGATACATGGATTTATGCTTTTACTTGACTAATATCCTCATTTTTTGTGAGGAACTTGTAAATATCTGAATTAACTTTTGTCTAGACAGCAAAATGATGTTGACACAATTTCAATTAAATAACTGAAACATCTGTAAAACATGATCACTTTTTGAAATTAAATCTATGTATGTACAGGCCAAGTAGTTTCACAATATTTCATTATATGCTTCTTTCAGTGACGCTTCCAGCATTGCATATAATGGATATGTACTAAGTCATGTGTACACGTTTGTGATCAAACTAAACTGTAATGTTTCTTCTTATCACAAATGAAACCAATTGCAAAGAATTAAAAATCACTTCTTAACTTCATCACTAATGTTCTTGTGAAGAAAATATTATATTATTCTTCTATGTTTGAAAGACAGAAATGTACTTGTGAAACATTAACAAATATTAAAGAAATAATTTGTGTGCTAAAATCAAATTAAATATTTGGGACAAGGATTAAATTTGTAGAGCTAGATGAAATCTATATTGTAAAAGACTACCAAATATGGTAATGTCGAGAAAATGCCAGGTCAATATAGTGGTCACTAGGCTGTAACTGGTGTACAAGTGGGGGATTTTTATGTCCAGTGACATGTTATTGAATCCTTAATTGGTGTACAAGTGGGTGATTTTTATGTTCAGTGACCCAATGTTGGATCTTGTAAACATCATCTATTGAATTAAATAAAGGATTCCACAGAACATTATATTTGCTGTTTAATATGTTGATTTAGAAGGTTCATGTCCTTGATGTGATACTCTTGCAGCCAAATCTATTTATGTGTGTGTTTTCACAAGTGAAATTTGGAACATGCCTTTCTTACCAAATGCTCAGCAGTAATTGAGACATACAAGGGTTATTCACATAAATGTGCTGGCAGTCAAGTATACAGATAAAATCAGGGCAGTACAAACTAACAAGACATTTATTTTGTTCGCAACTGAATTGACTAAATTTCTGAAATTTAATACTTCTCAAATATGAGTCACAGTATGTCTGCAGAAACTGGAAAAGCTCTGGGTAAGAACATAAAAAAGGGTACATCATTTCAACCAACAAAATCTCTGAAGAGAGACATTGGACTTGTGTCACCAACTTCCCCTGATGCACCCTTTCCTTTGTCAAATTTGCGCATGATGTTTCAAGAAGTTATGGAACCAGTTAACCATGAACTTGACGCAATGAAAACAACTCTACAAGCTAATTCAACAAAATTAGATGACATCAAGTTACTGTCTGAAAAGTGTGTGTATCTGAAACTGAAAATAGTCTACTGAAGGATAAGCTAGAGAAAACCGAAAAGAGGTGTCAAAAACTTGAAGAAAGACTATTTTCCCTAGAAACTGCTTCACGAAGAAACAATTTGAAATTTGTGCCAATGACAAGGCTTATCTCCAATTCTTGGCAGAATTGTGATTGTAATGTGCTGGTTATGAACTTATGTGGGAAATATGGAATTAATTTCAATCAATCAAGTATTGAGCGAGCTCACCGTGTTAATGCTAGACAGAAAGATGCTCCCATTATTGTGAAACTACTCAAGTTCAAGGATAAGCTTAGAATTTTAAGGGAGAAGCAGAAAATGAGGGAAAATGGAATACTTGTTGTTGAGGACTTTCCTTCAGAGGTTATCCATCGTAGAAGGCAGTTCTCTACAGTCCTCAAAGCAGCTTATAATTCACCAAAAACTACAAAGCTCATTTGTCAGTTGATAAGCTATTTTGGATGGGAAGAGCTTCACAACAGCAGACATGGACAAGCTTCCGGGTGAATTAAGGCCAAGCAATCTCTGTACAGTATAAAGGGAAAAGGGGGCATCTGGGTAATTGATGCCATGAGAGGGCATAGCTTCATACAAACATATTGATGCCTGCAGGATGGAGTGTAGGGAATGCCCAAATATAATATAATTCTTGGCTTCTGCGCCTTGAGGTGGCATTTGGGCTTGTTGGATCCCCCATCCATTGAAAGATGCTAAACTCCATGTTTTTCACAGAATGATTTTTCTGTGTAAAATGTCTAGAGACAGGAGTGGATTTTTCGGGTTGGAATTTTTGAACACTATTTTGGTGCTCATACATCCTGTTCCTGAAGGGTCTTTTGGTTTCTCCAATATATTGGAGGCCACATTTGTTGCAATTTATAATATAAATTACATTAGATAATTCACAAGTGACTTTGTGTTTAGGGGGTGACTTGAATTTGAATACTTGTTTAGTGTGGAAGCTGATTATTTGTTCAGCTTTCCTAATTTTAGGGCAATAAGTACATTTCCCTAGTCTGGTGCAGACCGGGATGTGTAATGATGGTTTGGCATCAGTTGTCAGTTTAGGAGGGTAAGAAATAGTGCTACTGGTCAGAATATCTCTGAGGTTTGGCAGTCTTCTAAATCCCATTAGAGGTTTGGAGCTAAATATTTGTGTTAGTTCCTCAGTGTTTTGGATAATGTTCCAATTTCTTTGTACTAGAGAACCGATTTGTGGGTTCCTAGGATTATACTGGGTGACCATTACTGGTGCTTCATTAGCCTTTTTCGAGACAATCTCTAGTAATTCATCCTGTGAAAATTTTCGAAAGTTATCCAAGTTAGGACTATCAAAACCTATCCTGGACTGAGAGCTTTTGAATATAAATTTATTACCCATTATAAAATTAAAAATAATGGTTTTAAAGCAAAAAAATGACTTTTTTCAGGATTTTATCCTCCTGAGCCTCCTAAAGAGGCTCTATCCGCCGGATGACGGCTCATTTTGACGGATTTTTGCACCTTAGGGGCAAAATTGGTTAAAATCTTCAGCCTCTGATGAAAAAATACAATTAGATTTTCGAAATATTGCCAAACATATTGGTCAATCTAAGGCAGTAGTCATAGGTAACTGCACTTTAGTCACTCCACATATTACTTTTTAATCTTAATCTCTGTACAGTAACCAAAGGTAACATCACAGCTTTCTTCACATCGCATTCCAAACTATCAAACCACTATTACTGTACTTTTTCTGTAAATGGGCTTACCTTCTCCTCAGTTGAACAACACTTAATGTACCAGAAAGCAAATCACTTTGGTGACAATTAGTTGGCAATAAAGATTCTTGAAAATGATAACCCAGTTGCAGCCAAATCTATGGGGAAAAGAGTTCAATACTTTAAATCTGATGAGTGGAACAGGGTCAAGGATCAATACATGCGTATAAGGATTACCGCCAAGTTTCAACAAAATGAAGGGTTGGCCAACTTCTTGATAGACACCGGTACTACCACTCTAGCTGAAGCAAGTTGACCTTTGGGATCCAATCAAATGGAAAGGTGCAAACACTCTTGGAAAATTACTCGGTGAGTTGAGAGACATCCTTAGAAAGAACTGAAACAAACTTTACAATCTTCCACATTTAGAATAACTTATTTGGTGAACTAATAATCTGAAATTGAACAGAAGGTGTAGAATCTTTTGAATGAAATAACTGCGACCTATGAGAAAATAAAAGTATATGTAACCTTATATACAATATATGTGTAAATTTTGAAGTTAGAAAATATATCTGAGGTATAGAAAATATAGAAGTACAGGAAATATATAAGAAACGTGTTCTAAATTTGTTTTTCAGTTGCGTTTCAATAATTTATGCAAAAGGTAAATACTATGCGTGTATGTTATACTCTCCATGAACTGCTTCTGCTATCTCTGTTCTTCCAAGTGCAATGTGAAATACATGTAAAATAAACTTTAAATTGAAAAATATAGTAGTATGTATGTGTGACATGGTTCATGCCATTTACAGATAAGTCAAGACTAAAATTTAGATAATTTAAGGGACTTATCCTCTGTAAACTACATGGTTAAATTTTTTTGTTAAAATCGGTGACAATGTTCTAGTTTTTAGGCGTTGTTGTGTTTGTACTTTTGTTTTCTTACAATCATTTGTCACTACTGCAAATCAATGTAGCCTAATTATATGTACTTCATTTTGATGCTTTATCCTTAACTGTTAAAATAAACTTTAAATTGAAAAATATAGTAGTATGTATGTGTGCAAGTGACATGGTTCATGCCATTTACTGATAAGTCAAGACTAAAATTTAGATAATTTAAGGGACTTATCCTCTGTAAACTACATGGTTAATTTTTTTTGTTAAAATCGGTGACAATGTTCTAGTTTTTAGGCGTTGTTGTGTTTGTACTTTTGTTTTCTTACAATCATTTGTCACTACTGCAAATCAATGTAGCCTAATTCTATGTACTTCATTTTGATGCTTTATCCTTAACTGTTTCCGGAATACTTTTAGTTTCTATAATAACTGGCAATAAATATATACATACAAAATATTTAATGCATTAAAAATTTATTTCAAGATATTTACTAAGTGACAAAACAGGTGAGAATTGATTATGATTAACCCACAGTAAATGACATGGTTAAAATGGTTAAAATTGGTGACAATGTTCTAGTTTTTAGGTGTTGTTTTGTGTATTTTTGTTGTCGTAAAAAATCACTTTAAAGACCACTTTAAATCAGTGTAGCCTAATTCTATGTGCTTCATTTTGATGCTTTATCTTTAACTGTTTCTGGAATACTTTAAGTTTCTATAATAACTGGCAAAAACACAATATATATATAAAACATTTAATGTTCTAAAAAGAATTTATTTCAGGATATTTACTATGTGACAAAACAGGTGTGGATTGCTTATGATTAGCCTACAGATTATTCTAGGGTATCATAATAATCCCAATAACATTTACCAAACTCACAGTTGTACTTTATTACCTGTTATTTATTTGCAAAGTATAGAACCTGTACTATATTGAGTGTTTATGATAATATATGGTTTAATTATTTGCAATCATCAATGGTTTAATATGGTACCCCAGTATGCCTGGAAACTTTGTGTTTCTGATTCAAGTTTCAATGACATTTCTATGCTCTAATTTACTGATACTACATGTTGAATAAATAATAATAACATGGCAAACACAGGTTATTTTTAACATCTGACAAGGCCAGCTGCTGCCAGCAATATAACAATAAAGTATGTTATAAATTTCATCAGTATAATTTGTTGATTAAGTTCAATGAATTCTTGTTCTTGATAATTATTTTGCGGTGAATTCTATTAGCTTCAAGAATCATGTGATCTGTATTGATGATTTAAGGATATTAATATAAAGGAATTCAACTATAGTTGATAGATGCATCATTTTTATATGATATTTACATGATTATTACATTTGAATTATATTAAATGTTCAATATTTGCCTCAATCTGGAGGCAATATGTCACAGATGTTGGCATGCAATATAGTTAAAAATGCAGTGCAGTAGAATTATTTTTTACCCATATTTGTGAATTAGGCAATGGACTTGTGTATATTTTTCTACTTTTTTTTCAGAGTATAAATTACATCATGGTCGTCATGTTCCAAACAAATAAGTGAAGGAAGGCAGTTGATTAAGATTAAATTTTTATTTCTTTTTTTATATGATAAGTATTTATCCTTTTGTATTTCATTAGAAAATAAAAAGGAGAGTGTTTGCTGTATGTCAAACTATGGAAAGGGAGAATATAAGTTTATTGCAACGTCATAATACCAAACTGTTATCTTGAATGCTTTAAGTTACTTTTTTCAAAAAAGTATCTCTTGTATCTTCCTTTATTTTATAAGATAAGTTTCAGACTTTTTGTCAGATTCTTAATAAATTTCATTGTTTCTTTTTTGGGTGTCACTACTGACTAAATAAGAGCACCCTTTTTTGCATTACTTTCATGGCTGGATAGTAGCTAAGTAACCTTTTTCCAGTTGAAAAAATAATAATAAAAACATAGTCGAATCTTAATTAAATTAATTAATTAACTTGATGATTTAGATCATAAACTGTCACCTCCTGTCACAGTGATATTATTTATTCTACTCTGTATAATACAGTGACATTGGTAATGTTAAGTTTTTCAATTAAATTTTTATTTCTGTATACAACAAAGATGTTAAAAATATCTTGAAAGTAATCTAACTTGAAACTCACTCAACTACTCTATGAGGGAGCCAAATTCTCTGAGTAATAGCCATTTCTTTTTGAAAATGTTTTTACTTGCATTTGTGTACATTTTTCTTTCTGTATATTATTCTTATTCAGGGATAACTTTAGTGTTATACGTTATATGTGTGATCATTTCAAGGGAATTTATAGAAGAAATGCATAACCCTTTAGAAAGTAAAGGATATAATTTAATTGTAGTCTTTTAAAGGATGAGAAATATTTGAAATTAATAAATTTAGTGATACAAGATGAGAAGCATAAATATGCTCTCCCAGTCTATAATTTGGCAAACTTTGCAAAATTGGCAAAATTGAGGATAATGACATTCAGTTTACTATCACTGATGGGCATTTCTTAGAAATGCTATTGCTAAGAATCAGAGGTGAGACCATAAAATTTGCCTCATATCGTAAAAAACAAGATACAAAACTTGAAGATGGACTAAAATATGAAATAAACATTCTTGAAACTAGCCAAAACCCGGATATATCTGATATTCTTGAACAGAAAAAGAAGGAACTAGAGAATTTAAGACAAAAAATTGCTGAAGGTAGTGCTGTACGTGCAAGGACACAGTGGTTAAATGAAAGAGAAAAACCTTCAAAATATTTCTGCTCCCTTGAGAAGTATAATTACACTGAAAAAACTATAAAACGTATCAAACTTGATAATGGTCATCAAATTGTTAACCAGAAAGAAATACTTCAGGCAATTCAAAATTTTTATTCAACACTGTTCTCTGAACAAACAAATTGTTTTCAATTTAGACACATTAATTGAGGGAACTACTATAATATCCATGTGGGATGTGCTAACCATTAACCTATTGGCATCAATTAACTGTGTAATAGTATTCCTCTTATTGTATAGTAGGTGCCACTATACCTCTTACCCCCCTTGTTTGTCTGTACATTGGAATTTATTACACATAGTGACAATCATATAGCAAAAATATTGGGAAAACCTTTACGTCACATAAAATATCACCATTGACGTAATATGAGATGTATGCATCATTGTGCAAACTTCCTTAGCAACCAATTTAAATTTGCTTTCCTTCCCTAGCAACCATCAAAGGACTGATTCATACAGTTCATATCTTGAACTGTTAATGGTTTTCAGACCATATTAAAACTTTATTTATTGTATAACGCAATGCAACACTGTGCCAACTCTCTTAGCAACCAAATTCAAATTTGCTTTTTTCCCTAGCAACCACCACAAAGGGCTGATTTATTGTATATAAATACAGTAATGTATACAATACCAATGATTCAAGCTATATATATATATATATATGAATATAAGAATATGCATAACATACACACCAATAAGATCATACAATGATCAAGTCCTAAATAAATATACACCAATAAATCTGAAAACTAGGCTTCTTAATACATTATTTTAATTCAAAATATGAAATATATATAAAAAAAACTATATTTCATCAATTATTGATTCATTTTATGCAATATGACAGTACATCAAACAATGCAATAAAATGAGATCTGACAATCACAATAGATTGGTATGCCTGACTATCTCCCAACCTTCTTAAGTCATTAGGAAGGCAATAGGACTGAGTGAATTCGAGTTTAGGTCGCTATGGCAACCACCCTTTTGGTACTCCCCCATCGCTATAAAAGTGATGTACATTATATACACATATCAGTTATGTACTTTATAGCACCCAAATACCATGATTATTGATTTTTATAAAAATCAATAATCAGGGGCAATCTGGGGCAATCTGGGGCAGTCCCGGAGCACATTTTTTGCTGGAGGCTGCCGAAGCCAAAAATAGTACCTTAGGTGGTCAGATCATATAAATCTTCAGCCTCTGATGAGACCAATTCAATTTTAGAAGGTCGAAATATATGCAATCATAAAATCATATATCGGGCATTTACCTCTGACTAGCATGAGACATATTTTCTCATGTATTATAAGCTGTTTGCCTAAAGGAGACAAACCTCGTGAATATCTAAAAAACTGGCAGCCAATCTCTTTACTGTCGGTTCTCTATAAACTAGCTTCTGCTACTGTTGCAAATCGTTTAAAAAAGGTACTCAATATACTGATATCAAAATCACAAACTGGGTTTATGAGTGGAAGGTTTATAGGTGAGAGCACAAGACTCGCTTATGATATCATGCATTATGTTGATAAAAACAACTTACAGGGTATGCTTATGTTAATCGATTTTCAAAAAGCTTTTGATTCTGTCTCATGGTCTTTCTTGTCAAATGTGCTAGACTTTTTTAACTTTGGTAAAAGTTTTTGCAAATGGATTAATGTATTTAACAAAAATATACAGGCTTCAATACTTCAGTCTGGGTTCCTGTCCAAATTTTTTAGTATACAGAGGGGTTGCAGACAGGGGGATCCAATAGCATCTTATTTGTTTCTATTATGTGGTCAGATTATATACCTTATGGTCGATAATAACATCTATATCAAAAGAAAGCACAGTCAACAATCGTACTCATAAAATCACACAGTTTGCCGATGATACTACAATGTTTCTTGATGGTAGTAGGGACTCTCTCCTGGCAACTCTTAATACACTAGAAATATTCGGCTCTCTTTCTGGGCTTAAGGTAAACACCGACAAAACAAAAATCATTTGGCTGGGCAAAAAAAACATTCTCAAGATATGTACGACACAGTAAAAAAATTGGACTGGGGTGCAACTGAATTCAACTTGCTTGGGTTGCAGTTTTCTGTAGACTTGACAAAAATGCCCACTCTGAATTATAAGTTAGCTTTAGTAAAGATCAATAAAATTCTAAATAGGTGGAAGAAATGGAATTTATCACCTTTTGGTAAAATTGCAGTGATAAAAACCTTTTGTCATTAGTACGTCGCCATTTCTATGAAATACTAAATCAACAGTAAGACAATATCAAATTAAAGACCAAATGGAATACAACACTCAACATTGATATTGATACAGATGATTGGCAGAATGTTTACAAAGTATGTTTTAAAACACTAAAGAGAAATGATTTTATTTGGCTTCAATATAGAATCATTCACAGAATACTGGGTACAAGAGCTTTACTTCACAAAATGAATATAAGCAATACTGCATTGTGTGTTTTCTGTGCAACATCAGTTGAGACATTGAGTCATTTATTTACTTTGTGTCCAGTTATCCTCCAATTTTGGACTAATTTGAAAGCATGGCTTCAATTAGTCTTTGGTTTGTACCTCAATCCAAGTCCACTGAATATTATGTTTGGTATATTAAAAAAGGAAATTGATTTTTAGCCAAAAACATTATAATTATTGCTGCAAAGAGATACACCTTTGATTGTTCAAGACAGTCCAACATGCCAAATGTCAGTGGTTTCCAAAAGTATCTTCAAAGTATATATGCTGACCAAGAATATATACCTAAAATAAATTTTCAATATGATAAATTCGAAACAAACTGGTCTGTCCTCAATAGAATAAAAGAAAGTTAATGTGTTAAGTAAAATTTTTGTGTGTATACTATTCTAGTAATGCAGATATTATAATTCTTTGAAATATCAATGTTAAGTAATTCCCTGTTGAAGTTTTTCATAATTACTTTATCTCTGTTATGTTGTACATGTGTGCATTTTTTGTATTATTTTTTTGAAAAATAAAAATATTATTAAAAAAAAAATTAAAGTTTTTCTTAAAACTAGCTAACGTGTTCAAGATATAGAAACTGATGGAAGTCTGTGTTGTTAGTTCCACAAAATATTGTGTTGAAGATTAAAATGAACTCGTGTAACATGTTTTATACTTAGATTTCAAATTATTCATTAAATTCTCGTGTGTCAAAAATCTGATATAAATATTAGCATTAACCTTCAGATTCCCAGTGCAGTATGCTTTGTTTTTCCTTCATGAAAAGCTGTATGTTTGTAGCTTTAGTAGGTTTTTTCTATTGTACCAGCTGTTTTCTATGTATTTGTGCACAAACACACTTCATACTGTTTGTTCATTTATGACCACTAGCTTAAAACAAATTATGTAATTATACTCATTGCTTAGAATGTCATAAATAATCAGAAATCTATTATTGTATTCAAAAAACATTTCAGTCAGAGTAAAATATAAAACATGAACTGTTGTTTGCTGCAGTGATAACTCACCCACATTATTTGGACAACACAAATACCTAGGTCAGTTTGGAAACCTGTATTTGTAGTTGTTTTATCAAGTGTATAATCAGATGTTATAATCAGATAAACAAAGACTCGGGTGTTTTCTACTGTCAGTAATAGATTTCATTTATATACCCACATTATTTGGACAACACAAATACCTAGGTCAGTTTGGAAACCTGTATTTGTAGTTGTTTTATCAAGTGTATAATCAGATGTTTTAATCAGATAAACAAAGACTCGGGTGTTTTCTACTGTCAGTAATAGATTTCATTTATATATTTTGGTTATTGAAAACATAGCTGGTTTTCCATCTGATGAGAGTCACGCCTGTATGTTTTCTTATCACTTAGGAATCTGGGAGTGTGAGTTCTTCTAGATGTATTACTTTTGCTATTGAAAGATTCAGTGATATTAGAACTCTAATAATATACATTGTCATTTTCAGAAGATTATATGGCTACATATGTCCATGATGAAGGTTTTATTGCATATTTTCTTCCCATATATCGTATACCTGACACACTGTATCAGAACTACGTCGCAGGAGGCAAACTGTGTGACCCACAGATAAACTAAATCTTTTTTCAGGGAATTGTCCTCCACTGAAGAGATACCAAGCCATAGAACGTCTCTTCTGAAGTATCACAGGGACAGATAAAATGGTAAAGGAAGGATACAGAAGTTCTGAACCACATCTTACTGGTGTGAAAAAGAAAGTGGTGGGTTACACTTTTCTGACACTTTCTGTCAGTATATGTGCAGTTATTGTATCTGGACAACTTATTGGGGACTCCATTCCTCCATTTCAAACCAATTTTGTGCGATTTGTTGTGCAGACAGCCATAGCAGTAGGTGGTCTGCTAGTTGCAAAGACCAACCCTCAGTTACCACTGGCATGGACACCTTTTTTAGTGATGACGTCATCAGTAATTTTGAATTTTGGAGCAGGAGTTTTATTTGTTGTTTCTTCATGGTATCTTCCAGCAGCTTTGGTTCAAGGATTGTTGGAGAGCTGCATCATAACATTATCAGGCATTCTGGCAATCTTTAGGAAGAAATGTACCATTGATTTGCCCTTTGCAATACTGTTTTGTTACATTGGTTGTTTACTTATGATTCAACCTTTTGGAATATTTGTCAGTGATACTATCGCTATGGATAATCATGACACAAGAAACAGCAGTTTTAACTCAACATGTCCATTATCTAAGTCTTCCCAAGATTCTTGTGAGTCTTCACAAAGTTTAGAAACCCTTTATGGCTTTCTATCAGTCATTGGATTGGCTGTATGTTTTTGGATACATGCCCAGTTTAATGTAGAGTACCTCATTCAGTGGACATCTATCACATCCATCTTGTTCTGGTTTGGCATTGGATGTGCAGTATTGTCTTTGCCAATTCTTGGATTTCTAAGACAACCAATTATGGCACCTTCTGCAGGGCAAATGGGGCTGGAATTGTTGTTTGGCATTGCTTTTACAGGCAATGTGTTTTTCATCATGTATGCAGTGACATTGATTCCTTTGTCCCATGTCACTATTCTGTTTCCATCTGGATTGGTTTTTCTGTACATTTTCCAGAAGACACTTCTTAAAAACATTCAACCAGGGCCCGACAACTGGATTGCCATTCTGGGATTAATTTTAATTCTTGCGGGCACCCTTCTTACACCCACTTGTGATATTATAAAAGAAAAGAACAGATTAAAGAATAATTATGATGTTTTAAAAGAAAACAGTGAATCAGATACAAATGTTGATGAAAATACATTAAAATTACATGACATTGCCCAGTTTCTTCTCCAAAACAAGGGGGATGTTGACATTACCAGGAACACTAACTAAACGGGTCAAAGTTAACTTCAGCAAGAAAGAAATGATATTATCCTAGCTGATAAATAAGTTCATGTTGACCATTGTGTGAATGAACATATGGTTAGAGGGATGATGTTGAATTGGGAAAGCAAACAGAATAAAATGGTCAGTGCTGATATACATAATGTAACAAAGAAAAGCAGAAACATTGAAGGGATGGAGAAAATTATTGTTTACTAGCTGGTCAAGATTAATGCTGTAAACCACCAGGAACCAATAAGCAGCTATGACTTTCCCACCTTATAGGTTGGGACCAAGATCTTTGAAGTTCAATATCATGAAGTTAATAACTTATATAGAGATGTTCCTTCAATTTTAACTTTTAAAAAACTGAAAAATACTGTTCAATTAGCAACAACATGTAATAAGCTTTAACATTTCAAGATTTAAGATTATTATTCATACTTTATCATTTTTGCTATTCATACTTTATATTTTATTTATTGGATCATGATAGTAACAAATAAGTAAAGAACGTTACACTTGTGAATAAAGGATGCTTATCAGTTATATTTATTGTATGTTACTTATAGTATCAAAATTAATTGACAAAGTTGTTGCTAAAAAGCTAAAGGACTACATTAGCCAGGAGGAGATCTCTTAAGTCCATTAGTCAGCATACAGTAGTTTTCACTTAACTGAGACAGCACTCCTTTAGTTTCAAAATGATATATCTACATCTGTGGATTTAGGGAAGGCAGTTGCTCTGACATTATTAGATCTTTTATCAGCTTTCGACACAATTACTCACTCCAATTTATAGAATTGTTAGGGGACAAGTTTTCTGAGGCCATTTCCATCTCCCATTTAGCATCCCCCAAGGTTCAGTTCTAGGTTCCCTACCTTTTATTCTTTAAACTATTCCCTTTAGTCAAGTCATTTCAAGTTTTAAGGTCAAACAACATCTCACTGATGACACCCAGATAAAATTGGCACTAGACTCCAGTATCACAGAGTTGACCGAGTGTCTTATTCCTACTCAGTAGTGGATGAATGATGTGAAATGGAAATTTAATCCGGACAAGACTGAATTCATTATCATTGACGATAAACATACCAAAGTCACTTATATCAAATTCTCCTGTTAAATTCCTTCACATCTATATAATGCCAGTAGAGGAGGTAAGAGGAAGCAAAAAACTGGGTGTTACTTTTGACTCAGAATACACCTTTGACAGTCATGTAGGTAAGGTCTACTGTGCCTACTATTATCACCTTGCTGATTTGTGGCGCATCCGTAAATTTCCAACTATTGATACTGCAGTTAGTTGCAAACGCTATGGTCAGTAGGGGTTGGGCAAGTTCAAAATGTGCTCTACCATTTTTGTTTTGATATTGGACAAAAATGACTCATGTGTAACCTTACCTAGAATAACTTCACTGGCTTTCCATTTCATATCACATTCTTTTCAAATACAACCTTCTTATTTCTAAAGCCATAAATCTCTCTCACTCTTCATTTGTTATCCCTGATCAAGTTTAGTAGTCTCACATGTGGAAACAGATAATCAGTTTCCTCAGTCTGTCTCAGGACATAGGCAGACATGGTTTTACCACTGCTGCGTTAATGGGATGGAACAGGCTCCCATCTATTGTCAGATCACAACAGACTATTTCAGGTTTTAGAAGTCAACTTTAAACTACCTTTTTAAACTAGCTTACCTACCATAGTTAGCCTCCCCTGGCGGCGCTTGCTGGGTTACAACTTTGCTATGGTTAACGACGGTCCCTTTTTGGAATCCAACGCATTAGAGGGTATTAATCAAGTATGCCCTATATAAATGCTCCTATTATTATTATTCTTATTATTACTATCATATTGTTAAAGTACGTGCCAAGTTTAGGCGAGTTTTTACATTTGTTGGGAGGTCATTGTACCATTTTATCCCTGTGGACAGGGAGACATTCTTTAATAAAACTTTTATATTTATTTGTATACATATTAAGGCTATTTCTGGTGTTGTGGAAATGAACATTGGTGTTGAACATTTTTTATCAAACCATGGAAAGAAGATGACAAGAAATATCTGTTGCTTTATACATAAAACACAAGTTTTAAACTCAGTCAATTGTGTTTAAAGAATCTATGTACTTCAGTTTAATTATGACTTGGATCGCTTATTATTGTAATGTTTTAACCTACTGTAACATGGATTTACATGTGTTGCCCCAGACTTCAACACAATAGTATAAAAATATGGGAAGATCATTGAGTTATATAATACATAGAATAGAATAGAATTTATTTATTATAGTGACATGCAAATACAGTTAACAATAATCAAATAAAACAGTAAACAATTTGCCCAGCCCCAGTGGACTTATATGTCACTTTTGTAAAGTAATGGTTAATAATAATGGTTATGATAAGAATTATAAATGGACAATATTTTACAGTCTTTGACATACTAGAAGAACAAAATACAGATAAGTATATCTAGTCATTCACAAGAGCTTAACAAAGTACAATATATATCTAAGCATTGGTTTTTCAACAAAAGAGAACATAAATCAATATTAATACAACCTAAAATACAATTACTTGGCAATAACATTTTGTCTGATCCTCCATGAATCACAAATAATTCCTTATCATACGATTTCAGAATAATATTAAGTTTATCCTCATCAGACATTTTTTGAAAACATAATTTTATAGAGTATTCCTTTACTCTGACACATCATACCAATGCCTTTTACTGTCTTTTACTGTTCTTTTGATATGTTCATTTTATTTTAGCCTGTCATCTAGAATAGGACCAAGAATTTTTATCTCTTTTACTCTGTTAATTTCCTTTGAATCAATTTTTATCTCAAGTGTATTAAAATATTCATCTGTACCTCTTCCAAATAAAATAAAGTTAGTTTTTTTGTGAGGAGAGTGTATTTAGTTTAAACCAACAGGAAATAGCAAATATTTGTGCAATCATTAGGCATTTATGTCAGTTTAATATAGGTTAGTGTAATAAGGAAAAATATACTTAGTTTTTCAGGTATATAACATAGGTCATTAATGTATAAGATAAATAAGATAAATAAGATTGGCCCAACAATTGAACCTCAATTTGTCCCTCATTAAATACCCTGTTCTACTAAATCTTCACCATCACAGGAACCATGTTGCTTGCTATTTGCTAAATATGTTTCAATCTAGTCAAACTCTATTCCTCTTCTACTAAAGTAAAGCAATTTGTCCAGTAGGTTTACATTGTCAATAGTAAGGTGTATGAAGGTTTTTAAGATGTATAAATATAGCAATGCTAAATTCATTGTTTTCAAGAGTGTCAGTAATTGCCTCAATAAGTGTTATAATAAGTGTTTATGTCAAAAGCCAAATTGATTCTTACCAAGTATTTGCCGTTTTCAATGTAGTTTATAAGTCTATTTTAAAATACCCTCTAGGTTTTTAGAGAGTTGTGGTAATACAGATATAGATTTGTAGTTACCAAAATCATGAATGTTTCCAAGGTTGTAAATAAGGGCTACTTTTGTAATTTTTATTTTATCTGGAACCGTGGCACTTTTGAGTGAAAGATTGCAAATACCTAAGCCTCTGGTTTATCCAAACCTCTTGGGAGACATCACTTAAGTTTCGGATGATTGGGAGGTTCAGATAGTCGAGAGTGAGACCATATGGCCATGAATTAGTGATATTGGAAGTGGATGATAATACAGTGATATGCCAATACTGCTGACTAGTACATAAAAATGAAAAAAATAATATGCTAATACTTTATTCTTTTTATAACTAGTCCATGATATTTGGTCACTAAAACGCAGTTACTATGTAGTTATATAACAAAGTTTTGTGTAAACATTATCAAACAATAAGAAAACAACAGATTTGTGAAATTGAAATTACAGGGGCATTGAGCTTTTAATTCCTGAAAATTTGCAAGATTTATAACTTTATCTCATTTGTTATTTTTGAAATATTTTTGACACATCATTCTTTAAAAGAGTTGTTTTTGTTACTAAATGGTTAAAATCTTTTGCCTTAACCCCTATTAAATAAAACAGTGAAACATCTCAACCTCAACCAGTAACTATACTTTTGATAACACTTCATTTTGCATCTGAATCTGATTTTGTTGATTTTCTAACACCATATGTACCAACAGAGACGCTGCCAATACATTAAGTTAAGTGGATAATGTTATTTTATTGTATGGAGGGTGTTAGTTAATTGAATGCCTCACTTCTATAAACCAAGCTCCTCTCCCAAACTCTTGCCCCTTTTGTTCTGAATTTCGAAGATGCCTTTGATCGCACTTGATCAATAAGGCCTAGCGGAAAAAAGAAAGAGTTTAATGTGATAGGATTACAGTGTGTTTAGTTAAACAAAAGGTGGCATATCTAGAAATTGGGGAAGGGAAATGTAGTGGCTTTCACGATTTCTAGTTAAGTAAATATGAAGATTTTATTAATATCACGAATTATCGTCCATCAGAATTGGCAGGCAACGAAACCAAATATGGGAGACATAAAAAATGTTCAGTTAAGCCAGATTTTCAGATAATAGGAGTTTGGATAAGTGAGATTGTACTGTATGTGTTAATGAAATTACTATTACCAACATTGGTTTTAAATTGTGGACATTACTGTAAACCAATTAACAACTATAATTTTCCGTATTTATAGGTTGGGACCTAGATGTTTTAACACAGAGATACAGAGGGGAGAGATATGTAATTTCCCATTGAATAATTCTAGCGTAATCAGTATTTTACATGTATGTCTTGATATATAGAGTGTGCTTGTCCAATCATCAGTTACATATGGAATGGGAAATAACTAAATCAATAGCTACTCACTGTTTTTAACAGTCTGCACAATGTCTGACCTAGCTACATGTTATGGTAGTGCTTTTCCATTGTCTTATCATATAAAATTTAATATATCCCAATTGTCTAAAAAGTCCTACGATGCCATCCATTGTTCCACAGAATAAAACTATACGATTATCTTTTTAAATATTTACCAACTTTTCATGACCTTGGTGATTTTGTATTGTGTACATGACTGTATTCACTAAACCTCCTTCATTTCTGACATCTCTTCACTAAAGGAAGGTACAAATATCCTTCGGAATGGTTTCCTCAAAAATAATATTCATTCAGCCTCCTTAATGTCTTCCATACAAAAGAAAACCTTTAATAACAGACCCTTTGTTAGGGATTTTGATTATGCAATCCCAATTGGTAAGGTCACCTATTCTTTAAGACTCAGACTTTAATGCCATGTATGTCCCTCAGTGTACATCAGTTCTTTGGAACAAGATGAGAGTTTTGATCTGTTTTCTGTTGGCAAATTGTGTATGATATTTTATGTTTCAAGGAATGAAAACTTTCTTTTTATTATGTCATTGGGAAAGTAAATCTATTGTAGCATATCTCTTTGATTTTGCATGAACGTCACTGAAATATATGAAAACATAATTGGAAACTATAAGCTGTAGTTACTGTTTTCATTGTTTTCTTGTAAAATCGAAAAAATGTATGACCTGTTATATCAAATGTTAAATAAAAATTAAAGTATCCCAAAACTGAACTTTGTTATAAAAAATTAGAAATGACTTATCGTCCATTTCAAATATCGCTTCCTTTTACAAGAATCCTTACTGCCAGCATCTGATCCAGCAGTCACCAGATGCATTAGAGGCATCGAGGTATTCCATGTACAAACACTTATTTAATAGTCAAGCAATGTGAACACTAGCAGATCCAAGGGGGGGTGCATGCCCCCCGACCCCCCTAGTTATGGTATGTCTGATGTGGACCCCCACCTTACTTAAAAGCTGGATCCGCCCCTGGTGAATTACTGTCAGATCCAATCCTATACATCATTTTATGCATTCCTGACCATTGATCCCGTACCCTTAGACAATTTCACAACCAGAAGCACTTCCTTAGGCATGGCATTTTATTTGGTACACATGGTACTAATGGACCATGACCCCACCACGTAATCCAAGTTCCCAAGGTTGAAAATGTTTGGCTTTGTCCTGTATGGGCCTTAAAATCCTTGTTAATGGCAAAATATCTTCCCCATACACCCCTGTTTGCAAGCAAAATTCCATCTTACAGTCAAGATATTGACACTCACAATCAAGATGCCTTCAAAACCCTACTCAAAAGTCTTAATATTTCAACTACTGGCCATAGCTTCAATACTTTCCTGGGTAATCCTCGCCTGTGATCACAATGTTCTACTGCAAAACATGATGGCCCATGGCCTCTTTAGATGTTCAGCTGATTGGAATTATTTGCAGAATTCCATTCAAGCTTCCTCCCTTATTCCGTCCACCTTTGCCTCTGTTATCCCTTCTTCTTTTCTGATTGTGGTTGGTGGCTTTAAAAAATTGTCACCACAAATATTTATACTAATCTTAAGAGGGGAAAATTTGTACATTAACTAACATGTAAATTAAGTGCCTCAAAATGTGATTTACTGACTTTAAATACACATGTACCCATTAATAGGGTTGGAATCTCTACCTTCTTGGTCACAGGTTTACATCTCAACCTTGCATCTCAGTGCATGACCTTCGCCATTCACACCAACTGAAATATGACCTTAGATATGACCTTTACGCTGACTCGTGCCATATCTGAGTAATTGTTTCCAAAATGTCCTGAACCAATTTTTTTGTCAAGCAAATTATACCCTTTTTACCGATCAATTTCATACAACAGAGAAGGACTGTGTAGACAAAATCCATACAAAGAGAAACATCCTATACTTTTGACAGCTGTGGAGAAAATCCCTACACCATTTTTGATATTATGGATAAAAGCCTTTCTTGGGACAAAGTACAAACATGGACTGTTACAAAGTTCTGTATAATTTTTATCATTTTAAAATTAGTATTGTTTTCAATATTCACTATATAACTTACACACTTATAATTCTACAAACCAAAATATAAAAAGGAACTACTTTTAACATTTACAGTACAAATAACATGTGAAAGAACACATTCATTGTCTTATTAATGCCAAGACAGTAAACAAATCCCAATCCCCAGAAACAAATGCAAAGTTCAATTGCTTGTAAGAATTGAGTTGAATGAAACTGTTGGTAACCCCATTTCTAGTGGAAGAATTCACTGCAATGTTTTTGTTTCATCCATTATCATGTACAGGTTGAGTACCTGAAATTCAGATTAGGTTTTAGCCTTTTAACCGTGGAATCTATTTTATTGTTTCTAAAAGATCAAAGGGACATTGGATAGTTTAAATAACAATTGAAATACCCCTTTAACCACTTCATTAGTAAACTAAACATGATGTATAGGACTTTCTCCACGATCTGGGAAAATGTTTCATTTCTTCACGTATATAAAAAACTGTGGGGCTTTTCTCCTGTAGGGCTTTTTTTGTAAAGCTTTTTGCCTAGATTCCAATCTATAACTAATGTGTTAAAAATCACAAGAAAATAGGCACTGCATTCTTTTCAGAACCAGCAATATGAGATGTCATACTTCTGGTTAACACTTTAAAGGTTCCAACAGACAACACAACACTTGTTCCAGTTATGGATGTGTACATAAATATTGATTTACACATCTTACACACTTCCATATTAGACCTGTAACTAGCCAGCTTCCTTCCCACTGGTGTGCACTGTAAAAACTCTAGAGTTTTAAAAGTGTACACCGATGAAAAGTAATCTGGGTTGTTTCGGACCTAATATGGAAGTGTCCAATTTACATTAAATTTGAAGGCTGTCAACTTTATTTATGTGTAAATCAATGTTTGTTTGCACAGTTAAAACTGGACAATATGTTGTTTTGTCTGTGGCAACTTTGAAGGTTGAAGAATCAGTTTTATTCCATTTCCGGTTGCTGGTTATAAAATGTGTATGGTGCCTGTTCAGTGTGTACAGTTTGTACAGTGTGTGATATCTGTGGTTGAAGGGGTCATGCGAGTTGTGAGGAAGGAAGGTCAAGCTCGCGAGTTGTGAGGTCAAAGAGGTCAATCTCAGTTACAAAGTATAGAAGAATTAAAGTGTTTAAAATGATACAGAGTAATATTTTAAAAAGCCCCAATACAAGGGCATTAATACCAAGTGGTTACAAGTGTCATAGCAAGAATAAAATACCGTTTGTTTACAAATAATACCATCTGGTTATCACAGTGATTGCAAAAAGGTTCAACCCTTTGTGATTATCATTATATGCATTATAAGATGCCCATAGGTTAAACTCAATTGTCATCTGTTCTAATGAGATTTGTCATAGTTGAGTGTTCAAGGTCAAAGTCTAGACTTTAAAGGTTCGCAATATTTTAGTTTGATAAAAAACGAGTGCACAAAATTTTGAAAAAAAAATGGAATTATAGTTATTGTTGTTTCTACAGTTTAATAAATTTTACAGAAAAGTTAATTGTTTATTATCCTTGAACTTTAGGGTGTCATATGTTACGTTTACAAAATAGCAATTAACAGAAACAGTATTTCTTTGCCCAAGTATGCAAGCTTATTTCAAGCTCTGTGAATGAAATTGTGGTACACATATCATATTTCCCAAAACTTCGCAATTGCACAAATGGTATCTTTAGACATTATTGCCACACTGTTGTATCACATTGTAAATTCAATGTACCAATACATCTAGCCTTGCTCATATGCTGCACTTGAGCCCTTAGCTCAATGCACTATATATTAAGACTCCTGGATTGTGAATAGGGCTTGAAAACTAGGTCTTTCATCTTGGATATTAGGTTAGAGGCTTTGGTTAGAATACATTCATGTAGACATGAAGTAAAATGTAACTATGTTTAAACTTTTGCTTCCTTTGGGATAAAAAGGTTAGGTCTAATATTTGTTGAGCACCAGATTATGGGCAAAGTGACTATTGACCACTGCACACTACTGCTAGATAATGGATATATTGGTTATCCATTAGAGTTCCACATTAACATGTTGTCATCAGGAACTTAAACATATACCAAGTTTGGAAGTTGTCACACTCAGACATAGATTTATACTTTTGCAATGTACTTGTGCAATGTTAACAAATACTTCTTTTCAAAACTGGCTCAAATGTTCAAAATATAGAAACCAATCCGTGTGGGTAGTTCCAAATTTATTGTAAGAAGATTAAAATCAACTCATGTAAAATGTTGTATACTTATATTTCAAATTAAATTCTCATGTGTCAAAAATATAATTACAAGCATTAACCTTTATTATTATTTATTTATTTATTTATCATGTTTATATATAAATACATTACATACATATAAACATACATTTTAAAAGATTAACTTAGATTCCAAGTGCAGTACACTTTGTTATTTGCTTTATGAAAAGCTGTATGTTTGTAGCTATTGTAGTTTTGTTATTGTACCAGCTGTTTTCTATGTATTTGTGCACAAACTCACTTCATACAGTCAGTTTATTTATGATGACTGGCTTCAAATAAATTATGTAACAATACTCATTGCTTAGAATGTCATAAATAATCAGAAATGCATTATTGTTTTTAAAACAATTCCGCCAGAGTGAAATGAAAAAACAACAACTATTGTCTGCTGCAGTGATAACTCACCCATATTATTTTGACCACTAAACAACCTAGGTCAATTTTGGAACCTGTTGTTTTAGTCATTTTATCAAGTGTATAATTAGATGTCTTTCTAGACATACAAAGACCCAGATGTTTTCAACTGTCAGTACGCAGTGGCCTTCATTTATTTATTTTGGTTATTGAAAACACGGCTGGTATTTTATCTGATGAGAGTCACGTCTGTAGATTTCTCAGCACTTAGGAATCTGGGAGATTTATTTTTGCATATTTTCTTTCCATATATCATCTACCTGACACACTGTATCAAAACTACATCATAGAAAGCAAACTGTGTGACCAAGACACAAACTAAATCTAAATATTCTTTTTTCAGGGAATTGTCCTCCACTGAAGAGATACCAAGCCATAGAACGTCTCTTCTGAAGTATCACAGAAACAGAAAAAATGGTAAAGGAAGGATACAAAAGTTCTGAACCAAGCCTTACTGGTGTGAAGAAGAAAGTGGTGGGTTACTTGTCTGCACTTTCTGTCAGTATATGTGCAGTTTTTGTTATTGTATCTGGACAACTTATTGGGGACTCCATTCCTCCATTTCAAACCAATTTTGTGCGATTTGTTGTGCAGACAGTCATAGCAGTAGGTGGCCTGATAGTTACAAAAACCAACCCTCAGTTACCACTGGCATGGACACCAGTTTTAGTGATGACATCATCAGTAATTTTGAATTTTGGAGCAGGAGTTTTATTTGTTGTTTCTTCATGGTATCTTCCAGCAGCTTTGGTTCAAGGATTGTTGGAGAGCTGCATCATAACATTATCAGGCATTCTGGCAATCTTCAGGAAGAAATGTACCATTGATTTGCCATTTGCAATACTGTTTTGTTACATTGGTTGTTTACTTATGATTCAACCTTTTGGAATATTTGGCAGTGATACTGTTGCTATGGATAATCATGACACAAGAAACAGCAGTTTTAACTCAACATGTCCATTGTCTAACTCGTCCCAAGGTTCTTGTGAGTCTTCACAAAGTTTAGAAACTCTTTATGGCTTTCTATCAGTCATTGGTTTGGCAGTATGTTTTTGGATACATGCTCAGTTTAATGTAGAGTACCTCATTCAGTGGACATCTATCACATCCATCTTGTTCTGGTTTGGCATTGGATGTGCAGTTCTGTCTTTGCCAATTCTTGGATTTCTAAGACAACCAATTGTGGCACCTTCCGTGGGCCAAATGGGGCTGGAATTGTTGTTTGGCATTGCCTTTACAGGCAATGTGTTTTTCATCATGTATGCAGTGACACTGATTCCTTTGTCCCATGTCGCTATTCTGTTTCCATCTGGATTGATTTTTCTGTACATTTTCCAGAAGACACTTCTTAAAAACATTCAACCAGGGCCCGACAACTGGATTGCCATTCTAGGATTAATTTTAATTCTTGCAGGCACCCTTCTTACACCCACTTGTGATATTATAAGAGAAAAGAACAGATTAAAGAATAAAGATTGTAATCAGAAAGAAAATAATGACCCGGAGACAAATGTTAATGAAAATACATTAAAATTACGTGATATTGCCCAGTTTCTTCTCCCAAACAAGGGGGATGTGGACATTACCAGGACAACTAACTGAACAGACTGATGTTAACTTCAGCAACAGACCAGAGGTAAAGGATTGATGTTGTCCTTCATGCTGACTGTTGTGTGAATGAACATATGGTTAAAGAGATACTGTTGACTTGAGAAATGAAATAGATGTGAAATAATCAGTGTTGATATATGTAATACAACAAAGAACAGTTGAAGGGACTGGAACATTAAAGGGATGTTATTTTTACCAGCTGGTCAAAATAATAGTAATAATAATAAATAAGTGTATTTAGCAAATATGTTGTTACAGTAATTAAATAATGCTGAAACGGAATATCATGAAGTAAATAACTTATATAGAGATCTTCTCACTATTTTAACTCTAAAAACCTGGGAAACATAATTCAATACAACAGCATGTGAAAAAACTAGAAAATAGAATTCAATTAACAACAACATGTAATAAGCTTTAACATTTCGATATTTACAATTATTATACATATTTTGAGTTTACATTTTATAATTTGTTACTAACACTGCATCACAATAGTAATGAATAAGTAAACAAGATTACACTTGTGAATAAAGGATCTTAGTTGTTCATATTGTATGTTCCTTATATTATCTTATATTGTTCCAGTAAGTGGCTTTTAAAACTATGTTTAAATTTTGCTAAGTTTGAGTACGTTTTCACATTTGTTGGGAGGTCATTGTACCACTTAACTCCCTGTCCACAGGGAGACATTCTTTTAATTAAACAAATATGTTATTTGTATACATCTTGAAGCTATTTCTGATGTTTTGTGAAGGAATTTGCTGAACATTTTTCGTCAAATCATGCAAACATGGTGTCAAGATATATGTGCTAGCTTTTTACATAAAACAAAAGCACAAGTTTTCAAGTCAATCAATTCTTCTAATTTTAAAATGTTATTTTTCAAAAAGGAACTGTTTGTAATCTCTCTACTTCAGTTTACTTATGACTTGGATTGCTTGTTTTTGTAGTTTTTAAGTTTATGTAACCTGGATTTCCATGTGTTGCCCCAGACTTCAACATAATAGTATAAATATCGAAAAATCATTGAGTTATATAACATAAACAGACATTTTTCATTGAGTCTTCCTTTACTCTGATATATCATACCAATTGATTTACACCTCTTCCAAATGACATATATAGTTAGTTTTCTTTTTGGTCAAGGAGAGCTTATTTATTTTAAAGTAACAGGAAATAGTGCACAGTTCTGCGTTCATTCCAAATTACATATAGTTAGTCTTTTATGGCTAAGGTGAGCTTATTTAGTTTAAAGTAACAGGAAATAGTGCACAGTTCTGCATTCATTCTTTTATTAAAACATTTATGTCACTGTTTGAATTTTGGAGGTTAGTGTCATCGGCAAAAATAATATACTTTAGTTTTTCAGAAGTAGAATATAGGTGATTAATGTATAAATGAATAAGATTGGCAAAAAACTTGAGCCATGAGGTACCCCACATGGAATGCCCTGTTCTGACGAATCTTCACCATCATAGCAATAGCAAACAAATCGCTTTTGATTTGATAAATAGTTTTTAACGCAGTCAAACACTGTTCCTCTTAAACCATAGGAAAATAATTTGTTCAATAGGATTACATGATCAATAGTGTCAAAGGCATTCTTAAGATCAATAAATATAGCAATGCTAAATTCACTGTTTTCACGAGCATCAGTAATTTCCTCAATTAGTGTTATAAGAGTGTTTTCAGTCGAGTGTTTATGTCTAAAGCCAAATTGATTCTATGCATGCTTTTATATGGATTTTAGGGAATTGTGGTGAAAAAGATAGTCTTGTAGTTGCCAAAATTTTGAATGTTTCCAAATTTGTAAATAGGGACTGTAGCTCTGTGTTAACAGAAGATCCTTTGTTTAAGGTTTCCTTTGGTATAGAATTTATAAAGGAGGCTTAATGAATAGTGTTTTAATGAAACCTCAGCAAACAAGATTTATGACCTTCCTTTAGTAAAGGGATGTTACAAATGAAGGAGGTTGGTGCAAGCACTGTTTATAGTAGTGAAAAATATGTATACAATTCAAATTCCATAAGGCCATTAAAGTTTGATAAATATTTAAAAAGATAATAAAATATTCTTATTCTGTGGAACAATTGGGAAATATTGAATTGCTTATGTTAGCATATGAATAAAATACCAAAATGATATCAAACTATGTGTCGAGTGTTTATGTCTAAAGCCAAATTGATTCTATGCATGCTTTTATATGGATTTTAGGGAATTGTGGTGAAAAAGATAGTCTTGTAGTTGCCAAAATTTTGAATGTTTCCAAATTTGTAAATAGGGACTGTAGCTCTGTGTTAACAGAAGATCCTTTGTTTAAGGTTTCCTTTGGTATAGAATTTATAAAGGAGGCTTAATGAATAGTGTTTTAATGAAACCTCAGCAAACAAGATTTATGACCTTCCTTTAGTAAAGGGATGTTACAAATGAAGGAGGTTGGTGCAAGCACTGTTTATAGTAGTGAAAAATATGTATACAATTCAAATTCCATAAGGCCATTAAAGTTTGATAAATATTTAAAAAGATAATAAAATATTCTTATTCTGTGGAACAATTGGGAAATATTGAATTGCTTATGTTAGCATATGAATAAAATACCAAAATGATATCAAACTATGTGTGCAGACTGTTATAAAAACAGTGAATAACTAGTGATTTATTTCATTCAATTTCTATTTATTTATGTTTTTAAATCATTATCCAACTTTGTAATTTATGTCCTAGAAATTTTGTCAGATACCTGAAAAAACATTAAACTAGTTTTATTTTGAGATTATGATCGTACCACATATATTGTTAATGTTCTGTACATTAAATCCTGTGTGTCCTTGGTTGTGTATCAGTTTTATATATTTACTGTTTATTTTCCTTCTTTTTCTGTTTGCTTTCTTTCTTTTTATGAAATGTTTTCCATGTACAGTTATTTATTTATGATGTCACTGTTACAGTTTAAATAAGTACGATTTTACAAATAACACACTTCACTAATCTATGTAACATGTGCATGCATGACATGGTATTGAAAAGAAACAAAAGCCTTTTATGCAAAAGTTATTACACTGTACTTTATGATACTTCTAGTCTATTAATGATAACTGTACAACCAGACTCTACATACCAATTTATATGTAAAATACTGATTACACTAGAATTGCCTAATGGGAAAAGCTATGAGGAAACACAGCTTACCTATATTTGGTTACATATTTTATTAATTTTTACACTTCAAGTATTTAGTGAGTTTTCCACCACTTTTTCAATCTATTCTATAGAGAGGGCTGGCATTCAGGGGTTGTGGTAATACCTCCCCAGCTATAGCTCTGTATTAAAACATCTTAGTCTGAACCTATAGAATGGTACTTAATATCCACAATTAATAACCCATGTAGGGAATAGTAACTCCGTTGACACATATGCACAATCTTTCACTCAAAAGTGACACGGTTCGAGATTAAAAGAAAATTGTAAAAGTAGTCCCTATTTCCAAATCTGGAAACATTCAAGATTTTGGCCACTACAGATTTATATCTCTTTCACCACAATTCCCTAAAATCCCAGAAAAGGCATTTTACAATAAACTACATTGAAAACTGTAAATATTTGTAGAGAATCAATATGGCTTTAGACATAAACAGTTGACTGAAAAAGCTCTTATAACATTAATTGAGGCAATTACCGATGCTTTCGAAAACAATAAATTTAGCATTGCTATATTTATAGACCTTAAGAATGCATGCCTTTGACACTATTGATCATGTAATCCTACTGAACAAATTGTTTTCCTATGGTTTAAGAGAAACAGTGTTTGAGTCGGTTAAAAATTATTTATCAAATCAAAAGCAATTTGTTTTGGTATTGGCCTGGCCCTGATGTTACTTCAGAATAATTAATAAAGCACAATAAACATAAACATTTTTTCAGCAAATAAAATAACTATACAGAACTACAACTCTAGATCTATTTCCAGCATGTCACATGACACTGGCAACCAGACTGGTTTTTGAATATGTGTGTGTAAGAATTGGATTTGGTCAAGAGTACCCTACCACCTTGACAAAACATCTGCAACCATATTGTTAGTCCCCTTTATATGTGTATATTGTAGGTCAATATCTGCAGCTGTAGCCATGTACCAGATGCTACAGGCACAAACCGCCAAGTATCGGTCACATGTTTTACCAGATTTCAGAACTGTCAGGTCTGCCTTGTTATCACATCAAATTAGGACTTTCCACTGAAGGTTTAAGATCCTAATAGCCAGAAGTATATTGACCATCTTTAATGCACTATGGTTAGATTTCTTAAACCCCTAATAATTGGAAGGTGATAGAAGCAATCTCCAGAACGACCCCAAAACCTGTGAGGCAGGTGTCCAGTTCAAGCGTCACGTCTACCTGTTTGTGATCATAAAGTGAGACACCACTATAAGTGGGCACGAACTTTCCGAACCATCTCAGGTCTCTCTTGAAATCAGTTGTCAATAATTTTTTTTGACATCTGTGGTCTGATCTGAGTAGTTCCAACATTCTATTCAGAAAACATGCGCAGTTTTGACATGTTTATGGACATACAATAGCAGGCCTAAGATAGATTGCATCTGACATTTTGTAGTGATGTCTTTTGTTAACCATTTACACACCATGTTTGTGATGTCATGAAGCTTGTCTGGTAGAATACCCTGCACAGTATCAATCATGACGCATAAGCATGTCACCTGCATTGTAGAGAAGACTAGTTTTTTGTCACTGATTGTCAGACCAAGCTGGGCCATAATCTCTGAGAGCACATCAAATGATGCCCACATTCCCCAGGGGACCCAAGCCCAACAAAAGACAACAGTTGGGAATATATATTTATTATCTACTAAACTTTTAATATGGAGTTATTACAGACATATTGACTTTAAACAACATAATAAAGACATTATTCTAGTTAGCAAATAATACTTTAGATAAATATAAATTTAAATTATCCATTGACAGCATATACTAGTAAGGCAAAAATTACTGTCAAGGCGAATAGCATGAGAATGTACAACATGAGATATAAAAGATTAATTGAGCATTACACCACCCTGGTAAAATTTCTTATAACAAAGGAAAGAGTAGTCCTGACCTTGAATGACAAGGTAAGGTCATAAGACAGGTCATACCCGACCTCTGAGAAGAGGAATTAGAATGAATTTTAAGAGTGTGGCAGATGGAAGCAAATTCCATTACAGAACACTGTATAATAGTGGAAAGGGATTGACCTTGAATGACAAGGTAGGTGAAAATAAATATAGAGACCTTGAATTATAAGGTAAAGGTCATATGACAGGTCATAGGCGACCTGTAAGAAGATGAATTAGAATTTGGAAGAGTTGTACTAGATGGAAGAAAATACCAGTACAGGAGACTGTGATACAGTGAAAAGAATGACCTTGAATGACAAGGTTAAGGTCAAAGTGAGGTCACATCCGACCTGAATTATAAATAAGGTTGTAGATGACAATATAGAAAAGGTATTGATTGGAAAAATGAGTTATATGTGAAATAATACAGAAAATGTGAGGAAAAGGAGAACAGCCACCCAGTGGTGGAAGGGAAATGGTGGAGGATGGAAACCTGACCAAGGGGTGTATAAATCCATGTTACAAGGGCCCTTGTATGTATAGCAACTAAGGCAGGGGCCTTGGAAGATGGTAGATTGTGAGATGATGCTATAAAAGTACATTGCCGCTACTAGACGAAGACATAAGAGTACCATAGGCCAGAGACTAGATACTGTACATAACTGTGGCCAACAGTACTCAAATATTCTGACTTAGATTGGAAATGGTAGTAAAATTGAAGCCCAGAAATCTGGGTATTAAGAGACTATAAAAGTAAGTAACCACTAAAAGACGAAGACATAAGGACGCCATAGGCCCAGAGTGAAAGATCTGTACAAAGGCCGGGCCAACAGAGTCCAAATACAATGACTTGATTGGAAATTACTCATCAGTTGCCCTAACTTAAAGTTGCAACCAGTCTGTAGCTGGATAAATGAGATTAAGTACATAAAATAACAAGCACTAAAAGACAAAAGCAAGGATGCCATAATGTGAACATTCTGCCACATTATGGCCACCAAGCAATAGTGATGAGAATCAATGAGAACTGGCGTGAGAACAGATAGGTCCAATTGAAGGTCAGACGATCCATAGCCAATTTTTAAAAGATACAAATAAAAACTCATTATAAGTTACAGGTATGATAAAGACAATAAAACACATTTGCATCTAGCAAAGGAGCACACATGACAATAAATGCACAAGTACTATCATAGCAGCACACAAGCAAATATGAAATTACAGTAATAGAAATTAAGCAACAGGAATGACATTACATATGCAAGCAATAACAGCATAATCATGCAAGGCATGGAAGGCAATTAACATATTGTGTCCATGGTCTAAACGTCCAGAACTTGATGAAGAGTGGAAGCCTGATGGTGGTCCACCCAAGAGAAGCCAAGTCCGGCTTCTATAATGTGGAGAGACCCAGCACCCTGAGCGATGAAGAAGTCACAGTTGATCTGAAACTAGAATACATGTTAGCATCCATCCATGTATAAGGGGGGGTTATACTGTAACATGGGAGGGAAACAAATTTTTAAAATTTTTCAGTGTTGCCCCTTCCAGATCTAGAATGCAAATGGAAGAAGGGTCAGTAGGCTTTAACACAGGGAGCTGCCACAGCCAATGAGAAGACAGATTACAAACAGCATGGTGGTAACAACTAAAGAAGAAATTTAAGGTCCCCTCAGGAATGATCTTGCTGGCACCAAGGTGCCAGCCCATACATTCCCCAGGGGACCCAAGCCCAACAAAAGACAACAGTTGGGAATATATATTTATTATCTACTAAACTTTTAATATGGTGTTATTACAGACATATTGACTTTAAACAACATAATAAAGACATTATTCTAGTTAGCAAATAATACTTTAGATAAATATAAATTTAAATTATCCATTGACAGCATATACTAGTAAGGCAAAAATTACTGTCAAGGCGAATAGCATGAGAATGTACAACATGAGATATAAAAGATTAATTGAGCATTACACCACCCTGGTAAAATTTCTTATAACAAAGGAAAGAGTAGTCCTGACCTTGAATGACAAGGTAAGGTCATAAGACAGGTCATACCCGACCTCTGAGAAGAGGAATTAGAATGAATTTTAAGAGTGTGGCAGATGGAAGCAAATTCCATTACAGAACACTGTATAATAGTGGAAAGGGATTGACCTTGAATGACAAGGTAGGTGAAAATAAAATATAGAGACCTTGAATTATAAGGTAAAGGTCATATGACAGGTCATAGGCGACCTGTAAGAAGATGAATTAGAATTAGAATTTGGAAGAGTTGTACTAGATGGAAGAAAATACCAGTACAGGAGACTGTGATACAGTGAAAAGAATGACCTTGAATGACAAGGTTAAGGTCAAAGTGAGGTCACATCCGACCTGAATTATAAATAAGGTTGTAGATGACAATATAGAAAAGGTATTGATTGGAAAAATGAGTTATATGTGAAATAATACAGAAAATGTGAGGAAAAGGAGAACAGCCACCAAACCACCCAGTAGTAAAGTAGGGATAACTAGAGGGATAGGTGATGCTGAAAGGTGGCACTAACTGGAGATTGAACAACCGGGATGGATTGAATGTAAGCCCACACAGCATCTGACTTCCAGGTGCCGTGTAGCATAATATCTTGCATAGGGACCCCATGGTTAAAGGCCCAAGTCGCCCCAGCCCTCCTGAAGTCATGAAATTTGAGGGAAGTGGGAAGGTGCAAGGTGTTAGATACAGCTTTTAGATGACGCCTGGCCACAGAATCTGTTAGTGGGACCAAGCCATGAGATCTGGGGATCCTAAACAGTGGTGCATTGGAATCACCAGGCATAGTCGATAGCATAAGCTGTAAGGCTTGAATAGGACATAAGGGAGAGTCTAGCAAAAATGGAAGAGGGATAGTATGAATGTTTGATTTATCTTGCAAAGTTTTAGACCATTTAATGATGGTGGTGGCAGCCTTGTGAGAAAATATGACATCACCCACAGCCAGTTGGCGAGTGGGGTCAAAAGAAGTGATAGCATGTGGAAGAATATTAGAAATTCTGAGGAAAGAAAAGAAAGCTAGCAGGTAAAGTGGTTTGAAAATAACAGGAAATTGTAGTTGATCACAAGCAGTGATAATTTTAAGTAAAAGGTTTTCATCCAGATGAAGCTTGGGTTTTGGAAAATTGAGAGTTTGAAGCTTGGCAGCTTTGTGAAAGTATTGAAGTCGTTGATGTTGGAAGGGAACCGTATCTAAACCGTATAAGACAAAGGAGGCCCTGAGGCCAGCCATGTAGTTGGCAATATTAGAGGGAGTAAAAGCATTTTGCAGCAAAAACTCCATAAAAGCCAATAAGGTAAGATGAGTTACCTGAGAAGTCAGCAGACCAGTGGCCACCAGGAAGCCACAGAAGTCCCTAAACATTTGTATATACGTTTTCTGAGTGGCAGGGCGAAAAGCCTGGCGTAGCCTGTGGACAGCACTGGTGGCCAACTGGGCTGCTGGCAGTGGCAGATCTGAAAAATCAAAAACAAAACTAGATGAAGTAATTTAGCTTGGTTAAATCAATGTGAGTGTCTATCCATTGAAATTGAGGTAACATTTGCATAAGTTTACTTTGAGGGTTGGACGTCACAGTCCATCTGGAAAGTAAGTCAGCAACTTGGTTGTTGACCCCAGGGACATGAATTAATATAATATCAATATTAAACATGGCAGTAATGAGCCAGATATTTCTGGCACAAGTGGCCAAGAAAGGGTCCCTGGTTTTGCCAGATTTCAAAATTTCTACCACTGCCAAGTTATCGCAGCTAATCTTTATTCTTTTGTTGGCCCAGAAATTGGCCCAGACTTTGAGTGCTACAACAACATTCAACATTTCAAGTTGTGTGATGTGGAGGTTCATGAAATTTACAGGCAAAGGAAGAGCATAAACTTCATTGCCAAAACAAGCGCCTAGGCCATTTAAAGAGGCATCTAAGTTAACTTCATAATGTATTAACTTATTATCATAAAAAATAACCCCATTAAAATGGTGTAGGAATACTCTGAACCATTCCAGGTCTTGGAAAAAGTGATGAGATAAGACAATGAAGTCAGTGTGTACGTTGTCCCTAAGAATTTGTAACATTCTATTAAGAAAATTTCTGGCGGGTCGTACGCATCTGGTGATATACAATAAAGACCCTAAGAGGGACTGTAGTTGATTTTTGGTGCAATTTTTCTTGTGAACCCACTGTTCACATAACTGCTTAATTTCAGCTAATTTTTCGTCCGGAATAGACAACGTACGTGCAACCGTATTAACTTGAATTCCTAGGCAAACCACAGAAGTGGAGGGAGATACAAGCTTTGATTGACTTATCTCCAAACCTAGCTCTTCGAGCAAAGATAATAGCTGATAATAAGAATGATAAATTTTTGATGGTAAGCCGATATATATGAGGTCATCAATGTAGTTCATGAGGGCGTTATGACCAAGATTTTTCATGATATATCTGATGGCATCGGAACACCTCTCAAAAATTCCGGATCCGAGTCTGAATCCGAACGGCAAAGATCCGTCCAGGAATAGGCTTTTGTGACGAATTCCTAGCAGATCAATGTCACCCGGATCAATACGGATATGTCTGAAGGCCCTACTGATGTCAACCTTATATATAAGAGCTCCTGGACCTAATTTTCTCAATTCTTTAGTTATATCATCAAGGGATGGATATTTAAGTATGAAATGGGATCCAAGATAGACATTTTTCTGAACTGCAGCATTAACTGAAGCATTTTTTGGCCAACTAAGATCGACAATGGTACGCCTCTTATCAGAATTTTGTTTTGCCCTGGTCATTAATGGAGAAACATGCACAGGAATGGGAGTATCATCAAAAGGGCCATACAAAGCACCATATTTAAGTTCTTCAGCAATATATTGATCGATATGTTGCTCGTGTTCCATAGCTGAAGTATGGTTAACGTATGTGGACACAAGATTACAATTTCTATTGAAGTCCAACGGAAAACCATACTGTATGAGATCAGGAAGCTGCTGATCCCAGTACTGGGTTAAATACGAACGCCATTTATCAGGGTTCAGCTGTGTCTTCACAGGGATACGACAATTTAAGAAATTTGGCACCTTGGTTTCACGAATCAGCTTATTTGCTTGCCATATGTCAGGAAGTGATTTCCTTTGGATTTGAGGGCCTTTGTATACTTGGAGATCATTTAATGGAATGTAGCCAAAGCTATCACCATTCTGATGAACACATGCCTTATAATCTTTAGAATATAAACGATTTTGCCAAACGTCTTCAGGGACATTTTTTGTTTGGCCAAAAGCCATATGAGAATGGAGTTGATCATGGAGCATATTGTCTGCAGAAGTGTCAGTTGTAACATTTATCATACCTAGAGTTGGATCACCTTTTGTATACTTTGCCTGGGCAATTTTTGGCGTGGCTGGTTTGTTAACTGCCATAGAAGTTGGAGCAGGAAGAACATTCTTCTGAGAAATAGCTTTTTCCAGAGAAATGTTACTCGACTGAGCCACTTGAGTTGCCTTGGCAACCTCCGCCCAGCTTTAGTCATTTTTTGCATGCTTGTTTTTACTTCTACATTCATTCTCTGCATGTGAAAAATTTTTTCCCCCTTTTGAAAAACAAAATGAACAAATGTGCTTGTAAAGCACCCCTTTGGTTTCATGAGTCATTGAAAAATTACAAGATCCCTGATTGTAGAAATTGCAAGGCATGGACTTGGTTGTTTTTGATTTTTTGAGATTTTGAGTAGCATTGGAAGAGGTATGTGAGATATGTCTCTGTGCATGAGCTCTTCTGACCCTATCCACCAAATCGGTTTGTGTATAATCGACAATTTCACCTTGCTCCATTCTACATAGGAGTACTGCATGGCTGGCCTTTGCCGCAGCCCAGGAAAAGTCATTACTGTCATCCAAAAGTGCTATCAAATAGTCCAACATTGCTTGTTTATTTTTTGAATTTTTTTTTCCTCTCTCATGGTGCGGCAAAAGCCAGCCATCCACTGACCCATGGTTAACTGGTCATAAGAAACACGCTCTTTTATATTTCCAGCCAAAACATGCTCATGGGGCCATTTAACTCGATTTTTCACGAATATGTCAACTGAACCGCCTCTGAGGGATTTAATTTTTGAATCAGTACCTGTATTTGACAATTGCTGAAGTTCTCTAATTCTTTGATCAACTTTCTCCTGTATATTTGCATTCTGTCGAATGTCAGCTAGGGAAGGGACAGTGATTGAATTAAAGGGCAAATTTTCAGTAACAGGGACTGCAGAGTTAACGGTTGACTGCCCAGTACTGTCAGTACTCCTTGTATGCATATTTGGTGTGGGTTTGGAACGAGTACGGGTACTTCTGTTCTTATGCTTTGTGACATCATTTGATTTCTTACAATCAGTCTTTTCCAAATTTGTCAACCGCTGACCAATGTCAGTTAACTGTGCCAAAATTTGCTGATTGATAATAGTTTGTGTGTCAACAGCAGAAGAATCCGAAGTGCCCGACTTTTCCTGGGAAAATTTGTGAAAGGACCGGTTCCGGCTGCCCGTATCATCCGAATCAGACGCATTAATTACATCACTGCAATTTAACTCACTGTCTGACGACTGGCTATCACACCCCTGCTGGTTGGAAGTACCAGGACCTACCCCCAGCAGTTGTGTGACAAAATCCATGTCGCCATCCAGCTGAGTCTGCATCTGTGTATCACTGCTTGCAGATCGCAAGTTGTACTTCTTTGTCTTTTCCATGAGTCAACAACTAAAACTAATGTGTAAATTTAAAAAAAACTTTGATAAAATAACTTAACACGTGACAAATGGAAAAAACAAATTTTTAAAATTTTTCAGTGTTGCCCCTTCCAGATCTAGAATGCAAATGGAAGAAGGGTCAGTAGGCTTTAACACAGGGAGCTGCCACAGCCAATGAGAAGACAGATTACAAACAGCATGGTGGTAACAACTAAAGAAGAAATTTAAGGTCCCCTCAGGAATGATCTTGCTGGCACCAAGGTGCCAGCCCGTACACAATACTTGGAATGCCCACCCCAACATAATCGTCTATATAATCTATCATAATGAAGCCTTTCTGATCCATTACATATGTGATGACGTCACTCAAACGTTGGAATATATGACTGGTGTAATGCGTCCTGCACATGTTGATATAATAGCTGTGCCATTCTAGACCAAAAAGGTCATAGTCTCAAGGTCTCAAGGTCATTGATGGTTGGAAAAATGAGGGAGAAAGGAGTGTCAAGATACGCATTTGTATCTATGCTTGCGTTCAGTGAAACCCTGAGGTCCTATTAAAGTTGAGAGAGAAGGCAAACGACATTAATTGATGCAGCAGTCCCCTAGATTGTCAATCCAAGTCTGTACATTATGTTGACTTTTAACTGGAAGCCTAGCCTGCATAAAATATGGCTGATTTGTTTTCTTGACAATATTGTGAAGTTGAAAGGGGTCTCTCCCAGTAGACTCATTTATAGTGTCAAGTGGAGGTATCAGTTGCTCACTAAACGGAATGAAACCAAAAGTTGATGCAGACTGACGACACTATTTGTGGAATATGTCAGTGTCAACATTTAGAGCCTTTTCTTTGTCTACTGAGTGTTGTGCATGTAAAATTGAATTTACAATCTTTTCTTCCCAGCACAACCCCAGCATAATTAATGTCATAGATCAGTTTCAGCATTGACACCCTGTTGTATCAAATGGCTTGGGACACACTGTTATGGTTTTCTGAGCCACTCATGATAGATTTTCAAAAACTAATATGACGTCATTTGTTACAGGGTGACACTCACTTCCTGAAACCACATCATGCGTGGTCAGGGTCACACTATCACTAGTTTTTACGTTGTTAACATTTTCTGGGAAGATGTGACTTTAGCTGTTGCCTGTTCTACGTCATTCTGTGAATAGCAGTCTTAGACTGTACAACATTCATGCCAATGCTCTGCTCAGTGGTCACCCTTGATGTATTCAGGTTTTTACAACTTAAAACATCACAGCCATGGTTCACACTAGCCCAAATTATTTTGCCACGAACCTAAATATTGTCTTGTCTATTTTTACAACTATTTCCTACTTTTTTAGCAAACAAAGCTTCTAGTACAATGAACATCATGTTTGATGACACTTGGCTGTGTGACAACCCTACCAATGACACATATTTACATTTTGCTTCTCTTCAGTTAACACACATGTAACATCATAAACAATATTACTACAATTGCTACCAATGTTTTTATGAAGCTGTCCCATCTAAGTAGTTTTTTTTCTGAATCATTCAATAGCTTCCCTAAAGTCAAGCAAAAGGCACAAATATGTCTATTTATTTAACCATTCACCTCATGATCGGTGATAGGCACCAGGTAGGATAAGAATTACTATAAGAAGAGAGATATGGGGTAAAATAAAAGGATAAACGTACTTGTAAACAAGTTTGGCTGCTTTAAACACTGAGTGATGTTCAACAGAAATTACATTGATCTATCTGCTAGTGTTAGATTCAATTCTAGCTGCACTACTTAGGATTCATTGTAATTTATGTAGATTTACCTTAGATATTCCTGAAAAGAAATCCAATCGACTACTGATAAAAGTACTGGCCACAAGTAAAGAAAATCATAAGTAACAAACCTCATCATGAAGTCCCTGAGTTGCATGAAACAACTTTTGCAGACACTGTGAATATATTTAGACAAGGAAAAACCAGTCTAAAGACACACTCAGGCTCTATGCTGACTCCACCTTGCACAGAGAACTACCCAATATGACAAAAGGGAAGCATGCTTATCTCTCTGTGTGTTTGAAGCAAATAAATTCAGTCTTTTCAGTACTCAATTTGACATTACTTTTTGACATCCACTCTTTTACACCATAAACAGTCTGTCTCAAAACGTGTTTTGTATTGTTGTGTGACGTAATTTTGAAATATTTTTATACAACTAAAAGGAACAGTGTAAAAATGTGTTTCTAATGATACAATATATTTGGAGCTTTCATAATTAGTGTCCTCTGGTACATTTTTCTAATGCTGGAACTGCTTAACAAATATCACGATGACAAAATAAGTGGTGCTCACTTCTTGTATGACCTGGATATATGTCTTGAGGATATATGTCTTGGGGAGGCATGGAAAAGTATATTCATCATCTCCAAATGCCTTTTTATTGTCTGAACCTTACCATTGTCCCCTTGTAGCTGTCATAGCTTTTGCTGAACATTAGGGAAAGTGCAAATGTCTAATATAGTGTGATGACTACACCATGGTGAAAGATTTAAGACATAATAGAACCAGGGATCTGTTTATGGTGCAGTACATAGTCGTCTAGTATGGCATCAAGCGGGTGTACACTCATGCAATGGGCAAAGAAAATCTGGTCACAGACATGTTTTGCAGGTAGAAAATACATATCAAGGTGCATGCGCACAGGCAGATGTTATACATGCAGCCAAACATTCATTTTTTGTTTGTGCTAATTTATCCTGATTTTATATTTATTTATGCATATCTTGTTTCATGTGGAATACTTCATTTGCATTAAGATCAGCCTTGAAA
This sequence comes from Sabellastarte sp. h YS-2021, assembly GCA_964017235.1. Taxonomy (NCBI): domain Eukaryota; kingdom Metazoa; phylum Annelida; class Polychaeta; order Sabellida; family Sabellidae; genus Sabellastarte; species Sabellastarte sp. h YS-2021. Next base: position 188,076,842 of record OZ024929.1, on the reverse strand, counting down.
AATCTAGACTTACCTATTTACAAAGATCCTTCATTTAAAATTCTTCAAGCCTTGCAGATATCAAAACAAGAAAATGTCTGCAGAGCAAAAGAACACACATATTAGCAATATGCTTCCATAGAAGATGCTAAAAACATCAATGGTAAGTGTACATGAAAGATAAAGATAGTCATGCAAGACTTTGATCAGGAAAAAAGTACCAGTAAATGGCAGTATGGATTTTGAAAAGCAGTGTCTTGGAATACACAGTTTACCCCGGGTAATACAAGAAAATCACAAAATGAATCTTCCCACAGTTGCATCCTTGGTCGAGAGTTACTAACAATTTAGAAAGAGGCTCTTGCTGTGACTATCATCTTGCCTTTTCATCTCTCCCCTTTAATTGGTTTGTACGTAATGGTCCTACTACATAACGTCCTTGTCTTTCAAAAAATGTTTGAGTTTGAACAAAGTTCCAATTGTTTCAGATATGAAATATGGTAAATCTCTTGAATCAAATGGAGTCTCGACCAATCCGAAGAATTGTGTTTTTGAAGGCCCTTGTCTCGCCTCTACTACCCTAGGGTTGCACACATAGTGGATATTCACTACAAGGTGTACCACAATGAGCAATTTGACCAAACTGCTCTGCATGGAATATTGTTGGACATATACATAGGGATAGTGACTGTTGACTAAATAAAACAGGAAACCCCAATTTTACCATTCAAGTCTGAAAATAGTGTATTCTCAAGCTTTCATATGAGTGACTCTTCCACTTTGGGGAAAGCTTCAAATCTACTGAACAGGTCTCTCAGTGGAAAAAGGCAATCCATGCAAGTGTGATTCCATTAGCTGATACAATAACACAGGATCTTTAAGCAGGGTAAGCCAAAAGATAGAGCCAACAGAAATCTGATCAATTTTCTCAACAATGGAATTATGTAATCATCAAGACAAAGGTAAACCAAGTGAGTTTGAACTAGCTCTGATATAACCGTATGGTGGCTGTCTATCATAGGCTACACATGAGAAAAAGATCTTTGCAAATGGATTGCCACTCACCTCCTATGAGGACAATAATCCAAAGAACTTTCCTCAACAATATGCGGATGATTCTTATGGAGATCAAAGACAGAATCATAGAGGAAGACATGCCTAATACCAACAGGCTGACGGCAAACAACAAAAAACATGATGATTTAATGATGATTGAAACATGCAGTACAAGCTAGATTGCAGGAGGTTCACAAAACTAGATTCCAAGAGTGGAGTAAATCAGTTAAATATGTGAAAAATCTGCAACAATTAAGCAAATATTTGTAAGTTACAAAGACAAAGTAAACAGAAAGTCAGTTACTTAAAGGAATTTAATGTATATAGTGGACCAGTTGACAGTTTTCAACATATGACATATGTTCAGTACCCATCCAGATCAAATATGCATAGGCTTATAAAACTGGTATAACCAACAAAGTGTAAGAATATAATAATGTAATCACAAAACAACCACTGTTGGAATTAAAGTAAATAGAAAAAGTTCATTAATAACATGTACACAAAATATATCACAAATAATGATGACATATCACTATCATTATATAGTTCAATTTTGTGATATATATTTTTATATTTGTCTAATGAGGGTAAATTTACTTTTATTATCTTTCATGTTGTATAAATAATAAGTAAAATATGACACCATATTTAAGGAAAAAAGGCAAACAAGATGCATTAGGGAACATCAGTGAATATAAGACATTGATCTTGGCATTAGTCTATAATTTCTGGATTAATTTCAATGAGATAAAATAAAGAGAAGCACTGTACAAATATGCTTGCAATGATGTATTTATAATATTTATGGCGTACTTAAAATCCTCATTGAATATGAAACAAGTATATCCCGCTGTGTATATCCCTCTATATAGACAATGCAACGCTCCTGGTTGATAATAGATATTAGAATTAATTACCCGCACATTCAGTGAATAAAACACAAATTAAAAAAGTAATTACTACAGCTGGAGAATTTGATCGATCTTATAGACTTAAATTTACCAGAAATAATGTAATTGAAAACGTTTTCCTTGAACTTAAAGTTCAAAGTTTCTGAGTTTTTACATTTTACTGAGTTCACAGGAGGGTGACTTTTAGAGAGCTTTTGACACCATTGCATACCTCATGGCATGTCATGATTTCAACTAAAAAGTGAATCACAAATTATAGCACATAATTCAAGCTGGTACACTCCTGATGACTGTTTTGAATTAAATGTGTCAATCTAATTGCAAGTGCTATCCTAAGATTTTGGCGTCCCTAGAATTTTACTCTCCGAATTCTGTAACCTCTAAGGTTATCCTAACTTGCAGTTGCTTTATTTCATATTTTGGTCATGAAATTCATTCTTGAACACTCCTTTCTCTGAGATTATTTGGTCAGTTTCACCTTTCAGGAGCTGAATAGTTTATTTTACCTTTAAATCCAACCCCCAGGGTTGCATTTTACATATACATTTATGTGCTTTGTTGCCCATTTATTAGATATTGTTACTCTCTTGTAGTTTCTCACTTGTGGTTTCTCCTAGTTTTGTGCTTTTTGTGGTCTTACTGTACAGACCCTTGTAGGCTAATTTATTTTTGGTTTTTGTTACGGATTCCTTTCTAAAGTGGCTTGAGTGTGGGAGGAATACTGTAATTGAGTTTGAAGGTATTATATGGAAAACACCCACAGCTTCTTCCTGCTTAAAGGGTCCATGGGTGTATCTGACAGAATTTCTGTTCTCTTTTACTTTTCTTGCCTTAGGTTTCACTAGACATAGAAAACAATTTATTACCTATCAGGTAGTCCAAAAGTCATTGTCCCTACTGTTCAAAGTCATTTAGGAAGTCTCCTTGTACCCTCAATACAAAAAGATTTTTTGCCTAGTGTTGATTTCAAAGGCCTGTTACGTTTGATCCTCATTCATGGAGATATATCACTTCATCATCCACTGTCTAGCCACTTCAGGATGGCGTCCATCCTAGGGTCTATGCATGGCCATGGACCAAAAATGAATTGAATCTGTCAAGTCACTTTTATCTGACTGGCTCTTGAATGAATGACCTTAGACTCATTGTAACAAAATAATAGGAATAGGAATACGATCGCCCATTTTTCATTTGGGAGCTCAATCTTTTTCGATCAGAAAAATCCTAAACCTATTTGAAGCTGCAATCAGAATGATTATGGACAGAAGTTTTGGTACTTCGTGATGATTACTAATTGGATGCATTGATAAGTCCATCGGGAACAGTGTATGACAATATTAAACTGTTTGAAATTTTCACAAACTGCTCCCGATCCTTACCAGATCTTTTTCATCTTGTACCCATATTCAACCTGTCTTATCACTTGTAAAGTATTTTTTTATCTTACAGTAATCTTAAACCAATATTTTCCATCTTAAGTCAATCTTTAAGGTTGGTTAACCATTCGGATGGATCGGAAACTATTGCAAATCTATCAGAAGATTTCTTTAACCAATGGCAACATCAATCTGAAAGATATCAGAAAAATATTGGGAACCTATCTAATACCTATCTTACCCCATCTTAAACTATACCCATGGATCATGAATTTTTTCATAATTTTCAATCTAATAGACTCACAAGGTTCTCACTGGCCAAGTGTTGTGCAATTTTGGCATCATCTTATGCACCGGGTAGGCTGTTGCTCATTTTCCAGTATAAACATCTACCCTTGGACATTAAACGCAAAACTCACGGATTTGAAACATCCAAATTAGCCTACATATTATTTTCTATGTGTACATGTATAGGTTAATGGCCAAGTAAGTGTGCAATATTGGAAAATAATGGCCTGTTTACGAGGTCCCGAAGTCCATTATTTTCCAATATTGGACACTTACGAGGCTATTAACCTATTTAAATTACACCTTTTCTTTAATTTATAATTTTTAAGATATTGTTTAACATCATTACTTTTCATTTCAATATTCCTGTTGTGTACTTTTTTGGTTTTTATGATCATTTTAGTTGAAATACATGTGAAAGGGTTTCTTTGTAAATGTGCTAAAAAGACTTCTATATATGGTCAAAATCAGAAAGTGGCCAATAGTGAAAGATATTGGACACTTTTAACAAAAGAAAAACTCTCAGGTGTAATTTAAAAACAGATAACACCTTGTATGGTGTATAGATATGTGTACCATTATGTACCACCACATACACAAACACATCCCTGTTCATCCAGGTACACAACATGAACCCAAATAAGTACACATGCTACACATAAAGCTGAAAAAAGATTCCATAAAACATAAAGTGTTAGTTCCTGTCACTATGTTTTAAATATTAAATTTCATCGTAAGAAGTGGAGAGGTAAATAGTCATATTAAAAATTTGCTGACACAATTTGCCGCCATTATTTTGCAAAGCATTTTGGGTAATGCAATGAATCTGAATCCATTGATCTACCTCTGAAGGTAGATCAACGGATTCATAATCTGGATTAGGATTCAAGTCACATCACAAGCAAATCTGTTGATCTGAAGAATCTGAATTCGACGGATTATGGGTGTGAAATACGCCTACTGTAACACAGAGTATTTAGACACCCAGGCAGCATTTATAAAAGACAAACCTGATCTTATCTAAGAGTTGTCATTCATGAAATATCTCAGGCTGAGTTTAAACTGCAACTTTGTCTCAAATCCAACTCTGTATGGAGGGTGATCTTAGTTTAGTAAGAATGCTTATCAGTAAAACTTTTAACATAGTTTTTTTTTAAAAATCAGCAGATTGAGGAGTTGGATATTTAGAGACAGACTGAATACATCCCATGTTTTTTACAGAATAGCAAATTCTGAATTCAAATATTTTTTCGTTTGTGAATCTTAACTTCAGCAAAACCTCAACTGAAAATAAAATTTTACACTCTCACCAAAACTGAAGCAAGTTTTGACTAAAACGTAACACTTGTCATGAATCTACCCAGGTTGTAAGCAAAATAAGCTTTCTACCACTTACATTCCTGATTCTAACTGCACATAAGGGAATCACACAGTTGTAAAGTTGGTGGAACACTGGCCAAAGTTGGTGATTTATTGTGAAGGCAAAGTAACCAACACAACTCCTTTTCTGCATCATCAGTCTACCTGTTGGTATTGAAAGTAACAACTATTAAAACAAACTAAATTAAAATAAAAAAGACTTACTCAAGGCTAGGTGAGTATACTCTGTACCCTTGTCTCAGAATTTCTTCTCACATTTGCATATGTCGAGCAAAATCCACAGTGTGTTACACACATGGTGTTCCTCCATTATAATTATAGCAATCATGTATTAAAGTGGAGGCGTAATAAATCTACATTTGCCTCACTTGTTTTACATAATGCATGCAAAAGGACACATAAATAAGTGTCATAAGGCTATCTCATAACACATAGCACATCAGTTACTTTGATGCAGGCCATTAGATTATACGAACTGGTTATTTACACCAGGCTGTGTATTTATGTATAACGTAGGCATTATTACCATTACAGGGTCACCTTTGCTCCGAAAATTTCCGCCAATCTAATGGTTTGGTTGTAAAGTGTTAAATTCAATGCACCTTAATGGATAATGATCACCAGCTTTTGTCACATGACACAGAGGAGCATTCAACATTTTGAGTAAAATTACTTCAAATGTTCATGATGCTCAGCTCGCCCGATAATTTCAAACTGTTTCTATTATCCTTATCAGATATTGTGTTTGGGGACAGTGATAAACCTATCTTAAACCTGTAGGCCTACCTTAATGTTTATAAACAAATCAGGAGCAAATTTGAGCAATAGTATACGTTAGCAATCCTGTAACAAAGCAATGACATTTTACTTTATATTTTGTAATTGACATCAGCAATAGGACTGAGACCCAGAATGCAGATATATGTCTATGGTTGAAAAAGTAGCCATCTCAAAATAATGTGGACATCCTGCAAGCCTGCGTACCTGATCTAATAGCACCCTGGATAAATACTTGTTGTTTTGAGTTCATCTGGCAAAGTTCTCCAATATTTGGTAGGACAATATCTATAGGAGCAGTTTGGGAGCAAAGAAATTTGTATTTTATTCAGGGATGATCCAAAGCAGTACAAGGGTTACTGGGGACCGTAATAGGTACTTCAATGTTATTTGTCATCCCATGCTAAAACAGGTGGGGTCTCCAACCGCTGTTCCCTCCTGAACATCTCCAGGACAAGGACACATATCACACATTTAATTGTACTCCCATATGTCATTGTCACCAATCAAAAAAAAAATATATCCTACATTGTGGTTATCCAAAATATTTAAAGTGTCTATAACACACGCAAAAGCCAAGCTGATGGTGTGTTCCTTGAGATCCCCCACTTCGCCACCTCACTATATAAGTCTTCTAAGCATTTTGTCCTCAGTTTTGCTATGATGCACCAAAGATTTGGAATGATTTGCCTGATGATGTACGTTCGGCCACTTCTTTCCACTCATTCAGAAGGAAGCTCAAAACCTATCTCTTCACACAAGCATATCCACCCTAACTTCTGCTTTCCATGGTTTGTCTCCGTGTTGATGACCCTTGCTATGTCTAGGGTTTATGATTATAGTTTTTCTGCTTTCTGTTTGGTGCGCCTAGAGTCTGTCTTTAGATGGAGATTAGGTGCTACAAAGATACTATTAGAATTAGAATATAGCAATCTGCACACCAGATAGTTAGTTATTTAATTAAAATTTCAGTAAGTGTTATGCTGCACTAAAATATTTAGAAATATTCTAGAAATATATAAACATGTACAAATACATTATATTTGACAAAATAACCAAAACCCACAATTGAAATAATGGCTAGATAGAGTAATAAAAATAGCAAGAAATATTCACGAAAAGATGACCAAAAATATTAATAAAACACCTGAATAGATATACATATTAAAAATAAAAATACCAGGCAATATTTCAATAAGCAGAAAACTCTAAGCTTTGGCTTATTCTTGGGAGTGGGTTTAACTTTTGTAAATATGGCAGCCATAATATTTTCTCCACTTCAAAATTTGAAATTGGTCTAATTATAAATAAATAAGTATAAATATATACAACACCCCCTAAAGTAGTCTTTCAGAAGTTTTTATGTGGTTAACTTTTTCCATTTCAAAACAGTATTTATCCTCAGACAAAATGTATCAAATGGATATATGTCACAAATAGTACATGACACCATTGGGTTATTTCATAAGCTTGGACTTAGCTAAGTCACCCTTTGTGAAATTCGTGTAAGCCCCAGACCTAGTTAAGACCAAAGTCTTAGATTTAAGTCCCTGACTTAGCCAATAATTAAGTCTGGGACCCTTTGTAAAACTGGCCCCTGATTGGGTTCATATTTTTACAGGGAGTGGGGGGGTCTATCCATGGCCCAGTCCTCCCCACATATGATCCAGACTGCAAATCCAGAATAGGTTTTGTGATGCTTCGGCAATAATTGCATTCCTGACTGATAAGCTGTTGATCAGACAGGTATTACATTTTCACACAGGGTGGACTCTCCCCTTGGCTTGGTCGTCCTCAAAGTTATTCTAGATTTGGATTGATTATCTGATCTGGATTAATAATTAGGAATTTGTTTTGTCGTTTTTTCAGCACTAACTTTATAAAATAGTATTTAATTAGAAAAAAAAAGAAGTGAGACCTGCGGAAACTAGCCCTTGCAACTTTAAAGGTCCTGTAAGAGGGGGAGTGGGGTGGTTAAACTGTCATCAGGTTCAATGCAAACCAAAATACTGTGGGTTATGTATGGGGTTCAGACATAGAACGCAGTTATCACTCACCCAGAAACAGATGCATGTCTGTAATCAGTTATCTTTTTAATTCTTTTTATGTGGGTAGTGCCTCACGAAACAAAGAATTAAATCATTTAATTAGTATATTTCTGAAAAGATATACTCTACTGCCCTGTCCTTTATGTATAAATACAGAATTTTATTTTTATCATGCACGTTTTGTACACTTTCCTGAGAGTTACCGGATGTATATATTGATTTCTGGGACGATTTTGGACTGTGAAAAAGTGTACATGCACCAAATTTGGTGGTCATTGGCCAATGTCAGCTCATCTGTCAGCCTGACATTGGCAGCCACCATTGACCCAATGGCTTTTGGCTGGCGGACACTATGTTGGTCTGAAATTGCCGAGTCATCAGTACTATCACTACAGCCTACTATATTGCAGATCTTACTGAAGGGAATCCTTGAAAAGTCACATACCAAACACTGATACTGGTGAAAGAGTGTCTTAAAATTCAATAACAGCTTGTTTGTTGTGAATTTATAATGATAATTTTATTTTATGCTGAAAAACTGATAATTAGACATACCATAATAAATATTTTTTCTTCCCCTAAATCCTCTATCATTGCTCGCCGCCATCATGAATTAAAATCCATCTTTGGGAATAGTTTTCACTTTGATATGCTTAAAATGTTTAAATATTACATCAAAGAAAGTTTTTATGATATGTATTTTCGGAATTATGTGCTTGTGTCAGTTTGTTTTAAGGTCTTTGCACATTATAAGACAATGAAAACTAAAGATTTCTTGAGAACTCATAGCCATAGCAACCTACCATGAATATTCATGAGGAAACATGAGGTCATGGATCTCCATTGGGAACTTCTAGCAATATTTTAAAAATGGTATGCTGAATGAAGATAAAATACCTTAAACTCGAGAAATCACGGCCATAACGCCCAACTCATTAATATTCATGTGGAACTATGAGGTCATGGATCTCTTTTGGGGTTTTCTAACAATATTTTATAAGCTGGAAGACTGGATGAAGATCAAATAGTTTAAACTCAAGAACTCACGGCCATGGTGCCCAATTCATTACATGGGTTAGCATAAAGTGGGTTGATTTTACAGGTTTCTTCAGTACTGTGTGTTAAAGGAAATTAGATTGAAAAACTATATTGGGCAGACATACAGAACCAAGTTACTGTAGCAACATTATATAAAAATGGAATAAATAACTTGGTTTTTCAATTATAAATTTGCACAAATTCTTTAAAAAATATTTACACTAAACATTTATTAGTTAAAAATATTAGTCCCACATTCATTTATATGAAATCAATATGTTTCTTGGATATATTATATTTAAAATTTCACAAGGTATAGTAAGGAAGTAAATAGCATAATGACAAAGTTTTGTCGCCCCACTGCAAATCCGAGATTTGTATGAGTACATGCTGACAAACTGTTATAGCACCACTACAAATCCGAGAGTCCCTATCTAATCCTTTGAAGTATTCAAAATTATTATTCTGTCATTTGAGTTCGAATACTTAATAGGTTCCGATAATTAAATTTGATAAAACCGTGTCAATTTTGAAACTTTATCAGGGTAGAAATGCTTTCAATTTGTATTTGTTACAGTTACTGGGTTAAGCTACTGTAACAAATGCAAATTGAAAACCCCACAGATAATCTCATTTAATGATTGATCAATTGTAATAGTATATGTGTGAGCAATATAAAGGCCATCAACTTAGTATGCGATCATGAGTTACAATTGTGATTAGAATACATGTGGTGCTGTCATAAACTGTTGATTTTGATATCAAACCTAAATGTTTACATTTTTATGAAGTATATATATCTCTTGTTGAACATACTCTGGTACAGTGATCATGTTTACAAACCAAGTTATTAACAAAGGATATCATCCTCAGTGTGTTTAAATGTAAGACTGAGCTTTGTCCATACAGGAGCCTAATCCCCTAAACCCTTGTGACATTGTGTTTGTTGATGATACAAGCTTAAGAGCTATCATCAATTGTGTACTTTTCTTAATATCAGTAGTAGGGATACAATGAGAACTGTCTCACATTTTAATTGAGTGAATACCGCTTTGCTTTTCTCTATCCTTTGTTGAGCCATTATATGTTCACCAAAGTCTCAGATCTCACTGGTGCTACAGTGGGTGTTATTGATGCAACTTTTACTGGGGTGCTGTAAGTGTATCATCACCCACCCATACAATTCTTGGATTGGTAGTGGTGGTATAAGAGTAAAACTAACTGCAGTTAATCATACTTATAGAGTTTGAAGTATATGACACTCATACAATTAGTTTTTGTTCTGTTTCTTTGTTTTTGATATAGCTGATGTTTGCAAATCCGAGATCTGTATGAGTGCATACAGACATACTCGTTCTCAATACCGCAATGCTATTAGGCATGTTCAAAAGAACAAGAATTCTATAATGGCTAAGAAGTTGGGTGACTCAATGGCTAATGGTTGTAATAGTAATATACTTGAATACTGTGAAAAATGAATGGTTAAACAACAAAGTTAGCCAATACAGTTGACAGCACTTTTGGTGAGAATGGTATATGTGAAGTATTTTCAAACAAATATAAATCACTCTACAATAGTGTGTCTCACAATACAAGGGAAATGGATGTTCCAAAGTTAAAGATTAATAACTTAATAAAAACAACTTGTGATTGTGGGGTTTGTTATGCTTCCCATTCTGTCTCTGTGACCGATATTGAAGAAGCAATTAAACATATAAAAAGTTCAAAAAGTGATGGTAGCATTCCTGGTATGTCAGATTATGTTGTAAATAGTACAAAAAAGGCTGCTGTCTGTTCAACACTAGTATTCAACAGTTGCTTACTTCATGGTTTTGTTCCTGAGGAAATGTTACTTGGTACCTTAATACCCATACCAATAAATAAGCACAAATCACTAAGTGAATCAAGTAACTACAGAGGAACTACTCTTAGTAGCATCATAGATAAATTGTATGATTTTATACTGTTTAAAATGAAAAACAGGATACTCTTCTCTTAAAAAAGGTCTTTGTCCAATCATAGCCAGATTCTTAGTTTCTTGTTATACTCAACAAAAGCTCAGAATAGAATGGGGTAATAGTGTGTCAAATGCTTTCTCAGTAAAAATGGTGTCAGGCAAGGGTGTGTGTTATTTCCCTTTCTATTTGATGGGTACACGGATGCTTTGCTGCAAAAGCTTGAAAAGCTAGGTTTGGGTGTTATGCAGGAAATAAATTCTTATGCAGATGATGTTACTATACTTGCACCTTCTGTGACATCACTTAAACTCATTTTAAAGGCTGGTGCTGAATTTGGATGTAATTTTGCTGTTAAATTTAATGCTAGTAAAAGCATTCATATCATCCTCGGTAAGAAGTTACACAAGTCACATGTTATATATTTTAATGGTGTAGCTATTACTTCTACTAATGCAGCAGACCATCTTGGACATTCTATTGGCTGCAAATCTCAAGAGAATCATATATTGAAGACTAATAATGATTTTGTCACAAGATTTAACTTAATGATGAGTGTGTTTAGGCATTGCTCAGTAAGTGTGAAGTATTATTTACTATTTAAAACTTACTGCGTGTCCTTATATGGGTCAAATTTTATGTGTGCTGGAAAAAATGTATGAGACAATTGATTGGATTAAGTCAAAGAGCACATGGTGATTACTTACACAGGTTGTGAATGATATTTCTATTAAAAACCAGCTGATTTGTTAAATTTTGCAATAAGGTAATTTGTATTGAAAACCCTGTTGTGCAATTATGTTGTTCATTAGTAAACCAAGGAAGCAACTCAACAGTTTGTAGACGTTTAAACTATGTAAGAAATAAATTTAGGATTACAATTGACAAAAAAAATAGAGATACCAGATGATAAAATAGTAAATTTAATGAAAGAGAATGATTGCACTAATGATGATGATGTATTTAATATACATTGTATTAAAGCTGTTATAAACTTAAGAGAACAAAATAATGCCTTCAGTAAAGCTAAAATAAATACTATGTTGGATTACTTCTCTATTAAATAATTTCAGTTGATGATAATGTAAATAGAATGTACCTATGTTTATATAATTTTGATGTGTATCTCTTTCCTGTTCTGTTATTTTTATTTAAAACTTGTTAAAGTTCTATGTACTTTGTATACGAATCTTAAAATAAACAAAGAAATAAATAATGACAAAGTTTTGTCGCCCCACTGCAAAATCCGAGATTTGTATGAGTGCATGCTGACAAACGTTTATACCACCGCTGCAAATCCAAGAATTAAAAGCCCTTATCTAATCCTTCGGAGTATTATTGGTGCAATATTTGATCTGCAACAAGCTTTCAATTTTATATAATATTTGCTAGAACCCCTCTCCCTGCATAAATTTGTGACCTCATATCTCCTCATGAATATTAATGAGTAAGGCGCTATGGCTGTGATTTTAAAGTACCTAAACTTCAAGCAGCCTTACTATATGTAAAATATTGTTTGAAACCTCAAGATAATCCCTGACCTTATATCTCGTTATTAATAAGTTAAAACATTCAGATGCAGTGTCTATTCACGGCAATGACACTCAGGTCTGTGAGAGAGTACTGCAGGTGTTAGTAAAAATTTGGGATACCAGTCCAAACAAACAAATTGTTTACTTGTGTTTATGTAAATTATGTGACGCAGAATTTCCTTGGGTGGTTCATATTGTTTTCCTCCCTTTTCAGAGAAGGTTTCACTTTTGAGCCAGGAGTGGAACTGTGAACATGTTTTGTTGGCTCAGTTTATTAGAGATTTTATCAGTTTTATCATGTTTAGCTGTTTGTGTTGCCAAGAGATCTACAACGTGACAGAAAGCTCTCTGTTGATTACCTCACGCTTGTTTTGCTCTATTTCAACACAAAAAAGGGACGGTCTAACCTATATATTTGTTGCAAAGAGGAATTGGCCATGAGAAGCTAGTTACTTTGGCGATAAAATTAAGGCAAAGCGTGGGGGTCCAGTGGATGTGCTGGTTACAAATAAGGCTGCATGGCCCCATGAGGCAATTTTGGGGGGATAAACAGGTCTTTTGGCGTACAATCAGCTCACAATATCTCAGTGGGTACAAGGCTTTTGCCAGAAAAAGAAGTTAGCATATGTTATATATATAATTATATGTGTTAATGTATATAGCATACCTAATGGAGGATGCCACAGACTTCAACTGGCAGAAGGCAAAACCGGCACATGTTGTTCTGTGCTATGAGGTAGAACGTGGTAGCGTGAGGTGACACGTTGAGAATTGACAGAGTTTGACGGCCTCATGCACTCCACACAGGGAGCTAGGGGATTCAAAGAAACCCTGGCTTTGCTATTTATTCAGCAGGGTTAACTGTCATTACAATAAAGATCATGAGGTGAGTGGAAAACTTCACAAACATGTATGTGTGTTTTGTCTCCAGCCAGGTCGCATCTTGCCCCATCCTGAAAAGGATTGCATGTTGTAAAAACAGCAGACAAAAACGAATGAGCAACTGTCCAGCTTCCCAGTTGGGCAGCTGTAAAGAGAATAATTCCTCACATTTCCCACTTCCCCCCAAGACAATAAAGAATGTTATGGGTTTAAAATAATTTTTATTAATATTTATATATATATAACCAGTTTTTTGCAACATGTATACATGTGAAGCATAATAAGTCATGTGATAAACTGTGTCACCTGACACCATACTGAAGCATATGCTATTATAAATGAGAAATTTCTGTCAACCCACCCCCCACTTCAGGGCAGTAAACCACTTTACTGCCCTGAAGAAGAAATGATGAATATCTTATAAAAGCAATATCTAATAACATTACAAGGTGACATGGCAAGCCATCAAAGAAGTTTGAATCTGTAGTCATAATGTACAAATACAGAATTTAGTGCAAAACAGAAATGAAATGGCTTGATATACAGGTATATTACATAATCATGAGTATAATGAGTAAATCTTTGCACCTGAATATATAAAAATGTCTGCCAACTGCCAAACTAAAGATAAAGGAATTGGCGAAAGGTACGAGAAACTTGGGAGTCAGGTGTAGGAAGGGAATGAATGTAACGCCACACAGCATCACTGCTCCAAGTACCATGTTGCATAATCTGCTGCATAGGTACACCATTGTGAAATGCCCATGTAGTGGCAGATTTGCGAAATAAGTGGAAAGTCAAGGGAGGTTGAATGTGGAGCAATAAGGATACTTGTTTCAAGTGCTTTCTGACAATGGAATCTGTGAGGGGAAGGAAGGTACCTTGCTTATCCTTCAAAAACAGGGGAGAATTTTTGTCAGCTGGAAATTTCTGAAACATCAGTTGTAAAGCCCTAATTGGGCAAAGCATGGAATGGCCCAAGTTTGGAATGGAAATTGTACGACTCTGCTGTCTATCTTGTAAAGTTTTTGTCCATTTAATTATTACAGTACAATAGTTCTGTGAAAAGACCAAATCTCCCCGCAAGAGATGCCTAGTACCATCAAATTGCCTCACAGAATGTGGAAGAATATTGGACATTGGTAAGAAAGAAAAAAATGTAAATAAGTACAAAGCTTTGAACAACACAGGGTCTGCAAGCAAATCACAAGTTTGAAGTATTTGTTGAAGCATTTGAATTGTTATGATTTTTTGTGACTTAAGCGAGAGAGGAGCATTAATGCGAAGTGCCTTGACAAACAAAGGAATATGTTCATCTCTAAAAGCCTCAGTGTTGAGACCATATAATATGAAAGATGACCTAATGCCAGTCAAATGGTTTGCAATATTGGCATGTGATTGGCCCTTTTGGTGCAAATACTCCATGTATGACAAGAGAATAAGTGTATTGTGTAAGAAATCTCGAAACATTCTGTTATACTGAAGGGCTGTTGCAGGCCTGAAGCCAGAATGCAACCTTTCCAGGGCGGAAGACACCAGAGGGTCTGGCAATCCGTGTATTTCTGAAACAAAGACAAAGGTATTAGATAGTTGTATTTAATATTGTATGATCTATATGTACTGGCAACCACTGGTGATCTATTACAAGTTTATTCAATTTACTGATATTTTGATCATTATGCTGCCATCTGGATAACAAGTCAGCCACCACATTAGTGACTCCTGGAATATGGGTAACCACGAGGTCTATATCATACATGGAGGTCAACAACCAAATATTTCTGGCACTTGTGGCTAGCATCTGATCCCTGGCTCTACCAGTATTTAGAACCTCTACTACTGCCATATTGTCACACTTGACCTCAATGGCATGGCTCTTCCATAAAGATCCCCATAATTTTAATGCTACAACAATATTGAGTAT
Source organism: Sabellastarte sp. h YS-2021 (assembly GCA_964017235.1). NCBI lineage: Eukaryota > Metazoa > Annelida > Polychaeta > Sabellida > Sabellidae > Sabellastarte > Sabellastarte sp. h YS-2021. The sequence goes on along the minus strand of OZ024929.1, from coordinate 188,061,693 downwards.
TTCTAAATGTACTATAGTGTAGTTATTGAAACCTTTTGGTATCTGTAGACTATAAACCATATTTTTGAAGACACCCCCCAAGCCTTGTAAGGAAGCATCCAAAAATACCTTATGTTGGGGCTGAACTTTATCATAAAATGTAATTCCATTGTATTGTAACAAAAAGGTGTTAAACCAGTTCAGGTCTTTTTGAAATTCTTGGTCAAGGATAATGTAGTTCTTAGATGCCTGTTGCCTCAACAATGTTAGCATACGGTTTAAGAAGAAACGAGCCAGTTTCGCACATTTAGTTATATAAAGAAGTGAACCCAGAAGGGATTGAAATTGTGGTTTTGTAACTTTAGTTTTTGAGACATAAGCTAAGCATATGTCACGTATTTCATTCAACTTGTCTTGAGGTATACTAAGAGTCCTTGTAATTGTGTTAATTTCTATCCCTAAGCAAACTGCCTTTGTAGTGGGCTGTATAAGCTTAGCAACACTAATTTCTAGGCCCAATTCTTGCAATAAAGCTTTTAAGGTATCAAAAGAACGATATATATCAACAGGAAGGCCAGTATAGATAAGATCATCTATATAATTGTATAAGTTGGGAAAATGGAACTTATCTTTCATGATATAACGTACTGCATCCGTACAGCGTTGAAAGAAAACCGAGCCATGCCGAAAACCGAACGGCAAAGTACCGTTGATAAAGTAGTCCCCATACCTAAGCCCTAATAGATCTAGATCCCCAGGATCTATTCTGATATGCCTAAATGCTCGGCTTATATCTATTTTATAAAGCAAGGCTGTGGGGCCTAACTGCTTCAGACTGTCAACAATGTTATCTACTGAAGGGTACTTAAGTATGAGCCCAAATATTTGTCTTTAGAGACCCCTGCATTCACAGACTTGCCTGGGGGAAACCTTAGATCTAATATAACCCTTCTATTATTAGAATTGGGTTTATCCCTGGTAAGAAAGGGAGAAACATGGCAAGTAAAGGGAAACTGTTTAAAGGGGCCCAATACTGCGCCGTACTGAAGCTCTTCCTGTATATACTTTGAAACATGTTCAGAATATTTCAAAGCCGAGTTATGATTGACCTCACTAGATTGAAGAGGAATCCATCTGTCAAAATCTAGAGGGAAACCGAATTGTATGAGGTCCACTAGCTGTTGATCCCAATAGCTATATAAGTATTTCTTCCAAGAATGTACCTTAAGTTATGTATTAAGAGGAATACGTGCATGCATGAAATTGGGTAATCCTGATCTCTGAATTTTTTCATGAGCTTCAACTATATCAGGTACTGAACCCCATATAACTTCCGGGCCAGTATAGACCATCAGATCGTTAAGTGGGATAAAACCAAAATTTTTTTCATTTTGGTAAAGACAATTTTTATGATCAATGGATTGGAATCGAGCTGCATATACTTGTGAGGGTATTTGTCTTGTCCGTTTGCAAGGTAACTGTTGTGCATCAGTAACTGTTGGATCCGACAAGTGTAAAGCATCAGTATAGGTTTGCACTGGAATTATATTTTCACCAGTATCACGCTGAACTGCCTGTAAACCCAATTTTGTCCCATTTCCGTTTTTATTGCCCGAAAAATGAATCAAGGCAGGATTATGAGTAACTTGGTGATCATAATTCCGATTGGCCAACATAACGTTATGTTGAGTGTCCTCAGCTGTGTTGTGCATGTGACCCAATTTAGACCCATTTCCGTTTTTGTTGCCCTTGAAATTTAAAGGAACATGCACAGGACATGTAACTAATGTGGTGGAACCAACGTTCTGAAAAGCATGTTGTTCTGCATGATTGTGGGACTGTCCCAATGATTTCGCAGTTTTGTTTTTATTGCCCCCAGAAATGTTATCCAACAAGTCCCCATGCATAGAATGACCACTGGCAGGACGAGCTGAGTCCAATGTTTGCCCAGTTTTGTTTTTATTGCCCGTGAATAATGAAGAATAAACAGCATGGCCTGCATCTTGCTTATTTATAAGGTCCTGTTCAACATCATCACTATGCAATTCATCTTGCAATGGTTGAAAACGGTTGAAAGTGGGAATAAGCTGTGTTTTTAACAGCCTTTGTCCAGAGTGTGTAGGGTACTGAACCGTAACACTGTTGTGCGCATTCTTTGAAATATTGCTTGTATTTTTTGTTTTGGAAAAAGATTCAGTCGATTTATGTTTTTTAGTGGACCGAATTTTTCCAGAAATTTGGTTAGGTTGGACTACTGCTTTCCCCTCCTTAAGAACTTGTGCATAGGACCGACTGTCACATACAGTCTGCAAAGCATTGGCTTGAGCAAACCACAATGTCCAAGTAGGACGTGAGCAATGAATATTTGCATCAGTTTGTACACTATTTACATGAGAATTATATACAACCCTTGGACCAGTCCTATCCAACATTATTCGTTTTTTGAATTTTGTCTATTCTTATTTTTGCAATCTATTTCCGAATGTGGGAACGTTTTGCCACTACTAGCAAAGCATGCAGAACAAATATGTTTGTATAACACCCCTTTTGTCTCATGGGATTTTCCTTGCATACAAGAATTCTGGTTAAAATACGTACAAGGCATTGACTTTGTGATTTTAGTAGATTTTTTGAAGGAATTTGAAACCACCGAAGATGCAGTTTGCAAATTTGGTACATGTTTTTGCGCATTTGCCCGTCTGATCCGATCTATGGCGAATGTATCCAAAAAATCTTTCACTTCTCCTTGTTCCATTCTACACAACAGAACAGCATGACTTGCTTTGGCCGAAGTCCAAGAAAAGTCATTTGCATCATCCATGAGGGCTATAAGATAATCTAACATATGCTGTTTAAGATTCGGATCCGACTCATCCCTCATGATCCTACCAAAGCCAGCAACCCATTGGGTTACATTGAGCTGGTCGTAAGAAACTCGTTCTTTATTCAATCCGGATAGAACGTATTCGTGTGGCCATCTGACCCAATTTTTGATCAAAACATCCACAGGACCACCACGTTGAGATTTAATTTTTTGAAAAGTACCTGATTTAGCTAGATCCGACAATTCTTGTAACCTTTGGTTGACCTTCAGTTGCAGTAACGTTTCATCTGCTACTGAAGAATGCTGATCCGATGTCAGAGTATATAATTTTTGAAGAGGTTGCTGAGCTTTTGCCGAAGTTTTCTTCTGTTTCACAACTTTGCTTGCAGAATTTTTTATTTTTGATTTATCAACCGTCTTTTTACATTCTTTGTTTTCAATTCTATCCAACCGATTTTATCCAATTGTTCCAAAATTCTAGCATTGATCAGCTGTTGGATATTCGGATCCGAATTGTCAGAATTGTAATTTGAAGCAGTTTGTGAAGAACCAGCTGCATTGTTTACAGGACCAGAAGCTTCTTTTGAATCATTTATCAAAGCACTGCAATCCAAATCACTCACAGAAACGTCAGAGTCTGACATACTGTTTGCAATATCCGACACAATTGAATCGTTTTTCAATACTGTTTCAATAAAAGTTTTATCTCCCGTGAGTTGTATTTCAACAGGCAATTCAATAGTATTTTTCTTAGCTGAACACAGATTGTACATAGTGTGTACGGGTTAACTGTATTGACAAGAATATTACATGATACAAACACACAACCGTAAATAAAACTGATAAACAAGCAATAGTTACAGAAATATAAAATACTAAAATACTAAAATGTATATATAAAAGAAAAGAAAACCATACAGTAAGTTCCACGTGCTGTCCAGTATATAGTGCAGTAAAATTTCAGATGTGTGTCCTTGTGTGTTCTACATGTAAATGAAAGGTTGCATATTATATTTCAGAGACGTCCCACGCTTGACCGCTTGACCATCGACCAAGTGCAAAACAATGCAGTACTGGCTGCAAAAATTTAGGGTCGGCAGAAATGATCTAGATGGCACCCAAATGCCATCCCGCACCAGTTGATAGCAGGTAGAAGTAAAAAATAATCTGTGGTTCAAAAATGTTGATTCTGAAATTAGTGTGACTAAAAAAATACAAGTAATCATACAGTGTTGAAGTAGTTTGGTGAAAGATGCTTTTATGGCAAAAATTATAATTCCAATCTCATGAAAAGTTTATTGGTTCATCCCTTACATCAAAAACTAAGTGTGTATCGATCAATTTCCAAAAAAGGTATGTAGGTCATATGTGGAAGTTGTCAAACAAGGATATGGTACAACACATACTATTGTAAACAAAATAGTAAGGCGAATGAGGTGCATGCATGATCCAGTGAAGTATGTAAAGGGATGAATGAACAAGGAAGTAAAAATATGAGGCAAACATGTAGCAGATGGTGTGCAAGGTGCACATACATAACAAGTGGATTTACATAGGGACAGAAAAGCCATTCAACCGGTATAAGTTGCACACATCGACACACGCCTGCCGTTGGGGAGTACTCATGGATCCCAATTTTTTCAACGTACAAACAACACGGTATACTACGTTATGTAATGCCTTGGGCATGATGTTCTGAATTATATTGATGAATATTTGGGATTCAGCATGCCACATAATGCAAAAGTTTGGGTCTCACCATAAGCAAAAAGAAATTGGTTTCACCCAGTATGCGAGTGGTTTGCCTGGACATTCTAGTGGACACAGTTGTGGGTACATTGGCCATTCCAGAAGAAAAATTACAAAAAATTAAAAAGTTGATTCAAGATTGGAATGCAAAAACAAGTTGTACTAAATGGCAGCTCTAATCACTTTTGGGCTTGTTATTATATGTACACAAGTGTGTAAAGCCCGCCAGAATTTTCTTAAATAGGATGCTTGATCTGTTGAGGCAGTCCCATAATATATTAAGCTCACTGCTGACCTCAAACGTGACAATGGTTCAGAAAATTTCTTCCTCACTAAAATGGTGTGCCCATCTACTGACATCATAGAATTGGACACATGTTTAACAGGATTAGGTGGCAAATATGTACCATTTGTCTGTTCCCCTATATGATGGAGAAATGAACATAGTACACTTGAAGATGGTAAATATTGTTTTGGCCTTGAGATTGTTTAATAAAATTTGGAAGGTTAGTCAATGCGCTTCGGTATGGCAAGACAAAGGACTCCTTCTTAGGGGTTTGTGCCAGGAGCCTGTGATTTTAATCTGCATTGATTACCTTTCAGCTGTCAAAGCTATGACCATTGTGTACAAGTGAGAGTTCACATGTTTGAACAACCACAGATAAAATATTATACAAAGGAGCTTAAGATGGACAGGCCATACAAGGTGATGCACAAGAATATAATAGATATCCCCATGTTGGGTACCATGATTGAAAGTTATAATTCTCTTGGAAATGCTGAGTACTGAAAACATTTTTTTTTGACAGCATTTTTTTTGGATATTAAATCTGGTCTCAGGCAAGTTAGGCAATTCAATCCTTTAATCCATTTCACAGGAGGTGATGTGTTCTTTGGTAAGTACGATGTTAAGCTATTACTCAAACGGAGTAAAACAATGTAAATGCATGATAAGGTTTGGATAAGATCACTTACGAGACTCACAGGTAAAGGGCCTTGAGAGATATATTCCAGATGTATCAACCAGGCTTTTCTGACTATATTTCAGGCAACAAACAGTTCATCTTGGCATGTTATGATGGAATCACGGGTTAGAAAGGTGTTCTCAAAATTAAATACCCTGGTAGGGTTTCCACAATAATTTAATTTTTCTCGCTTTCCGGCGTTCAGGTGCCACACTAGCTTATCAAGTTCATGTCCCAATACAAAAGATCAGGGACCATAGCACCTGGATGTTGGATTGCATGTTGGGGTACATCCACATGAATGACGAGTCAATATAAAAGTTTTCTTATGTAACAGTTATGTCATAAAATTTTTATCAGCTTGGCCATTTTTAGTAATTACTCATATTAGTGTTGTGTACTTATAAACCACATGTTAAAAGGGGGTGCAGGTAGTTGATAATTGGCATGTAATAATGAAGGTTTACATATGTAATATAAGTAGTTAGACTATTCTAGTATAGAATGTTTATCACTTGGTTATTCACGGTATAGTCAATTAGTGCATGAGTGTATGTTGCACTTAAAATATTGCAGTGTCATACGTGTATTGACCTTGTCGGTTAAATTATGATTAAATATTTGCATGTTATGAAATTAATTGAGGTGTCATCTTACCACAAGCATGAACATGTATACCGAGTTAGAGTTGTACATCAGAGGCAGATACAGGATGGGCGTGGGTTGTTGTCGGTATGGATATTTCATACTTGGACATTTCATAGCAGGACATATCATGTAGTGCGCGGACAAAACGCTGGCGGATAAAATGCTGGTGGACAAAATGCCAGTGAAAATTTCAAGGGAGGACAAAATGCTGGTCATTTTATGGGACAGGGAGGACAACATGGCAATCTTATCAAAACACTTAATATATTGTATTGATGGTCAAGTAAACTGAAAAAAGCCTCTAGCATTTAGAAACAAAGCCTCTAGAAAAACTGGCAGTAGAAAATACCTACTGGCAGTACAAAAGCCCTCTAACTAAATGGTACACATTTACACAAGCACTGCCAAGTAGTATACACCACATAGCTTTTTATATTTTTCCCAGGAATTTTTCAACTCGGATTATTTGTTGATACCCTAGTTTTCTACTGTGACTTTTTCTGCAGTTTTTTTCTACCAGAGTTTTTTCTACACATACAGCCGTTTACTGTCATTAACAAAATAACATGAAACCATAATAAAAACTTCAAAGGGGCTTTCCATAATTAACAATTGTATAATTGTGAAAAAAAAATAGAGAGGAATGTACCTTACTCAAAATTTGTATGCCACAATGTTTCTTGTTTTCAACTATTTCATTTTAAAATAACCGATTCTTTTATCATTTTTCTTTAAAAATACACAAAGCAACTGATTTAATTTGTTGATACCTTTTCAGAATTAAACCTTTTTTTCAATTTAATCTTATCATAGCTACTGTAGCAAATTCTAATTGAAACATAGAAGTGCAGTAATAAATTATCAATTGGGGTGAGGGATTCCAGTTTTGTAAATTTTATATCTCATGTTTAAACATACACTGGAAAACAAAATAGGTTTACAAACAAAGTTATCCACAAAAGATGTAATCCCCAGTTTGTTTGAGTATGAGACCTAACTTAGTACACACACAAAATAGCCTAATCCCCTTTGATATTGGGACAGTTTGACAGTGACACAGATATAATGACTGTCACTTTAAACAGATATATGACTCTAACAGAGTTATAAATAAGGCATGGGAGCAATGAAAAATTACATCCAGTGACATTACAAATGTTTTCTACTACTACTACTAAAAACATTTTATTTAAATTTTTCCATTGATATGCCTGTAAACATTTATTACTTAATTTACAGTAAAATCAAAAACAATAAATCTCACTGTACAATATCGTGAATTATGTGAAAAGGGAAATAGCTGAACTTAAGCACGTAAAACCTAATTCACCAGCAATGAGGTTTAAAGTATTTTTCCATTGAAATAATAAAATAAATTAACTTAAAATGTGTACAAAGAAGTTGACCAAAATATAAATAAACCAGTCGACTGCAAACACAATTTACAAATCTCAATAAAAATGCCTGCTGTGACTACCCTTAATATCAATTTCTAACTTGCAATACATGTAGTAATTAAAAATTGCATATGTTTCAAACCTCCAGAATAGAAATATCTCAAAAATAATTTTTAAGAATTATTGCAGTCCAAATTATTATGAAAGCAATGAACAGAAGATTGACTGTGGAGTAATCGTGTTTGTGCTCATTGCTGGTGCTCTACATGGATTGTAGATTTACAAATTATTGTTAATCGAAATATAACATTATGTGGTTTTATATAGTTCACAAATTGATCATATTTTTCACTTAAGAATCAAAAACTGAAGCAGCAATCCTCTGTAAAAATTAGTTTTCATCAACATTGCAGTTTTACATTAAGTTTCCATAGTTACTTCTACATATAGTTGATTGCCTTACAATAAAACTATGTAGCGACCCGAGCTACATTATGTATCAAGGCACAATAACACAATTAATTAAAACCCATTTTAAACAAATGACTTTTATTATGCCAAACAGATAAACAAACTGGAACAGAAATCATTATGTTAACATATTAATTGAAGAAAAACAAAATCATATAACCCAATTCCCCAAACCTGACTCGCCAAGAATATTCCCCACCAACCAAGTTAATCCTTACCTAATACATCTTTGATATTAATTCAAGGTATTGAAAATTCCACCTAAAATATCATCCCCATTAACTAAGGATTAAAATCACTAACCAGTAACTTTAACTAAGCTTAAAACAGAACATAGTTGTTCAGTTACCTCTCCATGGCTGACAAAGCTTTAAGGCTTAGTGACAAGAACAGTGTGTTCAGTCAAAAGTCAGCCCAGAATGTGGGAAATGCCGCTCCTTATATACCCAAAAAGTGAACTACTCAAGTTTCTGATGTCAATACCTTTGACCCCATCCTTGAACCAAATACCAGTTCCCTGATTTGTTTATAAAAATTGACCCAAAATACCAGGATGGTAAACAACATGGCTGCCAAAACATGTGAGTTCCCAAAATATAAATAAAGACCAAGTTCCCACAATACACACAGGTTAGTAAAACAAATATTTAATACCACTGCACAATGAAACCCCAAGAAACCATTTAATTATGACAAAAAAAACCCCGAATATCGCTCGTAATTCCCATAAACTCCCAATATTCATCATAACAGAAAATACCATAAAAGCGATCGTCGTTACTTTTACTTACAGGTTACAACATTGTAAGTAGACAACTAAAATATTTGTTGACAAGAGTATAAATTAAAAATAACATGTCTGGTTTAGAGGAGATTTTGATGAAATGAGTTGAGGGAAAAACTTAAAATGTCAAAGTAACTTTGGACAAAGAATTCTTGACATTTTCCATATTTTTGAAAACTATTCTTGTTTGTGTGTATATATATACATGTGAAGAGGCGTGTAAGTACACAACAGGATGTAGACACCACGGTTTGTGGGAAGAATGTGTTTTTTCGAGAGGAAAAAAATCTCATGGGAAAATGAGTTAAAAAAGACCTGCACCGCCCCCGTACGTTTGAATCTAGTATGTGCAAACTCATGGCAGGGTTTTTCAAACATATCAACAGCTGTGTTGTATTGAATGCATTCTACCTAAATATAAATTTACATTCATTTCAATGAGCAGATATTACTCAATATCTCCCAGCCCAATGTGAGTATTAATAGCCACAGAGAGGATTGTTATTTTTATTATTATTATTTACACACAACTAACTGAACACTACTTATTTTTCAAGAGGGGGGGGGGGCTGGAAGATTACAGCTACAAATAAGGAATTACTATTACAAATTACCATTTTTAAAGTTTAAGGTACTTATATAAGAAATTACTAAGCATCTAGGAAGAGATTATTATTACTAAATTACAGTTACTACAAAACAATTTAACTGCTAGATTCTGAAAGTACAAAGTTACTAAAGTTACTTTTAAAGTAATTACTAGATGGAACACACTGAAATTACTAGTTACTTTAAATAGCAAGTAAGCCAAGTACGATAAATTACATAACCTTTACATGACCTAAGTAAAATGAGCGCAAAGGGAACATCCAAGTATTAATTACAGGTTACTGAAAGACTCTGCCCAGAAGATAAACTGACTTAAAGACAACTGATCAAAATACAGGTCACCCCATAGAGTTAAAGCCACTTACAATCAAGTGATAATCATAACAAACCCAGTAGCATACATAATACATACAATACCCTAAAAATTGTACATGATAAAACTATGTTACTAAAATATGTAAGCTGATAAAAGAAAGAATAACTAAAAGGGTAAATATAAATAGGCCACAAAAGACAACATAAGTCGAACCATAAACAAGCCCTGATGAGTTAGAGATGTCACACTTGTACTTAGTTTGTGAGACCAGTACAGAACAGATGTTCCTATTTTTATTGCCAGGACACAAAACTCGGGGCAGATGAAAGTAGTCAGCCATCATATACTGATAGGGACCAGAAACTGTGATAAATAAGCATTGGTGAACGGGTTGGATTTACATTGTTATGTAATGTAGGATGCAAGAGAGGAAGCAGATTGAATGTCATCAGGCAACTCATTACAATCTTGTTTTATTTAATTTAAATGGATGTATTTTAAATAAAATAGGCCTTGCAATTCCTTAGGCACCAAGTCCTTTTAGCAGCGGTACTTTTGCCAAGCTCGAGGAAGCATTTTTATTAAAAACATTTATTTTGATCTTAGTTCAGTTGTCTAGATTTAATCCACAATAATCTCCCAGAATACATTAATGTAACGAAAAAAACAACAACTAAGCAATGATGGAAAATTTAGCAACAGTACAACAATAGAAGATAAAGATGGAAAGCTAATTAGTGGAAGGTCAGCAACAGCTGACAGATGGAACAAACATTTCAAGGAAATTTTAAACAGAAAAAGCCCGGAGAGATCATCAAACTACCAAAGAAAGGGAATCTAAAAAAAATGGAAAAACTGGAGAGGTAAAACCCTACTACCCATAGTCAGCAAGGTATTGGGAAGAATTTTAATAAACAGAATTAGAGAAGGAGTAGATCATAAATTAAGAAAAGAGCAAGCTGGATTCAGAGCCGGACGTGGGACAGTCGAACAGATATTTATTCTCAGAAACATAATAGAACAAACAAATGAATGGCAAGTTACCCTATACCTGAACTTCATTGATTACGAAAAAGCATTTGACTCCATACACCGAGAAAGCCTCTGGAAAATCATGAGGTCATACGGTATACCAGAGAAACTTATTAACATCATAAAAAAATTCTACAAAGATTTTAAATGCTCCGTTGAAGATAATGGTGAAACATCAGAGTGGTTTGAGGTTTTAACCGGTGTCAAACAAGGATGCAATATGTCAGGATTTCTATTCCTACTGGCAATGGATTGAGTAATGAGAAGAACAACAGATGGAAACCTTACTGGAATAAAGTGGAAATTCACATCCAAATTAGAAGATCTAGATTTTGCTGATGATGTAGCCCTCATGTCATCAACCAGACAACACATGCAAAACAAAAGCAAGAAACTAGAAGAAGAATCAGAGAGGGTGGGGCTTAAGATCAACATAGATAAAACCAAAATAATAAAGATAAACCCCAAAAACAATGACCCAATCATTTTAAGAGGGCAAGAAATAGAGGGAGTCGACAAATTTACTTATTTAGGGGCAACAATTACACCAGAAGGAGGAGGAATGGGGGACCTGAAGAACAGAATAACCAGAGCTCGTAATACATTTACCATATTGGGGAAGATCTGGAATAATAACAAAATCAGAAGAAAAACCAAAATAAAATTGTTTAAGACACTAGTAACACCTGTACTCCTATATGGATGCGAAACATGGAAGATGAACAAGGGAGACAATAAATTAATTGACACTTTCCAAAATAAATGCCTCAGGAAAATACTTAAGATAAGATGGGAAGATCACGCAAGCAATGAAGAAATAAATGAGACATCAGGGGTTAAACCAGTAAGCCAGGAAACATGCAGGAGATGGAAATTTATAGGGCACATGTTAAAGAAAGACCCAGAGAATGACTGCAACATAGACAGAGGTGAGAGTGGCAGCAGCCAACAAAGATAGATGGAGATGTTCTGTGGAGGCCCTATGTGCCACAAGGCACCAGGAGGATAGGTAACAAGTAACATACATTAATGTGTTCAAGTTACTTACAGTATGGCCTGTTTAACCACATCTACGATTGCAGCCATTCCTCCTGGAAAAGTTCCAATCTACTGTTATTGAGGTGACGTGGTGCCTATGTATAAGGGATGGAGGAAAACAGTGGAGATGAATTGGTCACCACTGTGTACTAAAAACCAATGGCCAAACCACAACCATCTGTGTGGGCAGAGTTTGTACTTATCACTCAACTGTTAAATCTCATCTAGTTATTGTTTTTGGCGCTTTATCTCTCCATTAAGAACAGTCATAACAAATGTAATCACTGTGCATAATTCAAACATGTGCGTGGATTTTGAATCAGAGATGTTATGGTGTTGGGGGGTATGTTAAGGTCCACCACAGTCAGGTATTTATGGCTTGCTCGCTGAAGCATATTGTCTCAAGTTAATTGGATGTAATTTCAAGGAACATCAGCTGTTTTGTTGGTTGATTTTTTTAAATGTCTCACTGTTTTAGATGAAATTAAACTGCATTATAAGAGTTGACAAGGTGTTATTGACTCTCAGCAAGTTGCCTGAGATATGGTTACACTCGAAATACGAGAGAAAATGTTGTATTTTTTTGTATTGGAGAGCTAATGCTCTACAATGCCCCTGTCATACTTGTCTGGATGAACAGATTTAACATTCAAATGTGCTTCGGAGTGTCTAATATGTTCTTGCTAATGCACCCCCACCCCAATCAATCAATCAGTTGTCCACGTGCTTAATCTCCGTATCAACGGATTCTATGGCACACCATCCAATTCATAAGTCATAAGACATTAGACATGTTCCGAGTCATTCCCAGAGAGGTCGTCCGGTGTTCGGTAGTAAGAAGCTATGGTGGGAATGATTTCTGAAATAGGTAGGTTTTGAGTCGACTTTTGAAACTGGAGAGATTTGGAGCACTGCGTATATCATATGGAAGATCATTCCATAACTTAGGGGCATCATATGAAAAACTATAGCCCCCCAAAAATATAAAAATGGTATATGTATGTATGTGTGTGTGTGGGGGGAGGAGAGGTTCAATTGTTTCACTCTGTAATGGAAATGTGTGACTGTTGTTTAAGACTTCAGTGCAAGGATTAACATATTTGATTTTCAGTCAGTTCAATTGGAGTTAGGCAGAGTGTGACTGGAAGTCTCCACAGCTGATTATATTGAGCACAACTTTGGTGAGTCTTATCTCAGTGCAGGGTCTCTGCATTTACAGGATTATCTTTTGAAATGTAAATGTTTTTGTTACATTTAGCTCTATCTATTGTAGTTGGATGATCAAACATAGGGTTTTATGTCCCGTCCGACAGCCAGGGTCATATTGGGACAGGTCCTCAGCATTGTCACTTGTGGGAGTCCAACACACATAAAGAAGACAGCCTGTGATTAGATACAGAACTTGCCAACACATCAGGCCACTGAGGACCGCTATTGTGATTGGAGAACAGTTTACACCTGTCTGTGTGGTCCTTGCACTTTTTTACGTTGGAATGTGTGAGAATGGATACTTGGAGTTTGTGTGTAAATAGGGTGATAAGATGTTTTGTTGCAGTAACTTTGCCAAATGAAAGCATACTGACTGGCTTCCTCAGGTTACATAGTAAGTTGTGGCTTAGATATTCGATCCATCTTTAAAAACAGTGAGGACACAATTATATTAAAAAAATATAATGTTTTACTTAATGAATTATTAGGGTCATTCATGTGCAAAAATTTACAATAAGTAAAATAAGCTCCGTAGTAAAAACCAGCACATACTGGCAACTCTACCAGAAGAATGAAAGAGTTGGTAATTTGCAATGACTTCTTCTAAATCTGACTTGCTGATAGTTTGTAGAAAGGACATTACATGTATCCATGTAAAGATATTCAAAATATATTCAAACATTCTGGTTTTTTTTTCTTTGACCCACCTTTAATCAATCGTTATACATATACAAAAACAAATTGTTTGATAATTGCACAGTTGCTGTATAAGCCATTTAATATTAACTGCGTGCACATGATATATTTTCTGTGGTAAATTTTAATTAATTTATTTCATAGTCTGTTATGTCGGCTTTTTTATCACAGTGAACATGTTATTTAATTTTAATGGGCTTGGACAAGGTGTAGATTTTTACCGATCTGCATACCTTTCCACTGATATATTAGTTGTAAAAAAAATCAACAATTATTGGCTATCTAAGAACAATTGTGCAAAACTATTCTGTGATTGCTGCCATTTTCTTTGTTTTGTGACTTACTTACTAAGAAAGCAGAGGAGAAATGTCGATCAGTTTTGTACTTACTTATTTCCCCGAAAGCTACCACTAAAATCGAAAAAATATGTTCCAGTTGCTTCTGGCAAGTAGAGAAAGTACAGGAACAGGCACCCGAACATGGGAATTGGGGGCAAAAAATTGCACTAGGTGAGGAGTGTCATGTGGAAACTAGGTTTTATACTTAATGTAAAACCACGATATCACTAGTGTAATATGAACTTCTAGAGGCGGATTAAATCCATAGTTTTGCAGCATAGTAGGAAAAACCAATTGCTGAAATGAGCTGTGGATTAACGAAAGGAACTTAAAAACTGGGTACATCAAAACATCATCAGGATTGTCATGTCTTGTTGTAACTAAGGTACTCACACATCGGAGTGTTTTGGACAAATAAATGACAACACATGCTGCTATGTTGTTTAGAGCCTTGGTGTCATCCTGGATGCTAAAAACTCCATGCAAGGACATGTGGCTCATTTATGTCATGTATGCCACTACCATCTCCGGGAACTATAAAGGGTTCGTAGGCATCTAACCCACAAAACAGCTGTAAAGGTGGCAAATGCCATGGTCAACATTTGCCTGGACTACTGCAACTCTCTGCTCTACCACAAAAAAGACTTCGTAGACTCCAAAGAATTCAAAACACCCAATGTCATATTGTGTGCACAAAACTTTTCCTACATAAACTAAACTAGCTCCCAATTCAGTACCGTATACTGTTTAAACACAACCTCATTACCTACAAGGCCATAAATTTTTAGCCAACCCCCATATCTGTCCTCTATAATTAGGCGTAGTGACCTTACAGAGGGCAACCACCTCTCAGTTTCCTCAACCAGACCAAATAGACACATATGGATGCATAGTTTTGCAGTTGCTGCTCCCACAGAATGCAATAAACTCCCTCAAGCCGTCAGAACTCAGGGTAGTATTAATGGATTTAGGCAAAACTTTAATTAAGACCTACCTATTTGGGTTAGCCTATCCATCACCATCGTCCTTCTAACCTATCAGACGCTAACATGGACATGGACTATTGGACTATCCCTTCTGGGACATCAGAGCATAGATCATATCACTTATGGCTTTCTGGTTGGGGTGTTACATGAAAGTGCTGGAAAACATTGTACTTCTCGCATCAAAGAGGTAGTTTGCAATGGGAAGTACAGAACAGCAGTGCAATACATTGGTGCGTGCAGAGCTTGAGTGGGGAAACAGTAATGAATGCCTTGGTGATTGCCTCCTTGGATTATATTTTAATAATTATTGTTGTATAATGAATTATGGAAAGTGAAAAGTTTCACAAACTACAATGAAAGCATATGAGTTATTTATAGCAAATAACATAATTGTAGAATCTATAACAAGATATCACATTTCAGGGCTAAAAGTCAAAGTCAATTAGCTTCAATACACAGACTTGCAGAGGTGTAATACTTGGTGGCATAACCACTCTATTTAGTGGTTATAAGATGATCCAGTAAGTACAAATGAATGGTGTGCTCACTGTGTCATTCTATACATCTAGTGGGGCTGCCTATCTTAGACTGTGGTTTCATTGAGTCATATTATAAATCGAATGTTGTTGCAGGATTAGGTCTTTGACCTGCAATAAAGTACTTGGATCTATTCCCTAAATTATGTTATTTGTTCAGGCTACATAAATGACGTGTGGGTTGCTTTGTTTAACACAATGAATTCTTTCTGACTGACCATGTAGAATATTTCAAAATTATATTTAACTACTGAGGGAGTCAAACAGCACAGGCTTTTTTTATTTTAACTTTAAAATTAAAGTTATATATTTTTCTCTCAAATAATGCCATGGTGTTAGAATTGTTGGCTCAGCAGGTCATCTTCTTTCTGGTTTTAAAATCCTTATCATAAATATTCATGAACAACACTGTTTTTTCAACTTGCCTTTGTCCACTTTTATACAGTTTTCCCAATATTTATTTATTTATTTATTTGGGGTTTTACATTGTTTTTAATACTGTACAGGTCATATCATGACGGGTAGTTGGAAGGGCAGAGGAAACCAGTACATACAGTTCGTCAGGGTTCTGTACTGTAAACTGCTGACCAATGGCAAGCAACTACCAGCTTTCCCACTTGAGGCCATGCCGGGAACCGAACCCTGGCCTCAGAGGTGGGAGGCGAGAGTCAGTTTCCCAATAGGTATGTGTGCTAATCAGTGTAAAGGTACATGAATTAAATTGTAAGTTTTACAAATATTTAAGTAGAATGTGTATCTCCTTATTGCATTACAATGGTTGGAGGACAGTTTGAGTTTAGTACTAATTTCTGTATTTGTAACAATAGTCCCACACCCCTTTATTTTATGAAATGATATATGATCGTCTAATGACTGGCACACTCTTCCCCAAGCTGTCCATTGTTTTGTTTTGCCAGTAGATTGCCATTCTTTTGGGTGTCCCATTCGTTAATGGATTCCCTGTGTAGGTACTTAATATGGTAATTAATATTCAAAGGACTGAGCAAATTAAACTGGAAGTGTTTATAAATATAGTTTGGGTCTACTACTGATGTAACACACAAAATTGCTGTAACAGTCGCATTGGCAGACCCGGGCTTTACACATGGAATATACGTGGCAGATTTCTGATGGCCCCATTGTTAGACTGAATGTCAGTGACATGCCTCTGTAAATTGGTTCGTTTGGCCCAATCCATTTATCCAGTTTCTGACCAATTAGTTACTTCCGCCTGTTCATTAGGACATAACAACACAGCCTGGCTGGCTTTGGCTGCTTGTCACAAAAATCATTAGTATTTAAAAATAATCTAACAAAGAAATCAAATAGTTTAACACATGATCTTTTAGTAATCTCACTATATTCCTCCCTCAAAATCCTGCGAAATCAGCCATCTTATATTCAGTTGGTTGTAAGTAACCCTGTCTTTGCCTTCTGTCTAAGACAAATTTGTGCGGCCATTTGACCCTTTACTTCTACTGAGTCATCTCTCTGATATTTAAACTTTGGATCCGTACCTTTATTATCAATGCCAGACAATTGTCGAAGTTGGTTTTCAACTTTATCTTGAATAGACCTATTACATCTAAGTATGTAGAAATCAAGCCAATCATTGAGCATGTGTTTCTTAACTATGGAGTCAATAAGATTTGAACTTGCAGCAGCCTTAACACACCCACATTTGGGTACAAGCCTGGCAGCCAAAACCAGATTATTTTCAATAAACAATAGTTAAACACTTACCAATTGCATCAAGCTGAAATAAAATCATTGACAAATCCAGTTGAACCCCCTTTTCCAGATCCGAATTATTTTATCCCTTTCATGTGGTGCCTTTTCTGGTTTCCTAATATTGTGCCTCTGTTTTATGATAGAAGAATCCTCATCAAATCAGTGCTTTCACATGCAATGATTGCATCAATATCAGATTCAGTATCCATTTCAGTACCAGTATCAGTAATGTGTCATTCTTTGGTTCATTATGTTGTGTGTTTCTGGAGAAAGATAAGACTAATAAAATAATCAACATAATTAAATAAATTAAACAATAAATGTAAAAGAAGACAAAAATTGTCTCGACTTCCCAGAAAACATTAGAAACATTTTAAAATGGTTTAAAGATTTACAAAACGTTTTTAAAATGAGTAAACGTTTATGCTTTATGAAAATTTTTTTTTTTTATAAACATTCTCTATATGAACATTTTTACTGAAAACATTTATTAAACGTTTAGAAATTAACTTAAGAAGCTAGATTTGAAACTTGAAACTTTTTAACATTTATAAAACAGCTGAAGAAATGGAGGTTATGTTTTTCCAACATTCATCATTAAATGTTTGATAAACAGTAAACATAAAATGTTTAAACAACATTTGTTGACAATATTTTTTAATGTTTGCCGTGAAAATATCTTACAAACGTTTAATAGCAAATGGTTTTCATACCCATAAAGGGTATAAAACGTTTTTTAAATGTTTTCAATCAAATGTTTGAAAAACATTCTATCAAAACGTTTTTAAACCCATATTTTCAGAATGCTTTTTAACATTTACCTTCAAACATGTCCAAACAAAGATGGTTTTAGAGGACTTTGTAAAAAAAAAATGCCCCACATGCAATCCCTAAAAGTAAGAATTGACACAATTTCTAAGCCACTATCTCATAATTTGAGACAAAAAATAATATTATTATCAGTGGGCCTTAAAAGATACTGAATTTGACCTCTGACCCCATTATTATTCAGACATTATTATGTTCATGTGTAATGTTTTTCTAACATTTGTCCTTAAATGTTTAATAAACATTATACATAAAACATTCTAAAAACATTCTTTTATAAATGGTTTCCATACCCATCATTTTTTAACCTTTGCAAAACGTTTCCTTTCAAACGTTTGCAAAATCCAAATATGTTTACTGGATTGTTGACTGCCAGTTCAAATCTGAACATTATCAACTTTAACAAAGCAAGGGTCAAACAACTGACCAATCAAAACCAGCCAAGTGGTAATTAAACTAAACCAGGGATCCAGGACAGGAATTTGAAGGTGGGGATGAAGGAATGAGTACGGTTAGCACAAAAATGCCAACCCACAAAAACCTTTACACAGATACAGGTAAATAATTGTTTTTTGCAGTTAACTTTCCAATCATGAAGTTGAAGCCACCTTAAACCCAAAGCCAACTTAAGAATGTTTTTAGGGTGGCCCTAACCCTGATCCAGGGACTAAGGTCACCCTAAAATACATTTTTTGAAATTTTCAAGTTAAGATGAAGTGGCCTCAATCGGAGTTTAAGTTGACAGTTTAAGATGTATTATAAAACACACAACATTGACTGAGATATAAAATGTAGATGACTGAATTCTTCAGAAATGAGATAATTTGAAGTTAAGCAAGGGGTGAACAGAGTTATTAAGATCAGTATTTATTGTAAAACAGACCCCAAACCCCAACTAGGAGGGAGGTAGATGTAGTTGTTTTTGAAAATTCAGAGCAACCTGTTGGGATGCATCATGGTCAAGGGTGACATACCTCCAGACACAGTCAGACATCCAGGTGCCATGACTTATAATTTGTTGTAACTGAACATTCGAATTAAAGGCAAAGGTGGCACCTGAATGCCTGAACGTGTGGAAGGTAATATTAGAATTGTGGGATGAATCTTTTTAAAATACTTTTTAAATGACGTCTGACTTTGGTGTCAGTTATTGCCTGAGGTAATTGCTAGAAGATTTTTGATGATGGCTGTAATCGGACATATAGGGTTAGAACCCAGGGAGGGAATTTTAAATATTTTAACAACATTCCTGGACTGCAATGTTTTAGACCATTTAACTAGTATGTGCAGTCTATGTGGTGCAAAAAATAATTTCTCCCCTTGCCAACTGATGCAGTGGTGAGCACAATTTTTGAGAATGTTCAAAAGTGGTAGAAAGGCCAAAGTGTATAAGGCTTCGAAAAATCTGCCCCATATATGTAGAGTCACACAAAAATCTGAAGAGTGGGGATATCAATCAGTTTCCTAAGATGTACTTTAAACGGTCTATGAAGGACCATGGCTTTTTGGAAAAATTTTATATGTGAATCTGTAAATAAATGAGTTGACAAGCCATATACAGAAAAATTTGCCTTTATTGCTGATAGTTGGTTGGCAATGGCAGAAGAAGAAAGGTCAGAAAACTTAAGAAACTGGAGATAAGCCAACAGTATGTGTGGATACATCTTTGATAATTGAATATTCATGAACACAGTAAAAGCTACGAAACATACTATTATAATTTTTCTGTGTTGCTGATCTGAAGGCCATATGAGTTTTCTGGATGGCAGTACGGACCAAGGGAGCCACTTGAGATGGCACACCTGAGAATGTAAATAATTTTATGATTTGTATAGCCAATCAATGTTTAGAATGCTGTGAGACAATATAAGCCACCTGTAATTTGGAATTAATTCATTCAATTTTTTCATGGGTTGGGCCATACTTGACCACCTAGATAAGAGGTCAGCCAAAACTGTTTTCTTACCAGGGATATGTACAACTGTAAGGTCAATGTTGCAAGTGCCTAGTTGAAACTGGACGAGCTATTGCCGCCAATGTGAGGTCTCTTGTTTTCCCTGAGTTTAACATGTGTACTACCGCCTCATTATCACAGGCGATGGAGATTCGCTTGTTAAGCCATTGACTTCCCTTAGGGCCACTGGTATGTTTAAAATTTCCAAATGGACAATCTGGAAGTCCAGGTGGCCAAGAGGAACATTAATTGCATATATTTGGTTTCCCCAAACCGCCCCTAGCCCCTGAAGTGGTGCATCCAGTTCAATAGAGGCATCCACCGGTTTCTGGTCAAAAATGGTGATGCCATTGAAAGTCGGCCAAAATTTTAAGAACCAATTAATATCCCTCTTTGCTTCTAGTGGGAGGGCTACCTGTCCCCTATCTTCCATACAGCGCAAAAACTCCAGCATTCTGTTTAAGCAGAAGTGTGAAGAGCAAACACTTTTACCAACATATAGTAAGCTCCCTAATAGAGATTAAAGCTGATGCTTGGTACAGTGACTTTGTTGGTGCCAGACATTACACATGCTCATTATTTCTTGCATCTTTTTTCAGCAGGTACAGCCACAGTGAATTTGGTGGTATCGACCAATATCCCCAAGCTGTTTATACATATCTAAATGCACGGCTGATGTCGACCTTATACAACATGTATCATTTCCCTAAAGTTTTTATTTGACTTTTTATGGTATCCATTTTAAGTAACTTCAGTCAGAAGGGGTGCTTAAGTACTTGTCCTTACACATGCGCATTTATTGAAAACCCCATAGGGAAACTAAAATCAATGATTTGGTTTTTCCCTAGTCATGAATGGTGATATATGGAGTCCATCAATAGGGGGTCTTTAAAATGACCTAATATGGCTCCATGACCTATTTCTTCTGAAAGGTAGGCTCTAACATCCTCTGGGTACAATTTAGCAGAGGTATGGTTTTCAAAATGGCTTTGTAAAGGACTATCCCTAAGGGGAATCCGAATCTGATAAAACTGGTTATCCCAATAGCCTTTTAACAGCTGATCCCATACATCAGTGTTTAATTGATTTCAATGTTACCTGGGCTTCCATAAAGTTATAATCCCCAGATTCCTTAATTATTTTGTGAAGGACAAGTGTGCCTTCAGAAGATTTAACTGGGCGTACCTTATAAGGTACTTCAGGCTGCCTGGAGGAATAAATCCAAATTTAAATTCATTTTGCTTATCCCAGGCCTGTAAAGTGGGACACCTGGGTAGGGCATCTTTGTAAGCAGATACTTTATTCTTGATTCTAAGTGAGAGATCATATTTGGTATCACCACTTTCTCCCAGAATTGGAATTTGTGCATTGCTAGGTATCACAGTCGGGGCTTGATCCCTAAGAGTTTTGCTTTTAGGGGGGCCATTTCTGTTAACTGTGAAATTGTCCATAGTGTCATTGATCAAAGCCCATCTAATATTTTTTTAATCTTGGTGCTAGGAAAAATTTTGGCTTTAACAGGTGAATGGTTATCATTCAAATGAGCACTAGCATCGAGAGAAGGGACAGCGACGGCGTCAAGACCTTTGAGTGGTGAAAACCTGTATGAACAAGGAATTTTATATTCTGAAGCACCCACCTTGACTCTTGTCATGCGCCCTCTGGTTTTGATCGTGTACCTTTCGAGTCACATTGTAAATCTGGGTACCACCAACTTTTGACTGTACATCTCTTGATGCTGTAAGAGTGCCTTTGTACCTGGGCATAAGAGTACTCTTTGAATTTGTAATAATCTAATTTCCAATTATTACTGTAGCCAGTGTCAATGGAATTATGAACGACTGTAGTTGTAAAATGCCCAGTCTTTAACTGGCATGTGTTTGGCTACCTAGGGGCATCATTTCACCTGAAAGTACTTTGTTACTAGTTACTGCATTGCTGCAGTGCACTAATCATTTTTTTAGGGTTCATTTTTACGCTTCGAGTTCCTCCAATCCTTGACAAGGTGGTTTAGCTGTTTACCACTACTGTAACAAAAACCTTCAAATGTGTCTATATAGCTGACCTCCAGTGGTATGGTCAGCTTTGTAAGTACACTTACCATCCTGAAAATACCTACAAGGAACCCCTTGTGCACCAACCAATTTCTTACCTTGTGAGCTTGAAAGATTTGTTACAATCTTTTGTGCATGCCCCCCCCCCCCCCCCCCGCCTTAGTCGGTCAGTCTTCTCAGTCATGGTCCAATCAACCTTACCCTCCTCCATTTTACACAGGATGAGGACATGTGCACCTTTGACTGAAGTCAACCCAAAATCTTGGGCGTCCGTAACATACTCTAACATGCATTTTTTACCTTTGTTTCTCCTCTCTAATTATGACACAAACACCAGATATCCACTGGAAAATTGACAGGCTATCATATGTGGTTGTATTTTTGGTAGTGCCAGCCAAAATATAATTTTGGGGCCATGGAACGTGGTGTTTTATTATAATTTATTATATTATCTTTGCCCCCCCCCCCCCTCTGGGATTTGAACTTGTTCACTCAGTATAGTAAGTTCGAGCAATCTGTGGTCCACTGCCTCTTGGACATTTTTCGAACTTTTCAAAAACTTTGCACTGGGCATAACCGCGTCATCCTCAGCGTCACTGTCCACAGAACTCATTGTGGAGTTCAAGGCACTGACAGCAGCAGAGTTGGTGCCAAATGAGGTGGAAGGCAAACTACCCTGTATCTGCTGCTCTGTCTTCTCTATCCGTGCCTCAATAGCAGACAACCTGGACCTAACATAGATAAGAGGGTTGAGTATATCCTAGTTGACGTCCTCACTCACCCCTGGGTGATCTACAACATCACCAACTGCAGACCCATTCACTGTATCCTTCATTTGACACTTAACCCCTACAGGTCGCTTATGTTGCCGTCCACAGTGGCATCTTACCCAATTGCCGATATTTGAACTCCACAAATCAAGCTAACACTATTTGATATTTATACAACTGATTCATCTTATTTTGATGAACGTGTATACAGCAATACAGAGAACATCAAATGAACTAAAATCTTTTGAATTACTGAATGACACGTGCACCAAATGGTGCAGTTTTTAACCACCACTGACCATTTCAATGTTAAAGCAAAATTATGAAATATTAAATAACATGTACCCGAATTGGCGAAAGCCTAACCATCGTTACCCTAACCACCACAAGATGAACTATGTAAATATGTGTAAAATATGTATAAAATAGGAAAAAACCTACACATATATTGGTGAAAGTTAACCACCGATTCAATACTTAACACACTTTCACACAGACTTTAAAGGAAAGGTGAATGAAAAAGATATTACACAATCAATTCTAACCGTTATGTAAAATAATGAAATACATCAAAGTGCCGCTTATTCAGTTACACACTGCAGTAAAATTACCAGGGAACAAAGCCATACAATACCAAACAGTAGTCCATAAAACAAGTAACCCATTCATTAACACCAGATTATGTATGAATTTTTAACAATTTTAGCTCGACTTCCCTATCATAAGTGATGAATCATTTGATTTTCGCGGGAGTCAAACGACCCCAGGTCAAAGGTCATCCAATCAACTTCATAATTTTACAAACTGTTACATATATTGGACACTATATTATTACATTGTATATTACATATATTAGGCCCTATATTAGTGCATTGTTTAATTTAAGCTTTATGTTTATACATTGTCATAAAAGATAATTGTGTTGTTGGTTCTTTTTGTGTGTTGACATTTAAAGTAAGGGAGTTATTGACTTTTGTGTTTTAGTGTTTATTGATCTGTTCACAGACTGGGGGAAATCCCCCCCTCAGTGGTTATGTTAGATTTGGGGAAACCCAATTGCCAGTAGTTTCTAGAACTTCCTCATTTGGCCTAGATGGCTCAAGCTTCTTTTGAGTTGGTTCTGTACAATTCCAGAGGAATCTGTGAATGTATATAAGGAATGTACATCTGACCACAAGTGAACTTTGTATTCGCTGGCTATAAGGAGAGCTATTGTGTTTTGGAATATAATATATGCTTATATTACTGTGAACTTTCACTGGAGTGAACTGAATACATTGTCTGGGTAGATTTATTGTACTTTGGATATTTTGGATATTGTACATTCATATAACAGAGAGTGAATTTACTGCATTTTGACATTGTCCACATCTTGGAGCAGACAGTACAGTTGTGTTAACTCTCTAAATATCTCCAGACAGACATTCCGTGTGACTGGATATATAAAGAATAGCAGGACAAGAACCTTTTGTGTTGTTGAGTGTGAGACAGGTCACAAGATATAGATATCCGTGTGTGAGTGAACATTGGACAGATCACAGGACAGACCACAGGACATTGGATAGACCACAGAATATACTACAGGACGGATTACGGAACAGATTGCTGGATACGGCGGATAAACTTAACTCATAATCTCTGTGGTCAGGTCAGCTAGATCTTATTATTGTATTAGTGTGTTTGGTTAAGAGCATACCAGTTGACTGTAATCATTATTGTTGACTATTAAATAAATTTGTTAAGTTCAACTTTTTGCTTTTTCTGTTACAACTTAAAGACAACCGGTAATTGCTACCGTGCTTGCCCGTGACCGTAACAGGAAAATTGGGGGCTCGTCCGGGATCCAACCATTTGATTACAACCATTTGATCAACCGTTCAATTAACATTTTGAAAATCCATTTGATTTAGTAATTGGTTACAGTCAACAGTGCTCAAAATGGCTAGTGCTAAAGAGTTTGTACAGTCACCATCTATAGAAGTTCTAGAAACTTTTAAAAAAGATATGTTAATGCAGATAGCACAAGAGTTACAGTTAGAGGTGAAAAGGTCAACACGTAAACAGGAACTTAAAAGGCTTATTGTTGAACAGTTAGTTGATGAAGATGTTTTACCTGATAGTTGTTTAGAAGTGTATAAGCCTCTACCAATGGAACCTTCTGGGCAATATGAGATCAGGTGATTAGAAATTGAAAGAGAGTTAAGACTTAAAGAGCTTGAAACTCAAGCTCAACAGCGAAAAGAAGAGCTTGAAGCTCGACAAAGAAAAGAAGAGCTTGAGGCTCGAAAAGAAGAGCTTGAAGCTCAAAAATATGAAAAAGAACTTGAGCTTAAACATGAAAGAGAAATGAAAGCTTTAGAATTAAATGCTCGTCGAATTGCCCATGAAGAGTCCATTGCTACTAAATTTGATCTGGGGAAAAATGTGCGACTGGTACCACCTTTTAATGAGTCCGAGGTTGATAAGTACTTTCAGCACTTTGAAAGAGTAGCTCAAAATTTGAAATGGCCTATAGACCAGTGGCCTTTATTGCTGCAAAGTGTTTTGAGGGGAAAGGCCCAGGAGGCATACACGGCTTTGCCAATTTCTGAATGTGTGGACTATAACTCTGTCAAAAATGCTATTTTGAAAGCATATGAGTTGGTACCAGAAGCATATCGTCAAAAATTCAGAAATTATCGTAAACAAGAAAGTCAAACTCATGTTGAATTTGCCCATGAGAAAGAAGTGTACTTTGACAGATGGTGTAATTCTAGGGAGGTAGGTACAGACTTTGAAAAACTTAGGCAAGTTATTTTGATTGAAGAGTTGAAAAGGTGTGTTCGTGATGACATTAAAACCTATCTAGATGAACAGAAAGTTGAAAATTTGGCAAAAGCAGCAGCTTATGCTGATGACTATGCGCTAACTCACAAGTCCACTTTCAACAAGAATAAGTCCTTTGGTCCTGCTAAAAAGTCTTATCCAGAAATAGGAAAGAAATCTGAAAATGTAGCTCCAGAAAAGAGTTCAGATAAGGGTCAAACTTCAAATCAGACTATGAGTAAGGATAGGAAGCCCAGATCCTTTGCTCCTGTGTGCCATTATTGTAAGAAACCTGGGCATGTTATGTCTGACTGTTGGCGCTTAAAGAAGAGAAGAGAAAAGGAGGCAACGCCCAACGCCTTTGTGTCTAGCAAGTCTAACTGGCGTTCAAATCCCAATAGAGCAGAGTCTAGTATTGGTTTAGACAAGTCTGAGATTATTAGGGAAGAGTTCAAACCTTTTGTGTCTGAGGGTTTTGTATCCTTGGAAAGTAGTTCCAGTCAGGTCCCCATTAAGATATTAAGAGACACTGGAGCTACTCAGTCCTTACTTTTAGAAGGTGTATTGCCATTGAGTGTAAGCACATCTACTGGTGAGAGTGTCATTGCTCAAGGTATTGAAGGAGGCTGTGTGAACGTTCCCTTGCATAAGGTCAAGTTAGTATCAGACTTAGTTACTGGTTCTGTTGTTGTGGGTACCAGGCCCACTTTACCCATTAAAGGGGTATCTTTGTTGTTGGGAAATGATCTTGCAGGTGGAAAGGTAGTTGCTGATCCTAAGGTTACTTCTAAGCCGATCACTTTGGTTAGCACTGAGAAATTAGAAGAGGTTATTCCTGGTATTTTTCCCTCCTGTGCTGTGACTCGAGCTATGGCCAAAAAGGCCCAAGAAGAACCAAAAGATTGTAAACAGTCTACAGATGTCTTAGTTGATTTGTCAGATACATTCTTAAACAACTATGACCATGATGTGCAGAATACTAGTGATACTAATCCCAAGGCTAGGATAGATTCTGAAAAACAAGACTCAATTGACTGTCAAGATGTATCACTTTCAAAATCAAAATTGATTTCAGAGCAGGAAGATGATCCTGAATTAGCTCCTTTATTCAAGTTGGTCTTGCCACCAGTAGAGCTAGATAAGGTCCCTGTAGGCTATTATGTCAGAAATGGTGTGCTTATGCGAAAGTGGAGGCCACCAAATATCCCTACATCTGAAGAATGGTCAGTAGTACACCAGATTGTTGTGCCAAAAGTGTACCAAAGTGAGATATTAAAATTGGCTCATGAATCTCCAATGGGTGGCCATTTAGGCATCAACAAAACTTACAACAAGATAACCAAACATTTCTATTGGCCTCAAATTCGACACTGTGTGGCAGAATTTTGCAAGACTTGTCACATTTGTCAAATGGTAGGAAAGCCAAACCAAAAAATTCCTGTAGCTCCTCTCAAACCCATTCCAGCATTTGAGGAACCATTTAGCAAAGTGATAATTGACTGTGTAGGTCCCTTACCAAAAACTAAATCCAGAAACCAATATCTTTTGACCATTATGTGCGCCTCAACCAGATTTCCCGAAGCCATACCATTGACCAACATAACAGCTCCCAAAATCTCAAAAGCTCTGGTTAATTTCTTTACTTTAGTTGGCTTACCAAAAGAGATCCAGTCAGATCAAGGGTCAAATTTTATGTCAGGACTATTTCAACAGGTTGTATTTCAATTGGGTGCCAAACAGATCAAATCTAGTGCTTATCACCCAGAATCCCAAGGTGCACTTGAAATGTTCCATTCCACTTTGAAGAATATGATTAGGACATATTGTTTAGATAATGAAAAAGACTGGGATGAAGGCATCAGCTTATTATTGTTTGCAGTTAGAGAGTCTATTCAAGAGTCTTTAGGCTTTAGTCCCTTCGAGTTGGTCTTTGGCCATTCAGTCCGTGGTCCTCTCAAGCTGTTGAAAGAAAATTGGTTATCTGAGAACACCGAGAGCCTAAATCTCTTAGATTATGTCTCAAGGTTCAGAAATAAGTTAAAGAAGGCTTGTGAGCTGGCGCAACAAAATTTGAAAACTTCTCAGTCAAAAATGAAGATGCTTTATGATAAGAAATTACAAAATTGTATCTTCAATCCTGGAGGCAAGGCTTCAGTGTCATCACCTGGCCAAATGAATAAACTACAGGCCAGAGATCTAGGGTCATACCCAGTAGCAAGGAGAGTAGGAACTCTCCAAAAGACCATTAAAGACTGTGATAACAGACATTCAAACCAAATGTAGGAAATAACTATGGTAAAGCCATACTTCGAAAGAGGTATAACATAGCTTATGATGGCTATTAATAAAAACACTGTTAAAGATAGGAATTCAGTGTATAAACAGGACTTTGAAAAAGTAACATATGGCGTCCGCATGGATACGCCCTGTCCAGAAGCTGTATTTAATGTGTGATTTATATACCTGTAATTAGTAAGTTTATAAAAGTTATACATGGTATCAATTTTACTTTTGTATTTAGATAAATATGTTTTGTAAAAAGTTATTACCTGTGTATGTATACATGGTAAAAATCTCTTGTAAAATTTTGTAACCCCTTGGCTTCCAAAATTTTTCTTTAAGGGGGGAGGTGTTACATATATTGGACACTATATTATTACATTGTATATTACATATATTAGGCCCTATATTAGTGCATTGTTTAATTTAAGCTTTATGTTTATACATTGTCATAAAAGATAATTGTGTTGTTGGTTCTTTTTGTGTGTTGACATTTAAAGTAAGGGAGTTATTGACTTTTGTGTTTTAGTGTTTATTAATCTGTTCACAGACTGGGGGAAATCCCCCCCTCAGTGGTTATGTTAGATTTGGGGAAACCCAATTGCCAGTAGTTTCTAGAACTTCCTCATTTGGCCTAGATGGCTCAAGCTTCTTTTGAGTTGGTTCTGTACAATTCCAGAGGAATCTGTGAATGTATATAAGGAATGTACATCTGACCACAAGTGAACTTTGTATTCGCTGGCTATAAGGAGAGCTATTGTGTTTTGGAATATAATATATGCTTATATTACTGTGAACTTTCACTGGAGTGAACTGAATACATTGTCTGGGTAGATTTATTGTACTTTGGATATTTTGGATATTGTACATTCATATAACAGAGAGTGAATTTACTGCATTTTGGACATTGTCCACATCTTGGAGCAGACAGTACAGTTGTGTTAACTCTCTAAATATCTCCAGACAGACATTCTGTGTGACTGGATATATAAAGAATAGCAGGACAAGAACCTTTTGTGTTGTTGAGTGTGAGACAGGTCACAAGATATAGATATCCGTGTGTGAGTGAACATTGGACAGATCACAGGACAGACCACAGGACATTGGATAGACCACAGAATATACTACAGGACGGATTACGGAACAGATTGCTGGATACGGCGGATAAACTTAACTCATAATCTCTGTGGTCAGGTCAGCTAGATCTTATTATTGTATTAGTGTGTTTGGTTAAGAGCATACCAGTTGACTGTAATCATTATTGTTGACTATTAAATAAATTTGTTAAGTTCAACTTTTTGCTTTTTCTGTTACAACTTAAAGACAACTGGTAATTGCTACCATGCTTGCCCGTGACCGTAACAAAACAAGAAGATATGTCTTAAACAACTGGAGCAATGAGAGGTTTGTAACGTTTGGTCACAAACCCCCAGCAAGAAACTAAAGTTACAAATGCAATTACAGAAGTTAATGTTATACAAAATTTATTTAAAAAATAAATAAATAAGTAAAAATATATTATATCATAGCCATTACCATTACAGATGACAATTGGGTGTGTTGAGGGTTGAGGTCAAATGGAGTTCATTTTAAATATAGAATGTCATAGTTCATTAACCTTGGCAGCATCACATCATCCTTTAGAGATTTGAGAATTGCATCTAGCCTCATCTACCTTTTGCTAAAGATCTGTCCGATCATCCGACACAGAAGATAAAACCCCGAATTTGTAGCCCTTGTAATATTATGTGTACAATGTTTGAATGTGAAGTCAACCATTACTGTTTACAACCATGATATTTGTTGATAGTAAATAGTTTATCTGATATATTTGCAGTTTTTCCATAATAAGACATTCATATCATATTGGAACCATACTTAACTGCAGAAACAAACACCAGTGCTATGGATGAGACACAGAAGATCAAAGACAGCTGTGAACCAGGCTTAACTGGTGTGAAGAAGAAAGTGGTGGGATACTTAGCTGCTTTGTGTGTTAGTTTCTCTGCAGCGATTTCTATAGTAATTGGACAGCTTCTTGGGGACTCTGTATCTCCATTTCAAACCAATTTTGCACGTTTTATTGTACAGACTGTAATAGCAGCTCTGGGTCTTATGGCAATAAGGAACAACCCCAAGTTACCACTTGAATGGAAACCAATATTATTGATGACAGTGTCAGTGGTGTTAACATTTGGAGCTGGACTGTTGATGATTATTGCAGCATGGTACTTACCAGCTGCTTTAGTTCAAGGACTACTGGAAAGTTGTATCATGACATTATCAGCCATTTATGCAATATTTCGTAAGAAATGTACTGTTGATTTACCATTTGCCATAATTTTATGTTATGTTGGTTGCCTGCTGATGATTCAACCGCCAGGTATGTTCGACAATGATGTATATAATATAGATGGTAATTGCACCAATGGAAATAGCTTTAATACTACACTTACAACCTTGAACTATACGAAAGAATCATGTGACTCTTCATATGGCATGGAAACACTGTATGGTGTCTTGTCAGTCATTGGTGTTGGAGTATGCCTATGGGGACATGCACAGTTCAATGTTGAGAGACTCAGCCAGTGGATATCTATTTTGGCAATGATGTTTTGGTTGGGCATTGGATGTTTAATATTATCTGCACCAGTTCTGGGAATTTTAAGACAGCCATTTGTAACACCATCAGGAGGTCAAGTTGGACTGGAACTGTTATTTGGGCTTGCCTTTACAGCCAATATCTTTTTTATCATGTATGCCGTGACCCTTCTTCCAATGTCACATGTGGCTGTTGTTTTACCAAGTGGGTTGGTGTTTTTATATATTTTCCAGAAGACACTTTTGAAAAACATCCAACCAGGTCCTGATAACTGGATTGCAATATTGGGATTGATATTAACACTTTTAGGTGCAATTTTATCTCCAACCTGTGACATTATTAGAGAGAAATATAGAAGAAAATCAGATGACCAAGAAGTAGAAGCAGTGGGGAAAGAAAAGCGTAAAGTTGATGAAAAAGCTATGCTGATTCACAACAAATAAAAAATTATGATTATTGTAACCCTGATTTATTTAATATTGGTGAGACCATCAGTAGTTGACAAAGCATATACTGTAGATGATGGAAAATATTTAAAGGCAAAACATTTCTGAGAATGGTGGTTTGAGTTCTGATTTTTTATAATTAGGGACAAAATTTTCTCATCACTGATAAGTAGTTAGAACAGATGTTTTTAAAAAGTGAACAAAGTAATAGCCAAACAGTAATGACTCTGTTTCGAAAAATAGAAAAATCATCTACTTTTAAACAAATGGAAACCAATATCACTGCTGAATTTAGATAAAAGTGATTTGATTAAACAGTAGCTTAATGGCTAAAATGTACTTCGCAACATTTTTCAAGAAAATCAGTATGAGTTTGTGAAAGATTTTGGGAAAACATTAGTATCAAATTACTTTTTTTCAGATTTTGAAAAGGCCTTGTAAAACACTAGTTTAAAATGCTCAGTGAATGGAAAAGTTAATTTCTGTTATTGTTGTAGAAATTAGATTTTGTACTTCAAGATGGTAGTCTATAGAAGGCATGATAGATCAAATCATTGTTTAGAAGATTTAAAATTTGATACATATAATGCAGCTTTTTCAGGTTTTATCTTCTTTTTATAACTTACTATTTTGAAGCATAAGAAACCTTCAATGCATTTTTTCTTAAGATCTAAATATCTTTATCATCATTTTATATTCAATGCATCAGAATAAAATGTATCAGTATACTGTGTTTTTATTGTTCTATATTGTCTCTTGTTTCACTGAAGTCATCTGTTGCACACACTCTCATCTCTTTTGCAGGTTGACATATTTATTTTTATAAAAAAGAAAGAATAAACTAATTTGCTAATTTTTAATGCCCATAAATACAATATATGCTGCATTTCTTATACATATTTATTTATTATTGATACTACTTTCACAAATGTACTAAATATTTTAAAAACATGACATTTTGTCAGCTAGAGAAAAGCCCAATAAAAGGACCAAATTAACATATGATATTTCATGTTTTAGTACACATACAATTTGAGTTAACACAACCAGTCTTGTTAAGCAGCATCCAATTTTTCCCGTCAAGGATCTAGTCTTGTATTACCACTGCAAAATTGGGGTAGAATTAGGCATCAATGTTTATTGTAATCTACTTTTCAGTGATGCCAGCCTTAAACCTGACACAAATTCTAGACTTTTTACAGGCTGTCTCCTCAACATAAGATCCATTAGGAGTAAGTCTGCTACTTTTGTTGATTTTTTGAACACAAACTGGTCAACCTCAGAGCGGTAACTGAAACATGGCTTAGGACAGATGACAGTAACTCCTCCAGGATATAAATGCACATATGTGCCTCATACTACAAGGATGGATGGTGGAGTTGGTATCTTTATCTGCAATGATTTATGTTTTATTTAAATCACTGTCATAACTATGTATTTTTTCTTTTGAAAGCATCTGTGTTCAGTTATTGTTCAGTGCTCAGAAAATTGTTTTCCATGTCCTGTACAAAAGTCCTAATGTTCTTGAGGCCAAGTGTTTTGACAACTGTGCTTTGTCTTTAGAGAATGTAGCTTTCTCAAGTAGTGAACACATATTGTTGGGTCATTTATATTTACACCTGAACAAAACAATTTATTGATGTGATCAAAGAACACATCTTTATTCAAATCATAAACTTCTGCACCCATATCCCTGCCTATACTTTCAATGTATTTTGTATCAGGAATCTCAGCTCCAACATTCTGGTACAAATCACAGATGGTCTATCTAATCATTTTGATCAATTAATTTAGTGTCAACGTACCTGTCTGCCTTGTAGCTTTATTGCCTTGGAGCCTCATAAATTTAGCTTGTTCAAAATATATAAAATTTCTAAACTAAAAAGTCAAGATTTCAGATGAGACATTTTACACTTAGATCTAATTAAATGCCCTCATAAAAGAGCAAATTTCTTAGTCAGCAATATTTCACCATTTTATGTGACCTCCTTGATAAGCATGCCCTAGTCAAAGAAGAAGGACATTTCAAAGCATCCCCATACTTGTTTCATGAACACTGACATCCTTGCTCCAAATGTCCTTCATCTAAATGTCTCAGGAGGAAAATTGAGAGAGTATGGCAACATGATAACTTAGCCAGGCATTGCAGCATACACCATGATACTGTCAAATGTTATAATTACTTTCTTAAACAGTTTTAAAGCAGTCATGTTTTAAGAATTGTAGTAAAGAATGAAAGAAAACCGAAAGCACTTTGGAACAGTTGCAGAAAAACCTTAAGCAAGTCCTCACATGTCATTCTGTTGTGTGACCCTTAGAATGCAGATTGTGGTGCTTATTATTTTTTGTGGCATGTTTCCCATTGTAAAGAGTAGAAGATAAGACCCAAATAAAGGGGACTTATATATAAGGCAGATTATCTATATAGCAATACTACATCATGCGAGAAAGTGCTTTATTGCTTAGCAATGAAAGTAAAGCAGCTATAGGACAATGAAGTATAAGAATTCCAACTGCTGTGAGTTACTAGTCCAGTTCAATGCAGTAAAACAATAACAGTCAGTAAGTGAAAATAACAACACCAGTGGATAAACTAGTTAAGTGCACTTGAAAGAAACATTTATCATGGAGGGACCAATATCACTTCAGAGAAATTTCAATTTTACCAGCCTGACGACTGGCTTAGGTGGATAAAACATTTTGAAATGAATATGGTTGCCTCAGACATCTCATGTAAACCACAACTAGCAAAGATTAATAGCCTTGTAGGTTGATGATTATTCTACAATTAAACATAAACTAGATACCTACTTTGTTGTCAAAAGGCAGCTATTTTTATAAGAGCTAAATTTAACACACATATGCAGAGAGAGGGATGGTTTTATCTGTCCATGATAAAGATTAATTTCAATCCCTGCAACTAATTCCATATCTCCTCTTTGTCAAAGTTGTGGCAAAAGTTCGCCAGAAAACGAATCGGCTATTTTTTAATGATTAATGACCATCAAACAGCAGCACAAGTAGATTTTGTAGGCATCAGGAAGGAATTTCAGAAGAAACATCAGGAGCGACCTAAGCAGTCAAATCATGCAGTTGTATTATGGTTGATGTGAGGCTAATCCAATGCATGGGGAAAAGAGTGTCCAGCAAATAACGTTAAATGTTTCAAATGTCACAAAGTTGGACATTATTAAAAAATGTGTCAATTAACAAATGTGTAAGCTGTTGATCAAGGACTCTGAAAAGTCTCAAAATTAATGTTTGGTGACTCTGGAAAGCCACTTCAGGTCTTGGGTGAGATTTATCCACTCTCTGTAACCAAACACATAAACAAAGCTCTGTGGAAACTCTATCCATAGTTCAAGGCCTAAAGACACCATTACTCGGGAGACCAAAATAGAACACTTAAACTTACAGAAATGATTAATGAAGTTAGTGCCAATTCACACAGGATGGAAAGTTAACGGAAATATCACAAGTTGTTCTCAGTGAAATACAATTAAAATATGCCAATTCTGTTACTTCCTAAGGTGATTCCACACTTGGCAAAATACAGCATGGTGGAGATGTTAGTGAGGTTAAAGATTCAATAGTGCGCTCCTTTTGTAGTTGTACCAAAGCAGTTTGGAGGGATAAAAATTTATGCTCGTTAACCAACTTCAACAAGTCAGTAATCCATCCAACTACACCATTGCAATGTTTTGAAATGCCTGGGTTTTGAAATGCCAAATACAGTGCTTTGGGTTTTGGCTGTGTAAACTTTCTGAGAATTCAAAACTGTTAACCACATTCATTGCCCCCATAGGAAAATACTGTTGTATGTGTTTATAATTGTTTACTTTTTGGAATTACATCTGGACCAGAATTTTTCAGTGAAAAAAAAACTACAGGCTCTTGAAATGTATCTCTAGAATGGAATACCTTATAGATGATGTTTACAGTTTATGGGGAAAATCAGCAGCACAATAAAAACTTAGAAAATGTATCGCTTTGCCTGCTCAAAGCGGGATAGACGCTGAACAAAGAGAAGTGTATCTTTTTCTCATGAGTAAATAGCTTTTGTGGGTCACCATCTAGGCAAAAAATAGAATAACAGCTAACCCCGACAAAATAAATGTCTTGCCTAACATGAAAGAGCCAACCAATTTGTCCAAGGTACCCTGATCTTTTAGGAAACCATTGAGTATGGGAAAAAGATCAACAAAATGCATTTCATAAAGTGAAGGAAAAGATTAAGTTCCAAAACCATTATATGATCCTTCCAGGGATAGAAATATGTCCACTGACCCCCCCCCCCCCCTCCCTCCGTATGGTCTGGGAGGTATTATCCTGCAAAAACATGTTAACTCTGTAAACCTGTATCCTATGCTTCCTGATCATTAACTGAAACAAAAATTTATTATACACCAGTTGAGAACAACAAAAACATGAAATTAGGGATTTTCATCTCCCTTTTGGCATCAACCAAGGCTCGACTCTAGGTTACCTTCTTTTTACTAGTCCCCTTAGTCAAGTCACTTCAGGTTTTAAGCTCACACACCATCCCTGATGACCCCAGTTATATATGGAAATAGACTCTAGGAATATTGACTCCGGTGTTGTGGAGCTGAGTGAGTGTCTTTTTTCTATTCAAAGGTGGACAAACGGTGTGAAACTGAAACTTAATCCTGACAAGACTGAATTCGTTATCAGTTGTGATTAACATATCAGAGAGAAAAATCTAGGTGTCATTTGACAATCATGTAGCTAAGGTATGCTGTGCCTGTTACTTTAACCTCAGGAATGTGTGACATATTGATAAATTCCTAACTGTTGATGCTGCAGTTCTTGTGCAAAGTTATGATCAATTGGACTACCACACCCACCCAAAGTTAAAAATGCTATCTGCCGCATTGTTTTAAGACTATACAGAATGAGTCATGCTACAACCTATCTAGAAAAACTCCACTGGCTTCCCATTTCATTATGCTTTTCAAACCTCCTTACTTTTAAGGCCATTAAATTCCCCATTCTCCGTTCTTGTCAACTAGTCTGATTAGTGGAAATAGTGGAACTCAGTTTTCTTAGTTCATCCCCAAAAGGCCATAAGCAGACATGGGTTTGCCATGGCTACACTAGTGGAATGGAACACGCCCCCAGTTAATGTCAGGTCCTACAATTTTGAGTGTGAGCAGCCAACTGAAGCCCTACCTGTTTGGACTACTCACACCTATACCCATACCCACACCATAGTCAAACTCCACGAACGGGCATTTACTGGCTTATGACTCTTGGTAAGTTTTTGGTCTATCCGTTTTTGGATTCCAGTGAATTAGAGGATCCTCATCAGTTTTGTGCTATACAAATGTTTCTATCATGTTATTATTATGAGGAATTGAAAATATAACCACCAGGTTGCAATCCAGAGTTCACCACAACTAAATTAAAAAAGTAATCTAGTTTTATGATCAATCAGTAGAGTCAAACCTCATTTAATATTTATAAACTCAAAATCTTTTGATGTAGGTAGCAACGTACCTACCACATTGCTTTCAACATTGTGTAGGTCATATCATGACAGGTAGTTTTGTGGGTAGAGGAAACCAGTACATATAGTTGGTCAAGATTCTGTACTATAAATGGCTGACCATCAGTAAGAAACTACCAACTTTCCCACATAGGGTCCAGGGTTTGAACCTGAGAGGTGAGAAGCGAGTGCGTTACCACTACACCACTGTGGCCCAGACATGCATAAGAACCAGGCAATTGAACTATATGAGATTGGCCTAAAGATTGCTTATATTTAACAGGTGTCATATGACCCTACAAGGACGTCAAATTAGACTTCTCAAATTTAGCAGTTGGAATAAGGACCACTGAAGCCAGTCAAAAAAGCTGAAGAAAGCTGCTAAAATAAGAGTGATAAAGGTTTTTATATTTTACTTTACATTTGCGAATAAAGAGATTGTGAAAAGTCTTTTTTACTTGACCATTTTTTTGGCGTTCATTTGGGCAGATTTAATCAATACCTACATTTTTCTACTTGAACACAATGCACAAAACAAAATTTAAACTTTTGTAGAATCCAACTTCTTTTAAATATTTATAATTTTAAAAATATTTTGTTGAATAACTTTTTTATTTTATTTACATCATTATAATATTTGGTCTAATCTAGTCTAATAATATGTGTTTGAATCAGGACAATGACATGGAACGCACCATGGAACGCAAACATCCTCCCCTTTCAGCAGATAACTGTTTATTTGGAATAGTTTGTTATCAGGACATGCATTCAATTCAGCTTTTGACTTTTGTTTAAAAACACCATTTACATTTACTTTCAAGTGTAAAATATTACAATTCGATGCCTGTTTGGCAAGCTCGTCTGACTTTTTATTGCCCTTTATGCCTATGTGACTTTGATTTATTTATTTCTTAATTTATTTGGGGGTTTCAACACTGTGCAGGTCATATCACGACGGGTAGTTTTGTGGGCAGACGAAACCAGTACATACAGTTGGTCCAGGTCCAACTTTCTCATTCACTGACAAACCATCATTTAAAAGCTTTAAAATATCTTGAATAAAATTATGATTACAGTTGTTGCTGTCAAGAGCTTGAAAACTAGACAAAGTATCTGTAAATATGAAAAAAACGATCCCCATTACAATATTAAAAGCCAGTTTAACAGCCTGAATATACTAGCATCACCAAGATGTTTCTTTTGATGTGTGAGATACAAGTCTATGTAAGATTGCTGTATAGTCCACAGTGGGTCATCTGGCAATGACACAGTCTGAATTTCATCAAGCTGAATACATATAAAAGACAAATCTTGCTCTCTGTGATGCCCAAAAGATCTTATTACGGAAGATTTCTTGTTATAAAGATTAAAAAACTGGGGGTTAAAACAACATTATAAGCTGGACTGTCAGCCTTAAAACAAGGATGGTTCATTTTCCTCTACATAGAAGCTTTGCATTGGAGGAGAGTAGTATATATTGCGGTAATCGAACGACATAAGTTATAAAAATTGACCTAAAGTGATCAGAAGATTATCTATATCCCCAGTGATAGGTTATTGAGGACACTGTGAGTTGGCTGCATTCACCAATGATAGGTTCTTGGTGGGAAAGTTAGTTGTCTACATCTGAACATCTGACATCAAGTACTTGACATAGGGAACAGAAGGGGGACATAAGTTATAAAAATTAATCTAAATTGATCGGAAAATGATCTAGATCAACAATGATAGGGTATTTGGGACACTGGCACACTTTGACGTGTCTCTTTTGTTGTCGAGAGAGAGCAGGTGTGAACAGATGGGAACAGATACAACAATTCTTGCTGAAATCAACAAAAAAAACCCAAATTGATTTAAATTCTGACAGTGTGAGGTGCCTGTCTTGTAGTACTGAACATCTTGTAATCTCTAGTTCTATGCACTACAAAGCTACATCTCAATCATCCAGGGATGGAGGAAAAACTAATCATATTTCAACAATGATTGGTTATTGGGAATACTCTTCCACCTTCTCTAGGAACCTAGGAAATGTTTTATATTTGAACCTGAGACCATTTACTTCAGATAGCCAGAACTTACATAATCTCTAGCTTGTACCTGTAGCACTTAGAAGCTTGTACATATATATTTTCCTGTTATGTGAATTAGAACGTACTGCAATTCCCGATCTCAAAATTAGAAAGACCTCAATCTAACCACTCCCAGTAGCCTAATATCCGTTTTTTTTTGTTCTCAATATTCATTGACTTTTCGGATTAAATCTAGTCAACTAGTTGGATTAACTGCATTAACTGCATTAATATGAGTCGTTCTTTTTTAAAAATTGTTTTTATTTGTATATATATTTAGATTTTCTCTATTGATACAAACTGTGTAACCTATTCTTTTAGACTTACCTCTAATAATTGCAATGAATCAGGTGATGCTACTGACAGTAAAGGGATGAAGTCAACCTATGGGGTTTTTCTTTAACTACCAAAAGCAAATTACAGAAAAATGTATATATTGCTGGTTTTCTACTGGCATCAAAAAGAGCTGACAGGCCAGATACAAGAATTGACAGATCATCGGATCCTAGAGGTCTTAGATCGGATCTAAAATGCAAAGTTCACCCTGCAGAGGGATATGTCCTGTTTTGGCTTTGAAATGCAATTCTATCTCGCCTTGAAATGTAATTCTAACATGTATGTGCTTTTGTAGATTAATGAGTGCACATACGTAGACATTACAATATGTTTGATTTTCATTTTTTAAACAGATTATTATCTATCCCTGGATGATTGAGATGAACCTTGCCTAGATCTTATATCATCGGACAATACAATATGGTCATTTTAGGACATTTCGTTACACATACTGCAATACACATACAAACATCTCTATATCATTGGCTGCAAATCCCCAGACAACAATATGCCAAGTGTTAAAAAAGACCAAATCACCTTATCAATTTGTGCGGATCATGTCCTAAATCAGAACATGACCAGACATGTCAATATGTTTCAAAATTATCTGATTTCAAATCCCAGACATTCAGAGCACATGATCACAGATCATAGGGTGCATATTATCAGACATCACAATATGTTACTTTGCCTAAGAATATCCAAAGAGTTTAACAGGTACTAAGACTTACTCTACTTTGAATTTGCACAGTCAACAAGAATTATAGGTGTTACTTTTGACTCTGCAAACACCTTTACTAGCCACATAACCAATATGTGTCACGCCTGTTACTACCACCTAAGGACCTGCCTTGCTTGCAAACTCAATGATCAGCAGTCGACTTGACTACTGCAATTGCCTACTTTATGGCGTAAGTAAATACAATGTAGCTAAACTCCAAAAGATTCAAAATGCCCTTTGTAGAATTGTTTTTAAAACTTGATAGAACTAGCCATGTCACTCCCTTTCTTCAAAAACTACACTTGCTCCCTATCACATACCGCATCTTGTTTAAGTATAATCTAATTACTTTCAAGGCTATCAAATTCTCTCAACCCATATACCTATCATCCTTGATCAAAACCAGTTATTTAACGTGTGGAAATCTTCTTTCTCTTTCCTCAGTCTCTCACAAAAAGTCCATTGGTAGGCGAGGTTTTGCAATGGCTTCCCCCACAGAATGGAACAGACTCCCATAATCAGTACAATCACAACAAACAATAACAGGTTTCCGTAGCCAGCTAAAGACCTATTTGTTTAGACCTGCATATCCTCCTCCATAGTACATCTCCCTGGCGGGCGCTAACTTTGGATCTCGACCTGATACGTCCCTGGACTTTCCCTTTTTGACCTCAAGCGCATTAGAGGATGTTACATCAATTTTGCGCTATATAAATGTTTCTATTCTATTCTATTCTAAGTATGAAATTTATTTTTATGTGGAAGACATGTTCAATCTTTGGTGTTCATGACTAGCACAACCGAACCCTTGTCAGCCTTTTTGATGATTATATCTGGATTTTTAGTCAGTTGATTTTTGTGAGTTGATTTTTGTGAGATTATTTTGTCTATTTTTAGTTGGTTTACTGTAGAGTATGTTATTCTTAAAAAGCTATTTGAAGCTATAAGTGAGATGTGGGTATTATTGGGGAGCCAATTGCTCTTTGGTTTGAATTTGGCATGGATAGATTGATATGGATTATGTTCACTATCTAGGTTTCCTGCAAGTATATTGACCAGTTCTCTATCTTCTGAGTCCAAAATGTTATTGTCATTATAGAAGTGGTATTGTAAGACCAGTCTTCTGTGAAGGGCCTTAAAGTCATTCCAAGTCAGAGATTTCTTAGGTGGTCCTGGAGATGGACAGAGGGTGAGACCTTTTTGTAGGGCTTCTATTTGTGCACCTGTTGAGTCAATATTGGATATGTTCATTACTGTGTGTCCAATAAGACTGTCTCTTGATTTATCTGGTGGTAAGATACCAATTGGAGAAGGGTACAGACAAGTAATGGATCGAAATTTCTACACTAGGATTGAGGACCCAACAAAGGAGGTCGCGGAAAGAATCCTAATCTCAGAGAAAAAAACACACCTGGTACACACCTGGATATATACTAAATACAGGCATTAATAACATGCCCCAATTTTTACAACATTAATGAAATCCAATGCAACCCATAAACAAGGGTATTGATTTTTCACCAAAAAACCAATAATTTGATGCCCCGGGGCAAACTAGGGGCACATTTTTGCTGTAGCTTGCCAGAGCCAAAAAATGTACCTTAGGGGGTTAGATACTTTGAATCTTCAGCCTCTGATCAGACCAATTCCACTGTGAAGGTCGAAATATATGTAAATAAATAAATCATATATCAGGCAATTTTGAATTAGCACTCAGCATAATCTTAAGTCTATCATTGGATATACCCTTATGAATCAGTAGTGTCATTTGACTTTTTAAAACTCTATTATTTGATTAATCCTAGATTTCTGTTTTGATGTAGAACGATATCCTAGATATTAATGTACATAAATTATGCACTACTTCTTAAGGTGATGGGGTTGCTATGCTGATATTCATGGAGGTGGAATGGTCAGATTTCTTCTAGCACAAAGAAACATATGGTGATCTACAAGTAGCTGGGAATCAATTCAAATCTACCTCTATAAATGAGACTGCAGTTCAAAGATGTTCCTTAACCTTTGCTGGGA
This sequence comes from Sabellastarte sp. h YS-2021, assembly GCA_964017235.1. Lineage (NCBI taxonomy): Eukaryota > Metazoa > Annelida > Polychaeta > Sabellida > Sabellidae > Sabellastarte > Sabellastarte sp. h YS-2021. The sequence continues at coordinate 188,019,983 of OZ024929.1, read as the reverse complement.
GATTCATTTTAAGAAGATATCTTAATTTTTGAATATTAGTACATATCATATTTATGGATGGATTATTAAAATCCAGGCCCAGGGCACCTGGACCTCCTCTTGTGTGGAGAGATACATTAATCTGCTTCTGTCTGCTGGTTCTCAGGTGTCCTTGGGTGAAAACACGATGTGTACTTCCCCAACATGATTACAAGTACTGCAGTTACACTAATGTAGTTGATGGCTATGGTAGATGGCAATAAATTCAGGGAGGCATTCACCATCTTCATACTGCTGAATGATGTACTCCCAGCCTACATTGTGTAAGTACCTATTACTCAATTGATTGGACAATATTTAGAATAATTTAATAATAGAAAACTTAGAATGTGTAATTCCTTGAAATGTATAATCTGGCTCCTTATATCAGTGAGAAATTGCAATATAGTGATTTCATCAAATTGTGACTTCAGAAGAAACAATCTGCTCATCAAATAGTACTTTCTGTAAGAGAGCTCCTAAAATTTCCTGCTGTTTAAGCATATATCAATCATTACCTGTTGTTTAAGCCACTCAGCTACGCCTTTTGACATTACTTAGAAAGATTAAACTAAGAAATTATTAATTAAAAATTCACAAAACTTATGCTCATTAATGAGCATTTTCTAATTGGCTCAAATTTTCTCTTATACAGTCAAAAGTATCCTGACTTCGTACACTATGTGGACGATGAAGTGCTGCGTTTGTTCTGTGATCTTACAAAAGGACAGAACTGTGATTACCAATCCATGTAGTCATTTTAATTGTCCAGATTGTACTGCAGAAATGACTAGGTTATGGAAAAATAATGGATGTAAAAAAGTGTCCCATGTGCAAAACCATTCTGCAAGAAATTTTTTTTAACAAACCTTATTCTTGTAACCTGACCGAATCAGACAGTCCCTCAGTTTTTGTATGGATCCCCACAGGAGTGTTAACCAATATTATGAACAAGACGTAATTATTCATCTGACTAATGGAAATTTACATAAAGCTTTTGCATTTGCCTTTATTTTTGAACATCTTCCAAATCAAGTAGACTTATCACTTTCTTGCAACTGGGAAGATTAGTACTACCAAAGGTTAAGGAAAATGTACTGTTCCTCATGTAAACTTAAGTTTGAAATAGATGTCATGTTTATGACAAAATGTGGGCACTTTTTTGTACAATATGTGCTACATTTATGCAGCAGCAAGAAAGGGAAGAACCTATAAAAATGTACTGAATGCTTACAGGTTATAGAAACGGGTGAACTCCCACTGATTTTATGAGACCAGTATGAAATGTAAAATGCTATAATGTTTAAAATCATCAAATGTAAACATTGAAGTTATTGTAGTACTAGCCACAGTGTATACATTCATATGAAGTTTCATTCAAAAGCATGGTATGCCTAGATTTGAATAAAATAAAATTTTTAAAAACATATGTAACTAAAATATCTCATCCTAATAGAACATCCCAAACTAACATACTCAACCTACATGTTGACATAGTTTCATCAGCTTTTTAAATCTGGATTGATAAAAACTCGGATCATCACTACATTTGGTTGTGTTAGTTTGGTGACGTTCCAAATCTCAAATTGGCTTCATGCATTATGATGCCATAAATACAGTGTACAACTCTTTCTTGATATTGTATTATACACGTGTATGAGGGGCCACGGTGGCAGAGTGGTAACACTCTCGCCTCCCACCTCTGAGGCTGGGGTTCGATCCCCGTCATGCCCTCAAGTGGGAAAGCTGGTAGTTGCTTGCCGTTGGTCGGCAGTTTACAGTACCCTAGAACCCTAGCGAACTTAATGTACTGGTTTCCTCTGCCCTTCCAACTACCCATCGTGATATGACCTGTACAGTGTTGAAAGCGACGTAAAACCCCAAATAAATCAAATATACACGTGTATTATTTTATGACAGTAGTAATTTATTAATAAATATTGATCTTTAACTGAAATCGATGATAAAGGTTTATCTCCTAGATGTTTAGTATCACTGTGTGATAGTTGTATTTCTAGGATAATGATTTACAAATATTAATGAAAAATAACACAAAAAAATTCTACACATGTATTACTTCTGATAAATTACATGTCTAATTCCTGAAATTGTACACAAGAGTTAAAATATGAGGAATATTAGTTACAAATCTAATCACTTCTCTGTGTAAGCAACGTCACTTAAAAATTACAAATGTTTCAGAAAATAGATAATAAACAGAAAATATGCTGTCAATGTAACTTGTTTTAAAAAGGTGATCTATAATAATGTCATCTATCAACAGTGGTATTTACATTATATTTCAAAAAGGTTTCATATACACTGAATATATCTTTCATTTCCAAGAAAATCTGAATTTACATGTACTGTTATGATAAATTATATAAATTACTAACTCACCAAACATATACGTGGTAAAAGAAAAGTCAGACTAAAGAAAATAAGATTTAGTTCTTCTTATCTTAAAGAAATTGTGAGTATTTAACCTAGTTATTGATTACTCTGAAATAAATAAATTTTGATGCAAGTAAATTACAAATTTTAACATTAGAATGCCACTTCATTGTTCTATGGTAAATGTTTACAAAAGTTTCAAATTATAAAAAAAATCTGAGAACAAATGGATTTTTCTTTTTGCATTGTCTTATAAACCCTACCAGACCTTGTCTTACTAAGAAAATAAATTTGATCTGAATCTGGAACAGTCAGTCCCCAACCCCAAGACAGAGAGACACAAGACTGCGGGTACTGTTTATTATGTTATACAATAACACAGACTAGAGCTAATGTATATATACAAATCCATAAAGTTACATAAAATCTGAGTTTGTATAAAAGTTAGCATAAATGAAAAAAGGCTGCAAGAATTAATATCATTTACAAAGCAGCCATAAGTAAAGAACTGTGAATCATATAGCTTTAAGTTAGAGTTCATAGTTCATTATAGAGTTCATAGTTTACAAGTTAGATTCTAGTTCACAGTTCATAAGTTTACATGTAAAAATTATAAAAGGTTAAGGTCACAATCCTCTGAGGTGACCTTTGACCCCTAGCAGAAGGGGAGGCTCTGAGATCATTACTTGGGAAGGAATTGTTAAACAAGACAAAATTGTTTTTAGAAGAAGGATGGAAAGACAAAGCCCCCCTACACTGCCAAGGGAAAAAGTGAACCCCCAGAGTTTACAAAGTTACAGTAAAATAATAGATAAGAACTTTGATATAACATAAAAGCAAGGCAAAAACAACCCTCAAACCCCAACGTAGGGGTATATGCATTACATAGTATTTATAGATTGGGCTAAAGCATTTGCCAAATTTTCACCATAGGAATGATCCGATTGGATGTACTGCCATACACAGTCAGAGGACCATGTACCATGCCTCTTGATGTCTTGAATGGGCACATGGGCTTTGAAGGCATATGTCGCCCCTGACCTTCTAAGGTCATGAAATGTGAAGTGGCTAGGGCCATAGCCCAGTGAAATGTTTATGCTTTTCTAACTTTGGAATCTGTAAGGGGACCCAAACCCAGCTTGGTAGGAATTTGAAACAAAGAAGCTTGAGGTGACATTGGATAGTTTTTGAACAAATTTTTTAAAGCCCTATAAGGGCAGATTACCCTGTTTTGCAGTTTAGGAACAGTGATACACTGGATCTTATCCCTGGATTGCATGTTTTTGCTCCATTTTATGATGACCTTAGCATGCTTGCTGGTGAAAACAATATCCTCGCCAGTCAAATGTCTGGTGGCATCAAAGGATCCAATGGCATGAGGAGCCAGGTTTGAAAGCCTCATAAAGGCAAAGAATCCCAATAAGATGGCTGTCCTATATACAAAGCCAGATTCCAGCACCTCACAGGACTGAGATATTTGAATTAAGGCAGGGATAGTGATGACATTATGAGAAGTGATAGACAAAGGCCTATTAATTCTCAAAGCCTTGACAAAATATTTCACCTTGGGATGATCTAATAGGTCAAATGGAAGGTCATACAGTACAAAGTTAGCCTTCAGAGCCGAGACATAGTTGGCTATCATACAATAGGAACATGTATTTGACACCAAACACTCAAGAAAAGACAACACCATTTTGACATTTACATTTGCAATACATGACTTAGTGACAATACAGAATGCAATGAAAGTTCTAAACATTGTGACATAGGCTCTGCGAGTCTTGGGTCGAAAGGCCAACTGTAATCTGTCAGAAGCCTTGGTTGATAGTGACGTCAGAGCTTCATTGTCTAAAATACAAAGTGTAGCACCTTAGGTACCATATATAATAACATTAGCCCCTTGTACAGGGGTGGGTTAACTTAAACACATTACATAATAGCAAGTAATGTAACACAAGACAACAGCCTAAAAATGCACTATACAAATACTAAAAATAATAATACATTACAAATCTGGATCCAACTCCAGCAAATCATAAGACACATGAAGCCATATAGGATTCATGACATGAGAGTGTAACCACTGAACTTCCTGCGGGGACCCCTGCCACCTGGATAGCACATCAGCTATCTTATTGTCAGTACCCCTGATGTGTGCATATTGCAGGTCAATGTCGTATGTCGCCGACGCATACCATATGTTGCGTGCGCATGCTGCCAGGTATGGGTCCCTGGTTTTACCAGATCTTAATACTGAGACCACTGCCTGATTGTCACAACGTATGAGTACTTTATGTGACGCCCACTGGTGCTTAAAAAGCCTCACTGCTATCAAGATGTTGACCATTTCCAAATGGACAATTGTCCAGTTCATAAAGCCTCTTTGTATGGGCAAATGGTAAACCAGATTCCCACAACAACCTCCAAACCCTGTTAAGCAAGCGTCCAGCTCCAAGGTGGCGTCAACTTTTCTGTGATCATACAACGACACTCCATTATATGTGGGAAGAAACTTTGCAAACCATCTCTTGAATTCAGGCGTCAACAAAATTTTCTGACGGTCCTGGGCAAATCTTAAAAGCTCCAACATCCTGTTCAGGAAAACCCTAGCAGGTTTGACGCATTTATGGACGTAAAGCAAGAGACCTAAGATGGATTGCAGTTGACGCTTCGATGCCACATCTTTACTGAGCCATTGGTGTACTGCCTGACTTATATCTGCAAGTTTTTCTGGAGGAATGGCGATAGTACCCCTAACAGTGTCTATTAGGACCCCTAAGCATGTCACTTGCGTTGCGGGAGGAACCAGTTTTTTAGTGCTGATGGTTAGACCAAGTTCTCGCATGAGATGCGTCAAGGCGTCATAAGATGACCAGGCGACGCTAGGAACGCCCATGCCAACATAATCGTCAATGTAATCGATCATTGTGTAACCTTTTTGACGCATGATATACCTGACGGCGTCACTTAAGCGTTGGAAGATCTGGCTGCCGTGCCGTGTCCCGAACAGCACGCACGTGTCCACGTACGTGCCCTGCCAGTCGAGACCAAGCAGATCATAATCTCCAGGGTTGACCTTGACGTGACGGAATGCCCTGCTGACGTCAATCTTGTATAGAAGGGCCCCACGACCTAAACGCTTTAGTTGGCTGGTAATATCATCCACAGTGGGAAACGTCAAAGAAAAAACGCCACCTAGATAAGAAGTCTTGTCAATGCCAGAGTTTACTGAAGCCCCAATGGGCCAACTCAAGTCAATTATGACGCGACGCCTATCTGAGTTTGGTTTGGCCCTGGTCATAAAGGGCGAACAATGACCTGAAGGTATTGGGTGATTGTCAAAGGGGTCCAATAGGGCACCATACTCTTTTTCTTCCTCAATGTAAGCTTCTATATCTGCAGGGAATTCTACTGCCGACTTATGATTACCTTGCTCATGAATAAGAGGGCTAGATCTGTTAAAATCCAGAGGAAAACCGAATTCTATCAGTTCAGTAAGTTGTCTGTCCCAATAGTTGGCAAGATACTTTTTCCATGCTTTAACATTCAGCTGGGATTGAACCGGGATTCTAGCCTGCATGAAGTTAGGTTTATTGGTTGCTCTAACTAGGTCATGTATTTGCAGAGGTGACTTATCCTCAGCATGATTGATGGTTGACACATTTGATACCATTTGATCACTCAAAGGCACAAAGCCAAAATCAAAATCCGACTGACGACGCCATGCATTGTAAGTCTCACTATTAGCACCTTCAAGCTGTTCATTATGTAAAAGGCGATGGACATGCAATATGGAATTTGCAAACTTGTCTTCCACCCCCATATGATTAATATCAAATAATGGGACAAGGTCACATTCAGAACTATTTTGGTTCGAACCTTTACTGTCAAGTTCAGCCGCAGATATGACCTTAGCTGCTTGGTTCTGCCTGCCATATGCTTTTGTTATGTCAACACTTGACCGAACTGGTGATATGACCTTAGCTGTCGGATCCGACACATCAGGGGCAGACCTGACCCGGTTTTTATCAGGATTATAATTGGCAACAGCCCTCCCATCCAATGCAACGACAATACCCCCAGCACAGTCCTGCAATCTAATACCTGCACCAGTATTGTTTTCTTTACTGTGTGTCACATTTGCAGGCAAATCCTGCTTCACATAACCATCACCAGCAAGCAATGTCTTCACATTAGTACGTGAAGCATTGAGCACAGGTGGATTCACATTAGGCCTCACATAACCCTCATTTAAACTACCAGTATTTGCAACTCTGCCAGTGACAGATTCGCGCTTCACATCAGTACTAGTTACATTAACTGGTTTCACATTTTGCTTCACATAGCCCCTACTCAATCTACTGATGCACGCAGCATTACCACTAGGTACAACTATGCGACTGTGAATGAATTTTTTATCATTACCCCTGGCCCAGCCCCTGGTGGGCTGTCTGGCCATGAGAGATTCAACACATTTGTGATTGACATTTGAGTTATATATGAACCTAGTTCTCCTAACATTGTTGTCAATAATGCTAATTTTGTCTCTATCTGAGATGGCAGTGACATAATTGTCAGTATTGTGTGAACCACTAGTGACCTTTTCTGGAATGACTGCTTCACAGCCGGAAGCACCATTGCCCCAGCTGCTCCATCCTATCGATGAGCAGCTGGCTGGTCGTTTTTTGGGTTATTGGTCTTGTTATTACAATTTTTTTCCAAATGACCAAGCTGTTTGCCCAGAGTTAGACAAAAGGCACAAATGTGCCTGTTCAACCTACCATTGACCTCATGATCTTTTTGGTAATGACAGGAGTTTGTTTGGTAATTCTTGCAAAACCAGGGCTTTTTATCAGCCCTAACCCAATTTTGTTTTCCTGAAGGTATGTGTTTTTGGGCATGTGCCCGCCTGACCCTATCTACTCTGTCTGTATCCTCCCACTTTAGGGACCCCCTCTCCATTTCGCATAATAGGACAGCGTGAGCCACCTTCGCCCCCTGCCAGGAGAAGTCTGTTGCGTCCTCCATGAGGTCCCCTAAGTATAAAATCATTATATCTTTTCGAGATTCAGACTTTTCTTCTAGGATATTCCTACAAAAACCATTAACCCACTGAGTTAGGGACAACTGATCATATGGAACTCTTTGGCATGTTACACCACTAAGTATCACCTCATGGGGCCAATGCACCTTATGTTTCACTTGTACCTCAACGTCCCCTCCCCTGAGTGATTTGTACTTCAATTTACCTGAGCTACGTGAATTCTGGTTTAATTCCCTGATTCTTTTGTCCACTTTTCTTTGTACATACTCTGATTTCAACAATGACAAAGAGGGCTCATCACTTTCGTCCGAGGACGAACTACTAGATATATACTCTGACCTCTTGCTTTTACTTTGTTTAACACTTTCAATACAACTTTTACTTTTACTTTGTCTAACACTTTCACAACAACTGTCAGTACTTAACTTTCGCCTCTGGGGAGTAGAAGTTCTCTCAGCCGTCGACATCTGCTCCTCCACCTGTTCCAGCCTCTGTGATACCTTCTGCAGTTGTTGTAAAATCTCCTGCTGCAGCAGCTGTCCGTCTCCCTCATTGCTCTGGGAAGCAGGTATACTACCTGCAACGGCAGCATCTCGTAAAAGTTCTGTATTAAGTTCATCTTCTCTTTTCTTCTGGCACTTTTTCCCAGTAGGAGGCAGATGCCTAGTTTTGCAACTTTTACACAATTGTTTGTGATCAGGCATGATTGATTGATTGATATTTATTGTCAACGTTACTGAAATGAAATACACAGACGCCCTAGGCGCTAAGATTAGGTGTTCCAATTATCAGAATCAGGCTTTAAATCCGACCAATTGGCAATGACATGGCATGCCATATAATATAAAAATAATAATATAGGGTAGACCGTCCCTCAATGGTTGATCACATAAAGCCTGACGCTGACAAGTAGACTACAAAATCTTAGAATCACACAGCATGAAGTCCTGGCATATTAACGTTCAGTCACACTCCACTAGTCCTTTAAAGCATAAATAAAAGAACTTGTTGCTTCATAAATGACCGTCCTGTTTGTACATATTCACACTTTAAAATTCTAAAAGCATAAAAACACATAAAACAATCTTCCAAGTCTTTCAAAAAAAATTCATGTTCGCCCTTCAAGCAATACTTTCAATGTGACAATGGCTGAAGCCACAATGTGGGTTTCCAACTGCCCAACCAATGAAATACATTTGTTATAGCGTTTCTAATGCCAACCACAGAAAACCCCACTTCAGGGTTTTCTGTGCTAAAACATGGAGATAGTCTGGTACCCAACCCAGTCCTGACCATAGCCAACACAACACCCTGCCTTGGAGGAGGACTGACACCTGGGTCGCCCAAACGCCCCAAGTGATTCTTTTCCTGATTTTTTACAGATTCATCCCCAGAAAGTTCACTTGAAATATCCATATCAATTTTAAATGAAGGATAATGGCCAGGAGTGCTCATGTACTTGCTCATGTTTTCTTGCAAGTATTGGTGAGGGTTTGAACACTCAGCTTGATCCTCATTATCATTAGTTCCTGAGGCCCGACGACTAACCTTTGAAACCTGAATATTTTGAGGGGTAGAAGATCTAACTGGTTTCTCCAGAGAATTGTCAGAGATACTATTACATTTGAAATCATTATGCGTATTAAACACCCTCAGGTAGTCGCTTACACTGACATTGATCAAAGATGGATCACTTGATCTACTGTCACCTTCATCTGTATGGTTGATGATATCATCAATCACTTTTCGGGCATTTCTTTCAATACTGTAATCACATAGAAGTTCAGAGAATAAATCTCCATCATCTGTTTTCATTGCATCCAATCTCTCCAACACTTTTACATGTCAGAATCTACTATATCTGCAGATACCATGTAGTTGTCCACTAATCAAATTAGACATATGTCTAAGTAGACACTGCCTTATGTATGCAAAGAAAATAGCACTGAATATCATGAATACATCAATGGCAAATAAAGCATTAAGAGGTCTGGTCTGACAGAGCCTTCAGACATGAGAGTATTCCTTTCTTTATTCACTTCTTCAACCTACTGTGTTTCAGAATTGGCTCTCGCATTCATCCTCTCTGCATTCACTGAAAAATTACAGACCAAATTTATTGTAAGTTTGTCTGTCATCAACACATCACAATGGAATTAGTATTTTTGCACACCATAAAGGAAGACCAAAACAATTGAGATATAACATGAACAAATGAAATGCAGAAGAGAAAAAAAAGTTACAGATTTTTTACATGGCTCTGACGTAACATGATTATATGAAATGCAGAGGGGAAAAAGTTATAAAATTGTTTACCTGTCTCACATCCAATCACCTTTATTTGATCATTAGGATACTTAATATAACATTTTTCAGGACAACACCAATTTATTATCCTGAGTGATGGAAAAATCTGACTAAATATGTAGATGATGACTTCACAGTTAGTGAAATGTGATGTCACAATATAAGGTGAAATGGATTAAGACGTGAAATAAATGAAATAACGGAAGGTTTACCTGTATCTGAGAAGAAATAGCATTCAATTTTCTTCCATCAATTGGTCGGAAGAATTTGGGGTCATAGATATGCTGCAATCCAAAGATATTTGCATTGAAATAATTTCATTATATCTGTAAATTCATTGTCGATTAATTTTGTGGAAGAGAATAACAATCAGAAAATTTAAACAAAATGTAAAATAATTGATTATTTTCAAAAATGTTGTCTGCATTCAGGCTGTTGGACAAAGGTACAGTACTATTATCTACCTCTTCTGTGTCTCACCTTCCAATTCTTCAGCAATACTTCTTTCTGTACACGTATATAATGCAAAGTAGTATCAATATGATTAATGTGAAGGAGCAGATACCAGATATAATCCACCAAATAATTAAATTCTTGCCTTTTTTCAGTTTTACTAGAAATCATTCCTCTTTCCTCTGCATATATTAAATTTTCCTTTGATCTTTGAGCCACTAACATTGAAAACAGATTTGGAGGTTTTGTGTTAAATTCGTAGTCTACCCGATAAGTTATCTGAGTGGAGACTTTGACATTTCTGTCATTCATTACCCTAAAAGTATAAGCTGCTGTTGAATATTGTAGACTAACACTCTGACTTGTTGTTGAATACTTCAAACACATATTAGTCCTAAGATATGTATCCTTTGGCAAATCTTTGAGCCACTTGCATTTAAAATATTTCATATTCATTAAACTCAAATTGGGCAAATTCCTAATTATGTCCTTCAAATTTATTATCTTAAGTTATTAATCTCTTAAGCAAATTCTTAAACCCTCCATATCTATCTGAAGTTCATTTGATAAGATTCATGTAGAAATATTACAAGAATTTGACAAAATAAAAGGGGAACCCTCAGCCACTGCAGTGTGTAAAGGGATAAAAAGATCAGAGCAGATGCAATGAGGTGGCATAGACAGCACAGCTTTCATTACTCTAAAAGATTACTGGCTAGTTTTCAAACACTGTGTGAATTATTTCTTCTTATTTGACTTATTGCTCTTGATTGAAAACAGAGATTTTTCTGTTATCTCTGGCCTGTAAACGCTTATCACATTGTACACTGCCCACAGAAAGCAATTTACGGACCCTTTTCTGTTCAAGAATCCATTCATTTTTATCATATGTGGTCCAACCGGATCCGGTAAATCTACCTTTGTTTTGAGATTGCTGAAAAATATCACTGGGATGTTTTCAGAAAAGGTGAAAAAATTACTATTTTTATAACAACTGGCAGAAAAAAAATTGAGGAAGAGAGTAGTGTCAGTATAGAATACAGGCAGGGATTGCCTTCAGAATAAGATTTTAAGCTAATTCATAATGGTGAAAATAGCTTAGTAGTGATAGATGATATGCAGATTCTAGCATTAAATAATATTTTTATTACTAATCTCTGAAGTAGAGAGTCACATCAGAGGAATATTAGTGTAATTTAATTTTGCAAAATTTATATCATCAGGGTAAATATTGCATGAGATATATCCTTAAACATGTATTACTTTATTTTATTTAAAAATCCAAGAGATATTCAACAAATTAAGTTACTTGGATGACAATTAGGCATTCAAAAAACTTATAAATTATTAGATGTTTATTTGGATGCAACGTAGAGTCCCTTCAGTTACCTTTTGATCGATTTGTTACCTGGTAGTAATGATACGTATATGTTGAGAACTCGATTGTTTCCTGATGAACATACAGTGACATATAAATAAGGTAAATAACAGAGGCAGATACAGGATTTCCCGAAAGGGGGGGCGTGGGGTGTCGCGGGTATGGATATTTCATACTTGGACATTTTGTAGTGGGACATATTGTGCGGTGCACGGACAAAATACTGGGGGACAAAATGCCAGTCGAAATTGCAAGGGGGAACAAAATGCCGGCCATTTTATGGGACAGGGAGGGTAAAATGCCAATATTATCAAAACATATTATTTTTGACACTGATGATCAAGTAAACTGAAAAAGCCTCTAGCAGAAAAAAGCCTATGTAAAAACCTGCAGCAGAAAATACCTCAGTATAAAATCCCTAAATTGTACATGACGCATTTACACACAGTCTTCTACTGTGACTTTTTCTGCAGTTTTTTTCTGTTGGGGCTTTTTGTGCACTCAATTGTCAGACATATACAGCAGTTTACTGACATGAATACAAATACATGAAACCTAAAATAAACTTCAAAGGGGCTTCCCCCAATAAACAATGGTATAACTGTGAAGAAAATTAAATTGGAGGGAAACATACTTGAAATCTAAATTTATATGCCACAATGTTTCTTCAACATCTTTATTTTAAAATAACTGATTCTTTCATTATGTGTCTTTAACAACACATAAACCAATTCATTAAATTTGATGAAATGTTTTCAGAATTTAACTCTTTTTTTGGAATTTAATCTTATCATAGCCACTGTAGCAAATTAAAACTGAAACACAGAAGTGAAGTAATTAATAATTAATTGGGGTGAGTGATTCCAGTTTTGTAAACATACACTTTTGTACAAAAAAGGTTTATAAACAAAGTTATCCACAAAAGATGTAATCCTCAGTTTGTTTGAGGATGAGACCTAACTTAGTAAGTTAGTATACACACAAAAGAGCCTAATCCCCTTTGATACTGGACAGTGACACAGGTATAATAACTGTCACTTTAAACAGGTATATTACCCTAGTAAAGACAGATCTTGGGGTGGGGGATTGAAGGGGGGCGTGGACAGAGACAAAAAGCCCCATGACTAAAGTTTCCAACTCTGAAAGGGGGGGCGTGCGCCCTCCACGCCCCCCCTAGATCTGCCACTGATCTAACATATTTCTATAATTAAAGATGAAATATATAAACATACTTCATCATTTATAGTCTTCAAAATGGAAATATCTGAGCGTCACTCAAGACATTTCTTTCTCTCTTGTTACTAAAAATTATATATAAGAAGATTCAGTTTCCCTATTTTCCTACTACTCTCGTATATAGACTTTAAAATGTCTAGGAATCTCAAGCAGTCCAGACATTTCATTCTACTGTAATTGGAGAACAATTTAAATCTAAATAAACATATACTGATTCATGCAACTCCATCTCCGTTGAAAGCAGTAGCAGAAAATTTTTGACATTTTCAAACTTCCTTTAAGTAAGAAAAAAGAAGAAATTCTTTAGTTACCTAAAATATTGAAAAAAATGATAAAGTCACAAGAAGGAGGGAGAAGTATAGCAAGAAACATTTTGAATGATTGTCCAATATTACATAATGATTGTCTAAGTATTACATAGAGAACATTTTAGAATGAATAAATATGTATTAATACCACATAATCAATATGAGAGTTTCAAAAAATGTTTATAAGAAAAAGGAAGAAAACATTACACATAGCAAGCAGGAAACAGTCGATTAGACTAAATCGGAAATTCCCAAGAGTGGTGTTCTTAATCAGAAGGAGAAGGAGAGGGTGAATGTCCAGCTAAAAGCATAAAAAGTACATAATAATTCAGATAACAGTACAGACAAATCCTCTGAGAGTACTCAGTCGAGTGCAATTTCATATTCTAAACCATCTGAAAAATTAAAATATCCCATCCCACCACCTGGTCGTCCTGTAAAACTAGATCACAGTAATGTCAGTTACCTCTCAAAAATCAGAAAAAATGAAAGGAAAATCCAAGATGGGGTCAAAGTACTGAATGTATCAAAAAATGGAAGAAGAAAATTTAATCATCCAGAAGAAATTGATACTTATCTTCAAAAAATTTATTATGACATCACGAGTCCAGTAGCATACAGTAGTTTCAGTAAATTATATCCATATATTAAAAAAGACTCAAAGTACAATGTAACCCCTAAGTATCTGAAGAAATGGTTAAGCAAACAAGAAAGTTGAAAACTAATTTTTGATTTCATTTACAGCAGAAAGAGCTATTTCTTAAGTTTCCCAATTAAACAATGGATTATTATTACTGTGGCACTTACCTTCACTTCATTGTCAAAGTGTGAATCCAGGTCAGAAAGAGACCAAAATGGCGAAACTTACGTATCACTTTTTAGCAATGCAGGTATAATGCACACTGAATTATATACCCTACCACGTAAAACACTAATAGTAATCCATTTGAAACTACTTTATTCTGTTGCATCAAATATCTAAATCAAATATATTTGAAACAGATACTATTTGACCATTCTTCTTTGTCACAAAATTAAATATATCTAATCATATCTATCATATATGTAGTCATGTAAGACCTGAGGACAGGTCTTTCCTTGGAGGGGTGGTATGTAATATCCTCACGTATATCAGTTCTATTAATACCTGGGCTTCCGGGGATTCCCCTTTAGCTCAGCTGGTTAAAGAGCTAGACTTGTGTTTATTTCTGTGTGTAATGAGAAGGCTGTGAGTTTGAGACACAGCAGAACCAATCAATAATTTCTCCCTTCCCACTACAATATGCATTATTTTGTCATGTAAACAAGATCAAGAAAAGAGTGAGTTTCAAACACTGGCAATGTATGAAGGAAGAATCCAAACACAATAGTTAGGTGTTAATTATAAGACCTTAAGTGGTACATCATAAAACATTAGCATTGTATTATCAGTATTGGTGTATCATATTAAATTGTATGACATGGCCAAAATATTTATTTGATGTTTATCAGTTGTCAGCTATAAAATAGATTTGAACTTTGCTTGGTGGTCTTAATATAGAGTTCAACTTGGCAGACATACTTAATATGCCCAAAGTGTAAAGGGCTTTTGAAAAGTACAAAAAAAACCAGAATGTCCGAGTGGTTAAGGCATTGGACTTAAGTTCCAATGGACAAATTTCTGCGTGGGTTCGAACCCCACTTCTGGTAGTGTTACTATTAGTTTACAATAAAAAAGTTAACTTTTGTCCATGTCTCAGTTGTCTTTAGATATTAGAATATTAATAAACTGAAAATACAAACACTGCCTCAGCCTACTTTCTATAATCTAACAAACACTTATATACCAGGCATTTGGTACATGTTTAATTCCAATACCCTTACACTTTGTACACCAGACATTATGCGTTACTGCCCCAGTAGCTCAGTCGGTTAGAGCGCGGTACTTATAATCAGTAAATCAGCATCCAGCATGCATATAGTGCTCTAGGCCATGCCTAGGTCGTGAGTTCGAGCCTCACCTGGGGCAAAAGTATTCTTTTGATTTGCATTTTGACAATTGAATCTTACCTTATTCTTCGCAGAGGCAATATCTTCCCCGCATTGGGGAACTAAGTGTGCAAGTTTAACAAAATTAGTTTTCAAAGAGGCAGTGGGAGATGTTCTAGGTCAGTGATCCAAGATAGTGGGTGTGACTGGAAGGAAACTTCTAAGGATGGAAGCTTGATTGAAATAGGTGTTTCTTGAGATGTTTTCTAAAGGATGTAAGAGAGGAACTATTTCTTATGTGGAAAGGAAAATAGTTCCAGAGGGCCAGGGTGTAATGACTAAATGAGATTCTAAACTGTTTGTGCGAGTTGTGTACCTTACAGTCAAAAAGGGAATGTGGAGTTTGAGATTTGAGCTACTACATCAAATGTTTCTGGATGAAGTGTGTGGATGGATTATTGCCTAATGTATGCTGGTGGGTTGTGTTTCAAAAGTTTGTAAGTGATGAGGGGAACTTTAAATTGTGAGCTGCTGAAAATAAAATACAAATTCAAAATGACTGAGTTTTAATCACTGTAGTTATGTACAGTTTTGATATTAACATATACTTAATTCACTGCTGCTACTGTTTCTGAAACAGTATTTTAATGATGTTTTAATTCAGGAAGTGAAAAACAAAAGACACAGTTTTTATCATGGACGAGAAACATGTCATTTGAAGAAGAGAGAAGCAGTTATGGCCGAGTGGTTAAGGCGTTAGACTTGAAATCTAATGGGCTCTGCCCTCGTAGGTTCGAATCCTGCTAACTGCGACACATTTTTGATTTCATTTACAGCAGAAAGAGCTATTTCTCAAGTTTCCCAATTAAACAATGGATTATTATTACTGTGGCACTTACCTTCACTTCATTGTCAAAGTGTGAATCCAGGTCAGAAAGAGATCAAAATGGCAAAACTTAGCTGTCACTATTTAGCAATGCAGGTATCATGCACACTGAATTATATACCCTACCACGTAAAACACTAATAGTAATCCATTTGAAACTACTTTATTCTGTTGCATCAAATGTCTAAATCAAATATATTTGAAACAGATACTACTTGACCATTCTTCTTTGTCACAAAATTAAATATATCTATATGCATTATTTTGTCATGTAAACAAGATCAAGAAAATAGTGAGTTTCAAACACTGGCAATGTATGAAGGAAGAATCCAAACACAATAGTTAGGTGTTAATTATAAGACCTTAAGTGGTACATCATAAAACATTACCATTGCATCATCAGTATTGGTGTATCATATTAAATTGTATGACATGGCCAAAATATTTATTTGATGTTTTTCAGTTGTCAGCTATAAAATAGATTTGAACTTTGCTTGGTGTTCTTTATATAGAGTTCAACTTGGCAGACATATTTAATATGCCCAAAGTGTAAAGGGCTTTTGAAAAGTACAAAAAAACCAGAATGGCCGAGTGGTTAAGGCATTGGACTTAAGTTCCAATGGACAAATGTCTGCGTGGGTTCGAACCCCACTTCTGGTAGTGTTACTATTAGTTTACAATGAAAAAGTTAACTTTTGTCCATGTCTCAGTTGTCTTTAGATATTAGAATATTAATAAACTGAAAATACAAACACTGCCTCAGCCTACTTTCTATAATCTAACATACACTTATATACCAGGCATTTGGTACATGTTTAATTCCAAGACCCTTACACTTTGTACACGAGACATTATGCATTACGGCCCCAGTAGCTCAGTTGGTTAGAGCGCGGTACTTATAATCAGTATATCAGCATCCAGCATCCATATAGTCCTCTAGGCCATGCCGAGGTCGTGATTTCGAGCTTCTCCTGGGGCAAAAGTATTCTTTTGATTTGCATTTTGACAATTGAATCTTACCTTATGCTTTGCAGAGGCAATATCTTCCCCCCATTGGGGAACTAAGTGTGCAAGTTTAACAAAATTAGTTTTCAAAGAGGCAGTGGGAGATGTTCTAGATCAGTGATCCAAGATAGTGGGTGTGACTGGAGGGAAACTTCTAAGGAGGGAAGCTTGATTGAAATAGGTGTTTCTTGAGATGTTTCCTAAAGGATGTAACAGAGGAACTATTTCTTATGTGGAAAGGAAAATAGTTCCAGGGGGCCAGGGTGTAATGACTAAATGAGATTCTAAACTGTTTGTGCGAGTTGTGAACCTTACAGTCAAAAAGGGAATGTGGAGTTTGAGATTTGAGCTACTACATCAAATGTTTCTGGATGAAGTGTATGGATGGATTATTGCCTAATGTATGCTGGTGGGTTGTGTTTCAAAAGTTTGTAAGTGATGAGGGGAACTTTAAATTGTGACCTGCTGAAAATAAAATACAAATTCAAAATGACTGAGTTTTAGTCACTGTAGTTATGTACAGTTTTGATATTAACATATACTTAATTCACTGCTGCTACTGTTTCTGAAACAGTACTTTAATGATGTTTAAATTCAGGAAGTGAAAAACAAAAGACACAGTTTTTATCATGGACGAGAAACATGTCATTTGAAGAAGAGAGAAGCAGTTATGGCCGAGTGGTTGAGGCATTAGACTTGAAATCTAATGGGCTCTGCCCTCGTAGGTTCGAATCCTGCTAACTGCGACACATTTTTGATTTCATTTACAGCAGAAAGAGCTATTTCTCAAGTTTCCCAATTAAACAATGGATTATTATTACTGTAGCACTTACATTCACTTCATTGTCAAAGTGTGAATCCAGGTCAGAAAGAGATCAAAATGGCAAAACTTAGGTATCACTATTTAGCAATGCAGGTATCATGCACACTGAATTATATACCCTACCACGTAAAACACTAATAGTAATCCATTTGAAACTACTTTATTCTGTTGCATCAAATGTCTAAATCAAATATATTTGAAACAGATACTACTTGACCATTCTTCTTTGTCACAAAATTAAATATATATATATGCATTATTTTCTCATGTAAACAAGATCAAGAAAATAGTGAGTTTCAAACACTGGCAATGTATGAAGGAAGAATCCAAACACAATAGTTAGGTGTTAATTATAAGACCTTAAGCGGTACATCATAAAATATTAGCATTGCATCATCAGTATTGGTGTATCATATTAAATTGTATGACATGGCCAAAATATTTATTTGATGTTTATCAGTTGTCAGCTATAAAATAGATTTGAACTTTGCTTGGTGGTCTTAATATAGAGTTCAACTTGGCAGACATACTTAATATGCCCAAAGTGTAAAGGGCTTTTGAAAAGTACAAAAAAACCAGAATGGCCGAGTGCTTAAGGCGTTGGACTTAAGTTCCAATGGACAAATGTCCGCGTGGGTTCGAACCCCACTTATGGTAGTGTTACTATTAGTTTACAATGAAAAAGTTAACTTTTGTCCATCTCTTAGTTGTCTTTAGATATTAGAATATTAATAAACTGAAAATACAAACACTTCCTCAGCCTACTTTCTATAATCTGACATACACTTATATACCAGGCATTTGGTACATGTTTAATTCCAATACCCTTACACTTTGTACACCAGACATTATGCGTTACTGCCCCAGTAGCTCAGTCGGTTAGAGCGTGGTACTTATAATCAGTATATCACCATCCAGCATGCATATAGTGCTCTAGGCCATGCTGAGGTCGTGAGTTCGAGCCTCACCTGGGGCAAAAGTATTCTTTTGATTTGCATTTTGACAATTGAATCTTACCTTATGCTTTGCAGAGGCAATATCTTCCCCCCATTGGGGAACTAAGTGTGCAAGTTTAACAAAATTAGTTTTCAAAGAGGCAGTGGGAGATGTTCTAGGTCAGTGATCCAAGATAGTGGGTGTGACTGGAAGGAAACTTCTAAGGAGGGAAGCTTGATTGAAATAGGTGTTTCTTGAGATGTTTCCTAAAGGATGTAACAGAGGAACTATTTCTTATGTGGAAAGGAAAATAGTTCCAGAGGGCCAGGGTGTAATGACTAAATGAGATTCTAAACTGTTTGTGCGAGTTGTGAACCTTACAGTCAAAAAGGGAATGTGGAGTTTGAGATTTGAGCTACTACATCAAATGTTTCTGGATGAAGTGTATGGATGGATTATTGCCTAATGTATGCTGGTGGGTTGTGTTTCAAAAGTTTGTAAGTGATGAGGGGAACTTTAAATTGTGAGCTGCTGAAAATAAAATACAAATTCAAAATGACTAAGTTTTAGTCACTGTAGTTATGTACAGTTTTGATATTAACATATACTTAATTCACTGCTGCTACTGTTTCTGAAACAGTACTTTAATGATGTTTAAATTCAGGAAGTGAAAAACAAAAGACACAGTTTTTATCATGGACGAGAAACATGTCATTTGAAGAAGAGAGAAGCAGTTATGGCCGAGTGGTTAAGGCGTTAGACTTGAAATCTAATGGGCTCTGCCCTCGTAGGTTCGAATCCTGCTAACTGCGACACATTTTTGATTTCATTTACAGCAGAAAGAGCTATTTCTCAAGTTTCCCAATTAAACAATGGATTATTATTACTGTAGCACTTACATTCACTTCATTGTCAAAGTGTGAATCCAGGTCAGAAAGAGATCAAAATGGCAAAACTTAGGTATCACTATTTAGCAATGCAGGTATCATGCACACTGAATTATATACCCTACCACGTAAAACACTAATAGTAATCCATTTGAAACTACTTTATTCTGTTGCATCAAATGTCTAAATCAAATATATTTGAAACAGATACTACTTGACCATTCTTCTTTGTCACAAAATTAAATATATCTATATGCATTATTTTCTCATGTAAACAAGATCAAGAAAATAGTGAGTTTCAAACACTGGCAATGTATGAAGGAAGAATCCAAACACAATAGTTAGGTGTTAATTATAAGACCTTAAGTGGTACATCATAAAACATTAGCATTGTATTATCAGTATTGGTGTATCATATTAAATTGTATGACATGGCCAAAATATTTATTTGATGTTTATCAGTTGTCAGCTATAAAATAGATTTGAACTTTGCTTGGTGGTCTTAATGTAGAGTTCAACTTGGCAGAGATACTTAATATGCCCAAAGTGTAAAGGGCTTTTGAAAAGTACAAAAAAAACCAGAATGTCCGAGTGGTTAATTTGTTTATTTGGGGTTTTACGTCGCTTTCAACACTGTACAGGTCATATCACGACGGGTAGTTGGAAGGGCAGAGGAAACCAGTACATAGAGTTCGCTAGGGTTCTGCACTGTAAACTGCCAACCAACGGCAAGCAACTACCAGCTTTCCCACTTACGGCCATGACGGTGATCGAACCCCGGCTGCAGAGGTGGGAGGCGAGAGTGTTACCACTCTGCCACCGTGGCCCCTCCGAGTGGTTAAGGCATTGGACTTAAGTTCCAATGGACAAATTTCTGCGTGGGTTCGAACCCCACTTCTGGTAATGTTACTATTAGTTTACAATAAAAAAGTTAACTTTTGTCCATGTCTCAGTTGTCTTTAGATATTAGAATATTAATAAACTGAAAATACAAACACTGCCTCAGCCTACTTTCTATAATCTAACAAACACTTATATACCAGGCATTTGGTACATGTTTAATTCCAATACCCTTACACTTTGTACACCAGACATTATGCGTTACTGCCCCAGTAGCTCAGTCGGTTAGAGCGCGGTACTTATAATCAGTAAATCAGCATCCAGCATGCATATAGTGCTCTAGGCCATGCCGAGGTCGTGAGTTCGAGCCTCACCTGGGGCAAAAGTATTCTTTTGATTTGCATTTTGACAATTGAATCTTACCTTATTCTTCGCAGAGGCAATATCTTCCCCGCATTGGGGAACTAAGTGTGCAAGTTTAATAAAATTAGTTTTCAAAGAGGCAGTTCTAGGGAGATGTTCTAGGTCAGTGATCCAAGATAGTGGGTGTGACTGGAAGGAAACTTCTAAGGAGGGAAGCTTGATTGAAATAGGTGTTTCTTGAGATGTTTTCTAAAGGATGTAACAGAGGAACTATTTCTTATGTGGAAAGGAAAATAGTTCCAGAGGGCCAGGGTGTAATGACTAAATGAGATTCTAAACTGTTTGTGCGAGTTGTGTACCTTACAGTCAAAAAGGGAATGTGGAGTTTGAGATTTGAGCTACTACATCAAATGTTTCTGGATGAAGTGTATGGATGGATTATTGCCTAATGTATGCTGGTGGGTTGTGTTTCAAAAGTTTGTAAGTGATGAGGGGAACTTTAAATTGTGAGCTGCTGAAAATAAAATACAAATTCAAAATGACTGAGTTTTAGTCACTGTAGTTATGTACAGTTTTGATATTAATATATACTTAATTCACTGCTGCTACTGTTTCTGAAACAGTATTTTAATGATGTTTAAATTCAGGAAGTGAAAAACAAAAGACACAGTTTTTATCATGGACGAGAAACATGTCATTTGAAGAAGAGAGAAGCAGTTATGGCCGAGTGGTTAAGGCGTTAGACTTGAAATCTAATGGGCTCTGCCCTCGTAGGTTCGAATCCTGCTAACTGCGACACATTTTTGATTTCATTTACAGCAGAAAGAGCTATTTCTCAAGTTTCCCAATTAAACAATGGATTATTATTACTGTGGCACTTACCTTCACTTCATTGTCAAAGTGTGAATCCAGGTCAGAAAGAGATCAAAATGGCAAAACTTAGGTGTCACTATTTAGCAATGCAGGTATCATGCACACTGAATTATATACCCTACCACGTAAAACACTAATAGTAATCCATTTGAAACTACTTTATTCTGTTGCATCAAATGTCTAAATCAAATATATTTGAAACAGATACTACTTGACCATTCTTCTTTGTCACAAAATTAAATATATCTATATGCATTATTTTGTCATGTAAACAAGATCAAGAAAATAGTGAGTTTCAAACACTGGCAATGTATGAAGGAAGAATCCAAACACAATAGTTAGGTGTTAATTATAAGACCTTAAGCAGTACATCATAAAATATTAGCATTGCATCATCAGTATTGGTGTATCATATTAAATTGTATGACATGGCCAAAATATTTATTTGATGTTTATCAGTTGTCAGCTATAAAATAGATTTGAACTTTGCTTGGTGGTCTTAATATAGAGTTCAACTTGGCAGACATACTTAATATGCCCAAAGTGTAAAGGGCTTTTGAAAAGTACAAAAAAACCAGAATGGCCGAGTGCTTAAGGCGTTGGACTTAAGTTCCAATGGACAAATGTCCGCGTGGGTTCGAACCCCCACTTCTGGTAATGTTACTATTAGTTTACAATGAAAAAGTTAACTTTTGTCCATGTCTCAGTTGTCTTTAGATATTAGAATATTAATAAACTGAAAATACAAACACTGCCTCAGCCTACTTTCTATAATCTGACATACACTTATATACCAGGCATTTGGTACATGTTTAATTCCAATACCCTTACACTTTGTACACCAGACATTATGCGTTACTGCCCCAGTAGCTCAGTCGGTTAGAGCGCGGTACTTATAATCAGTATATCACCATCGAGCATGCATATAGTGCTCTAGACCATGCCGAGGTCGTGCGTTCGAGCCTAACCTGGGGCAAAAGTATTCTTTTGATTTGCATTTTGACAATTGAATCTTACCTTATGCTTTGCAGAGGCAATATCTTCCCCCAATTGGGGAACTAAGTGTGCAAGTTTAACAAAATTAGTTTTCAAAGAGGCAGTGGGAGATGTTCTAGGTCAGTGATCCAAGATAGTGGGTGTGACTGGAGGGAAACTTCTAAGGAGGGAAGCTTGATTGAAATAGGTGTTTCTTGAGATGTTTCCTAAAGGATGTAACAGAGGAACTATTTCTTATGTGGAAAGGAAAATAGTTCCAGAGGGCCAGGGTGTAATGACTAAATGAGATTCTAAACTGTTTGTGCGAGTTGTGAACCTTACAGTCAAAAAGGGAATGTGGAGTTTGAGATTTGAGTTACTACATCAAATGTTTCTGGATGAAGTGTGTGGATGGATTATTGCCTAATGTATGCTGGTGGGTTGTGTTTCAAAAGTTTGTAAGTGATGAGGGGAACTTTAAATTGTGACCTGCTGAAAATAAAATACAAATTCAAAATGACTGAGTTTTAGTCACTGTAGTTATGTACAGTTTTGATATTAACATATACTTAATTCACTGCTGCTACTGTTTCTAAAACAGTACTTTAATGATGTTTAAATTCAGGAAGTGAAAAACAAAAGACACAGTTTTTATCATAGACGAGAAACATGTCATTTGAAGAAGAGAGAAGCAGTTATGGCCGAGTGGTTAAGGCGTTAGACTTGAAATCTAATGGGCTCTGCCCTCGTAGGTTCGAATCCTGCTAACTGCGACACATTTTTGATTTCATTTACAGCAGAAAGAGCTATTTCTCAAGTTTCCCAATTAAACAATGGATTATTATTACTGTGGCACTTACCTTCACTTCATTGTCAAAGTGTGAATCCAGGTCAGAAAGAGATCAAAATGGCAAATCTTAGGTGTCACTATTTAGCAATGCAGGTATCATGCACACTGAATTATATACCCTACCACGTAAAACACTAATAGTAATCCATTTGAAACTACTTTATTCTGTTGCATCAAATGTCTAAATCAAATATATTTGAAACAGATACTACTTGACCATTCTTCTTTGTCACAAAATTAAATATATCTATATGCATTATTTTGTCATGTAAACAAGATCAAGAAAATAGTGAGTTTCAAACACTGGCAATGTATGAAGGAAGAATCCAAACACAATAGTTAGGTGTTAATTATAAGACCTTAAGCAGTACATCATAAAATATTAGCATTGCATCATCAGTATTGGTGTATCATATTAAATTGTATGACATGGCCAAAATATTTATTTGATGTTTATCAGTTGTCAGCTATAAAATAGATTTGAACTTTGCTTGGTGGTCTTAATATAGAGTTCAACTTGGCAGACATACTTAATATGCCCAAAGTGTAAAGGGCTTTTGAAAAGTACAAAAAAACCAGAATGGCCGAGTGCTTAAGGCGTTGGACTTAAGTTCCAATGGACAAATGTCCGCGTGGGTTCGAACCCCCACTTCTGGTAATGTTACTATTAGTTTACAATGAAAAAGTTAACTTTTGTCCATGTCTCAGTTGTCTTTAGATATTAGAATATTAATAAACTGAAAATACAAACACTGCCTCAGCCTACTTTCTATAATCTGACATACACTTATATACCAGGCATTTGGTACATGTTTAATTCCAATACCCTTACACTTTGTACACCAGACATTATGCGTTACTGCCCCAGTAGCTCAGTCGGTTAGAGCGCGGTACTTATAATCAGTATATCACCATCGAGCATGCATATAGTGCTCTAGACCATGCCGAGGTCGTGCGTTCGAGCCTAACCTGGGGCAAAAGTATTCTTTTGATTTGCATTTTGACAATTGAATCTTACCTTATGCTTTGCAGAGGCAATATCTTCCCCCAATTGGGGAACTAAGTGTGCAAGTTTAACAAAATTAGTTTTCAAAGAGGCAGTGGGAGATGTTCTAGGTCAGTGATCCAAGATAGTGGGTGTGACTGGAGGGAAACTTCTAAGGAGGGAAGCTTGATTGAAATAGGTGTTTCTTGAGATGTTTCCTAAAGGATGTAACAGAGGAACTATTTCTTATGTGGAAAGGAAAATAGTTCCAGAGGGCCAGGGTGTAATGACTAAATGAGATTCTAAACTGTTTGTGCGAGTTGTGAACCTTACAGTCAAAAAGGGAATGTGGAGTTTGAGATTTGAGTTACTACATCAAATGTTTCTGGATGAAGTGTGTGGATGGATTATTGCCTAATGTATGCTGGTGGGTTGTGTTTCAAAAGTTTGTAAGTGATGAGGGGAACTTTAAATTGTGACCTGCTGAAAATAAAATACAAATTCAAAATGACTGAGTTTTAGTCACTGTAGTTATGTACAGTTTTGATATTAACATATACTTAATTCACTGCTGCTACTGTTTCTAAAACAGTACTTTAATGATGTTTAAATTCAGGAAGTGAAAAACAAAAGACACAGTTTTTATCATAGACGAGAAACATGTCATTTGAAGAAGAGAGAAGCAGTTATGGCCGAGTGGTTAAGGCGTTAGACTTGAAATCTAATGGGCTCTGCCCTCGTAGGTTCGAATCCTGCTAACTGCGACACATTTTTGATTTCATTTACAGCAGAAAGAGCTATTTCTCAAGTTTCCCAATTAAACAATGGATTATTATTACTGTGGCACTTACCTTCACTTCATTGTCAAAGTGTGAATCCAGGTCAGAAAGAGATCAAAATGGCAAATCTTAGGTGTCACTATTTAGCAATGCAGGTATCATGCACACTGAATTATATACCCTACCACGTAAAACACTAATAGTAATCCATTTGAAACTACTTTATTCTGTTGCATCAAATGTCTAAATCAAATATATTTGAAACAGATACTACTTGACCATTCTTCTTTGTCACAAAATTAAATATATCTATATGCATTATTTTGTCATGTAAACAAGATCAAGAAAATAGTGAGTTTCAAACACTGGCAATGTATGAAGGAAGAATCCAAACACAATAGTTAGGTGTTAATTATAAGACCTTAAGCAGTACATCATAAAATATTAGCATTGCATCATCAGTATTGGTGTATCATATTAAATTGTATGACATGGCCAAAATATTTATTTGATGTTTATCAGTTGTCAGCTATAAAATAGATTTGAACTTTGCTTGGTGGTCTTAATATAGAGTTCAACTTGGCAGACATACTTAATATGCCCAAAGTGTAAAGGGCTTTTGAAAAGTACAAAAAAACCAGAATGGCCGAGTGCTTAAGGCGTTGGACTTAAGTTCCAATGGACAAATGTCCGCGTGGGTTCGAACCCCCACTTCTGGTAATGTTACTATTAGTTTACAATGAAAAAGTTAACTTTTGTCCATGTCTCAGTTGTCTTTAGATATTAGAATATTAATAAACTGAAAATACAAACACTGCCTCAGCCTACTTTCTATAATCTGACATACACTTATATACCAGGCATTTGGTACATGTTTAATTCCAATACCCTTACACTTTGTACACCAGACATTATGCGTTACTGCCCCAGTAGCTCAGTCGGTTAGAGCGCGGTACTTATAATCAGTATATCACCATCGAGCATGCATATAGTGCTCTAGACCATGCCGAGGTCGTGCGTTCGAGCCTAACCTGGGGCAAAAGTATTCTTTTGATTTGCATTTTGACAATTGAATCTTACCTTATGCTTTGCAGAGGCAATATCTTCCCCCAATTGGGGAACTAAGTGTGCAAGTTTAACAAAATTAGTTTTCAAAGAGGCAGTGGGAGATGTTCTAGGTCAGTGATCCAAGATAGTGGGTGTGACTGGAGGGAAACTTCTAAGGAGGGAAGCTTGATTGAAATAGGTGTTTCTTGAGATGTTTCCTAAAGGATGTAACAGAGGAACTATTTCTTATGTGGAAAGGAAAATAGTTCCAGAGGGCCAGGGTGTAATGACTAAATGAGATTCTAAACTGTTTGTGCGAGTTGTGAACCTTACAGTCAAAAAGGGAATGTGGAGTTTGAGATTTGAGTTACTACATCAAATGTTTCTGGATGAAGTGTGTGGATGGATTATTGCCTAATGTATGCTGGTGGGTTGTGTTTCAAAAGTTTGTAAGTGATGAGGGGAACTTTAAATTGTGACCTGCTGAAAATAAAATACAAATTCAAAATGACTGAGTTTTAGTCACTGTAGTTATGTACAGTTTTGATATTAACATATACTTAATTCACTGCTGCTACTGTTTCTAAAACAGTACTTTAATGATGTTTAAATTCAGGAAGTGAAAAACAAAAGACACAGTTTTTATCATAGACGAGAAACATGTCATTTGAAGAAGAGAGAAGCAGTTATGGCCGAGTGGTTAAGGCGTTAGACTTGAAATCTAATGGGCTCTGCCCTCGTAGGTTCGAATCCTGCTAACTGCGACACATTTTTGATTTCATTTACAGCAGAAAGAGCTATTTCTCAAGTTTCCCAATTAAACAATGGATTATTATTACTGTGGCACTTACCTTCACTTCATTGTCAAAGTGTGAATCCAGGTCAGAAAGAGATCAAAATGGCAAATCTTAGGTGTCACTATTTAGCAATGCAGGTATCATGCACACTGAATTATATACCCTACCACGTAAAACACTAATAGTAATCCATTTGAAACTACTTTATTCTGTTGCATCAAATGTCTAAATCAAATATATTTGAAACAGATACTACTTGACCATTCTTCTTTGTCACAAAATTAAATATATCTATATGCATTATTTTGTCATGTAAACAAGATCAAGAAAATAGTGAGTTTCAAACACTGGCAATGTATGAAGGAAGAATCCAAACACAATAGTTAGGTGTTAATTATAAGACCTTAAGTGGTACATCATAAAACATTAGCATTGTATTATCAGTATTGGTGTATCATATTAAATTGTATGACATGGCCAAAATATTTATTTGATGTTTATCAGTTGTCAGCTATAAAATAGATTTGAACTTTGCTTGGTGGTCTTAATGTAGAGTTCAACTTGGCAGAGATACTTAATATGCCCAAAGTGTAAAGGGCTTTTGAAAAGTACAAAAAAAACCAGAATGTCCGAGTGGTTAAGGCATTGGACTTAAGTTCCAATGGACAAATTTCTGCGTGGGTTCGAACCCCACTTCTGGTAATGTTACTATTAGTTTACAATAAAAAAGTTAACTTTTGTCCATGTCTCAGTTGTCTTTAGATATTAGAATATTAATAAACTGAAAATACAAACACTGCCTCAGCCTACTTTCTATAATCTAACAAACACTTATATACCAGGCATTTGGTACATGTTTAATTCCAATACCCTTACACTTTGTACACCAGACATTATGCGTTACTGCCCCAGTAGCTCAGTCGGTTAGAGCGCGGTACTTATAATCAGTAAATCAGCATCCAGCATGCATATAGTGCTCTAGGCCATGCCGAGGTCGTGAGTTCGAGCCTCACCTGGGGCAAAAGTATTCTTTTGATTTGCATTTTGACAATTGAATCTTACCTTATTCTTCGCAGAGGCAATATCTTCCCCGCATTGGGGAACTAAGTGTGCAAGTTTAATAAAATTAGTTTTCAAAGAGGCAGTGGGAGATGTTCTAGGTCAGTGATCCAAGATAGTGGGTGTGACTGGAAGGAAACTTCTAAGGAGGGAAGCTTGATTGAAATAGGTGTTTCTTGAGATGTTTTCTAAAGGATGTAACAGAGGAACTATTTCTTATGTGGAAAGGAAAATAGTTCCAGAGGGCCAGGGTGTAATGACTAAATGAGATTCTAAACTGTTTGTGCGAGTTGTGTACCTTACAGTCAAAAAGGGAATGTGGAGTTTGAGATTTGAGCTACTACATCAAATGTTTCTGGATGAAGTGTATGGATGGATTATTGCCTAATGTATGCTGGTGGGTTGTGTTTCAAAAGTTTGTAAGTGATGAGGGGAACTTTAAATTGTGAGCTGCTGAAAATAAAATACAAATTCAAAATGACTGAGTTTTAGTCACTGTAGTTATGTACAGTTTTGATATTAATATATACTTAATTCACTGCTGCTACTGTTTCTGAAACAGTATTTTAATGATGTTTAAATTCAGGAAGTGAAAAACAAAAGACACAGTTTTTATCATGGACGAGAAACATGTCATTTGAAGAAGAGAGAAGCAGTTATGGCCGAGTGGTTAAGGCGTTAGACTTGAAATCTAATGGGCTCTGCCCTCGTAGGTTCGAATCCTGCTAACTGCGACACATTTTTGATTTCATTTACAGCAGAAAGAGCTATTTCTCAAGTTTCCCAATTAAACAATGGATTATTATTACTGTGGCACTTACCTTCACTTCATTGTCAAAGTGTGAATCCAGGTCAGAAAGAGATCAAAATGGCAAAACTTAGGTGTCACTATTTAGCAATGCAGGTATCATGCACACTGAATTATATACCCTACCACGTAAAACACTAATAGTAATCCATTTGAAACTACTTTATTCTGTTGCATCAAATGTCTAAATCAAATATATTTGAAACAGATACTACTTGACCATTCTTCTTTGTCACAAAATTAAATATATCTATATGCATTATTTTGTCATGTAAACAAGATCAAGAAAATAGTGAGTTTCAAACACTGGCAATGTATGAAGGAAGAATCCAAACACAATAGTTAGGTGTTAATTATAAGACCTTAAGCAGTACATCATAAAATATTAGCATTGCATCATCAGTATTGGTGTATCATATTAAATTGTATGACATGGCCAAAATATTTATTTGATGTTTATCAGTTGTCAGCTATAAAATAGATTTGAACTTTGCTTGGTGGTCTTAATATAGAGTTCAACTTGGCAGACATACTTAATATGCCCAAAGTGTAAAGGGCTTTTGAAAAGTACAAAAAAACCAGAATGGCCGAGTGCTTAAGGCGTTGGACTTAAGTTCCAATGGACAAATGTCCGCGTGGGTTCGAACCCCCACTTCTGGTAATGTTACTATTAGTTTACAATGAAAAAGTTAACTTTTGTCCATGTCTCAGTTGTCTTTAGATATTAGAATATTAATAAACTGAAAATACAAACACTGCCTCAGCCTACTTTCTATAATCTGACATACACTTATATACCAGGCATTTGGTACATGTTTAATTCCAATACCCTTACACTTTGTACACCAGACATTATGCGTTACTGCCCCAGTAGCTCAGTCGGTTAGAGCGCGGTACTTATAATCAGTATATCACCATCGAGCATGCATATAGTGCTCTAGACCATGCCGAGGTCGTGCGTTCGAGCCTAACCTGGGGCAAAAGTATTCTTTTGATTTGCATTTTGACAATTGAATCTTACCTTATGCTTTGCAGAGGCAATATCTTCCCCCAATTGGGGAACTAAGTGTGCAAGTTTAACAAAATTAGTTTTCAAAGAGGCAGTGGGAGATGTTCTAGGTCAGTGATCCAAGATAGTGGGTGTGACTGGAGGGAAACTTCTAAGGAGGGAAGCTTGATTGAAATAGGTGTTTCTTGAGATGTTTCCTAAAGGATGTAACAGAGGAACTATTTCTTATGTGGAAAGGAAAATAGTTCCAGAGGGCCAGGGTGTAATGACTAAATGAGATTCTAAACTGTTTGTGCGAGTTGTGAACCTTACAGTCAAAAAGGGAATGTGGAGTTTGAGATTTGAGTTACTACATCAAATGTTTCTGGATGAAGTGTGTGGATGGATTATTGCCTAATGTATGCTGGTGGGTTGTGTTTCAAAAGTTTGTAAGTGATGAGGGGAACTTTAAATTGTGACCTGCTGAAAATAAAATACAAATTCAAAATGACTGAGTTTTAGTCACTGTAGTTATGTACAGTTTTGATATTAACATATACTTAATTCACTGCTGCTACTGTTTCTAAAACAGTACTTTAATGATGTTTAAATTCAGGAAGTGAAAAACAAAAGACACAGTTTTTATCATAGACGAGAAACATGTCATTTGAAGAAGAGAGAAGCAGTTATGGCCGAGTGGTTAAGGCGTTAGACTTGAAATCTAATGGGCTCTGCCCTCGTAGGTTCGAATCCTGCTAACTGCGACACATTTTTGATTTCATTTACAGCAGAAAGAGCTATTTCTCAAGTTTCCCAATTAAACAATGGATTATTATTACTGTGGCACTTACCTTCACTTCATTGTCAAAGTGTGAATCCAGGTCAGAAAGAGATCAAAATGGCAAATCTTAGGTGTCACTATTTAGCAATGCAGGTATCATGCACACTGAATTATATACCCTACCACGTAAAACACTAATAGTAATCCATTTGAAACTACTTTATTCTGTTGCATCAAATGTCTAAATCAAATATATTTGAAACAGATACTACTTGACCATTCTTCTTTGTCACAAAATTAAATATATCTATATGCATTATTTTGTCATGTAAACAAGATCAAGAAAATAGTGAGTTTCAAACACTGGCAATGTATGAAGGAAGAATCCAAACACAATAGTTAGGTGTTAATTATAAGACCTTAAGCAGTACATCATAAAATATTAGCATTGCATCATCAGTATTGGTGTATCATATTAAATTGTATGACATGGCCAAAATATTTATTTGATGTTTATCAGTTGTCAGCTATAAAATAGATTTGAACTTTGCTTGGTGGTCTTAATATAGAGTTCAACTTGGCAGACATACTTAATATGCCCAAAGTGTAAAGGGCTTTTGAAAAGTACAAAAAAACCAGAATGGCCGAGTGCTTAAGGCGTTGGACTTAAGTTCCAATGGACAAATGTCCGCGTGGGTTCGAACCCCCACTTCTGGTAATGTTACTATTAGTTTACAATGAAAAAGTTAACTTTTGTCCATGTCTCAGTTGTCTTTAGATATTAGAATATTAATAAACTGAAAATACAAACACTGCCTCAGCCTACTTTCTATAATCTGACATACACTTATATACCAGGCATTTGGTACATGTTTAATTCCAATACCCTTACACTTTGTACACCAGACATTATGCGTTACTGCCCCAGTAGCTCAGTCGGTTAGAGCGCGGTACTTATAATCAGTATATCACCATCGAGCATGCATATAGTGCTCTAGACCATGCCGAGGTCGTGCGTTCGAGCCTAACCTGGGGCAAAAGTATTCTTTTGATTTGCATTTTGACAATTGAATCTTACCTTATGCTTTGCAGAGGCAATATCTTCCCCCAATTGGGGAACTAAGTGTGCAAGTTTAACAAAATTAGTTTTCAAAGAGGCAGTGGGAGATGTTCTAGGTCAGTGATCCAAGATAGTGGGTGTGACTGGAGGGAAACTTCTAAGGAGGGAAGCTTGATTGAAATAGGTGTTTCTTGAGATGTTTCCTAAAGGATGTAACAGAGGAACTATTTCTTATGTGGAAAGGAAAATAGTTCCAGAGGGCCAGGGTGTAATGACTAAATGAGATTCTAAACTGTTTGTGCGAGTTGTGAACCTTACAGTCAAAAAGGGAATGTGGAGTTTGAGATTTGAGTTACTACATCAAATGTTTCTGGATGAAGTGTGTGGATGGATTATTGCCTAATGTATGCTGGTGGGTTGTGTTTCAAAAGTTTGTAAGTGATGAGGGGAACTTTAAATTGTGACCTGCTGAAAATAAAATACAAATTCAAAATGACTGAGTTTTAGTCACTGTAGTTATGTACAGTTTTGATATTAACATATACTTAATTCACTGCTGCTACTGTTTCTAAAACAGTACTTTAATGATGTTTAAATTCAGGAAGTGAAAAACAAAAGACACAGTTTTTATCATAGACGAGAAACATGTCATTTGAAGAAGAGAGAAGCAGTTATGGCCGAGTGGTTAAGGCGTTAGACTTGAAATCTAATGGGCTCTGCCCTCGTAGGTTCGAATCCTGCTAACTGCGACACATTTTTGATTTCATTTACAGCAGAAAGAGCTATTTCTCAAGTTTCCCAATTAAACAATGGATTATTATTACTGTGGCACTTACCTTCACTTCATTGTCAAAGTGTGAATCCAGGTCAGAAAGAGATCAAAATGGCAAATCTTAGGTGTCACTATTTAGCAATGCAGGTATCATGCACACTGAATTATATACCCTACCACGTAAAACACTAATAGTAATCCATTTGAAACTACTTTATTCTGTTGCATCAAATGTCTAAATCAAATATATTTGAAACAGATACTACTTGACCATTCTTCTTTGTCACAAAATTAAATATATCTATATGCATTATTTTGTCATGTAAACAAGATCAAGAAAATAGTGAGTTTCAAACACTGGCAATGTATGAAGGAAGAATCCAAACACAATAGTTAGGTGTTAATTATAAGACCTTAAGCAGTACATCATAAAATATTAGCATTGCATCATCAGTATTGGTGTATCATATTAAATTGTATGACATGGCCAAAATATTTATTTGATGTTTATCAGTTGTCAGCTATAAAATAGATTTGAACTTTGCTTGGTGGTCTTAATATAGAGTTCAACTTGGCAGACATACTTAATATGCCCAAAGTGTAAAGGGCTTTTGAAAAGTACAAAAAAACCAGAATGGCCGAGTGCTTAAGGCGTTGGACTTAAGTTCCAATGGACAAATGTCCGCGTGGGTTCGAACCCCCACTTCTGGTAATGTTACTATTAGTTTACAATGAAAAAGTTAACTTTTGTCCATGTCTCAGTTGTCTTTAGATATTAGAATATTAATAAACTGAAAATACAAACACTGCCTCAGCCTACTTTCTATAATCTGACATACACTTATATACCAGGCATTTGGTACATGTTTAATTCCAATACCCTTACACTTTGTACACCAGACATTATGCGTTACTGCCCCAGTAGCTCAGTCGGTTAGAGCGCGGTACTTATAATCAGTATATCACCATCGAGCATGCATATAGTGCTCTAGACCATGCCGAGGTCGTGCGTTCGAGCCTAACCTGGGGCAAAAGTATTCTTTTGATTTGCATTTTGACAATTGAATCTTACCTTATGCTTTGCAGAGGCAATATCTTCCCCCAATTGGGGAACTAAGTGTGCAAGTTTAACAAAATTAGTTTTCAAAGAGGCAGTGGGAGATGTTCTAGGTCAGTGATCCAAGATAGTGGGTGTGACTGGAGGGAAACTTCTAAGGAGGGAAGCTTGATTGAAATAGGTGTTTCTTGAGATGTTTCCTAAAGGATGTAACAGAGGAACTATTTCTTATGTGGAAAGGAAAATAGTTCCAGAGGGCCAGGGTGTAATGACTAAATGAGATTCTAAACTGTTTGTGCGAGTTGTGAACCTTACAGTCAAAAAGGGAATGTGGAGTTTGAGATTTGAGTTACTACATCAAATGTTTCTGGATGAAGTGTGTGGATGGATTATTGCCTAATGTATGCTGGTGGGTTGTGTTTCAAAAGTTTGTAAGTGATGAGGGGAACTTTAAATTGTGACCTGCTGAAAATAAAATACAAATTCAAAATGACTGAGTTTTAGTCACTGTAGTTATGTACAGTTTTGATATTAACATATACTTAATTCACTGCTGCTACTGTTTCTAAAACAGTACTTTAATGATGTTTAAATTCAGGAAGTGAAAAACAAAAGACACAGTTTTTATCATGGACGAGAAACATGTCATTTGAAGAAGAGAGAAGCAGTTATGGCCGAGTGGTTAAGGCGTTAGACTTGAAATCTAATGGGCTCTGCCCTCGTAGGTTCGAATCCTGCTAACTGCGACACATTTTTGATTTCATTTACAGCAGAAAGAGCTATTTCTCAAGTTTCCCAATTAAACAATGGATTATTATTACTGTAGCACTTACATTCACTTCATTGTCAATGTGTGAATCCAGGTCAGAAAGAGATCAAAATGGCAAAACTTAGGTATCACTATTTAGCAATGCAGGTATCATGCACACTGAATTATATACCCTACCATGTAAAACACTAATAGTAATCCATTTGAAACTACTTTATTCTGTTGCATCAAATGTCTAAATCAAATATATTTGAAACAGATACTACTTGACCATTCTTCTTTGTCACAAAATTAAATATATCTATATGCATTATTTTGTCATGTAAACAAGATCAAGAAAATAGTGAGTTTCAAACACTGGCAATGTATGAAGGAAGAATCCAAACACAATAGTTAGGTGTTAATTATAAGACCTTAAGCGGTACATCATAAAATATTAGCATTGCATCATCAGTATTGGTGTATCATATTAAATTGTATGACATGGCCAAAATATTTATTTGATGTTTATCAGTTGTCAGCTATAAAATAGATTTGAACTTTGCTTGGTGGTCTTAATATAGAGTTCAACTTGGCAGACATACTTAATATGCCCAAAGTGTAAAGGGCTTTTGAAAAGTACAAAAAAACCAGAATGGCCGAGTGCTTAAGGCGTTGGACTTAAGTTCCAATGGACAAATGTCCGCGTGGGTTCGAACCCCCACTTCTGGTAATGTTACTATTAGTTTACAATGAAAAAGTTAACTTTTGTCCATGTCTCAGTTGTCTTTAGATATTAGAATATTAATAAACTGAAAATACAAACACTGCCTCAGCCTACTTTCTATAATCTGACATACACTTATATACCAGGCATTTGGTACATGTTTAATTCCAATACCCTTACACTTTGTACACCAGACATTATGCGTTACTGCCCCAGTAGCTCAGTCGGTTAGAGCGCGGTACTTATAATCAGTATATCACCATCGAGCATGCATATAGTGCTCTAGACCATGCCGAGGTCGTGCGTTCGAGCCTAACCTGGGGCAAAAGTTTTCTTTTGATTTGCATTTTGACAATTGAATCTTACCTTATGCTTTGCAGAGGCAATATCTTCCCCCCATTGGGGAACTAAGTGTGCAAGTTTAACAAAATTAGTTTTCAAAGAGGCAGTGGGAGATGTTCTAGGTCAGTGATCCAAGATAGTGGGTGTGACTGGAGGGAAACTTCTAAGGAGGGAAGCTTGATTGAAATAGGTGTTTCTTGAGATGTTTCCTAAAGGATGTAACAGAGGAACTATTTCTTATGTGGAAAGGAAAATAGTTCCAGAGGGCCAGGGTGTAATGACTAAATGAGATTCTAAACTGTTTGTTCGAGTTGTGAACCTTACAGTCAAAAAGGGAATGTGGAGTTTGAGATTTGAGTTACTACATCAAATGTTCTGGATGAAGTGTGTGGATGGATTATTGCCTAATGTATGCTGGTGGGTTGTGTTTCAAAAGTTTGTAAGTGATGAGGGGAACTTTAAATTGTGACCTGCTGAAAATAAAATACAAATTCAAAATGACTAAGTTTTAGTCACTGTAGTTATGTACAGTTTTGATATTAACATATACTTAATTCACTGCTGCTACTGTTTCTAAAACAGTACTTTAATGATGTTTAAATTCAGGAAGTGAAAAACAAAAGACACAGTTTTTATCATGGACGAGAAACATGTCATTTGAAGAAGAGAGAAGAAGTTATGGCCGAGTGGTTAAGGCGTTAGACTTGAAATCTAATGGGCTCTGCCCTCGTAGGTTCGAATCCTGCTAACTGCGACACATTTTTGATTTCATTTACAGCAGAAAGAGCTATTTCTCAAGTTTCCCAATTAAACAATGGATTATTATTACTGTAGCACTTACATTCACTTCATTGTCAATGTGTGAATCCAGGTCAGAAAGAGATCAAAATGGCAAAACTCAGGTATCACTATTTAGCAATGCAGGTATCATGCACACTGAATTATATACCCTACCATGTAAAACACTAATAGTAATCCATTTGAAACTACTTTATTCTGTTGCATCAAATGTCTAAATCAAATATATTTGAAACAGATACTACTTGACCATTCTTCTTTGTCACAAAATTAAATATATCTATATGCATTATTTTGTCATGTAAACAAGATCAAGAAAATAGTGAGTTTCAAACACTGGCAATGTATGAAGGAAGAATCCAAACACAATAGTTAGGTGTTAATTATAAGACCTTAAGCGGTACATCATAAAATATTAGCATTGCATCATCAGTATTGGTGTATCATATTAAATTGTATGACATGGCCAAAATATTTATTTGATGTTTATCAGTTGTCAGCTATAAAATAGATTTGAACTTTGCTTGGTGGTCTTAATATAGAGTTCAACTTGGCAGACATACTTAATATGCCCAAAGTGTAAAGGGCTTTTGAAAAGTACAAAAAAACCAGAATGGCCGAGTGCTTAAGGCGTTGGACTTAAGTTCCAATGGACAAATGTCCGCGTGGGTTCGAACCCCCACTTCTGGTAATGTTACTATTAGTTTACAATGAAAAAGTTAACTTTTGTCCATGTCTCAGTTGTCTTTAGATATTAGAATATTAATAAACTGAAAATACAAACACTGCCTCAGCCTACTTTCTATAATCTGACATACACTTATATACCAGGCATTTGGTACATGTTTAATTCCAATACCCTTACACTTTGTACACCAGACATTATGCGTTACTGCCCCAGTAGCTCAGTCGGTTAGAGCGCGGTACTTATAATCAGTATATCACCATCGAGCATGCATATAGTGCTCTAGACCATGCCGAGGTCGTGCGTTCGAGCCTAACCTGGGGCAAAAGTTTTCTTTTGATTTGCATTTTGACAATTGAATCTTACCTTATGCTTTGCAGAGGCAATATCTTCCCCCCATTGGGGAACTAAGTGTGCAAGTTTAACAAAATTAGTTTTCAAAGAGGCAGTGGGAGATGTTCTAGGTCAGTGATCCAAGATAGTGGGTGTGACTGGAGGGAAACTTCTAAGGAGGGAAGCTTGATTGAAATAGGTGTTTCTTGAGATGTTTCCTAAAGGATGTAACAGAGGAACTATTTCTTATGTGGAAAGGAAAATAGTTCCAGAGGGCCAGGGTGTAATGACTAAATGAGATTCTAAACTGTTTGTTCGAGTTGTGAACCTTACAGTCAAAAAGGGAATGTGGAGTTTGAGATTTGAGTTACTACATCAAATGTTCTGGATGAAGTGTGTGGATGGATTATTGCCTAATGTATGCTGGTGGGTTGTGTTTCAAAAGTTTGTAAGTGATGAGGGGAACTTTAAATTGTGACCTGCTGAAAATAAAATACAAATTCAAAATGACTAAGTTTTAGTCACTGTAGTTATGTACAGTTTTGATATTAACATATACTTAATTCACTGCTGCTACTGTTTCTAAAACAGTACTTTAATGATGTTTAAATTCAGGAAGTGAAAAACAAAAGACACAGTTTTTATCATGGACGAGAAACATGTCATTTGAAGAAGAGAGAAGAAGTTATGGCCGAGTGGTTAAGGCGTTAGACTTGAAATCTAATGGGCTCTGCCCTCGTAGGTTCGAATCCTGCTAACTGCGACACATTTTTGATTTCATTTACAGCAGAAAGAGCTATTTCTCAAGTTTCCCAATTAAACAATGGATTATTATTACTGTAGCACTTACATTCACTTCATTGTCAATGTGTGAATCCAGGTCAGAAAGAGATCAAAATGGCAAAACTCAGGTATCACTATTTAGCAATGCAGGTATCATGCACACTGAATTATATACCCTACCATGTAAAACACTAATAGTAATCCATTTGAAACTACTTTATTCTGTTGCATCAAATGTCTAAATCAAATATATTTGAAACAGATACTACTTGACCATTCTTCTTTGTCACAAAATTAAATATATCTATATGCATTATTTTGTCATGTAAACAAGATCAAGAAAATAGTGAGTTTCAAACACTGGCAATGTATGAAGGAAGAATCCAAACACAATAGTTAGGTGTTAATTATAAGACCTTAAGCGGTACATCATAAAATATTAGCATTGCATCATCAGTATTGGTGTATCATATTAAATTGTATGACATGGCCAAAATATTTATTTGATGTTTATCAGTTGTCAGCTATAAAATAGATTTGAACTTTGCTTGGTGGTCTTAATATAGAGTTCAACTTGGCAGACATACTTAATATGCCCAAAGTGTAAAGGGCTTTTGAAAAGTACAAAAAAACCAGAATGGCCGAGTGGTTAAGGCGTTGGACTTAAGTTCCAATGGACAAATATATGCGTGGGTTCGAACCCCACTTCTGGTAGTGTTACTATTAGTTTACAATGAAAAAGTTAACTTTTGTCCATGTCTCAGTTGTCTTTAGATATAAGTTTTCTCCCAGCTTGAAGAACTTTTCGCAGACCTAACATCTTAGCTTTTGCAGTTTTGCTTACTTTGTAGTTTTTATATATTTACTCGATATTTATACACAGCACCATTGTGAACCTTAAGAGGGGAAGAAATGGTAGATGTATTTCAAAGGTTAATTAGGGAAATAGGTGAGAAACCATAAATCCTAAGAACTGATCAAGGAAGTGAATAACCGACAATTTAATAATTTATTAAATGAAAATAAAATAAATCATATGTACACATATTATGAAACCAAAGCTAATTACGATGACAGAGTTATCAAGACTATAAAAATAAAATAATGAAATATTTAAGTGAAAAACAGACTTTAAGATGAATTGATATTCTCTCTGACTTAACTTATGACTACAATAATTCGATGCACAGATCAATTAAAATGAGTCCTAAAGATACAAAATCAAAGAATCCTTATTTGGGTTCGAAATCTCAGTATGATAACTTGAAATATCCTAAAAGTTACTTCAGTTCCAAAAACAATATTAAAATCCTAAGCTTATTATCCTAAACTTAAAGTTCAACATATCTGATAGGGTTAAGATAAGTCATCTAAAAATATGTTTGATAAAGAAAACACTGAGAAACGGTCTGGGGAAATTTTCACTACAAGTAATCGAAAATTAAATCAAAATATACCAATGTATGGGTTAAAAGATTACAATAATGATGTAATAAAGGGTTTCTTTTATGAACCCAAATTGCAATTGGCACATATTGATTCTGATATATTGTATAAAATCGAAGAAATTCTCAAAAAAGAAAGAAAAAAAAGATGGAGAGGTAGAGTTATTAGTGAAATTGAAGGGATGACCATGAAAGTTTAATTCATGGGTTCTAGAAAAAGTGATATAAATATATATCAGACATTTTATAATTTGAGATTCCAAATATAGAAGATAACGCTGGAAGACAACATTTACTTTTTATGTCTTCTATAGATTCCTTAAACTTTCATCCGAATAATAAAGCTTATAAGTTTACAGTTGAGGTACCTGAAAGGACTACATAAACTGGTGACTGGGAAGTGGGATTATGTGATTTCTATGCGAGTACTATAACTAATGAAACCTTGTATTTATTTTCAGATTTTGTAGACTAATCTTATGTTAGAAACTCAGTGCAAGGTGTATTAAGGCTTTTACCTCAAACCAACTCAAATAAATATCAGTTATTTAATAAGATATACTATTTACCAGTTAAAAACAAAAATTTTAGTCGAATTGGGATATATTATAAAGAACAAGAGCCTTCACTTTGCAAGTAGCTTAACTGGAGTGGTTGAATTAACTTTGCATTTGCGGAGGAAAAGAAGAAAAACATTATGAATAAATATTTAAAGTTTTGCAAAAAAAATGTATTGAGGGAAAAATGGATCTATCAAAAAATTATTATGTTCTAGATAACAATGAAGATTTTGAAGGAAATAAAGCAAGAAAAATATAGACATTTCAATAGTTAGTCCAACACAGGCAGCAGTTGAACAGGCCAAAAGTGAGGTCAGAGAGGAATTAAATATAACTAGAATGAAAAAAAAAATAAAAATTCATAAAATAGGTTGAAAAGATAGAAGTAAAAGCAAGTATAAGATATAAAACCTTCAAAAAGAAAGAGTTCCAAAAAAGAAGAAAAAAGTATTCAAACATAGTTCCACATGGATGTAGTGCAAACCTCACTCTATTTATTTGCTCCACCTGCTACTGATAAGTCGATTGTTAAAGAATACTGGGTAGATTACAATCCTATTGCAGCAATATCTGAGGGAGGGGTTATAGAATTAAGTGTACCAGTAACCTCTATAGACTACATCAATGGAGTTCCTACTGATAACAGTGATCAGGTAGCTCCTGTTAATTTTAATTTGCATTCTATTTTCAGACAGTTTGATTTATCTTTAAATCAGAAACTTATCTCACCAGATGTTGGTTTAAATTATCCTTACAAGGCACTTATTGACTTACTCCTAGGATCTAGTAATGATATCATCACAGGCTCAGGCAGTCATGTTATTTAAGGATCAGGCGGGACATTTAGATGAATTAGAATATATAGGGAGTAATAGTGGAGGGGTATTTATATCTAGATATATGTCAAGGAGAAAATAGAGCAATCCTTAATGGAGTTTCTGTAAACCTTGAGTTGTTCCAGTCTTTAAACGACTTCAGATTGATGAGATTAGGAACTAAAAATTACAAGTTAGTAATCACTACTGCTGTATTGACAGTATGTTATATTTCCCTGAAACCAAACTTGATACTTGCTCATGATGAAGCATTAAAAATTAAAACTGCAATTTATCCCTTTTGGAGGAGTGACATTGAAAGTTTTAATGTTGCTAAAGGGTCCCTAAATTATATGTCAGATAACATATATCACGGTTCCTAGTAAATTATTATAGGAATGGTTTCTAATGCAGGATATTCTGCAGAATATAATAAAAATCCCTTTGATTTCAAACATGTGAATTTACATTATCTAGAGGTGACTGTAAATGGACAACCTGTACCTAACAGAGCATTAACTCCTAATTTTGATAAAGGGGATTTTGTTTCATCCTACTTGTCTTCATTGGATAATGATTATGACAAGAAAATGGTATTATTATAAAATTATTGGAATCCGGCAAAGGTAACACCCTCTTCTTATTTGATATACAAAGTTTCCTCTCAGGACATATCACGAGTAAGGCTATTAAAGGTCATATAAGGTTAACTATGAGATTTTCTAAACCTCTGGCCAAAACTATAAATATTATAATTTATGGAAGATTTCCAGAGACTTTAAGTATTAACCACAGCAGGAATGTAACTCTGAATAATTGGTCATATAGCTTAAGTGATTTTGATAATTGTTCAGAAACATTACATTTTCACTTTCCAAAAAAGATTCGTATATTGCATTGACAGAACCAGAAGAATTCATAGACACAACATTTATTTTCAAATTAAAACATTGCTCAAGTGTACTCATCTCTTCTATGGTCACACCTTTAAAATTTTTAATTGAATTAGTTTGAATTTCGGAATAATGATTAAATCTTCTCCATTGATTAAGATAATGTAAACCTGACTCAGTTTCTGTATCTTTAAAATGATATTGTAAACATATAAAAACACAATTTATTTCCATAAGGCTTCTTGGTGACTCTATTACTGTAGAATGATTAAAGATAAGGATTTTGTTTTAGAAATAATGAAAATACACCTGTTTGACCCAAAGGAAATTGTGTTTTAATACTACATATTGGATATTGGTAATAAAAGCAAGTGTCCATAGTGTTGATGGTCTGACAGCTCTTGCCTGTTCAGTAATATCCAATCTTAATATCCAAAGTTTAAACATCAAAAATCTTATTATTTCTATTGGATATAGCAAATGGAAAATGTAAAATTTTATTATTGAAGTAAGAAATATAATAGCGATATTCACCAGTTTCTGTATTCTGCAAAATCATACCAAAAGAAAAATTAATTCCAACAGCATGTTCTTGGTCGTATATTTGGCTAAGATGTCCTCCCTGAATTCATTGAAGCCTCTGTGTAGATTATTGGAAGGGAAAGTGTAGACCTTCTTCAAGTCACTGTCCTCATCACCTCCTAGTATGAGTCCTCTATTCATAGAATCTAATCTAATCTACTGCTTTGCAGGCACAATATCTTCCCCACTAAGGGGAATCATTTCTAATAAGGAGAGTCGAGGGGAGTTCAAGGTCAGTGTTCCAAAGTTGTGGGTCAGTGTTCCAGAGTTGTGGGTGAGACCGAGAGGGAAGGGGACTAAGTTGGGAAACTAGAATTGAAAAGGTGGGTTTTGAGGTGATTCCTGAAACATGCGACAGAGGGACTGTTTCTTATCTGGAAGGGGAAAGAGTTCCAAAGAACTGGGGTGTAGTGACTAAAAGAATTAGAGTAGTGTTTAATTGATCTATGAACTCTATGGTCAAAAGTGGGGGTATGAAGGAATTTGAGTTTAGGGGTACTATGCCTAGTATTTCTGAAGGAAGTATAGGGGTGAATAAAATCTCTTAGGTAAACAGGTTGACCTTGTTTGAGGATTTTGTATGTAATGAGGCCTATTTTGAATTGTACCCTGTACCTGACTGGAAGCCAATGGAGTTTTTTGAGTTGAGGGGTGATGTGAGAAAATTTTGAGGAATGGGTGACAACCCTGCAGAGTGAGTTTTGCACTAGTTGCAATCTCCTTGCAAACTCAAAATCAGTGAGTGATATGAAAAGGGAATTGCAGTAGTCCAATCTGCTGCTTACCAAAGCATTGGCTAGAAGAACTGATGTTTTAAGGTCTAGAAGGGGGCGAATTCTGTAGAGGTCTCTTGCATGAACTCTATTGGCTTTATGACCTGTGACACATTGAGGTTCTTGACACTTTGTGCTGGTGAGACCTGATTACCAAGAATATTGATTGGAAAGTGAGGAAGGAGTTGTTTACGGTTGTTTTTGGAACCTATCAAAATGAACTCGGTTTTGTCAGGGTTGAGTTTTAATTTATTTGTGAACATGAAATTTTGGATGTCGTTTAGGAAATTCTTTAGAATACTCATCTTGAAGTTCTGGATTATTCAGATCTTCCACAAAATTTGGAAGTCATTTCCACCATGTTGAGACATATAGTTGTCCCAAGGTGTGATAAATAAAGGTCATATCAAGGTCAATGTCACAGCATGAAGGGGTTCACTGCTGTGATGTATCTCAGTCACATTATCAGATCAGTATAATGGTGC
Source organism: Sabellastarte sp. h YS-2021 (assembly GCA_964017235.1). NCBI lineage: Eukaryota > Metazoa > Annelida > Polychaeta > Sabellida > Sabellidae > Sabellastarte > Sabellastarte sp. h YS-2021. The sequence goes on along the minus strand of OZ024929.1, from coordinate 187,976,334 downwards.
CCAGAGGTCAGGGTGAGGTCATGTGAGGTCATGAAAGGTCAATGACACAATTGAGGATTTTATTCACATGTTAGTATATAACAAAAGAATTTTAAAAGGTTGCATTAAAATGAAAGCTGTAAAAATTTTGCACCAAACCCAAACTAGAAGGTAGGAGGGATGTTGGAGGCAAAAGTGAGACGGATGATTGAGGCAGCCTGTGAGGAATTTTGCAAGTATGTCCAGACAGAACTTCGAAAAAAAAGGCCATGGGACATTATATTCTGGAGTGACACATTTTTGTTAAAGCAAAAAGTAGCACCTGATCTCCTGAAGGTGTGAAATCCATAACCTGTGAGTGGTATTGCCAGGTGCTTAAGGACTTGTTTAAGAGCATCTCTGATATGCCAATGATTTGATTATGAGGGTAGTAAGAAACCGCAAACAAGGGTGCTGACAGTGGGAGTGGTCTAGAGGCAACCAGAGCCCTAATGGCCCTAATTGGGCACAAATACATGTTATCTATGGATGGTAGCGGGACAATATGATGGGCTTTATGATCTGTAGGGTCTTGGTCCATTTAATAATTATGTGCAAGCCTGGAGATGAAAATATGAGGTCTTGTCTTAGAATGTGTTTGGAGGGGTCAAATGATTTTTTACTATGTGGGGCTATGTTGGACATCCTAAAAATCCAAAAAAATGCAGTGAGAAAAATTGCTCTAAATAGGAGAGGGTCTGTAAGGCGATCACATGCTATGGAAATAAGGCTCACTATATATTGCATCATGAGAAATCTGGTAAAACCTGGCGGTAGAAGCAATGGAGGAAAGATAGTTTTTAACTACTCTAGGAGAGATAGAAAATCTCACCAAAAATTTAAGAAATGTGAGAATGGTGTGAATTGAGATCACAATAGGTAGATTCAAAAATATTAAAAATGCAATAAAAGTCTTGAAATGTGTGATATGTGCTGAAGATGTGGAAGGTCTAAATGCAGTGTCAATTCTGTTCCATGCTCCTTGCAATAGGCTCATAGATGACTGTGATGCACCTGAAATTATAAAGACAGATCTAATTGGAGGTGATGTGGATGAACTCTGTCCCAAATATAGTTTTTGCATAATTCTGATAACAATTCTGTATTGACCAACTTGCCCGAATGTAACCTGGATAGTAGGTCAGCCTGCACGTTCAGGCTGCCCTTGATATGTTTAACAGTGAGATTTATATTCAATGACACACATATAAACCAAATGTTTCTGACACATGCAGCTAGGATGCTATCCTTGGTCTTATGGGTCTGAACTACCTGAACAACAGCCAAGTTGTCACATCAGACACAGACAGAGGCATCTACACAAAATCGCTCATAAAGTCTTAAGGCCAGGACAATGTTGATCATCTCAAGATGGTTTATATGGAGCTTGACTCCTGGGATGACCAAACCTGGACAGGAGAAAACTCTGTTGGGCCATATGCCCCAATACCTGAAGGGCATGCATCCAAATGTAATGTTTCTTGGTATGGTATGTCCAGTCTCCTGAACATGGTAAACCCATTAAATTGAGGAAGAAATTTTTGAAACCAGGACAAATCTGAAAATAATTCAGTCGTAAGTTTAATTCTGTTGCTATTGGTTGAACTCCTAAGGAGGGCTAACATACGATTATTGAAGGCCCTGGCAGGGACAACGCACTTATGAATATATATGAGCTTACCAATAAGAGATTGTAAGCCCTTCTTGGCTAGGTATTTCTTGCTACTAGTTTTAACACATTCCTGATAGATAGAATGAAGTTTGTCTGGATCAATGCTGATCGTTGAATTTGGTATATCCATATGTATGCCTAGGCATGCAATGACTTCTGACGGTGGGGTTTTCCAACATTCATTGGAAGGCCTAATTCCTGCAAAAGGCTGACAAGGCTATGAAATTGGTCTTGAGCCTTGTGCCTGGGGGCCACGAACATGTAGTCATCAATGTAGGGATGTACCTTGCACCCCATGCCTTTCATTATGTAAGCAATTGCGTCTGATGCCACCTGGAATGCTGCGCTCCTGTGCGTCCAGTCAAACGTGACGTTGATATCGACATAGTACTGTTGAGGGCATCACCTGGATCGACGTGTATATTCCTGAATGCCTGGCTACATCGACTTTAAAGATGACTGGGTCATCAGTTGCAAGTATGTCTTTAACTATGTCATCAATTGATGGAAATTTCAATGTGAAACACCTACCATCAAAGTGAAGCTTATCTACCTTGTCATTACCTGATGCCCCATAAGGGTAGGAGAGGTTCAAGATAACACGCCTCTTATCTGTATCTTGTGGATGTGTGTGGAGTGGTGAACAGTGGTAAGGTTTTGAATTAATATGACCTACAGGGCCTAGCATGGCCCTACTGGAAATTTCCTTGTTTAAATAGTCCTGAACAGCATTCGGATAAGCGAGGGCAGAGGGATGATTACTGGTGTTGGAGGTTTTTAAATCATCTATATTGGTTAATGATAAGGGTAATCCGAACTTAAGGTATTGAAACAAAAATTTATCTGGATAATTGGCAAGTCTGTGCTCCCAAGCCTGCAAATTGAGGCCAGATCTAATGGGTATTCTTGCCTGCCTATAATTAGGGCGACCTGTGTCCTGAATAACATTAGCTATGTTTAAGCACTGGTCAATGCTACTGATGTCAATCAAATCTCTATCTGGACCTATAAAAGCAAAGTTAGCAGAATCATGATTCAAGAAACCTCTACATTTGTCGACAATGTCAAAGTCGTGGGTGACACTGGGGCCATTATCATGGTCAAGGTCACACAAGTGACCACTGATACCATTCGGGATATAACCTCCACTCTTAACCTTGACACTAGCCCCTGTGTCTGGAAGCTGCTGAGTGTCACTGTATTCAGTGTTGGATGTCTGTGTTATATGGGCATTGTATTTTAACAGTTCATCAATGACTTTATGCATGTACTCAGTATATGATGTGCCATATCTACTAAATGACAGTCTTGTACATAATTGTCAAAAGTAACAGCTGGTGTACATTTTTCTTGTGATTCAAATTCAATTTTCTGATAGAAATGTATAAAAACTGAAGTAGAATAAAAAAACCATTGCTACTAGCATCTGAATTCTCATCACAGATTACATAAATATTTTCTAATTCCATTACTGGTTGTTTGTTCTCAGTATCACACGAAATACTAGTACATCACCATGTAATTTGTGGTTATTTATTTGACCTGTGTAGTCATTGAACCAACACTGAGATTTCTGTATAACTCCCTGTGTATTGGGCTCCGACAAAGGGTCAATTAATTGACTATAAAGTTGACTATAATTGAAGTACATTGAATCATATTGATCACACAAATATTTACAAGCATTGCCAGGGCTCCTTTGTTGTGGATTAACAGCATGTTCCCCCCTAGCCGAATTGCTAGTGTCAATATCCTCGCTATGTACAGCCCTATTCTGGATTTGAAAACCGTGCATGTCAATGTGCTCTACACAGGAACTCTGGCACAAGTAAGAATAAGTGTTATATAAAATGTTTGTAAGTTATTGTTAGATTTAACTAACTAGAATGCTTACTAGAACTATTATGTCATTTACACTTGGCTGCTGATCAGGCAGATGATGTTGTTCATTTGTCCTTCCTGAGATCTTATTTTAGCATTGCATTTGACTTCGGGATGAGCCCAAATCCTCCCCAATTTGGCACAAAAAACCACAATGATGCCTGAAGTTCCCATGGTTTGAATCGTGGGAACAAGATCCCTGATTATAGTACTTGCAAATTTTGTCCCTTCTCTGAGATGACGGTTGGTTGATGGTACGTGAGTTAGCCATTGCGATCTGGGAGGCTGATAGCCTGTTTAATGACCATTAGACACTGTCTTCCCATGTGAGGGTCCCTTGTTCAATTTCATGCATCGAATTTCCCCATGCGGATCTGACTGCCTCCCATGGCAGTGAGGTGGCGTCTTTTAAGGTCAAAATGACCTGTAACAAGGCATGTTTCGCCATGCTTGGATCCTGGATATGGAAAACATTATTCAGCTGGGGCAGTATTCACGAACACGGATCAGTAAAGATCAGATCAAATTTGAGCAAAAATGATCAACAATGATTGGTATTCACGAAACATTTGATCTGATTTTCTGATCAAATTTTGGATTAAATTTGATCTGTGTACTTTGCTGGATTAACTTTCTGATCAAGGTGGATCTTTTAATCAGGCACTACAGAGACAGAGGAACTAATCGTTCCATGACTAACATTGGAATTTTGAGTGCATTGTTCAATGATCACTTGTTCCCTCTCTGGCCAGATATTATTAACTTTTCTGCATTTGGATGGTACTGTAATATATACATATCCATAAATTTTTAGCAAATCCAAAAATTGATCTACAAATAAAACTTTGGCAGATGGATAATGATACTGCCCGGATTTACAAAGATTCTTAAACTCATACTTAAACTCAGACACATAATCTTAGTTTTTTCTGCACACATGAGATTATGTTGAAGTTTGTATTTTCAAAAGTAATCTCATGTGAGACAAAAAATCAACCTCTGAGTTTATGCTTAAACTCAAGCTTAAACCTAAGTTTGTCAGCAGCTTAGTCTATGATTTTGTGACATTGTTTGTAAATATACACACATGGAAAACATGTATACAGGTACATTTAAACAATTGTATGTATCCTAATGTGCAAATATATTACCCCTTTTGGTTACCATGTTTGTGAGCTATTATTGCAACTAGAATTACTTCTTTTGTTTATATAAATCTAACACATGTATTTCATAAAAACAAACTACTGAAAAACAAACTGCTCTAAAAATGTTCACATCATTTTGCTGACACAAATTAAAAAAGGAGAAATGTTTACTGTCATTGACACAGCTACAGATCACACCTACTCAGTGCACTTTGCATGTATTGATTTTTGTCATATTGGCACATATAGGGTCAAACCAAAGGCACACTTATGTTTACATTCCATGGTATAACCAATCAGATTTCTTTAATCATAAACCCAATAGAGGACAGCATGTCAAGGTTTGCAAATTATGTGTTTCTTCAATAGTTTTCAAAACAATGTGGATATTTTGCCAGGCAAAAATACTGTGGCTCTAAAACACAGTTGTTTAAACAATGGGGATATTTCTTAATGTTTATATATGCAGCAAAGTAATAAACTATATGTCACTAAAATACAGCTGTATGGATATATTTCTAATATTTTTGTGTGCAGAAAAGAACGATACATGGCTCTAAAACATTTGTCAAAACAATAGATATATTTTACACTGGGTATCTGTATAAAAACTATGTTGCCCAAGATTTGGGAAACAATATTTCAGTGCTTAATATTATTTATAGCAATGTTTTGTTTTTCTGCTGAAGGGTAAATCTGAAATTTAATATGTACTTTGTAATGTGGTCTAAAATAATTTATTGAAAACAATGGATTAAGTACATCACTAAAGTGTTTAAAGAGATAAAAAATTTGTGAGCAGTGATGCTTTCAGTATAGTACAGTTTGAACCTCTATTATGTGAACAGGTTGGGAGTGAGATTTTTGTTCAGATAATGGAAGGCTCATACATTAAGAGGAATTTTAACCTAAAACAATAAGCAACTACAAATTGGGAGAGTAGTAATGATTACAAAAACAGATCAAATATTTGATCTTTTCAGCTCAAGTGATCCCTGCTTTGTGAATAGCTATTTGATCCACTGGCTCACTTGAAACTTTTTTCTCAAATTTGATCTGATCTTGATCTGATCTTAATCCTTGTTAGTGAATACCGCCCCTGACCAACAGCCCATTCAGGTAGGGATAACTCATCATAAGAGACCCCTTTCTTCCCAGTGACCCCTAAAAACCCTCATTTGGCCATCTGAGTTCTGGGACAGCAGTAACAGTGTCTGTAGTGTTGAATCGACCGGATTTCTTGACATGTGTTGGCTTCTCTAGGAGTGAGTCCTGACGTGCCTGTGAGTCATATGCAGATAAGATCTGTGAAACAGTTTGTGAAAATCGTGGATTTTGACGCAACACATTGATATCTGGCATCACCCCCTCGTCAGTGAAGTGCTGGGTAGCATCCTGAATGGCATTAGGCCCCCCTGTATAACTATTCATGGCTGTTGTGGCCTGTTGACTCCCAGGTTGATGCAACTGTGATGCTAAGGATGAAGCATCCGCTCTTGTGTGAGTTGTGGCAAATGTACCCGTTTGCATTGGAGTGAGTCGAGGAGGGGTTGTGATTAATCTGTTTCTGTACATGTCTGGCTAAGGCTTCGTTAGATGCATCAATTTTCTTTAAGTATGCCTGTGACGTGACATGCCTGTGAGTCATATGCAGATAAGATCTGTGAAACAGTTTGTGAAATTTGTGGATTTTGATGCAACACATTGATATCTGGCATCACCCCCTCGTCAGTTAAGTGCTGGGTAGCATCCTGAATGGCATTAGGCCCCCCCCTGTATAACTATTCTTGGCTGTTGTGGCCTGTTGACTCCCAGGTTGACTCCCAGGTTGACGCAACTGTGACGCTAAGGATGAAGCACCTGCTCTTGTGTGAGCTGTGGCAAATGTACCCGTTTGCATTGGAGCGAGTCGAGGAGGGGTTGTGATTAATCTGTTTCTGTACACGTCTGGCTAAGGCTTCGTTAGATGCATCAATTTTCTTTAAGTATGCCTGTGACGTGACGTGCCTGTGAGTCATATGCAGATAACATCTGTGAAACAGTTTGTGAAATTTGTGGATTTTGACGCAACACATTGATATCTGGCATCACCCCCTCGTCAGTGAAGTGTTGGGTAGCATCCTGAATGGCATTAGGCCCCCCTGTATAACTATTCATGGCTGTTGTGGCCTGTTGACTCCCAGGTTGACGCAACTGTGACGCTAAGGATGAAGCACCCGCTCTTGTGTGAGTTGTGGCAAATGTACCTGTTTGCATTGGAGCGAGTCGGGGGTTGTGATGAATCTGTTTCTGTACATGTCTGGCTAAGGCTTCGTTAGATGCATCTATTTTCTTTAAGAATGCTAGTATAGTGGCAGAGTCAGATTGGGCGTCAGATGAATGTGATGGGGATCCCGCAGATGTGGAAGGTGCATAGTTACTCACAGTTTGCGTGTTTGTTGGTGAAAGCAACAAAGAATCTGCTGTGTCGGATCCAACACTAAGTCCTTTCTGACCATCTCCTTGACGATTTTCTTACCCCTTTTCACCATATTGTTGACTTAAAACAAGTTAAAATACTAAAATAAAATCTGATGTATAAATTCCTGTTATTTTCAAATTCATATGTTACTCCTTCAATGACAAAGATAAAAGTGACGGGTGTCCAGAAATGGAGGGAATTCAAACTTGTAAAATGCTATCTGATTGGCTATTATAATGCTGGGTGTCGTAGAATGGAAATGTACCTAGAATTTAAGGTATGGCTAAAATAATAATAATAGGAGGGTGGTCAACTGCCCCAGCAGGGACCTTAACATCCGTGCTACTCACAGTGATTGTACAACTCCATCTTATTTTGACATATATGTTTACATATGGAACATTTGTAACCTCTTGTGTTTTGACCCTCCTGAGACCTATGACAGCGTTGAATATGAGAATTCAATGCCCCGACACTAATAAATGGATAGTCACATTCTAAACAAAGAAACTTGCCACACTTCTTGTAATGTTGAAATAATTGCTGATGTGAGTGGAATTCCTTGTCACATGCATCACAATTCTTCAAATTGTCCTTATTCTTAGGACATATATTTTTATGAGAATTCAATAAATATTGGTTAATCATCCCATATTTACAATATTCACATTGAAACTTCTACTTAAAAGTATTTCTCTGAGGTATGAACTTGGTGCATAATTTAAGATGAATTTTTAACAATGCACCATAAGGAATATCACACTGACAGAAAGGACATTTGAAATCCATTTTTTCAATAAGATATTTGACAGTGTCTTGCCCTGATTTAGAACTTTATTTATATCAAATATTAGTGATGATGCAGCAATTCCTTACTCCAAACATATGGGAGGTTTACATTACATATTACTAATGATGCAGCAATTTGATAAGAATATGTGGGAGATTTAGATTAGGCGAACTCTATAGTAGATTCTAAATGTACAGTAGTTAAACCAGAATGCAATATTTGGATTGAATGAAAAGACTTCAAATTATTAATTACATTTTTATTACATAGTTATATATGTTACAGGCAAACTGTGTAATCAGGCATTTCGCGAAATGCCTAAAAATTCCAGGCATTTCGCGAAATCCCTGATTCACTTAGGCATTTTGGTTTTGAGCTCCAGACATTTCATGAAATGCCTAAATATGATTCTCTAGTCTATTTTGCTTTTATTAGATTTTTCTATTTGATCATTTGGGTTAAGAAGACAAATTTATTCCACCAATAGTTCATTGTTGATGATACAAAACTTATTTATTCAGCAAACTCGACAACATGTAAACACTTATTACAGATTTACTAACACCTTCATCTAATGTATCAATAACATTTCTTGTTCTTGTTAATTCAAAAGTTATTTATTCAATATACTGGACAACATGTAAACACAAATTGTCTAGTACATAGAGCAGGAGATTATTTATTTAGAACAGATGCTTTGATTTTCACCAAAGACAAGCTTATTTGAAATTATACATGGCTTTCTCTGGTTTAAAAGATTACACAGTAAACCCTCATTGTACATTGAACAAAGACTACTTAACACTGTGTCCCCCACCCCCAACCCAGTCCAATGCTAGGCAATTGCAATTATATGAATGCTAGCTGTTTACCAGTGAATTGGATTTTTATTTGTCTGAAGATCATATAGGTTGTGGTTGTAAAGGTGGAAATATGCAAAAGATGATACCAATAAAAATTCAAAATGTCATTAATACCATCACTTCCTTATTCATCACAATACACTGGTGTGCTGTTGAAGTTAAATTTTCCTTGAATGTTTATATTTGTGCACATATTTTAATAGCTTGTCATAGAGATGTAATCTATCTATTCTATTTTCATGCAACTCATTTTTATTTCATATCCTATCTTTTTAAGTTTATTTTTTATTTCCTGACATGTTTATTTGACCAAGATTTTCATGAAAATTTGTTGCATAATATTTGTACAGACTGTCTTCAGTTTTTAAGCTTAGAAATTATGTGGTGTTAAACTTGTCAAGTCAGTTATACAAGTTAAACTTCTTTGATATAACTTGATATTACATTATATAACTTGTACAAAACTTTAACTGATAAATTAAATTACATACAAAACACTCGAAATACATGCCCAGATCATTAAATATATTTCATCCATACTGTTATTATATTTTGTGTAACAGAGCTCTAAATATCACTCATGATAAAAAAAATTCAAATTTAGATTATACAGAGTACTTGTGACTTACACTGACGTACATTATGGAGAATCAATGCAGCTGACATTGGCTCAGAGTATATAGAGTTCATTTGGTTTACATTGGCTTAGAGAGTAGAGTCCATGTGTCTAACAGGAACAATTTAAAGAGCTTTATAATTCTTCTCATTTATCTAAATATGGCTAAATAATCACCAAACCTTTGCATTATATAAAATTATTGTATTTCACAATTTGCCTAAAATGCACCAGGCAAGTTGTGTAATAAAGAAGGACAAATTCCAGGCATTTCGCGAATTGCCTGGAAATTTTAGGCATTTCGCGATTACACATTTTGCCTGATTACACAGTTTGCCTGTAACATATATATACATCAGATGACATAAATTAAGTGTCTCAATTATCTGGAACTTCGTCTCCTGTATTATGCTCTCCTTCAATTCTCCTGATCATGTCCTGGGCTTGTTCTGTGTAAAATCTTGCCACAGGTAAAAATGTTTTCATTTTATTCTTCCACTGTCTCTTTGTCCCAGATATTTAATGTGTAAATATCTGAGAGGAGGCTGATAACAGAAAAAAATTGAAAAGGATAATGCCAATAAAATCAAGCCATATAATATGCCGTTATTCCAAATCTTCCAGGACTGCTTATTGGAAAATCTTTTAAAACTAAAAGCATAAAGTCAGCTGGTTTCTTCAATTGAAAATTCTTCTCTTGAAGATATAAATCACAAAATGTTATAGTTCCAGCCGTGTTGTAGTTAGAGGAAGAAATGAATTAAAATTTGTGAAATGTTCCCTTTAAAAGACTTTTTCAAAATAAAATGCAAATTCATAAAATAAGCGTGGTATATGGACACAATATACCAATAAGAGATATTAATTTATACATACTGATTGACACCAATAGTGACAATGGTTGAGACATCCCAGATAAGATTGAGTTCCTGCCTTTTGCGACTTCTCAAACATCCTCGTAATGCACTATTTCCAAGCCATTGAATTACACTGAATCCCATGTGTTTGTGAGAGTGACCATCAGTTGAAAAGTATTTTGATACTGGTTTGACTGTGGAATTGTGTTTCTTAGTGATGACTGAAATTACTCTTCCTGTTATATACTTCACAGGTGAGTCTTCCTTATAGGAGGCAAATATTTTTACATAGATGTGTACTACCAGTATGAGCACTCACAAGTTTGGTATTTGCTCATGAATGCAGAAGAAGCTGGGTAACAGTAGTAGAATTCATACAGAGGGTGCTTGTTGGGTAAAATGCATCTATGCCAGGTGTAATATTGGTGGCTGATTTGACATCAAGTGTGCCAATGGTTGTTACAAGTGTTCTTCACTGACACTTTTTAACAAGGTGTGTCCAAGATAAGCATCAAGAAAAAGTTGTTATTGTGTAAGTGAAGATGTTATAGCCTGATATACCACTTTTTATTAGTGTATATTTGTGTATTTTGAGTGTTTGCCAGGTTTAGGATTAGGTAAAACTGTGGTTTCTTTTCAGAAATTTCACCTGAAACCCATATATCATTAAATATATCAAGTAACAATATAAGTGAATCTCTTGGTGTTTAAACTGATAATGAATTTTGGCTGGACCAGTGGCTGTGTCATGAGACTTCCTCAGAGTATTGCATAATTCTGTAAAATGCATATTGTAATTTTCAGTGTTGTCCATGTGAAAATCCAAGTGGTCTTATTTAGCTTTTTCTTTATATTTGTGAAACTTTGTAAAGAAATTGTTGCTGCTGGAATTCTTACTAATTTCTTGGACCAACCTATTGGCTATGTCTACCCTTTCTGTAATTTTGTACCATCATTATTTTCCAGATGGTTAATTTGTTGTTACTTTGTTTGCCACTTATTTTCCTAATAATTTAGCAAATCTTCTTTGTTGGTGTCTTAACATTTAATTTTTTTATTATTCATTTCCTCTTATTTTCTTTAATTACTTTACACGCATTGGCTTAACAGTTTTTTATGCATTAATGTTATCTGATATAGGATTTGTGCAGTATTTATAGATTGCATTTTGATTTTTAACAGCTTTTGTGCAGTCTCTATTGAACCATTATTTATAGTTACCAGTTGACTTAAGCACACATTTCTTTAAATAAGCTGGAAACATTTTTATTGTATCAGAAAAACAATGCCTATTCACATGTAAAGAACATTGAAGTTTGAATTTCGACCAATTCCAATTCCAATTCAACTTTTATAGCGCTTAATCTCTGCCAGAGTGACAGACTCTAAGGCACAACATCATAGGTATAGTCACAAAAGTCATCATCCTTATCCATAGCAATGGTCGACATCACAGAGAACGCCATATGAGGTGGAAAATACTAAGGAGGATAAGCTTGGCAGAACAGGTATGCCTTAAGTTTTTTTCTGAAGGAAGCAATGGAAGTGGCAGATCGTACATCATCAGGGAGTTCATTCCATATTTTGGGAGCATCATATGCAAAGCTTAGACTAAACTGCTTTGTGAATGTGTAAATAGATGGTTGGTATTGAGGAACATGTAGAATTATACCATCAGATTGACTCAACCGGGTATTATAGGCACATTGTCTAACTTTGAGAAATGGGCTGAAATATTTAGGACAGTTAGTATGTAGGTATTTGTATACCAACAAGGCAGTCTTGAAGATGCAACGGTGCCTTATGGGTAGCCAATGAAGGGCTTTTCTTAGTGGAGTGGTGTGAGAAAGACATGTGGCTCTACAAACAGTTCTGGCCAGACTATTTTGAATGCATTGTAGCTGTAGGTTAGCAACAGATAGACCCCTAAACAAGGAGTTACAGTAGTCAAGCCTACTCCCCACAAGTGCGTTTGCAGCCATAAGAGCAGCATCACGAGTCAAGTACTGTCAAATTTGTCTAAGATCCCTCATCTGGATGAAACAAAGTTTACATACATTTTAAACATATTTGGTGAAGGAAAAGTCTGAGTCAAACCAGACACCCAAATTCATAACGCATCAGAAGGTATCAGTGATTCACCCAATATATTTACTGGAAAGAATGGGTTTAACTTTTTTTGTTGAGACTTGGAGCCAAATATAATAAAGTCGGTCTTATCAGCATTCAGCTTTAGTTTATTTGCACACAACCACAGTTTGACATCTTCGAGGCACTTTCCTAGCCGATCGAAGGCAATTTCTGCATTTTTGTGTATGAGGTGAATAAACAGCTGCGTATCGTCTGCATAGAGGTGAAACTTGTGGAACTCCAAACTTAAGCTTTCTAGCCTCAGAGAGAACAGAGCCAATCTTAATGCACTGGGTATGATCAGAAAGGTATGACTTGAACCAGTCAAGGCATCTACCCCCGACACGGAACCATTTTCTTTAGCAATGAAGGAGTTTGTCATGATCAATGGTGTCAAAAGCTGCAGATTGATCAAGCAGCACCACAGCTGTGGCCTCACATCTGGCTAGAGATAGGTGAATCTGATTCTTTATAGACAAAAGAGCTGTTTCAGTTGAATGGCCACGTCTATAGGCAGATTGATTCTCATTTTCCAACCCATGGAGAGAGACGTGTCGACTTACTTGTGAGGCAACTACACGTTCCGCGATTTTAGAGATAAAGCTCAGCCCAGACACAGGACGATAGTTTTTAAGATCATCTTTTGATAAAGAAGATTTCTGTATCAGTGGAGTGATAACAGCACTTTTGAAGCCATCTGGGACAGCACCTTCCTGACAAAGAACAATTCACAAGTTTTATGATAGAAGGAAGGAGTATATCAAGGCAATCCTTAACTAGGAAAGTAGGCCAAGGATCCAGGAGACAGGATTTTGTAGGTGAGTTTTTGATTACCTTCGCAATACCATCAGGAGAGGCAACATCAAATTTGACAAGTCCAGGCGGATTTACAGGAGATGGCATGGAAAAGGATGAAGAACTGGAAAAAGACTCTCGGATTTTAGCGATCTTGTTACTGAAAAAAGTGGCAAACTGATCAGCCAATTGTTTTTGTGAACTATTTGATGGAAGAACCTTGTCAGGGATACGGTGTAAGGCAGAACGCAGAACTTGCCACAGTTTTTTAGGGTCATCACCGTTTTCATTGACAAGAGCTCTAAAATATGTGGCTTTGTCTTTATTAGCTAGTGAATTACACCTGGCAATTTGTTTGTGCAGCCTAGCATAGTTAAGAGGAGTTTTCTTTTTGTGCCAGATGCGTTCAAACTGTCGGATGGATTTGGCATTTTTGTAGGTATCTGATAGCCACTTTGCTGGCTCCTCGGCAAGACAGCGAGTAACCTTTGGAGCATGTTTGTCCAGAAGGTTGGAAAGATCATTAGTGTATTGATCATACAGTTTTTTCGCAGTGTCACCTGGACAAGCAACAAAGGAACAATTGCTCAAGTCATTGTGTAGAGTGTCCATGTTTATTTTATGATATCTCCTGTAAGTCACTCTGTTAGCTTGTGAATTAGTAGTTGTTGGAGTTTTAATTTGGCATTTGATCATTGCACGGTCGGAGATGTAGTCACTGACAACCACATTTGAAACCAGAGAACTATCAGAAGTAAGGATGAGATCTAGGGTATGGCCATGAAGATGGGTAGCAGAATGAACATGTTGGGTAATATTGCAGGAGTGAAGAATATTAAGGAAATTAACATTATCCCTTGATGTTGTGTCAATATGAATATTAAAGTCACCACAAATGATGAAGGAGGAATTCGTAGATGAGAGGAACTCAACCAGCGTATAAAACTCATCATAAAAAGGATTGGAACATGAACCTGGAGGACGATAAACACATGCAACCAGTGTAGAATGAGCATTCGATCCAATACTGACTACCAGACATTCAAAGTAGGTGAAAGTGGGATGATCCACAATTCTATGAGACAGGCTGCTATTTATGAAAAAGCCAACTCCGCCACCCAAGCCATGTGCACGAGGCTTTTGACACAATTTATAAGATGGTGGTGTGATGGATTGAAGCAGACAATCGGTATCAGTCGGGCGAATATGAGTTTCGACCAGTGATAATATGTCCAGTGAGTGATTGAACACAACGTCAGAAATCATTGGAGCCTTGTTTCTTACAGACCGACAGTTAGCAACCAATCAACCATTTAATATTCCAATGAGGAAGACTGTCTCTAGGCACACTCCTAACCATATCAAGTAAAACTGGAAAATGGTCACGACCACATATTGGAGGATTCATAAAGATGTTGAGCCTGAATCATAGACAAATCGGCCCTTTGCCAAATCGGCCCCCAAAATAAAATAGCCTAGTCAAATCGGCCCCCAGGGAAAATAACCTTAGTCAAATCGGCCCCCTGAAAATTAGTGGACTCTGAAAGAGCATAAGTTAAAGAAATGACAAAAACCACCATCTAATAAGAATGTGATTTAATAAAAACTCTTATAGCACTTAATCTCATTTTAATCAATTGCACTTTGAATAAAACTAACCCAAATAAGTGAATAAAAGACAGAGGATAGACGATATTGATTACAGGATCCAAAAAAACCTTTGATATACATGTACATGCTCACCTGATGTGCTGTGTATACTAAATATCTGTCAGTCTTAGAGTCTGTCATATGATGGAGATTAAGGGCTATAAAAGTACTCTTATTGCATCACATCTTATTTCTTTTCAACTTGGGGGCCGACTTGTCCAGGGCCAAGTTTTTAGCAGGCCGATTTGCCGAGGGCCGATTTGGCAAAGGGCCGAATTGTCCAGCTCCCATTCAGCCTTATTGCCTAAACTATTGGATGATTTACAACCCTATCACTATGTGCATTAAAATTTTCAATAAATAGAAAAGGTTTAGGTTCACTAGAATATACAGATCACTTTATGCAATATTAAAAGGTGGTGGTACATATATATTGCATATAGTTATAGTTTTATCTAGAGATACAGCAACCACCTGCACTTCTGTATCTAATTCAAGTATTTCACAGCGTATACAGAGTATGATCATATTCTCTAAAATTTACGTTATCTGTATCTTGCGTTATCTGTATCTTTAAAATGAGTTTCCTGCAATGTTAAAATGTAGAGTTTAAAAAAGAAAATTATATAGTTAATTTCTTCAAAGGTTAGCCTAAAGCCAGAGCAGTTCCAATGAAGTATACTTTATTTTTGTTTGGTTCCATGTTATACATTCTTATTTCCCCTCCGCCCTTGTGCATTTGTCATTGGATATTCAACTATAATTTCATTATCACTCAAAGCACATTGGTTGTTTCAAATAATCTGACCAAATCATTTCTGTTTGCGTTTCCACTGTAGCTGTTTCAACTATAAGTTTGGTTACTGTAGCTGTTTGGGCATACATTATTTTTAAGGACTTTAATATATGCATTTCTTTCTTTGCTTTAGCATACGAAAGTCCTCTTTCTGCATTTATTTTTTTAATTTCCCACCTTGTCTAAGTCCATTAGTCACCCTGAATACATCTTCCCCATTGTCCGTTGTTCCCCATTAGTTCCCCATTAGTTTCTTGCTCTAGATTCCAACTAAATGCTTCCATTTCTTAGTTTTTTATATTGAAGGGGACAACACCTAGCATTGCAACAATGGCCTCATGAACAGCAAATGGCGACAGTCTGCATAAGGTTGTTTTATCATCTGTTCCTTTTACTAATAAAAATCAGGGCCACGAACCACAGCAAACAGGCTACTCCATATTAGTTGCCTCTCAAGACATGCAGGATGATAGGTTGGGCCTTTTGTACTTCCCTAGACCCACAGAGTAAAATGGTTCTTCTAAATGTCACTGAAAATGACAATATCATTCACACAATTACCTTCTAAAACACATATTCATTAGTCTCTGAAATGTGGTTGAAAATTTACCAAATGACATCACTTTGTAGTTGCATACACCATCAGGGGTTACAAATGCTAATACTTTCTTTGCCTGATCAGAAGAGGTACACACCAATAACATTATAGCAAACCACACTGTGATATATTTTGACTTTTAAAATTTGATCACTATAGTTTTTGATTCTTGGGATAGGGAATCAATCAGTGTATTCAAAACATTGACATTTTTTAGTCTGTGCAACATTTGATTGAATCAGTTTATTGAGTTTTTATGAGCCTTATATATGGTGTGATATTATATCATTTTATATAAAAGCAATGTTTTAT
Source organism: Sabellastarte sp. h YS-2021 (assembly GCA_964017235.1). NCBI lineage: Eukaryota > Metazoa > Annelida > Polychaeta > Sabellida > Sabellidae > Sabellastarte > Sabellastarte sp. h YS-2021. The sequence goes on along the minus strand of OZ024929.1, from coordinate 187,959,747 downwards.
ATGCAGGAGAGTTGATTTAAATACTGTTTGTCTGTGTTGGGACAAACAGTTCAACATGCGGGATTGTCACAATTGGACATAAATTTCCATGTGATAGTAACTCAATATAAAATAAGACAAAAAACACAAGGACACTACAGGTATAACGAGTGCAATAAGAGAGCCTGTGTAACACATGTTTGGTTATTTTTTTCTGATGAATTAATACAGATAAACAGTATACACCAGACCATTATCTAAACTGGCATTGTCTAGTTCAATTGCATTTTGATTCTGTTTACATTACCAGCACCACCCAGACAATATCCTCCTTATGCCCTGTTCACACTGTAGGCAGTGTATCCCAAGGTTACAGGTTTCCTGAGGCTGTAGAAGCACCTCCAAGAATATTTTGTGTACATTCGCACTACAGTGCAGTTCTAGGCACTAGGCGAAATGCCCCTGTTCTTCAACTACCATTGGAGTTTTGTATGCATTGTGATAAATTGGTGAAACATCTATTTACCTCCACTTGCCTTATGCTGCAGGATTGCACAAAAAGATGACCAAGTCACAACCTTATATACACCGTGACTACACATTCAGTTACTGTAGCAAGAAATTCATCTGCTTATGCTCGCATTAATCTGTGAATGTCCACGCTACCAAATTCTAAAGGGGAAATTTTAAACATTTTAAAACTTCCGTAGGATGCCCAAGGTGATGGATGTTTCATTGCCTCTAGTTGGACATAAGCCAGTGAAACACCCCATATGGGGATTTTTCATTTTTATTGATATATATGACTAAGATTCTAACTTTTATATACATTTGATATTTTAACTTTTTAATTTACATTCGGAAAATATAATCCATTAACTTAGCTTGACATTAATTGTTAATGGATATGCACAAAATTTACATATTCATGATTACAGATGATGAATAAGGAAGGCTTAAGGCCACCTTATGAAATATGATTTGAATTTGTTAAAAGATGAAATAGTAATTGACATACAGAAAGTACAGTCCATTAACTTGGCTTGACATTAATTGTTAATGGACATGGACAAGATTTACATATTCATGATTACAGATGATGAGTATGAAAGGCTTAAGGCCACCTTATGAAATATAATTTGGATTTGCCAAATGATGAATAGTTAGGGTGGCCTTAGCTGCAGGCCTACAGGAAGATAAGGTCACCCTAAATTTTGATGTGAATTATGATTTTTGAAAAACTTGTTTAAGTTTAAGGTCGCCTTAAACTGGATTTTATGGTATTTACTTGAAAAATTAACATTTAGAGTTCATCTGTGTATTAGTCAGATGAATGAAGATTTAAACTGATTTAAATGAAAATTCTTTAAGAATTGAAGTAAGAGGTGAAACATAGCAATATTTAAAGTAAAAGATGAGAGCCCCACAGGGGACTGATGGTACAGATGAGATAGATTAAAGGTAGGAACAACGAGAGAGGTCATGAGAGGTCAGGGGTCAGTTCACACCCAAAAGGGGTTACAGGTGAAGTCAGACCCATAAGAGGTCAGAGGTGAGATTCAAACCCAGGAAGGTGGAGGTGAAGATGAATGAGAAACTTTGATATAACCAGCTTAGAGTGTGAGATCAGTAAAACAAGAAAAAGCAACATGTATCAATCACATATAACGAGGTACAATAGAAAAAGTTATGTTATCAGGGAGATATAATCTTCTCCTCTCAGCCATAAGGGCAGATAGCTCATAGTGAAATACATGTTAAAACATAAAATACTAAGAATAAACTAAAAATGGATATAAAATGTAAATAAGCATATAATGTCTATTAATACAACATGCAATAAGTAAATATCAGTTCAAACACTAAACAGGTTAAATGAGAGTCCAGGAAGCAGGTTACACATTTGCAAGTTACATAATCCGAGTCCCGTGACGTCCCTCAATGAAGACAATGATTTCCTTTCTATATACATGTACTACAGTTCTTTGACATCATAGACGAGGTAACATTTACAATTTCCAGTCCATATACACATACGTTCTAGAATTCTGCTCAGCAGACCTAACAAGCACATTAAAACCACGACATCTTGTAACCGGCGTGGATGGCCAACTCCGCGGACATGGACGAGTGCAAGGAAGATCACTCGAGCTAGCATCCTAAATGATGCACACAAAGCGGAGCAGGGATTGTTGACAAGGCATACTATACAGCTGGAAGATCAGAAACACTGCTCCAGTGGAGAGGCCAGTAAGGTCTAAATATCTGGCAGCTGAGCCAAGCTCATCAGGGGTTTCGTTCATAGCAGTCTTTTCAGTGAAGGGGAGGCAAGTGGCACGAATCTCACATCGAAAGGAACTAAACCAGACTTTACAAGTGAGATTGATTAAACAGAGCACTAGTCGAGGCAAGAAGATCCAGGCCCCCATCCTGGCTACCTGTGGCTCCTCGGATCTAAGCACTGTTCCTTGGGGAAGTGAAGAAAGATGGAGACTCGCACCTGCTTCTGCTGTCCATTATATGGGGTACTTGTAGGTACACTTACATAACTTTAACACTGGTTAATAATACTGATCATAACACTCTGCTGGTTTCACAACAGTAGTTGAACAACTGATGACACTTGATACTTATAAGACATTGAAGCGAGAGATGAGGTGAGAGAAGCTGCCTAGGGGAGCTGAATAACATCTGAAAATACACTATACAATACATTAGTGAGGTACAAGGGTGGGTGAGAGGGCTGAAATTTTTCAAATTTTTATAAAATGGCGACTGCCCTCTTTGACTTTTACTTTAAAAGTGAAGGTACTAAGCATTTGGCAGGATGTATTCGGGATCTAGGTCAAAGGTCACCCAATCAGCATTACTGGTCATTAACAAGAAGATTCGACACACAACAACCAAGGCAATGAGATGTGTATAACTTTAAGGTCATACACCCTCAAATTGCCTCTAGTTGGACATAAGCCAGTGAAACACCCCATATGGGGATTTTTCATTTTTATTGATATATATGACTAAGATTCTAACTTTTATATACATTTGATATTTTAACTTTTTAATTTACATTCGGAAAATATAATCCATTAACTTAGCTTGACATTAATTGTTAATGGATATGCACAAAATTTACATATTCATGATTACAGATGATGAATAAGGAAGGCTTAAGGCCACCTTATGAAATATGATTTGAATTTGTTAAAAGATGAAATAGTAATTGACATACAGAAAGTATAGTCCATTATCTTGGCTTGACATTAATTGTTAATGGACATGGACAAGATTTATATATTCATGATTACAGATGATGAGTATGAAAGGCTTAAGGCCACCTTATGAAATATAATTTGGATTTGCCAAATGATGAATAGTTAGGGTGGCCTTAGCTGCAGGCCTACAGGAAGATAAGGTCACCCTAAATTTTGATGTGAATTATGATTTTTGAAAAACTTGTTTAAGTTTAAGGTCGCCTTAAACTGGATTTTATGGTATTTACTTGAAAAATTAACATTTAGAGTTCATCTGTGTATTAGTCAGATGAATGAAGATTTAAACTGATTTAAATGAAAATTCTTTAAGAATTGAAGTAAGAGGTGAAACATAGCAATATTTAAAGTGAAAGATGAGAGCCCCAAACCCCAACTTAGGGAGTAGGGGAGAGGTAGAGATGATTTTTGAAATTTTTTGCTACTAGGTCTGAGGCATTGTGGTCAAGGGTAATATACTTCCAGACGCATTCCGACGTCCAGGTGCCATGGCTTTGGATATCCTACAAACTAACATTCGAGTTAAATGCGAAAGAGGCACCTGAACGCCGGAAGGCGTGAAATGTCAAATTAGAGTTTTGTAACTGAAGCCTAGCCAGAAGGTCCTTAAAATGGCGCCTGACTTGATTGTCTGTTAGGGGGAGCCATTTGGAGGCCACTTTATATTGGAACAGGGGGGAATTGTTGGAACCAGGTGTAATTTGGAGGAGATTTTTGACTGCAGCCACTGGACAAATTGGGTTGGAACCCAGGGATGGTAGTTTGAGGATTTTGACCGATTGCCTGTCCTGGATGGTTTTGGACCACTTTATTAGCAGGTGGAGGCCGGGGGGGCAAATATGATATCTCCCCTGGCCAGATGGTATAGGGGGGAGAACAGCTTGGTAGAGTGGGGGACCAGGTTAGAGAGCCTCAAAAATGAAAAAAATGCTACTGTGTACACGGCCTTAAACACCTGGCCCATATATGTTGAGTCACATAGTCTGACCATTAGTTGAAGGGTATCAATATCAATGATTGCTTTCAGGGCTGATTTAAAGGGACGATGGAGGGTGATAGACTTTTGGAAGTATTTGATTCTGGGATCATGAAATATTTGAGTGGGAAGACCATAAATGGCTAGGTTGGCCTTAATGGCAGACAGATGATTGGCTAGGGTGGGGGTTGAAGAGCCATTTGTGGTTAGAAATTGTAAATATGCCAAGAGAATTCTGGGACAAAGGTCCATGAGAGAAACTTGCATGAACACTGTAAAAGCTATAAAAAGCCTAAACATACTTCTATAATTTCTTTGAGTACCAGGTCTGAAGGCCATTTGAGTCTTCTTGGCAGCCAGTTTTGCCAATGGAGCCAATCTGGGTGGTAAGCCTATTAAATACACCAATCAATTTGTAAGTGGTCTTCATGTACTGTTACCCATTCATGGTGGGGAAGCAAAGTTGAAAGTCTGTCCTGGGGATCCTTGGTTAGGTTCCATCGAGATAGCAAATCAGCAATCTGATTTTCCTTGCCTGGGATATGAACGACTTGAAGGTTAATGGCCATTTGTAGTTGAATGTTCCTAGCAATAGCTGCTAGGGTCAAATCTCTGGTTCGACCCGAACCCAGGACCTGAACCACTGCCTCATTGTCACAGGCAATGCGGACCTTTGATTTGGCCCAAAAATGTTGCCAAACCCTGAGGGCCACAAGTATGTTGAGCATTTCGAGATGGGCAATATTGTAATTCAAATATCCCAATGGGAGGGAGAATGCAAATACTTGAGAACCCCATCTGGCCCCTATGCCCTGTAGACAGGCGTCCAGCTCGATTTCATGGGCAGTGGGTCTGTGATCAAAGATTGTGACCCCATTGAAGGTTGGAAGAAATTTCTGGAACCAGTTGATGTCCCTTTGGGCCTCTTGGGATAGGACCACTTGGTCCTTATTCTGTATAGAACGCAGAACGTCCAGAAGGCGATTTAGGAAAAATCTCGAGCTGCGCACGCATTTGGTGATAAACAGGAGACTACCTAATAGGGACTGGAGCTGACGCTTAGTACAAGTTACTTTTTGATGACATGTCTGACACATTAGGAGTATTTCCTGCAATTTTTTAGGGGGAACAGATAAGGTAAAATTTTCTGTGTTTACCAATATGCCCAGGCAGTTGACGCGTGCGGAGGGTTTGACAAGCTTGTTGTGGGAAATCTCAAAGCCCAGACGTTCAAGAAGGGAGGAAAGGGCGTCAAATGAGGCGTCAACGCGGCTTGTAAGCTCAATTCCAAGGATATCATCTATGTAATTTATGACGTCATGACCGCGTTGACGCATCATATGATGCACAGCGTCACTTAGGCGTTGAAATAGTGCGCTCCCGTGCCGAAATCCGAACGGCAGGCAGGTGTCCAGGAACCACTTATCTTGACGCAAACCCAAGAGGTCATAGTCCCTGGGGTCAAGCTTGACATGCCTGAAGGCGCGTTTGATGTCAATCTTGTATATCATACAGCCTTTACCCAGTTTTCTAACTCTGTTAGTGATGTGGTCAATGGTTGGGAGCTTAAGTGCAAATGGGGTACCCAAATAAATGTCTTTTGCACTTCCTGCATTGACAGACCTACCCTGGGGGAAACTGAGGTCAATTATGACCCTTCTACTGGCTGAATTTGCTTTTTCCCTAGTCATGAAGGGTGAGGTGTGGAGGTCATCTAAAGGGGGCTTATCAAAGGGGCCCAGAATGGCATTATATTGTATTTCTTCCTTCAGGTAAGTCTGTACATCCTGGGGGTATTTTTTTGCAGAGGTGTGATTTTCAGAGTGACTTTCTAAAATTGAGTTTCTATCAAAATCTAAGGGGAAGCCAAATCTAATTAGAAGAGGGAGTTGTGCGTCCCAATATCCCTGGAGTAGGCTATCCCAAACATCTGGGTTTAGCTGAGATTTTACATTTATTTGACAGTTTTTGAAATTATACTTGCCCGAAGCTTTGATGGTCCTATGAAGGGTTAGGGGATCAGTAATGACCTCTACTGGAGATGATGTGGGGGGTACCTCTAGTTCACCCAGGGGAATAAAGCCAAATTTATGAGCATTTTGCTTGTCCCAGAGCTGAAGGGTGGGGCATGAGGCCATAATGTTCATATAATCGATTTTTTGTCTCTGAATCGCAAAGGTAGGTCATATTTACTTGCACTGTGGTTATCAGTACCTGTGTGAGTGTTGTTGATACTTTTGCCAGTGACGCCTACCAATGGGAGATTGCAGGCACTGGTTTCTACATTGGCGTCACATTGTCATTTTTTAGTCTCTTGGCAGTACTTCTGCCTTGTGAATCATGATTGTCAGTGGATTTAAGGTCAGAGGGGGTTTCAGCAAGGGTACGCTCGGAATGACGCAAAACGACGCCATCGTCCTGTTGTAAAACCTCATACTTGTTGTGAGTGCTGACTGGACTTGATTTGTCCAGTGTACCTACCCTGATTCCAGCTTCATAGCCAGCCCCATCTGAACCTTGCCTTTTTTGGCTACAACTTGTATTTACCTTTTGTGAATTTGCCTGAGACGTGGCACTTACCCTTGTTGTTGTAACAGTAGGGCCACTGTGGTCCTGACTTTGGGTATGTTTGACATTGCGTTGGATTACATTTTTACTTATCAAATGACTTCTAGGGCTAACTTGATGTGAGCTTTCTTGCACTCGACTGGAATTATTTCTACCATTTTTTACAACATGAGCAAATGTATGACCTTTAAATTTGTGATAGTCCAGTCTCTAGTTAGTACTCTCACCATTAACACATGTATTACTACTAATGACTCTTGTGGCCGTGTGACCTACAGGACCACTTGTGATATGACTACTATTCTGGCGTTTAATCATTATATTCAGCACTGCATTACTGCAGTGCTTTATTCGTTTTTTGAATCAGGGTTAGATTTCTTAGAATTCCTGCAGTCCTTGAGAGCATGAGGAAACCGCTTTCCCAAAGTATTACAGAAACTGCAAATATGTCTGTACCATTGGCCAGAGGTGTGATGGTCACCTTTGTGGGGACACTTTTGATTTTGAAAAAATTTACAAGGAACTCCTGAGAGCTCAGAGTTGGATTTTTTGGACGGATTGTTGATCACTTTTTGAGCATGGGCCCTTCTGATCCTATCTATTTTTTCTGTCATGGCCCAATTTACCTTGCCCTCCTCCATTCTGCAGAGGAGGACTGCATGGGCCCCTTTGGCCGAGGTCCACCCAAAATCTTGGGCGTCCTCCATTAATTCGGACAGATACTCCAACATGGAATTTTTTGTGTCAACATTAGACTCATCCCGAATTATGGCACAGAATCCCGACACCCACTGAAAAGTGCTGAGGCTGTCGTATGTTACTCTACTTTTTGTGGCACCTGCTAAAATATGATTTTGGGGCCAAGGTACTTTATGTTTAATTGTGACCTGGTCATGACCACCTCTTTGTGATCTAAACGTACCTTGTTCATTGAGAGTGGCAAGCTCCTGTAGCCGCTTGTCTACAGCATTCTGGATGCCTCTGGATGTCTTGAGGAATGCAGTAGTGGGGATGACGCCGTCATCTTCCTCGTCGCTGTCCACTTGTCTGGATCTACGCGACCCCAAGGTAGAAGTTGGTGAAGTGACACCGTCAGAATGTGACGTGGCCCCTCTCTGCAATTGATCTTCAGTGTTTTGAATACGTTGCTCTATGGCAGTCAACCTAGAACTAACACTGTTGAGGGCATTTAAGATGTCATGATTCATAGTATCAGTATTGGTGTCAGTATTGACACTAGCAATTTCACTATCAGACTCTACATTGTCTTTAAATTGACACTTTACACCTACTGGACGTTTGTGTTGACCACCGCAGCCAGAACAATGGAAATTCTTTGGCATTGTCACGTTAATTACTGGCAAGTGTGAAATGCAAAGCCTAATATTAAAGTTAGCACTGTATATACAAAGTAGTTCAAGGCAAAGTTAGCGGGATAACATATTAAAATACTAAAATATATAAAATTACTGTACAAGTAATAAAAGAATAAAATAACCCGCCAACTCACCTTGAACAGAGATTCCTTACCAGTGCATATAGGCTCGATTCCAACCGGGTGGCAACACTAACCAGCAAAGTGTAAATAGATTATGTAACAATATGTATACGTAAGTGAACAGTAGATAAAAGAAATTGAAATCTGAAATTTTTCAAATTTTTATAAAATGGCGACTGCCCTCTTTGACTTTTACTTTAAAAGTGAAGGTACTAAGCATTTGGCGGGATGTATTCGGGACCTAGGTCAAAGGTCACCCAATCAGCATTACTGGTCATTAACAAGAAGATTCGACACACAACAACCAAGGCAATGAGATGTGTATAACTTTAAGGTCATACACCCCCACACTACTGTGTCACCAGGATACACACAGACCTCAGCCTATAGTTGAAGGAAAGAGACATTTGACCAAACGCAAACTACTGCAGGGATACCGCCTGTATGGGGTCTTACACTGCCAAGTTACAGCTGGTACATCACTGGTCTAGTTGCTTTCCTCTCTGGGGGACACAATCCTTTAATAACTGCAAGTCAATTGACTGATAAAATGTTTATTACTTCAGTTGTTAACTACACTCACTTTATATATTGCATGACATAATTACTATTTTTAACTCATACATAGTTAATAATATCACAAAAAATCTTAGAAATAGTAAAATCTTAAAAATTATCAGGATTATATTATAAAACAAATGATATGGTTGTTTATCTGTACTACTTCATTATATAAATATATTAGTATGGGTGTATAATTGCATATTGTACACTGTGTTATCAGGGATGTTTCTTATAAACATTTATTTGTGTATTTATATATATATTCTAGACTTCTCAATACAACTGATTGACAATATGCAACCCCACCTTACATTTTGCAGTACTTCACGTTTTGCAACTTTACATTTTGCAATCCCACTTTACCTTTTGCAGCACTTTATGTTTGTTGCCCCATAGGAGAAAAAGTTTGGACCTAATACATACCTCAGTAAGGCCAGACCTTAGCCCAAAACTAGGTAATCCCAGGTAGGACCCTTCAATGTGTAGGATTATAAGCGCAGACCCCACAGGGATCAAAAGTTGGCTTTGAATGGAAGCTAAATTGAGGGGTAGGTTTGAATCTTGGCTGAAAAGGTATGGCCTAACGGGGACTTTCTTGGGTTAGAACCCAAGAACGCTATGATGGAAAAATTGTGACCTGCCTCCAAACGTGATCCACTTTGGGAGCAATACCTGTTTATATGTGATTGAAACTGGAGCAGATTTAATTATTCTTAATTGGTATCTACATAGGTCATATTGGGCATTCAGGCAGATTTGGTGGCATTCAGGTAAATTGGGAGAAATCTGGATTTTCAGAAGAAAAGTACCATGATGCTCCTGCCCTGGAATGTGCTCAGTGCTTAAGCAGTACGCAGCTGTATGTAGGGGTATGTGGCAATACCAAGACAAATTAGGAAGGGCAGAAAATAGGACAAAGTCCACAACACTCAGGAGCATTGTTCCAGGACTGCAGCAATTCCACCTCTTCTGATCCCAATCTCGCAGAATATCCTTGGAACTTACCCTTTAATCACTAAAAATTCAAGATTCTCAAAAATAAGATATCTGGGAAAGGGTCACCAAGCACAGAGATACTGAGCCTGAAGAGGAACTAAGGTGAATAAGTCTTGGTGAACAGGTGTGATCTTCAGACTATAACAGGGGTAGCAGATTGATTGTCATCAGGCAACTCATTACAATATATGTTTTAATTCTGCTTATGCCAATTGAATGCATTTGCCAGGTTATCTCCACATGCCAAAAATTATCATATGCATCAGGAAAAGGAAGGAAAGCTGTGCTGAAAGCCAAAAAGCATCAAATCTTGTTTTATTTAATTTACATAAATGTATTGTAATATTGGCATATCGTCCTTTTAGGAGAAGTGCTTTTGTCAGGCCTGTGAAAATACTTTCGTTGAAAAGATTTGTTACTTTTTTCAGTTAGGTTGGGTATATTTAATCCATAATAATGTTATGGACAATTGATTAGTTCTCCCAGAATGCAGTTTGATTTAACTATTTGCACTGTGCCCTGTTTAACCACATCTCTAGTGCAGTCATGCCTCCCAGAAAAGTGTGAATCTGCTGTTGTGGAGGTGACTCGGTGCATGTGTATGTCACATAGGGATGGAGGAAACTGGTATGTTGGTCAACATTCTGCACGTAACACCACTGGTCAAACAGCGACCAAATGGATAGGATCTGAAGTCACCATCCAGCAGCCAGATCTCATCCAGTCACTGGTTTCTAGTGCTTCTCACTTGGGGCGTCTAGGCGCCCCAGATGTCAGTCCTGCCCCACAGACAGAATGTTACTATGTACTTTAAAAGTGATTCAAGTACCAGTCTAATGCTACAAATTATGTAAGCCAGTGTCAGTTGCCAAGTGAACCAGTAAGCAGCCCTCCTATTGGCTGCCCCTGTTTTACAGTCTTCTCTGTCCCAAAGCAAAGTCACTTTCAAACTTGACATTGAACGGAAGACATGTTAAAAATTGGAACTTGAATTTTATTTTACTTGATTTATTTTTAGTTTTTTATACTGTTTTAGGTTTTAAACTTGTAAGATAGTGTGTTAGGGACGGTCTAACCTATATTTATCATTCTTGCATTTATGCCAATTTTGGTCGTGATTTTGACAAATTTCCCTTTGATTTAAGCCTGGTATTGCCAAGATTGTGGCTGAATCTTTTTGCATATGTGCTTTACAGAGATATAAACATTTAAACTATAAACATGTCAGATAATAAGCAAAAATGCAAAAGCTGTAAGAACAGACATGTTCCCCCTACAGGGAAAAAGTGCCAGTTTAAAAGTGCTACCAAGGATGATGTGACCCAAGGACAGTTAAGTGATGCTGCCGTTGCAAGTGAGTCACTTGCTACAGATCATAGTCAGGATCTGGGCGGACAGCGGATCCAGATGAAAATCCTTGAACAGCTAAAGAAAATGTCAAACAGATTGGACCTGGTAGAAGATCAGGAGGCAGTGACAGCTCAGCACACAGCACAGGCCTCGACTTCTGCAAGGGACATGGCAAAGTTAAGTACAGATGCTGTATTGTCAAGTTCTAGTAAAAAAGGTAGTAAAAATTCTAGGTTCAAACCCACATATGTAACAAGTGATTCGTCCGCGGACGAAAGTGATACCCCCTCCATGGAGAGGTTAAAGTCTAGTGCTGTTCAAAGAAAGGTTGACAGGAGAATTAGAGAGCTAAATCACAGTTCACACCTCCCAGGTAATGACAGTTCTGTTAAGCTCAAGTCAAAAAGGGGAGGTACTGTTGAAGTTAACGTGAAAAACAAGGTATCTTGGCCCCATGAGGCAATACTGGGTGGCGTCAGCAGGCAAAGGGTCACTTACGACCAACTGTCGCTTACCCAATTCGTACAGGGCTTTTGTAAAAATATCATGGAGGAAAGTTGGAGGCAGGGGTATTATTGCTAATTTACATATTACTAAAATGTAGTTGCTGTGCTTTGTTTCAGATAATGTGGCTTTGAGTTCGTTGTCTAAGAAAGCAGCCAGTAGAACACATGCTGCCTTCAGGCCTAAGATAAGACAAGCCTACTTCAGAATGTTCAGAATCTTCCTGGCTTTTTGTATTTGTATGGATGTATCAGTAGCCAGGGTGGAGGTCAAAGTAATTCCGTCATTTCTTGAATGTTTGATTTGCAACAAGTGTTCTGTTGCCATGATATCAAATTATTTGTCAGCCATAAAGGCTTGTTTCGTTTTATATGATTTGCCATTTCACATCCTGGATCATCCAAGGATTAAATATTTTCAGAAGTCTGTCAAAATCAATCGACCTTTGACCTTAATCTCACATAACATCATTGATCTGGATACTCTCGAAAAAATATCTGCAGCCTGTCACAATCTCACTTGTGGCAAAGTCCTTCGAGCTGTATTTTTAACTGGGTTTTTCGGGTTTTTTAGGCTTTCAAATTTGGCACCTCACTCTTTGGCGGGTTTTGACCCTTCAAGGCATCTCACTGGCCAGGATCTTTTCTTCACCAAAAAACTGGTTAAATCCTCATCAAATGGTCAAAAACCATTCAAACCAGAGATATTGTTCAGGTGGTTTCACTTCCAAAACTGGAAAATAAATTAATTTGTCCTTTCAGGGCCCTTAAGGCCCTTTCTTCATTATATCCCATGTCTGCAGACAACTCTGCCTTCCAAGTAAAAATCCAATCGGGCTGGCAGCCCATCACTGATAGTAAAATCAGAAAATGTCTCAAATCCATTAATATGACCTTGGGTTTGAACCCTCACTTCTATCCTTTTCATTCCTTCAGAAGGTCAGGTGCCACCTTCGCCTACATTGCACATATCCCTGTTCAACAAATCAAACGCCATGGTACTTGGACCTCAGAGTGTGTCTGGCGGTATATACAAGCAGACCATTCCTCTGGTGAGAACCTAGCTTTGTCACTGGCTAATGCTATCAATGCATAGATGCTCCTACTGTTGGGGTTGAGGGCTTCTTATAGTGCTTTATCTTATATATCTTGTACACAATTTTGTAACCTTGAGGTCTTCTGGTCTCCAGCCTTAGGGTGACCTTAATCTCAACACAATCTTAAATTGCTAACCACTACCTCATGTTTGAGGTGAATTCGACCTCATGTGTGACCCTGGGGAGGGGTCACCGTGTTTTGACATGATGTGACCTTTCAAGGTCATACCCTCTTCCTGGCTTCCAGTAGACCTCTAGGGTATTACCTTTGTTTTAGTATTCAATGTTTTAAATTTCAAGCTAATAGTGACTTCTTATGGACAATGAACTCTAACTTATCAGTCACTATTCAGTATATTACCAGTAATTTACTCAGTTTTGGATTCTGATAGTGACTTCTCATGAACTATGAACTTTAACTTTACTAGTCACTATTTACTGTATTTATCTTATTCAGAATCTGTATACTCTTACTGACCTGTAAATATATTTTAATATAGAACATGTATAATTATACTCTAGTTATGTATTAAACAAAGTGCCCTCAACTCTGTGTTTTTACTGTCTTGGGGTGGGGACTGATCTCTTCACTAACAGTCTGACTCACAAAACTTTCATCCTGTGTGTAATGATTTAAAGCATTAGATCTGTGTGGGTCGTGAACCAGATATGTGGGGGTGGGCGTGTGTATTGTATTCAGTTCAGGGAAAGTGAGATTGTACTGACTTGTCTGCTGACGCATAGAATATCCAGTTTATGATATATAATTTCAAGGAACATCACCTGTTCAGTGCTTGATTTATTTAAATACCTCACTGTTTTAGATTGCATTAATTGTACTGTTTGAGCTACCAAGGGTTCAATGGCCCTAAACAAGCTGTGTGTGATATGTTTATACTATAAATATGAGAAGGTGCATTGTATTGCGGAGCTATAATAAAATGCTGTCGTCATACTTGTCTGATCAGATGATAAGATGTAACCTTAAAATGGTTCAAAACAAAGGAGGCACAACAAAGTCGTACGGAACAGTATCTTGTTACTATTTTTGTCATGCCCCAGATTTCACAATGACAGGTTTGTTCATTTAAAGCCATTGTTGAAAATGTGAAAGCTACATTTTGAGGCTTGACGTCCAGCTGAACGTACTCTGACTGGCATATGTCGCTGGCTCAGTTTATCTTGTCACTGATTGGATATAGAATGCATCTCTTCATAAACAGTAAGCAAAAAATTTCTATTGTGTTTGTGTTAAAATCCATTCACTTCATGTATCCTTTCCAACACATCACAAAGGAGGTTTCAATGCTGTTGGAAACGGTGCATAATGTTGGGCGAACTCCAGCACAGTACACTAATTCCAATAATACCTTTATAGTGCTTAATCTCTATCTGAAAGACATACTCTTGGCACATTATTACAGAAAAGCAAAGACTTACCAGGGTTCAGCACTGCAGAGAAAGGGTATACTTTTGCAAAGAGCCATGTTTTCAATTTATTTCTGAATGGGAGAAGTGGCTGGACGTACATTATCAGGCAAATCATTCCAAATCTTTGGAGCATCAAATGCAAAGATGAGGTCAAAGTTCTTGGGATACTTATGTATTGATGAGGCAAAGTGTGGAACCTTACACATGACACCATCAGCATGATCTGTAAGAGTATTGTACACACTATGTCTAGGCTTTAGAAAAGGCTCAAAATATTTAGGATAACCACTGTACAGGAACTTGTATACCAGTATCGCAGTTTTAAATACAGAACTTTGTTCAACAGGAAGCAAATGGAGAGTCTTTTTAACAGGAGTGACGTGTGAGTACTTAGTGATACTGGTAGCAATTATAGCAACATTGTTCTGAACTCACTGCAGTTTGTGAAGATGAAGAGCAGACAGACTCCCAAAGAAGGAATTACAGTAGTCAAGTCCACTACCAACCAAAGCATTGGTAGGCAAAAGAGCTGCATCATGTGTGAGATCCCCTGTGAGACCCTTGAGAATTCACTGAAGGGTTATTGGGGATAGTAAGACTGAACTAGTTTGGGAGAACAATGCATAAGATATGTTTCACACTTACTGTGAACCATGATATCAAGGTTATAGAATAAACCAGGGGATGATCAGTCCATAGTTTGGCAGCATAATAGGAAAAAGCCTTTTGTTGGACGGGGTACTTATACAAAAATTTGGCCAGGATTATTCTAACTGAGATAGGTAGCCAATTTTGTGAATATGTTTACTGGAGAACTGAAGAAGTATGTCTCCAATTTGTGATTGGATAGGGCAGAGGAACCCCTTCAGAGATGCCACCAAGAAGCTGAATTTACGCAAAGTTGGATCATTAAGGGCAAAGCTGTGGTAAAATGTTTTTCTATTTGTGTACTACAAGAACTGTGGAACCTGTAGATATTTGCTGGCTATTTTGCTACATCTAGGTTTTGATGCAAGATGCTTGATGTTAGGTCATTCATGATGAACTCTCAAAAGTCAAGGTTCGAGTACAGAAGAAGAGGTAAAGAGAGAAAATGGACTCTGCCTTTTGTATTGTCTTTGACCACGTTATGAGCACCTAAAGAAAGCACATTAGATCAAGTCACCTGCTGCCAAATGCCGTTGTAGTCAAAACTAGCAACTGTAGTCAAACAGCTTTCTATATCTTCCCAGTGTGAAGTAGGTCACAGCATACAACTTACCTCACCAAAGTGGGAGTGTCTATGACATTAATTTTGGTCTCTTTATGGACATATTAAACTTACAGAAGTATTTGTGTATTTGGATGGTTCCAGATATTATAAGTCGGACCATGCATTATAAACTTGGCATTTCCTGCTTATACATGGCTAGACAACATGTTCACAGAAACTTTATTAAGTAGTAAATACTCAAGATATAACAGAACATGTGCCCTTGAAATACCAGACAATTCTAAATGCAAAATTTCATGGAAAGGAACTGAAAAGTATGCTTTAACAATTCTTAGTCTTTGACCTAGATGCTAGATGAGCCATTACTATTACAACAGCCAAATTGCAAGTAAGCGCCCATGTAAATGCCTCTCCACCATAAGCCTAAAACATCATAGTCCTGAGGATCTATCTTACGGGGGGGTTCCACTGAAGCCGACCCTATAACCCACCCTATGACTCTAGAGTCAGTTAGCATGTACAGACAAGATGTAGTACATCTCGTTTTGTCATGGGGAAGTATACCCTGACCTTAAGTCAGGTCGGGATCTTGATCTAGACAACCATCAGGACAAGATGTAACCCCCAACAGACAAGCCGTAGTGACACACTGACAATGTTGGATAAAATCTACAGAATAACCACAACCAGACCACTTACCATGCAGCAATTTCTGAAAAAAAAACAGGGATCAAGTGTCGACCAATGAAAACAAACCGAAAAATATGTTATTACTAAATATTTGGATCCCATCACGTGCCCAGAACTACAGCATGTTTACCCTTACGTCCAGAATTGGGTATTTCCCAGCGGCTAGGATTTATTTAGTATAATTGTGTAAAGAAATTGCTCATAGGGACGAAGGTGTCTTTCCCAGGGGTCTGAATTCGGAGTATAAAAGCCAGGAACAAGCAAGAGGGTTGTTATCGTCCCGTGAGATAATTTTTAAATTTCCTATTTTAGTTGCCATTTCTGTCATATAATCAGAAGCACAAAGAGGTTGATGCATTTGTTTTATATAATTTGAAAGCCCAAACCTGAAAACCATAATTTAAAAAAACCCCAGGAAAATGTCAATATTGAAATTAGTGATCTCAACGGGTATCCGGATATCCGGGTACCCGAACCCTGAACATTTACCCGAATCCGAAATCACATACCCGAGTACCCGAATTTAAGCTCTATTGCTATTATCGCCCATGTTGGCTGACTACAGACATAGCTCGACTTCATAAATTCACCTAAAAATGAAACTATTCAGTTAAAATGTACAAGAATATTTTTTTCTCACCCTAGTACACCATTTATAATATTTTATGTATCTTTTATTTTGGTTGTTTATGCATTGTCAAATGCCGGTAAACTTTGAAAATTGTCAGTATATTAACACAGTTACCTAATTCCGAGTATATAAAATGCTGTATACTGGCTATATAGCGACATGCACTCCTTAGATAAATAAGAGTACAATATTTTCAGAGAGTTGTTGATAATTTTGCATTTATAAAATTCACTTACAAACCTGATATAAAAAATGAAGTTTCAATTCCGAAACTACATTCGAGCAATAGTGTAATGCTTTCGTGATAGCTGGGTGATAGGTCATGTGACTCCATTTTTATATAAACAACCGTGTTTTGAATATGTACTATACAGAAGTCTTTTTTATTTAACATTTCTTACGTGTGATAATGTTTTGAATGCAAAAACGGTGGCTGACAAGAAATAAAGTAAAAGGTTGGGTGTCATTATTTGTGTGAGTTTTAAGTCTGTAAATGTGTAGATTTTTGTAGAATAAGCTATTATCGCCCATCGGCACGAGTACCCGGGTACCCGCCCGTTGAAATCACTACCTACCCAGTCCCACTAAAAAGGGTCTATTGAGAACACTAATTGAAATTTTTGGTCAATTGATGGGATCCAGATAGTTAGCATTGACTTGGTTTTTGATTTGCTAATTGGTCAACACTTGATCACTTTTTTTCCTGAAATAACTGAAAGGTTTTATAGCTAAGAAAAATTATCATGTGATAGGATCCAAATATTATGTTGACCACACTTGACCTAATTTAATTGGTCAACACTTGATCTTTTTTTTGCCCATAAATTGTTAACCCGACCTGTTGAAATAGGCTGGAAATTTTATTATTGTGTGACCAAATAAAAACACTTTCTCAGGTTTCGTAATATTAAAAGCATATATGTGGGCCTTTTCTATCAGTTAACTTTAAGATTATGATTACATGAACTGCTCATTCTTTATGATTTTTTTTGTCATATTTTTACTTCACATTATACTGGAAGTATAATGGAATAGAATGTAAATGAGCAAGACTTTAGAGACAAAGAAGAGCTGGTTTCATGATAGGACAAGACAGAAAATGAACAGGACAAGACGGGAAGTGACTAAGACAAGACGGGAAATGACTAAGACAAGCCAGGAAGTGACTAAGACAAGACGGGAAATGACTAAGACAAGCCAGGAAGTGACTAAGACAAGACGGGAAATGACTAAGACAAGCCAGGAAGTGACTAAGACAAGACGGGAAATGACTAAGACAAGACAGGAAGTGACTAAGACAAGACGGGAAATGACTAAGACAAGCCAGGAAGTGACTACGACAAGCCGGTTTCCAGGTGGGGAGAGAAACAGCTGGGATCAAGGGTGGTGGAAGGTTGGTGAAATATCAAACATGTTTGATACTTTGCCGATCCTCCATGACAAACAGGGTAATCACAACCGACCCAAACCAACTCTGTAAACATTGCTCCCGACCCTCGAAAAATCCTTACATACCGACAAGATTTCCCCAGTGGAACACACCTATTAAGTTGTCTACTGTTAAAATATGTGATATGGACCTATTCACGTCCATTCATGTGTAATGCCATCTTTTGCGAGAAAGGTGAGCACACATTCTGATCCCAAGTTCTTATCAGCACTTTGCATCTCTTGCCATGACAAGTCAGTCACAACAGGACAATCCAGAAGCTGGCACAGACCACAACCAAGTAACTACCCGCTGGGGGGACACAGCTATGGTGGATGGTTTGTCTTTCTGAAAAGATAGGTCTTGACTTAGCTATTAAAACTGGAAATGGTCTACTTTGATCTGACAATTTAACAGTTTGTTCCATTCAAATGATTCCAGGAGCCAGACTGCTAGACTTGATCAAAAATGACAAACAGGCAGGTTGGGAGAAATTTATGGTCGTAAAATTTATTTATTTATTTGGGATTTCATGTCACTTTCAACACTGAATAGGTCATATCATGGCGGGTAGTTTTGTGGTCAGAGGAAACCAGTACATACAGTTGGTCAAGGTTCTGTGCTGTAAACTGCCAACCATCAGTACGAAACTACCATCTTTCCTACATAGGGTTTGGGGTTTGAACCGCTGACCTCAGAGGTGGAAGGCGAGTGTGTTTTCACTGTGTCTCCGTGGTGTGGCCGTTAAAGTAAGGATTTTCTACAATAAAAGGAAACAATATGAAATGGGAAGCTAGTGGTGTTTTTCTAGATATGGTGAATTTTCTGAAGTTTGACAACACTGGCTTTTGTTTACTCTATACAATCTGCAATCTCGGTAGTCCAGTTCATTACTGGCCTTTGAATTTGTGCCAAAAACTGAATTATTGATGCATAGGAATTTACTGATGTGCTGGAAATCCCAGAGATAACAGTTAACAGGCACGGGAAACAATGGCCATATGATTATCAAATTAGTTTTCTGGGTTAAGTGTGACATCTAATTTTTTTTCAAGGTTCTGTAACCAGTTTTATCTGGTTTGGTTAAATTTGAAAGCGTGCATCTATGCATGAACTCAAATTAGACACCCAGTCAGCTCTGCGATAGAGGATTCAAATTTCTAGAGTCTATCGCTGAATATATCTAGGTGTCAATAGCGTACAAATAGAATGTAACATTGTACCTTGAAATGACTTGAGTGAGGTAGGGAGTGAAAAGGAGTGGGCCTAGAATAGATACTTGGGAATGCCAAATGATAAAGGCCTAGAAATATTTCATTTTGTTTGTGGTTAGTAAGGTAGGAATTTATCCATATCACTGCGGTGCCATTAATATCAAAGCAGTCAAATCAAATCAATCAAATCAAACTGCTTTCCACTAGTCCACAGATATTAGTGTCACTTTGGTGGCGTGGACATTTCAGCATTCTTTTTAAGTGATTGACATTGGAAATCCCCTCGTGGGTAATGATTTAATTTAACTATTCAGTCATGACTGTCTAAATTAATTTTGACGTGAAGCTGAGATTAGACACAGGTCTATAGTTTTTAGGATGTTTCTGTCTAAACTTTGTTTTTATGAGAAAGGGAATGACACATTCAAAGTTTTCAAACATTTGGGAAAACTACCCTCTTTGAAATTTGTCATCCTTAGATACCGATGTGAAAGAAGACAAGGAATTTGTAATGGGACTGGGCCTGATGATTGGGATAGGCACTGATGATGATTGATGATGTCATAATCAGAAATATTCTTATATTACCTTTACACTGCTCATGAAGGGCCACGGTGGCAGAGTGGTAACACTCTCCCCTCCCACCTCTGAGGCCGGGGTTCAGTTCCCGGCATGGCCTCAATTGGGAAAGCTGGTAGTTGCTTGCCGTTGGTCGGCAGTTTACAGTACAGAACCCCGACGAACTGCATGTACTGGTTTTCTCTGCCCTTCCAACTACCCGTCATGATATGACCTGTACAGTGTTAAAAGCGACGTAAAACCCCAAATAAATAAATAAATACACTGCTCACAGTAACCTTCCCTGTGATGATGCTTATATATGACTAATGAAAATTATTGTGCAGAGATTCAATTTTAGAACAGTCTTTTAGCTCATTCTATTATTAGACTTGCCATATTCAATTCACTCAAGATACATACATATTATATGTGATTATTTCCTAAAACATGCCCTACTAGAAAAACGGTTTAATCAACTAATGTTCAATATAATTAAAACTTTTATTATGTCTAACTTCAGTGCCTGAGAGGATAGTCATATCAATTTCCAATAGTCATATCAATTTCCAATTTGCAATTTAGTATGTTCTCACATCTGTACAAACAATGAGAACATGTGCCATCAACTCCAGCATTTCCTCTAAGGTTACTAATACATGAAAACAATTACTCCAGCTCCACTCACACATGCAAACTCCTTTAGAGACACAATTAGTGGAAGGATTAAATTTCACAAACTCTCTGAGAGACATAGGAAGTTTGAAGCAACTGCTGTGACTTCCAAAAATACACATTTAAATATACAAAATCCCTTTTAACACATTATAAATGTAAACACGTAAACAATTAACTTTAAAATATTTTAAATTTAATTTCTGTCTACTTAAGTGGGGTTTTCCCCACTGCCTTCTTTAAGAAAATATGCACCTCACAAATTGACACTTTCAGTGTTGTTTAATTTCATAAAAACGTCAACTATCAAATGTTTTTATTCAAAATATGTCTTACAAAGAATAGAAGCTCTTTATGGTTGACATATTAAATAACTCCAAAATAATGTTTTAGAGGCCTGAACATTAGAATGTCTACTTAAGAATAATGTCAAGTTAAGGTGGTTGATACATATGAATCCAGGAGTGCAAGCTACTTTAGTTATTATCAGTATTATTAAAAAGGCACAAACTTCTTATCTTACAAGAAGTGTGAAATAAATACTAGAATTTCTAAAGAATGGACATTTAAATTGCGAGAAAATACATTTAGAGATGTAATCACAAATTATTAATTTAATAAAAAGTGTGTGTTGACTGATCATTTCTTCATCCTCATGTTTCAACACCTTTTCTTGTTTCAAACTTAAATTCTATGAACATTATTACTATAACAAATGACATTGGTGTGTTTGTCGAGGTCAGTGGAAATCTAGTTTGAACATAGAATGTCATATTTTGTTCACCTTGGCAGCATCATATTATCATTCAAAATTTTGAGAAGTGCATCTACTCTCGTCGACCTTTTGCTGAGAGCCTGTCCTATAATCCTGTAATTTGGCATAACATATAAAATCCCAACTTGGTCTCGACCTTCACATGCAACAGTTTAATGTGAAGTCACAACTTCAAATGGCATTATTGTTTACACCCAGGAAATTTGTTGATAGTAAATAGTCTATCTCATTTATTTGCAGTTATTCCATAATTTAGATAAGACATGCATGTCACAATGGAATAATGTGAAACTTCAGAAACAAACAACAGTGCTATGGATGAGACACAGAAGATCAAAGACAGCTGTGACCCAGGCCTAACTGGTGTGAAGAAGAAAGTGGTGGGATACTTAGCTGCTTTGTGTGTTAGTTTCTCTGCAGCGATTTCTATAGTAATTGGACAGCTTCTTGGGGACTCTGTATCTCCATTTCAAACCAATTTTGCACGTTTTATTGTGCAAACTGTAATAGGAGCTATGGGTCTTATGGCAATAAGGAACAACCCCAAATTACCACTAGAGTGGAAACCAGTTTTATTGATGACAATATCAGTGGTGTTAACATTTGGGGCTGGAGTGTTAATGGTTATTGCTGCATGGTACCTACCAGCAGCTTTGGTTCAAGGACTGCTGGAAAGTTGTTTCATGACATTATCAGCCATTTATGCAATATTTCATAAGAAATGTACTGTAGATTTACCATTTGCCATAGTTTTATGTTATGTTGGTTGCATACTAATGATTCAACCTCCTGGTATGTTCAACAATAATGCATATAAGATAGATCACAATTGCACCAATGGGAGCAGCTTTAATATTACACTCATAGCTTTAAACAATACCATAGAGTCATGTGACTCTTCACATGGTATGGAAACACTGTATGGTGTTTTGTCAGTGGTTGGAGTTGCAGTATGCCTATGGGGACATGCACAGTTCAATGTTGAGAAACTGAGCCAGTGGATATCTATTTTAGCAATCATGTTCTGGGTGGGCATTGGATGTTTAATATTATCTGCACCAGTTCTTGGAATTTTACAACAACCATTTGTAACACCATCAGGAAGTCAAGTTGGACTGGAACTGTTATTTGGGCTTGCCTTTACAGCCAATATCTTTTTCATCATGTATGCCGTGACCCTTCTTCCAATGTCCCATGTGGCTGTTGTTTTACCAAGTGGGTTGGTGTTTTTATATATTTTCCAGAAGACACTTTTGAAGAACATCCAGCCAGGTCCTGATAACTGGATTGCAATTTTTGGGTTGATATTAACACTCTTAGGTGCCATTTTATCTCCAACGTGTGACATTATTAGAGAAAAATGTAGAAGAAAATCAAATGATCAAGAAATAGAAGTAGTGGTAAAAGAAAAACATAAAGTTGATGAAAAAACGATTTTAATTCACAACAAATAACAAATTTCTCATTAGATGATTAACTAACAGAGATCACTACATTGATTAAATATTTGTGAGACCATCAATAGTTGACAATGCATATACTGTAGAGTATTGAAAATCTTTAAGGGAGAAACGTTTCTGAGATTGGTGGTTTGACTTGTTAATTTTTACAAACTCTTTTGGTACAAAATTAGGAAATCACTGATAAACAGTTACAACAAAGTTTTGAAATGGTGAATAAAGCAATAGTAAAACACAAGGAGTAATAGTTCTGTTTCAGAAAGCAGAAACATCCCTTACTTTTAAACAATTGGTAACCAGTATCACTGCTGAATTGTGATAAAATATTTAGATTATACAATAGTTTAAAGGCTAAAAGTGTTCATAATCATTCAAAATATGATAGATCAAAGCAATGATGAAAATTTAGTGTCAAAGGCTTTTGTTTCTTTGGATTGGAATTGTATTGATCCATAGTGGAAATACATATTATTACTTTTATGTAACAATATATTTACGACAACCCATTACCATCCTATTTATGTATCAGAAATATGAAGAAACAAAGTGATTAACAAAACATGGATGTTAGTTGAACTGCAGTTTCATTTTTACACACATTTTGGTGGAAAAATATGTTCAAAACAAATCAAAATCATCAGCTGTTAGTCATAAAGCTAGATACAAACAGATTACAGAGTCTACATTATCAAGTACCTATGTGGAATAAAATGAAACTTTACTCTCCAAAAAGTATAATATTTAAGTTCTCTAGTATCTAGAAATATTAAAAATAGTAAAACTCATATTGGCTGCTTTTAAGATTGTCTTTACAGTTATCACTAACTTTACATGGTTTGTATCAATATAAGTATAGTTTATTTGTACTCAAGGTGCATGTTTTATACAATATTATTAAAAAAAACTTGTACTACGTATAAAAGAAAATTACATGTCATATTTGATTAACTGTGTACATAGGTATTTTAACATCTGATTGATTTCTGTAAATAGGCGTTTACCCTAATCTCTTAAGCACAATAGTTCCTTTATAGTATTTACAATAACTAGATCATGGGTATTAAGCTTGAGTCTTGTATGATTAAATTTTCATTAAAGTCACAGAGGTTCCATTTCATATTATATGGATATTTAATAAAACATAGCTATTTACAAAAGCGCCTCCCATTTATTGCTAGTCTAACATATAATTTAATGAAACTGTTATTACTCAGCATCAGTTTCTAGCAAAATACACCAATCTTTTATGTAGCTGCATTTCTACTGGAATATCACTTATAATTTGGGGTGAGACAGGGTGCCTGAGGTTAGCGATGTGGTGGGGTCTTTTAATATGCACAGGTCTGCTAATCATTTTTAGGTGCCCCTTCTTTCACTTCAAGTGGCTTTTTATGTCTTTTCTAAAAAACTTCATCAGTTAATTAAAATAAAATGTTAAACCTTTAGAGTATAATGACTGTGTTTCTGCAGCAGATGAGCTAAATGACATGAAACCAAAATTCCAGATTAGCCAAAATTCCTCAAGAATACTTATCAGTGCCAGCAACATCGATTCCTTCTGAATGCAATTTTTCAGTGGCTGGTTTGACAGTATTTAATGCTAGAACAACCTTAGATCCAGAATCAGTAGAACAAATTATCTTTGTGAATAAAAACCTAAAATCTGAAATTAGGAAGCAAGTTGACAGCCTCAAAAGTTTGGCCTAAAATGAAACTGTTGCATCACTTGTGAAATGGAAGTTAAAAGTGAAAAACCATTCTGGTTAAGTTTGTTTGGGCATATCTATGAGGTTATGATTATGCACCATGTGCACATTACTGGACAACAACTTTTACTTTTTAATGTAATTTTTCCAATGTTCATTTAAATTTTTCTTCACTCACAACTATGGACTATACTATGTATGTAAGGTATGTTCAATTAGAAGAACAATCAGCTAATTTGGTTTAAGTTGAAGTGCACATGTAGTTAAGGTCTAAATCGAAAATACGACTATTAAGAAGTTCCATATATATTGTGTAGTTTTAAAGTCGACAAAGTTGGGGTTTTACCTCCGGTTCAACAGTCATGGTTATATTGATACACAGGGACAGGTTCTCAAGATCTAGAGTCAAACCCACACAGAGGTGACAGCCTGGTACCACACTTGGTAAGTCACTAGGCCACCAAGGACCTGTCTATACAAAACATGGTTAACCTTATGCATTTCTGGGGCTATGATTTTTCCCAGGTTAAGTGCTACTGAAAAATAATTCTATTAATAATAATAAATCAATAAAAATTAAATGCATTATCTTATTTATCCCCTTAAGATGATCTTAACTGGATCAGTTGACACCTGTGAATAGCTGCCCATGTGGCTGCTTTGCAATATAATACAATATCTGTAGAGCTTCCTTATTCAGCCTCACTTTGATATCCACTTCCTATTTCTGTAAAAAAATGTAAACAATGAGCTTGTGTAGAAAATGGATGCATTTATGTACATAATTGCCTTGATATATGCTACGATTGTTGTGCTAAGTTGAATTTATTGCACATTACTGCAAATGGTGATTTCAATGCATTAGCAGTAATTTCCCGGTCACCCGAAACGGGTGGGCCCAACTTCTACAGGTCACCGGGACTACAATTGCAGACTTGTCTCACCCCTACTTAAAGTAGGATACAATAGCTTACAGTGTGTATTATATGGTATATTCAATAAACGTCTGATCCATTTTCACCATGTTACATAATCTCTGTTTACATCTTGACCATAAACAACAGCCATAAAGTAGTATACAGTATGACTTTGACAATTTATATTTTACCTCTGTGTTGGTCAGGTGAAAGTGACATAATATGATATTAACATTTGATATGAAAACATTTATATTCTTCTGTACATCAGCCTTTACATTACTTTCGATCAGATTACATAAATGGCAAGCTTTTGCTTTACAACATGTTTTGGGAGAATTCAATATCAGATAGTCATTACAATATGTCTGATTAGATGTTCCAAATTTCACAAGCTTTTTTTACTAGGATTAAACTTATAAAGTATTTCTCACCAAATGACTCGACAACTTTCAATAATAATTTAACTGATGTTAATGTTGATAATAACAAAGTCATCAGCATAAGCCAATGCAGTACACAAGGCATTCCTATTTAACAGCCATAACCTGGATCTTCTAATTTAAGTAGTACCCTTCCTTGTTTCAAACCATTTTTACACAGAATTCAGGTGATAAAGTGTTCTTCAGTTCACTCTTAATTTTGGCTGAGTTTATAACCTGATAAAAACATTTTACTGTTAAGGAGCACATACCTCTCCTAATTTGGATATTAAACAATTTGACAGAGTGTACATTTATTTATTTGGAGATTTATGTCGCTTTCAACACTGTACAGGTCATATCACAACGGGTATCTGGGAGGGCAGAGGAAACCAGTACATACAGTTGGTCAAGGTTCTGTACTGTAAACTGCTGACCAACAGCAAGCAACTACCACCTTTCCCACTTGAGGTCGGGCTGGGAACCGAACTGCGGCCTCAGAGGTGGGAGGCAAGAGTGTTACCACTCTTTCACCATGGCACCCGATATAGTGCACATGATCACATGCTTATGTTGTGTCCAGTAACAAACAATATGCATTACTCTTATTATTATTGTAATACTGTACAATTTCTTTTAAGGCAAACTACATTGGACTGTGGAATGTTACTTTATAACCCAAATTGTAAATCACATGTATTGAGAACACTACTGTTTTGGGTTAGTTTAATGTTGTCAAGCAGTTTACCTAAACTACTACTCAAAGTTATAGCACTATAGTTATTAGAATCATTTTAAGATTTATGCTTATCATTATTGGAGTTATAGTCCCAAGTCCCATATCTTCAGGTATGATCCCCTGGGTTAACATACATTGGAACAACAGTGATAACAATACAAATGACATATGGGGAGCATTTAATAAATTATAGAAAAAAGCCTTATGCTTACCATCATTTTTGTTGTCATTCAATATCCGAATACTTTGGCATACATCATTTATGGTAAATCAAATTGAAATCTCTATCCAATTCGATGTAATTTACAGGTACAGTTTTACAGATCAAAGAAATCTTTGACAAGACATCACCAAACTCTTCAACAAAACTGTTACTATTGGAGTTACAAGGCATATATACATTAACTAAGAGCATAGTTGGGTTATTGAATACAGCTTTTACAGCACCAATGTGGGAGGAGTCAACACGAACTGGTAAAACCTGAGCTTCAATGTTATATTTCCACAAAATAGCACTCCCTCCATAAGGACGTTCTGATAAATGTTCATTGGAGCTCATCCCTGATATGGTGTGAGTCTTTACATTACTCAAATTATTATCAAAGAAACTGATTTGTTTACTGTGTAACCAATGTTCCTGTGTAAAAACAAAATCATTTTCATCAACCAGGTATTGGATATGTGTTTAAATCTGTCGATACCATGTCCATGACTATTACATGTACATAAAGAAAGGTTTGAAGCCATAATTTAAAAGAAAATAAAAACAAAACTATGCTAAATACAAATATTGTATCAGCCTTCTGATCCAGCGTTATCTCTGTCAGTATATGCTGATTTGGAGTAAAACTGTTTGTATAACCAGTACATACAGATGGTCAAGGTTCTGTACTTTAAGCAATTACCAGCTTTACCATTGAATGTCAGTCCTTGAACCGAACATCGATCTCAGAGGTGGGAGGCAAGAGTTTTCCCACTCTGCCACCATGGACCCTTTCAGAGCGCTATAGGTCCAATAGAAAAATGGTACAATACATAATATTTCTGTAAGTAAACCAGTAACAAACACTTTTTTCCAAGCTCTATAATTTTTTTTGCCAATTTTACATAGTGCAAGTACACCTGGACTGGGGAGGGCAGCCAAACCCTCCATCAGGGGAATTTATAGGTGCAATTTCATATGCAGTATGGAGAGAAATAAGAAAATAAATAAATGTTACATGTAACAATTTGATACTCATATGCAAGTTCTACTGTTGAAATGTTTCCATTTTTTATAAAGCAGTGATGAAATACGTATTCTATTGTCCGTTATTTCTCTCTGCATCATTTTGTACAGATAGATTCTGGATTAGAAGTTTTACCTTCTGCCATTCTCTTTCAACCTGAACATTATTGGAGCTTAGGGTAGCAATGAGTTTTTGATCTATATATACAAATTCAACTTTGTTTAGTAAACGTAATAAATTGGGCCCTTTGCTAGTCTTTCGGCATTGAAAAATAGACTTTTTTTGTAATTAGGTATGTTCAAAAAGATATAATTCGAGTCAGTTTTTAGGTTTAAAAATGATTCATTTACATTTAACGTTCCTAGTACTGCAGACAAGACTGATAAAATTCAAAACATGCTTTCACAGTAGATACAGGATAGAGTGCAGACACCTGTAGTTTAAGAAGATTAAGAGTACTAATTTCCTTTTTTATTATACATTTGCATCCACTGTACTCCAAACAAGACTGATTAATTTCAAAACATGTTATCACAGTAAATACAGGAAGGACCACAAGTACTGAATGCCCAAGAAGGTTTAGAGAATTATTTTTAATGTTAATAATTAGCATACATAAAACATCACAATAGCATCGTACTGTAGATAAGACTGATAAGATTCAAAACATGCGTTCACAGTAGAAACAACAAGGAGTGCAAGTACCCATTCTACAAGATGGTTTAGACGATTATCTTTATTGGCCCATGTTGATAAATAGCATACACAGAACATCACATTTTTACACAGTGCTTATACTTAAGGATTATGACTTTGTTGAACAAGTGAGACATAAAAAGGGGCCATGGTGGCAGATTGGTAACACTCTTGCCTCCCACCTCTGAGATCAGGGTTCAATTCCCGGCTGACCTCAAGTGGGAAAGCTGGTAGTTGCTTACCGTTGGTTGGCAGTTTACAGTACAGAACCTTGACAAACTGTATGTACTAGTTTCCTCGGCCTTCCCAACTACCCGTTGTGATATGACCTGTACAGTGTTGAAAGTGACATAAAACCCCAAATAAATAAAATAAATACAGAGGCATAAAAAATTTGAAGTGTAATAGAGCCTTGTTGAGAAAAGTGTAGGCCATCTTCCAGGAAATGGGTTGACTTGGGTTTTCCAAATTTCAGCATGGGCTTGTAGCTTTTGAGAAAATAACGTGAGTTAAATTTTTTACACAGATTTTCCAGTGTAATATTCACTTCACATAAGTATTTTTTATTCTGGTTATAGTCAAATGGTCTTTGAATGATAGCAGAAACTAGAAGGTAAATGCTTGGGTTTTTTCTAATTGCCAAAAGAAGGGTTCTGTATTGCTCCTTTAAATGACCTGGAGGAGTTTTTGGATGTAGTGGCAGAGTCAAGTCTATGTTTAGGAGTCAAGTTAAAAAATGATTATCTAGGGAATCGGTTCGAAGTTTCATTGCATCCATTGAATCGAAAACTGTGCCAGTTTTTCCTACTGGAAGCACATCATAAGAAAGGACATAAAATGTTTTTATCTCAGTGGTAGGGACGTAATGCATAGGACTCAAACGTGTATTGAAATAGATATAAGACTGTATAAATCAATATTTACATACAGTTTAGTACTAATATGAGACAATTTGTACATGATCCTCAGTGTACACATTTAGGAATTTTTCAGCAACATATTTCATATGTGATTACTACTCTTGAAAGCGCCCCCTGTGGGTCCGGGGATGTAGAATAGGCCCAACGTATCCTCCTGCGTGTCATAAGAGGCGACTAATTGGGGGCAGCCTGTTTGCCGTGGGTTGCAATCCGTGTCAGTGGAAGAGAGGGTCCTGGCTGTTGAGCCAATTCTTTGTTGCGGCATTGAGGAGGCAATACACAGCTTTGGCCTCAATTTCACTTAGTCGGAAGGTTAAGATGGCCTGGCTTAATCAATCGGCTGGTATTGCCAAGCCCTAGTGCTCCAAATTAGTGATGGCTTGTTGTTTCTAATGGTTTATACTGTTGTATTTGTTGTATTCTGCTGGTGTTTGGTTTGTGCTTTTGTTTGGAGTATCTAGAAGGCGGCTGCTCAACAGGTCAATCAAGGTTCACTTTTGTGGTCTTTGAGTATATTGTTAATGTATCTCTGATATCAGTGTGCAGGGCTCAGCTCCACACTATTATGATATCCCCTTGTTGGGCTCGAAGGGTGGGTGGAGAACATTGGCAATGAATAAAATACTATAACATTATGGCTACACAAAATACACAAACGACTGTAGGGGTTGGTCACAATAGGTGACCGACCTTTCAGTGTTGCTGGTAAGAATCTTCTTGTTTTCTGTGACCCTATTTCTCATTGGCTGACCTCTGAACTCTGTGTTAGCCCTACCGCCAAAACCACCATTTTCTTCAGTTGCATTCTGAAAACTAAACCAGCAACACCTAAAAACTAAAAATTCTCAGTTTTACTCGATTTTATTCGATTTTTAATTAATATTTGGAACTTGGAGGTTTCAGGCAGTCGCACTGAAGCTTTCAAGTTTCAGTGTGTTTACAGGCTGTGAGGCTGCCGTTGGAAGTTGTGCAGAGGCTGCCTGTACCTGTTTTGTTGTGATGTGACGCCGTCATACTATGTTTGACACATGCTTGTATAGCTCTGGGAGTTCTGGAGCGAGATAGAAGGGCTGTATACTATTTTTCATATTGTTTTTGTCATCACCTACAAATACACCCCTCCTATCTGTTATACAATCGTGTTTCACACATTGTTCTCTGTATTCAATTAGTGTCAACATGCCAAAGAAAACTTTCTTTTGTAAAAAGTGTGGGTATGAACATGAACGTCCTATCAATTCAAAATGTGTGAAACCCACAGAGGAAAGTGATGAAGATGAAGTGGGCGAAAGTGGAGTTGTAAAGCAAGACATTAATATGCAAATTTTATCAGAACTGAAAAGTTTGAGTTGTAGACTGTCAAAGGTCGAAAGCAAAGTAAATCAAGAAACACCTACTACCAGTTCCAGCCATAGTGAAGCCACTGCGAGTGCTGCTACAGTCAACAAAGACATGGTGCTACCATCACTCAACGCTCTCAAAAGCTCTACCAAAGTCCAAGAGGAGGTTGATAGGCGACTGGAGGAACTTAGGCAGCTGAATTCACAAGGCAAGTACAAGTCACAACGAGGTGGTAATGATGTAGTATTGTGTAAAAAAGAGGTCCCATGGCCCCAAAATTTTATTTTGAGTGGTAGCAGTAAAAGTTGCACTTCTTATGACAATCTAACCATGTCACAATGGGTTTCGGGTTTTAGTCATATCATTAGGGAAGAGAGTAATCCAGAAACAAAAAATCTCATGCTTGACTATCTTGCAGATTTAATGGAAGATAGTCACGACTTTGGGTGGAATGCAGCCAAGGGCTGCCATGCAGTTTTATTGGTAAAAATGGAAGAAGGGAAAATTGATTGGTCTGATACAGAAAAAATTGACAGAGTGCGTAGAATTCATGCCCAAAGATCCACTCAAAATCACACTCAGTCTGTTAATAGCAGAAACCAAAATAGAGAAAAACCCACTCCCTGCAAATTCTATCAAAGGGGCACGTGTGGTCAAAAAACTGACCACCAGAATAAAGGACATACATATTTGCACATTTGTTCACAATGTTTTGCAAATGGAAAGACCAATCTCCATCCTTCTAAGGACTGCAAGCGCTTCTCAAAAAACGAACCAGGCACTGCCTAAGGGCAGTGCATATTGTTGTTAAAAAGACCTATCCAAATAGAATTGTTGCTAACCCTGCTTTTATAAACTCTGCCAGCTCTAATTGGAAGCAGGACTGGTTCAAATTTAATAAGTGCACTTATGCTGAAGTCGTAGCAAAAAATTTTGCAACAAAAATAAGTTTTGATGTAAACAGCAAGTGTCTTACAACAAAAGCCAAATTAAATGTTCTTAGCAAGGAAAAAAATGGGCATAGCAATAATTCACAAGTTCAACAGGTAGAGTTACAGAGTGACACATATGATAAATCGTGCCATGTGCCACAAGTATTAAGCAAACACAATCATGGTCATGTCAATGTTGGTTCAAAAAATGTCACAAAAATTCATAATGTTGACACTTTAAAACCCTAACATCGACAGCCACAAAGTGTCAACACCATGATTACTGACAATGTTTCTGATATTGAATTTGCAAGTTTTGGCAATAATAGATTCTGGCCCCGCATGCATGTCCAGGACAACACTGTAGAGAAACGTGACAAGTTCAAATTATCAGACAATAAAAATTTCACTGAAAACTCCTGTCCCACTGATCGGATCCTGCATCAAGGTGAAGGTAGTGCTACTGGCAATGTCAGATCCATCGTTTCATGCAACCAGATTCATTCTGGTACTGCTATGTCTCACTCTGTAAATAAAAGTAAGCCACAAAAAAGTCAGAGTAATGGTGATGTTAAAAAGCATCACAAACCAAATATGACTACACTGGCTGCAAAACCTCATGATAGTACCAAGGTGAGTGCAAACCCTGGCTTGGGCCAAGAAAATCATAAGTTGATAGGCGACGCCATTACCGCTGGCTATCATGTGACTCAGCTAACTCACTGACAGATAAATATGACCTTGACCTCAGGTTTCCTCACAAATATAAAGCTCGTCTGTCAATGGCCCATGACTCAAAGATTTTTCAGGCTTGGAAGGCCCAGACTGTTGGTGGTTACGGTTTTATTCCCCTCGGTGACCTTATACTACCAGAAACGGTAAACATCACACCAAGTCTAGGTGACCCAATTAGTGATTACAAGTACATTAAAAAGAGAGCTGTTCATAATTACATGGGTCCTCAATTAGAGATTCAATCTCAGCTTAACCCTGATACCTGGGACAAATATCTTCAAGGTTATTGGGACACCCAGCTTACATTGCTGCTGCGTTGTGGTTTTCCCCTTGACTGTAACAAGAATTCCCTCTTAAAAACCAATGACATGAATCATAAATCTGCTACTGATTTCATAAATCATGTCCACACATATCTAAAGGAGGAGCAAGACTTTGGCGCCATAATAGGTCCATTTAAGGAACCCCCAATAGAGGAACTACAGGTCTCCCCTTTCATGACAAGGGAAAAACCAGATTCCTGTAAGAGGCGAGTAATAATTGACCTGAGTTACCCCATAGGTGCTTCAGTTAACACATGGGTAGACAAGGATACATACTTAGGTACTGATTTCATACTCACCCTCCCTAGTATTGATCATATTACTAATCATATATCCAAATTAGGCAAAGGTTCAAAAATTTTCAAGATTGACATATCCAGGGCTTTTAGACATGTGAAAATAGACCCTGCAGATTATCATCTTTTAGGCCTTAGACTGGAAAATTACTTCATAGATACCTGTCTCCCAATGGGCTTTAGGCATGGTTCTGCCATCTTTCAGCGCCTAGGGGACGCCATACGCTTTATCATGGCTAGAAAGGGTTTCTTAGTAACCTCATACATTGATGACATTGTTGGGCATGAATTAGTCAGTAAAGCAGATGAGGCTTTTGAGACTTTACACAGCTTACTTGTAGAGCTTGGTTTCAACATTTGCCAGAAGAAATTAGTACCTCCTACCACAAAGGCTGTTTGCCTAGGAGTGGAAATAAACACAGAAACTTTTCAAATCTCAGTCCCTCCTGAAAAACTCGACCAAATTAGGCATATATGTAAGAACTGGACTGTCAACACTACATGTTCTAAGCGAAGCTTACAATCACTTTCAGGAAAACTGTTGTACATATCTAAGTGTGTCAGGGCTTCTAGACCTTTCTTGAACCGTATGTTGGATGTTCTTAGGTCAGCTGATAAGCTTAGCAGTGTACAACTAAATGCTGGTTTTCACCAAGACTTGGCTTGGTTTTGTAAGTTTATGCCCAACTTTAATGGTACCAGTTTCTTTAAGCATGATAAAATAGAAGGCGAAATTGAACTGGATGCCTCATTGCAGGGCCTTGGTGCTATTTTTAATAATCAGGTTTATGCAATTGTACTCCCTGGTGGCTATATGAACTTTGGCATTGTCCACCTGGAAATGCTAAACATCCTTGTGGCCCTCCGCACCTGGGGCCACCACTGGGCTGGCAAAGCCATTCTAGTTCATTGTGACTGTTATTCACATCTGGCAGAACCAAAGACCTCACATTAGCTGCATTAGCTAGAAATATTGCCATGGCCACTGCTACTCTTGACATTGACCTGAGAACCATTCATATTTTAGGCAAAAACAATACCATTGCGGATGCATTGTCGCAATGGGGCCTTGGTCCTCAGTTCCAGCAAAGGTTTTATACGCTATGCCCGGACCATTACTGGGTTTACCCCAATGAGGAGGTCCTGTCTATTGACTGGTCTATATGATTTCAGGTTGTAATATGACCATTGCTGATCTTTCATCAAGAGCCAACATTAGAATGCAGCGGGCTTTCAGAGATTCTACTTCCAGGGCCTACAACAGTATGTTTAGGGTCTTTCTGGCTTTCTGTGTTTTTGCCCGAGTAACAACCTCACAGATTTCCATTGATACCATGCTGGCCTTCCTTGAATTCCTGGTCTTCAATGGCACTTCAAACTCTGCAGTGGCAAATTACATTTCTGCTCTTAAAGCTAAGTTCATTCTTTTACGCTTAGATACCACACTATTTGACTCACCCAGAATAAAATATTATACCAAGGCTCTTAGACTGCAAGCACCATTCAAAGTCACACTCAAATCTGTTATTGACATTCCACTTTTAAATTCCATTGCCCTCCACTGTGACTCTATGTTTATGGGACAGATCTTTAAGGCTGCATATTTGTTAGCTTTTTTCTCCTTCCTCAGAATCTCTAATTTGGTACCTCATTCCATTTCTGCTTTCAACCCGTTAGAGCAACTATGTAGGGCAGATATAATATTTTCAGACCCAGGGGCCCATATCTTGGTAAAATGGTCAAAAACCCTTCAGTCCAAGAACACAATAAAAATCATCAAGATTCCTGCCCTCCCTTCCCTTCCTATCTGTCCAGTCACAGCTCTTAGGAACCTATTAAGGATTACACCACAAGGGAAAAACAAACCTCTGTTTCAAATTAAGTGTCACCACCTATGGGTTCCCCTAACAGACACTAGGCTTCGTAAAAATTTAAAGCAAATTTTAGCTAAATTACAACTACATACCTCCAACATTACTTTCCATACATTCAGGCGCTCTGGTGCCACCCTGGCATTTAATTCTAGTGTACCAATCCAGGACATCCAGAGCCAGGGCACATGGACTTCTGACTGTGTCTGGTCATATATTACCCAAAACCATCAAGCTTCAGATAAGGTGGCTCTGGCTTTCAGGTCCCTACTCCTACCCTAGTCTACCTTGGGGTTTGGGGTGTATCCTACTCTATACTATATATACACATCTACACTATACACCTATTCATTACTGTTAGTGCATTAAGTTTAATTCAAATATCTGCACAATTATCTGTTAAACCTTCAGTACTTAGCCAACAAACTAACAGTTGTAAATTCTATACTAACAACCTAAATAGGTAGTAATTTGAGTGCAACTTAATTTAAGTCCACCTTAATTTTGTATGTAACTATGGACAGTAAAACTTGCCATTTAAAGGTATACTTAACTTGAGGTTCACTGTAGTAAATAACCTTATGGTGCCCCAAGGTTTTTGAAATTATTCTTATATTAAATGGCCTTAAGGTGGCCTTATGTTTATGTAATGCCGTTATTGTACCCTTAAATTCATGTATGGTTTCATATGTTAAACAAAGTGTGGCTTAGGCTAAGACCACCTTAGCTGTGTAAAGTAATTTTGTGTCAGGTGGTCTTATATGTATATAGTCCAATTGTATGTAAATAAACTGGTAGATATATATATATATATATATTAACATAGAAATAAAATTAATTTTATCCCAGTGATATTTTTCATTGGATTGCTATGCTAACTTACATGATCTCATACAGGACACTGTAGGGGTTGGTCACAATAGGTGACCGACCTTTCAGTGTTGCTGGTAAGAATCTTCTTGTTTTCTGTGACCCTATTTCTCATTGGCTGACCTCTGAACTCTGTGTTAGCCCTACCGCCAAAACCACCATTTTCTTCAGTTGCATTCTGAAAACTAAACCAGCAACACCTAAAAACTAAAAATTCTCACCCCATATCCCCCCTTAAAGCCAGTTTCCAGTGCACTAATTCTATTGTAGTTTCAGATCATGTGATCGCCACACAAGAACCAAATCTGGATCATGAGGTTATGAATATACAAAAGGCGACCAGGATTCTCAAGAAGTGATCTTTTCTGAGGAGTCAAGTGTGAGCAGGGACTCCCGTGTTTAAATCAAAAGTCAATATTCGGCCTGTGGCCGCATTCACCTAGCCCCAGATGACAGTTCTTCCTGCTGATGGTAGAATGAAACCTATGTGATGTACCACTGGTGCAGGGAGTTCGACTGTCAACATGGACACAATAGTATATGGTGCATAATTTGAGCTGAATTGTTTCTTGCCCTGGTTCCTCTATCCTGGTCGCAGCTTTTTACAAAGTTACAAGAATTACACAAATTTTGATATCAGTAGCGACAACAGCCTACAGAACAGCCCCAGAATTGCTACAGTACCTCTCACATCATATGTCACAGCCATGGCGGCGACGGCTCCCAGCTGCAGCATCCTTACAATTGATAGACTTGATTAAAAGCTGAACATCAGCTTATGCTTGCTTAAATTAGTTTAAATTAAACTCGGTGATATATAACCGTCTGCATGGACTGTCAGTAAAAGTACATTATGAGTTGTTTTTTTTTTGTGTGTATGGCATTATAATGTCCTCTTGTAGTCAGGTACCAGGTTTGACCAAGTCCTGTTATTATAAATTCTATTACTGTAACTTTGTAGCGACAACACACAGACTTTTGTAGCATTGGGATCTAATCCATGAAAGTCATACTTGCAAGAAGTGCCTCTAGTGTCTGCAGTACTGGTCAGCAGTACTTTAGTATTTAAATGTTGTTGCAATTATTCAGTGTTTCACCTTCATTGGTGTCTCAAGGTCATTGCATGAACTGTACTATTCCTTGTAAAATGTTTTTAGGCTCTCTTTTATGTGGTAACTCTTGTTAAAACTTATCTCAAGTAACAAGGTTGTTGATGTAAATGTTAGGATAAATGCTATTGCATCTGTGACTGTTACTGCAATTATGTCTAATTATACTACATGTTGTTACACTTCAATAATTTTACAAATAAGCTGTAATTTTAGTAAAACTGGGTTGTTAAACTGTGGTGTAAGGGCATTCCTGTTTGAGCTTTTAGGGAGGTCATATTGCTCGATCACTTAGGGTGTTTTTAGTGTTTTTAGCTAGATACTGCAGTTCCTAGTTTTACACTGATGTTTCTTCATTTTTAGTTAGTATTTATATTAACCATGTCTCGTGTATATCACCTAATGATGTTGTTGGGTGTATCCTACTCTATACTATATATACACATCTACACTATGCACCTATTCATTACTGTTAGTGCATTAAGTTTAATTCAAATATCTGCACAATTATCTGTTAAACCTTCAGTACTTAGCCAACAAACTAACAGTTGTAAATTCTATACTAACAACCTAAATAGGTAGTAATTTGAGTGCAACTTAATTTAAGTCCACCTTAATTTTGTATGTAACTATGGACAGTAAAACTTGCCATTTAAAGGTATACTTAACTTGAGGTTCACTGTAGTAAATAACCTTATGGTGCCCCAAGGTTTTTGAAATTATTCTTATATTAAATGGCCTTAAGGTGGCCTTATGTTTATGTAATGCTGTTATTGTACCCTTAAATTCATGTATGGTTTCATATGTTAAACAAAGTGTGGCTTAGGCTAAGACCACCTTAGCTGTGTAAAGTAATTTTGTGTCAGGTGGTCTTATATGTATATAGTCCAATTGTATGTAAATAAACTGGTAGATATATATATATATATATATATTAACATAGAAATAAAATTAATTTTATCCCAGTGATATTTTTCATTGGATTGCTATGCTAACTTACATGATCTCATACAGGACACTGATAGGAAAAGGATTAAAACTTCGCCTGATTTCATGACTTCGAACTTGGATTCTGTTCAGATTTGTACATGGCCGCGATTTCTGTTAGTAAAAGGTACAGACAATGAGAGACCTCTGTCAAAACTGTCACCATTTGCTGTAAACAAGGCCATTGTTGCTGTTCTTGGGTCTGATCCCTTTAATATGAAGAAATTAAGGAATGGAGACATCTTGGTTGAATTAGACAAGGAAAACCAAAGCAGCAAACTATTGAAAACAACCAAACTGAACTTGACTATGGACACTGGTATCCCCATCACTGTATCACCACACTACAACCTGAACACAAAGAAAGGGGTCATTAGATGCCCAGATATAAAAGACTGTTCTGATGAGGAGATATTAGATGGACTAAAAGATGAAGGTGTCATAAAGCTGGACAGGATATTGGTATTTAGAGATGAACAAAGGAAACCAACAGGGACATTTATATTGACATTCCAAAGTCAGACCTTGCCAAAATACATCAGGGTGGGTTACTACAGGGTGGCTCTGTCGCAATTCATCCCAAATTCCATCAGATGCTATAAGTGTCAAAAGTTTGGTCACACTAAATTCAACTGTAGGAAAAATGAAGTTTGCAATAAATGTGGGAAAGAAGATCATACAGACTCTTAAGAATGCACGAATGAAGCGAAATGTGTCAATTGCCAAGGAAACCATGCCTCTAATGATAAAACATGTCCGAAATGGAAAGAGGAAAAAGAAATTCAAAGAATCAAGGCAGAAAGAGGAATTTCATACACAGATGCCAAGAAACAAATGGACATATTTAATTCTGTGAAAACAACGTATGCCCAAGCAGCTGCAGCAACTAAACCTGTGGTGAAAACAGTGAATGTAGAAACACAAACAGAAATGACTTGGCCAGAAGGCACAAAACAACCAAAAAAGTGTGCAGTTGAGAAACAGATAAATAAAGGGAATAAAACCAGTGCATCAAGTCAGACAACTGCATCTCAAAATGACCCTATAAAGTTGAAAATAAGCCAGAGCAAAGTATATTTGACCAAACAACATAAAGGATCTAATGACCCAATTACACAATACAACAAATATGATGCATTAAGTGATAGTGACAGTGACATGAGTGTCGAAGAATCCCCAATCACAAGTTCACAAGGGCGGAGTGGTAAAAAAAGTCTAAATAATGGAACCAAACAAAAATAAAAGTATAATACAGTGGAACTGTCGTGGCTGTAGGCCAAATTTTGAAGAAATTAAAAATTTAATTTCCAATTTTAGACCCTACATTTTAGCATTGCAGGAAACTCATTTTAAAGAAACAGATAATGTAAATATTAGAGGATTTGATCATTATTTTAAAACTTGTATGTCTGAAGTAGATGGGAGAGCCACTGGTGGCTGCTCTATTTTTGTTAAGAAAAGTATACCCCATGAGGTACTTGAGTTAGATACAGAACTGCAGGCAGTTACTTTAAAAGTATCTCTACATAGAACTATAACTCTATGTAATGCATATATTCCACCACGTTTTAATGTTGCACAAACTGATCTTGAAAATCTAGTCAACCAATTACCTGCACCTTATTTATTTATTGGTGATTTTAATGCACATAGTGATTTATGGGGTTGTTCCTCGTCTAATAGTTTAGGCTATAAGGTGGAACATCTTCTTGAATCCTCTGATATTTGTTTGCTTAATGATAAGTCACCTACCTATTTTCATCCTGCATCTGGTTCATTCACCTCAATAGATTTGTCTTTATGTTCTGCTTCTGTTTTTCTTGATTTTACATGGCAGGTCCATTCTGATCAGTGTGGTAGTGAGCATTTTCCTATTTTAATGGATATAGTTAAGAGTATGCCTAAGGACAATGTTCCTCGTTGGAGTCTTAAAAAGGCTGATTGGCCAAAATTTAAACTTCAGTGTTCTTTGGATATTAATAGGCATAGTTTTACTGATATAACAGAAAAGTTTCCTGAATTTTTAGATAAATTAAATGGTATAACAACAAAATGTGTGCCAAAGTCAACTGGACAGTCCACTGGTAGCTACAAACCATGGTTCAACAGTGAATGCAAAAAAGCTGTTAAAGCTTGTCAAAATGCAATTGATAAATGCCGTACAAATCCTACATCAGATAATATAAATGAATATAAAAACTGTCGAGCCAATGCTCGTAAAGTAATTAAAGAGAATAAAAGGAAATCATGGCATGAATATGTATCAAAACTAAATGTAAAGACACCAGCAAAGAAGGTATGGGAAATGATTAGGAAAATAAGTGGCAAAGAAAGTAACACCACAATACACCATCTGAAAAATAATGATGGGACAAAAATAACAGAAAGAGTGGATATAGCAAATAGGTTGGCCCAAGAAATCAGCAAGAATTCTAGCAGCAATAATTACCATGCAAAGTTTCAAAAATATAAAGAAAAAGCTGAAAAAGAACACTTGGATTTTGACACAGACAACTCTGAAAACTACAATGTACCATTTACCATTACAGAATTATGTGATGCTCTAAAAAATTCTCATGACACAGCCACTGGTCTAGATGAAATTCATTATCAACTGCTTAAACATCTACCAAGAGACTCACTTATGGTGTTACTTGATATATTTAATGATATATGGGCTTCAGGTGAAATCCCTGAATGCTGGAAAGAGGTCACTGTGATACCTATTCCTAAGCCAGGCAAAGACTCAAAAAACCCATCCAATTATCGTCCCATATCTCTGAGGAGCTGTTTATGCAAAACCATGGAAAGAATGATTAATACTAGACTAGTTTGGTTCCTTGAGAAAAACAATATTTTAACACAATATCAAAGTGGTTTTAGAAAAAGTCGAACTACAACAGACCAATTAATTAGACTTGAATCGTTTATTCAAGATTCCTTTTTAAAAGGTAACCATGTAGTCTCTGTATTTTTTTATTTAGAAAAAGCCTACGATACGGTATGAAAATATGGGGTTACCAGAGACCTACATAAAATAGGCTTAAGAGGGCGAATGCCTATGTTCATTCAGAATTTTTTAACCAACAGAGTTTTTAGAGTTCGTTTAGGGTCTGCCTATAGTAATATATATGAACAAGAAATGGGTGTCCCTCAAGGCAGTATCCTATCAGTTACCGTATTTATTTTAAAGATCAACAGTATTGCTGATGTGATTCCAGCTAGCTTTGAAAAGTCTCTTTTTGTTGATGATTTCTCAATCACTTGTTCATCTAGAAATATGGCTTCAATAGAAAGGCAACTTCAGTTGTGTTTAAATAAGGTAGAACAATGTGCTGATGAAAATGGTTTTAAATTTTCTAAAACCAAAACTGTTTGCATGCATTTCTGTAATAAAAGAAAATTTCATCCAGACCCAACATTGACAATATATAATTCACAAATCCCTGTTGTTTCACAAACTAAGTTCCTTGGTGTTATCTTTGACAGAAAACTTAATTTTAAGGCACATATAGATTATGTTCGCCAGAAATGTGAAAAAGCTATGAATCTACTGAAAGATGGATTGGGGAGCAGATAGAAGTGTTTTAATGAGACTTTATTGTTCATTTGTTCATTCCAGATTGGAATATGGTTGTGCTGTTTTTAGTTCTGCTCGTAAGTCTTATCTTAAGAAATTGGAACCCATTCAAAACCAGGGCTTAAGAATATGCCTGGGAGCCTTCAGGACTTCTCCAATGCAAAGCTTGTATGTAGAGTCAAATGAACCACCCCTGTATTTAAGGTTTAATAAATTATGTATTCAGTATGCTTTGAAATTGAGAAGTAATCCTGATAATCCAGCTTATGATGTTGTTTTTAACCCCCAGTATTATGATCTGTATGACAAGAAACCATCTGCAATAAGATCTTTTGGGCATCGTGTAGAGGAAGATTTGTCTGCTGTCTGTCCTCAGCTGGATCTAATTCAGACTGTGTCATTGCCAGCTGACCCACCCTGGACTATACAGAAACCTCACATAGACTTATACTTCACCCATCAAAAGAAACATCTTGGTGATGATTGTCTTTTTCAAAGTCTATTTGCTCAGTTGAAAGGTTGTTATCTTGACCATAGGGCTATATATACTGATGGATCGAAGGCAGAAAATAGGGTTGCTGCAGCTGCTACATCTAATAACCTCAGTGCCCAGGTCAGGCTTCCTGGCAATGCTAGTATATTCACAGCTGAATTACAGGCTCTTAAAATGGCTTTCAATATTGTTAAAAATTGTGCTGGGAATCGTTTTATCATATTCAATGATTCTTTATCCAGTCTTCAAGCTCTTGATAGCAACAACTGTGATCATCCTTTTATTCAAGATATTTTAAAACTTTATAATGATTGTTTGTCAGTGAATAAGAAAGTTGTTTTAGCTTGGGTTCCAAGTCACGTAGGCATAAAGGGCAATGAAAAAGCAGATGAACTTGCCAAACAGGCCTTGAATTTTAATGTTTTAGACTTGAAAGTCCCCTATACAGACTTGAAAGTGAATGTAAATAGCGTTTTTAAACAAAAGTGGCAAGCTCAATGGAATGCGTGTCCTGATAACAAGCTATTTCAAATAAACCCTACAGTA
The DNA here is from genome assembly GCA_964017235.1 of Sabellastarte sp. h YS-2021. Taxonomy (NCBI): domain Eukaryota; kingdom Metazoa; phylum Annelida; class Polychaeta; order Sabellida; family Sabellidae; genus Sabellastarte; species Sabellastarte sp. h YS-2021. Next base: position 187,917,156 of record OZ024929.1, on the reverse strand, counting down.
GGAGATTTTTATGTTTGGACGGGTTTATCTCGTAGGGAGGAAATAGTTATTACTCGAGCCCGTATAGGACACACCTATTTCACACACAGTTATCTGTTGAAAGGTGAAGATATGCCCTGATGCATTCCATGTCATTGTCCTGATACAGTCAAGCATATATTATTAGACTGTATTGACCTATGTGACACTAGAATTAAATATTACAGAAATATAAACTCAATGAAAAATTTATTTAATGAAAATATTTTTAATGTTATCAATTATTTAAAAGAAGTTGGTTTGTTCAAAAAGTTTTAATTAATTTATTTTGTTCTCTGTTCCTCATGTTAATTTATTCTGTAAAATCTAGTCTTGTATAATATTGTGATAGTTATATTTTGGTATTTTGGTTTTTTATTCATTCTTTTTCTTGTTTATGTTTTTCTAGTCTCTCTATAAAATTATTTTGTAATAGTTAAACTCCATTATTATTTTTATGTTTTATCTTATTTGATGTTCTCTTTTACTTTTGTTTTATACTTATCTTTTTTGTCTTCTAGTCAACTTTAATAATCTTGTGATTTGGTTTTTGCCAATTATTGTGTATCTGTATATATTTGTTTGTTGTAAATATTAATTAGTGTATTTATTATTTATTTTTAGTGCAGTATGACACATTTGTGTTTTTGCACTTAAATTTTGATTATCTATCTATCTATCTACTCTTGAAAGCCAATAGTCACCAACAAAAAATACTGACACATTGATATTTGATGTAAATACAATTGCTGTTTCATGTTAGCATAGTAAAAATACTGGGTGAAGTATCTCCCCAAATGCAGTGTGGGCACACTTTTTTGAAAGGAGAGCTTCAGGCTTCAGCATATAAACATTTGGCATTCTCTGACTTTTAGCAAATTTGTGACTATGAAGTTTTGTCAAGTTTTGTTCTAATATATTCAAAAATGGAGCCCATAATGTTTTTTTGCCTTTCCAAGTATTTACATCATGTACTCCTGGGTCATTCAAGTGTAACCGAATTACCCCAAAAACTGTCATGTGGGTTAGCTTCACCAATTTGTCGGTTTCCCATTGAAATGATCCTTCATGAACGGATTGTGAAGAATTTGGCTTCAATACCTGGAGAACAATACCTGTGACATTATGTATTACTCCAAGAACTTACAATTATTGTTGTCAAGTTTGAAAGGTGCTGGATGATGATTTGAGAAGGGTCAAAACTTGGCGAAAAAGACAATGGACCTTGAGGATATTGGTATATAAAGTTTTTTTGAGTTATACTCAGAGTGTCGTTATTTGTGTCTATCGAGTAAAGCTTACTGTAGAAATTTATTTAGTTTGCTTTCCCATACACTAAATTTATCAGCTACTAGACTTTCGATTCTACTTACTACTGTATGGTTCAAGTCAGGAGATGGGTTGAGAAGTCATGATTGCCTTTTTACTTGGTTCTAGGGGAGTAAACATGGATGGGTTCTTAGCTACATTAACATCCATCCCTGTATTAGGCACAGGTAGCTTGACTAGGCCAGTATCCTTAACTATTTATGTACCTGAGTCTTTTGGAGTGACCTCTTTTTCTCGGTCAGCATTTGAAGGGCTATCACTTGTCCCCTCAGTCAGCTGTCCAGCAACTTGTTGATGTATACCAGTCGGCTGTTTGTCCCTCATCTCTTCGGTGAGCAAGAGATGCCTGTATTGAAACAGATTACTGATTTCCTGAGACATGAAGTACAGCAGAAATTTGTATTAGTTCAGACATACATGAATCTATGATACTCATCACCATATATTGGCCATATTCATGTATTTATGCCAGTAATCTCAAGAACTAAAAAAAACTGACAGTTTTACCTGCCTCAGAAAAACACTCTGAGAAAGTGGTTCAATATGGGGTCTTTTATGTGTATCAATTGGTATCTTTTAACTAGACTCTAGGCATAGATTATCTTTGAGACATAGCTGGTATTGTGTAGAAGCAGTGCAGTACAGAATTATCACCCACTATTTATCAACAATTTAGGCCTTTATATTTGTCTTTAAAGCTTAGCCAGGTATTGTGTATGAGCAGTGCAGTTTGGAATTATCGCCCACTATTTATTAACAATTTAGGCCTTATCTGTCAATGTGAAGTGGCGATTTTTATACGATTTTATAGCAACATTATAAACACAGATTTACACCTTTATTTTCATTTAAGTGGCACAATTTATCAAATTAACTGCCTTTTGAAGTCCATTATCGGCTCCGTTGTCAAAACAGCAACCTACCACTTTCAATCAGTGTGTACTTAAACCACGCAGTCGGCGCATACTAACAAACACTTAATATATGGAATGAAGTAATCTTACCTACCTTGCCTATTACTTATTGATTACAATAAAGAATCATCTTACAGCAAAATAAAAACTCGCCAGTTGTTTAAAATAAGCATTGTCACTGACCTGAGGGAGTTCATAAACTTCCTGTTTAGATTTCATTCATGTTTGATAGCTTCAAAGTTAATTAACCTGGTTATGAATAATACATTAATAAAACTGATTTATAATGTTTTATTTGTAAGTTGAACTCTTATCGAAACCCAGTCTACAAGTTTTCAATGCAATATGTTCTTGTCCAATTGGCCAGGAAAGTGCATGTGGTCATGTCACTTGTTTATTTTATAAGGTTGAAAAATTGGAAATGCTACATTATCTTGCAGTTCCATTTGCGGGTTGGCATTGAGGTGCCAACCTTAATCATTCCTTCACCCCTAATTTTTGAAACACCCCTAAAATATTAATGGGTTCACTGGCCATATGGCCGTTTCTGATTGGTTAAAGGTTTGACCCTTGCTGTGGTCAAGGGGAGAATGGCCAGATTTGAACTTGCAGTTGACAAGACAAGACCTATATTTTGTTTAATTTGTATAATCTTATATGTATATTATATACTATATTTGTATAATTTATTTGTTTTTCAATTTATTTATATTTTTGGGCTGATACATAGAAAATTTTTAGGTCTTGTCATTTAGTTTGCTGTTGAATGATGGCAGCAAAACAGAAGCACACAAATGCAGGTAACTCTTATAATTTGCGTTGGAAAGTTGAGATTCCTATAGAAGTCCAGTTAAATAATGACAATGCTCTTTTGAATGAATTTGCCTCTCAACTGGAACCGGGTCAGAGTTCAAAATCTAGGTCTGATACTGAATCTGATACTAGTATTGATTTGGAAATTGGTACTTTGTTGACACAGGAAAGTCAAGATCCTGTTGAAGAATCGCCTGTGCATGTTTACAAGAAAAATTTCAAAAAATGACCTAATGAGGATACTGTTGGAAGCCTTGAGACATTATAGGTCCATTCAGGACCAAGTCAAAGCTAGGATCAGACAACTATCAGATACTGATGTTAAAGGTACAGATCCGAAATACAAGTCACAGCGGGGTGGTTCTATGGACATATTTGTCAAAGAAAGAGTTAAATGGCCCCATGAATTTGTAATGGCGGGCAGTACCAAAGATAGGATTACTTATAATCAGTTGAATATCCCGCAGTGGATGTCTGGTTTCTGTAGAATTTTGAGAGATGAAAATTGCCAAAAAACTAGCAATGACATGTTAGATTATCTGATTGCACTCCTTGATGATTCCATCACTTTTTGTGGCAGGCAGCCAAGGGCAGCCATCCTGTGCTTCTGTGCCATATGGAGCAAGGGGCGGTGACCGGTTGGTCGGATACGGAAAAAAATTGACCGGATCAGACGTGCATATGCTCAGAGACATGTTGTACCTACCCAGACTTCAAATACTTCACAAACATTTTGCAAAAATTATTCTGGCCAGAAGGCAAGCAAGTCAATGCCCTGTGTGTACTATAATGATAATTCTTACAACTTTCAAAAACGTGATGAGACCAAAGGGGTATTCTACCGACATATATGTAGCTCATGTTTTGCCCAGGATGATAAGATCAGTGTTCACAGTTCCTTGGATTGCAAAACCAAAGATTCAAAAATGATTAACCCTGGGCATAGTCGATAAGGCTATACATGGCAGCCTGATTGTGTCCAAAAAGATCATGTAAATTGTTGTAAAAATTAAAAAAAAAATTGATAGGCATGTTTTTAATAGTTATTTTTGTAGGAAAACTGTACCTACTGAATATCAAGCTTCCAGAAGGGAGTGGAGTGAGTGGTTCAACATTAGCAACAGCTATAAGCCCGTTGTTTCTGGCAAGACTTTTGCTGGTGTGGTAAGGGCTAATTTGGGCCAGAAGGGCCATGGACAAGCTAGACCTCTGGTGGGTACTCAAGTTGCAAGCAAACCAGGTGAGCCTCTTCAGTTGTTCAAGGAGGATGTTAAGCTATTTCATAATATTGCACATCATGCATCTAAAAAGAAAGCCTGATCATATCATACCACTATAAACAGTAAGGATGATAATTATATTGTTTGTAGGAATAGGTTCGAATCCTTGATGGGGGAACATTCAATGATGGATGACTTTGATACACTTGAATGTGAAATCCAGCCAGTGGACACTGTACCTGGCGATACTGGGCAGACCTTGGGTTTATTGCATGATAAAAATTTGCTAAATTTGGACAAGTTTGATAAAGCATTAGTCAAGAAAAGAGTTGAGCCTGATGTCATTTGCAGGCTCAAAACTGTCGTGATTATGTTGCATGCAAAACTCAGAATCATTTGGGGGAATCATTTGGGGTGATACCCCTGGGCAATTTGCAAATATAGAAAGTCCAGAGACTAAAAATTGACCCACGTGTAACCCTTTAGAATTACACAATTTAATTAAACAGTTTGTCTGTCCAAATTTCTTGGGTGCCCGAATTCCAGTGGTTTCAAATTTGAATATAGATAGGTGGAAATTTCACTTCAGCAACTGTTGGGATAAACCGGTACTGGACTTACTTGAATTTGGGTTCCCTCTTGATTTCGACAAAAATACTGTTTTGAGTTCCACTGAAGAAAATCATGCTTCAGCTAAACAGTTCTCTTCTCATGTTAAAACTTATATTCAGGAAGAGATAAGACATGGGACCATGCTGGGGCTATTTGAACATAAGCCCATAACCTTGCATGTTTCACCTTTCATGACAAGAGATAAACCTGACTCTGATACTTGGCGAACTATTGTCGACTTATGCTGGCCTAAGGGCCAGTCTGTTAATTCTGCAGTTCTAGAAGTATCAAGGCTCAGATTTTGTCCTCAATTATCCATCTGTTGATGATATTGTAAAAAGAGTTCTTGAATTGGGACCTGGGTCTTTGTTATGTAAAGTAGAAATCAGTCAGGCTTTTTACCAGCTTAAGGTTGACCTAGGAGATATAAATTTGTTAGGTTTAAAGCTGGATTCGTGCTATGTCAATCAATCGGTACCATTTGGGTATATAGATGGCTCGATTTTCTTTGAAAAAACGACAGGTAGTATCATGTTTATTATGAGGATGATATAATATACTGTGGCACCCACTCAAAAATTATCCTCAAGCAGTTGGGTCTGGATGTGAGTCCAAAGAAGTGGGTAGCTCCCACTACTTCTATGGTGTGTCTAGGTATATTAGTCAACACTGAGACTAGAACCATGTCTGTTAAACCGGCAATGTGTGAAATGACCTTGGTGGACACCACTATTATGTGAACAGGCCTTTTTGGAAACCGCCAGTGTATGAAAACACCCTTTATGGAAACTTACCAATACATGAAGAAACCTGATGAAAATCACCATTGAGTGACCAGATATTTTTGCAAACTGCTAATATGTGCAAATACCTTATTGGAACAGACATCAAGTGAAATCAGCAACATATAGAAACGGCTTCAGGGATATCACCAATATGTGATTAGGACTTTCTGTAAAGCGGTAATATATGAAAAAACCTTCACAGGAACTGCATACATGTGAATGATAAATTATTAAGACCACGAACATGTGAACAGACCTTTATGAAAACTGCCAAATAGTGAAGTGCACTTTCAGAAGGCTGCTGGTCTGTATACTTTATGATAACAATCTACTTGTTTGGGCTTGTTTACTGGTTTGTCCAGGAAAATAAATAGTCATAAATAAACATTGCAAGTTCTGTGTTGTAAATTTACTTTTTGTGGACAAGAAAAAGATTTGACTTCACACTCTACAATGTGAGATTTCACACACTTTGTTCAGGATTGATAGATTGGATATTCACTTGGAAAAGCTTGAATTGATGATTGTATTTGTTTCTGGGTCTTCAAACTCTGGTTAGTGTAATTTTCTTTTTTTTTTTTTATTTGTCGTGAAGTTTAAATATTTTAATCTTTATTGATAGAGAAATTAAAGTATTTGTAAATGTCATAATTTTGTTATTCCTTCAAAATAAGCATTAAGTGTTACATTTAGTACATATTTTGCAATAGATTATAAAATATATTATAACACATTATACAAATGTAATAAAATGGTTCCCAACCCAGTGTCCAAACTCACAGAAGTGTTCCACTGGAGCCTTGTCTGTTTCTTTCACTGATCGGTTGCATTGTTTACAGAGTCAGTTGGGGTCAGTTATGGTTTCCCAGATTGACTTGGTCGGTCGGTTAAATGTCAAACATGTTTGTTATTTCACTGACCCTCCACCACTCTTGATCCTGACTATGGCTCCATCCACCTGGAAATCAGCTTGTCCTAGTCACTTCCTGTCTTGTTCTTATCACTTATCACAGTATTTCAACAAATAATATTCAACACGTCAAAATCCCACCTCTTATAATTCCACTGTCCAATTTTTTAACATACTAAATTTTCCATACTAATCTTGTACCAATCTTTCACTGTCCTTAACCTACTCATTCTGTCTTTACTTTCTGTTGGTTGCTTGGGCAACCAAAACTACCACTGATAACCCTTCAACATTACCAATTACTATTGCCTCAAGTTGGCCTTTCACTTACCCTGCCTTTTTCACCATATAGTTGAGTCTGGCTTTCACCCATGTCTTATCCAGGTCAACTATGCCTTCTTGGCAATACAAGGACATATTGATAGGGTATCACACTTCCTCAAATCTAATCTACGGCATTGATGGTGTGATATATTACCCAAAAAGGGAAATCATGCAAGATGAATTGTACAGGCTTTTTTATTTTTAGGTTTTGGTTTAGGGTTAGTTGTTGTGCTCACATAATTTTAATCTTACTTTAACTTTACTGCCCCGCTGCTCTGTTATTGTTAACCGATTACAATCCATTTTTGTAACAGTCATTATTTAATAGGAGACTGGGGTTTAATTTTTAAAATGAGATTGAGTGCCATTTTCCATCAATCATGTCACTTTTTGACAGATGTAGGGCAGCTGTGCAGCTGTGGAAAGGTTGGGGTGAGTTATGGTTAAAGTAGTTCCAACGAGCCCACATTTGCTTTATATTAGTCTATAAGTCCTTTCCCATCAGTCATGTCATGGCAGCTGTTGGGCGGCTGTGCAAAAATCCCTTTTTAAAGTTAAGGAGATGCTATAGGTAATGTGATTTGTAATGCCGATGATGCTGTGATAAAGATGTTGCAGGTAACCATTCTTGACACAAAGAAATTAACACACTCATTGAATTATTGCAATGAAGAATATTATTGGATTTTAATCAATATCTGGCCAAGCTGTGTAGATGGGCAAAGGTAATGGACAATCCAATGCAAATGCTGCAACTAATCACTCATGACACAAAGAAAGGAACATTCTCCTTAAATTACTACCAAACAGGTTTATGAATATTATCACATTCCAATCATTATCTGCCACAGCTGGGCAGATCTGCTGAGGTAATGGACTATCTCATACCGATGCTGCAGCTAATCTCTCATGACACAAAGAAAGGAACATTCTCCTTTAGATTACTGCAACAAAAACTGTTGTATGGTGAATATTATTGGACCCCAATCAATATTGGGCACACCTGTGTGGTTAATGGGTGGTCTAATGCAGATGCTATAGATAGTTACTCATGGCAGAAAATTGCTATAGTTCTACAGCTTAAGGAAAGAAGCAATGTAATGACCAAACTTTTTTCTTCATGTATTTGAATTCCAAAATTAGAGCTTTGGGATTAAGATAGCAAAAGGAAAGAAGTTGAATCTGAATTGTAAGCAAGGCAATTTCCAATCTGCTTAAACCTGATCAGATCTGTCTTAGTACGTCTGATAAATATATCATGTGTTAAAATAATTTTTATTTAAAGGAATTTTTCTCAGCCTTTTAAGAATAGAATGCATATTTCGATGTAACTAAAGACATTATCTGATTCATTTGAAAACTTTGATAAATGTCATTAAATGAAAAGATTCAGTGTTGCAAGTTGATCTCACACCTTCATGGCAGATAATTCTTTTCATGGTCCCCAGTAAGAATATCATTGCATTGGTTTCTAACGCCACCGAATCAGGATATTACAGTAAAACATCCATTTAATTTTCAATATATGATCGAAATTATATGGAGTTGAGTGTGGATGGTCAACCAGTTCCAAAAGACAATTTAAGCCTAATTACATTGAAAAGGATTATGTACTTTCCTATCTAAGTCTACTCCCATCTAACTTTAGTCAGAAAAATGGACTTATTATACAACATTCGGATAACCCAAGGGTTTGTGCATTGTGTCAATTCAACAAACATAGTTTTCTATCCACAAGGGGATGACTACATGTAGAAGTGGACATGTCAGATTAGGTCTAAGATTTGCCTTCACCCGAGTTGGCTTCATCTATCAGGAGAAAGTGACAAAGTGATGTGTCCTTGGTGTGAAGTATGTCCAACTGAATGGGAGTATTATGGTATACCTGTATAGGAGTATAGGAGACACGCTCACATCTGTGAATTTCTCAGGATGTTGTGTCCAAGGAATATTTTTTAATCTACAAACTGACCAAAGAAGGGACTCCAGACTCCAACCTCAGGCTGACATTCCACAATCAAAAGACAATGACATTTTACAGGTTTTATTGATAGTCATCTGCCTTTATTGTTATATATTGAAAAATTTGTAATGGACAATGTATTTATCCAAAATGATTGAAGTGTATTGTTTTGTAATAAAAATGATGATATCTCAATGGCTCTGTCAGGTCTCTCATCCCATTTATCCAGAGAATATATGAATTTAATGAAATAGTCTACTGATGACTAACTGATTGCTAATCACTCATGAAACAAATATGGAAAACTTTCATTTAATTACAGCAAAAATGGTTTGAGGTTAATATTATTGGATTATAATCAATATATGAAACAGCTGTGCAGATGTACTGAGGTAATGGAGTATGTTATACAAATGTCGCTGTAGCAGATGTTGGATGACATAGCATCTTTGTAGCATGCTATTCTCGAATAGGAAAACTAATGAGGGTATTTTGATGACTCAGCATCCCTTTTTTGATTAAGCTGAGCACATGCGCTCTAATGAGCTAAATAATGCAGATGTTGCTGTTATGCAGATACTGCAGGTAATTATCCAGAAAAAATAAAATTAATTGTCTAACTGGTGAGTTTAATGAATATTAATGGAATGAGAGGTAGCAGAAAGTCTAATCTTTAATTTTACTGGTCTGTTTTCAATTTCTATAACAGATGTACAGATTTGTAAGTAAATTACAGCAGGAGACTGCAGATGCTGAGGGTTGGTAATGGAGAATTGTTTTCGCTTTTACAAAAATTTTCATTGACAGGGGGAAGTATTATTGGATTGCTTTATATTTACAACAGGCAGGTTGATGTTATAGGTAATTGGCTATGTTATGCAGATGTTGCAAGTAATTACTTAGAAAAATGAAAGATACAGTATAACTGGTGAATCTAATGAGTGTTATTCAAATAACAGGAAGCAGAAGGTCTAAATTTATTTTTAGTGGGCAGGTTTTATCAGTAATGCAGTTGCTGCAGGTAATTGCCCATTAAAAAAAGGTACACTTTCATGTAATTACTGCAAAAGCTGTTTTTATGATAGATATTTTTGGGATTTTGATCAACATTCACCTCCGCTCTGCAGATGTGCAGATGTTGCTGTGGGAAGCAGGGCTGTTAGGGCCCTGGTACGGCAGTTGTCATCTCCACATAAATATTACTACAACCTTAACTTAGTCTTGTTTTATTTCTCTGACCCAATTTCTAGGAACGAATCAGATTCCTTCGCTAGTAATTTGAATTTCCTCCATCTTCACTTTGAATTTGCTAGTCAAGGGTAACACTGCTTTTTAAGTGAAGAAGATTTTACTGAATATTTTAGTTTTATACAAGTTCACATTATACAACATGGTGAAACGGAACAAGAAGAATACTAAGGACACTCCTAGAAAGAAAACAAAGGCATCTACGTCTATGGACGACATCAGAAGGGATCTTAGTGCAGATTTCGACATTGCTGGTTCACTGCCTCAAACTCCACAGGACTTTCAACCTGTAAGTACCATTCTTCCGTCAACTTCTGAAGGAATTCCTTTACAGTCATCACACAATCCGTCTGATTCCGCCACCATATTAGCTTATCTTAAGAAGATTGACGCATCCAATGAGGCTTTAACGAAACGTGTCCAAGATTTAGAGGCAAACAGGTTAGGAAGTCAACACCAAACCATACTGGGCAGCTCAGCCATACCAGTGAGCTCGCAACCTCTTTTGGGAGCCCAGGCGTCAGCTATTGCGTCAACGGCGCGTCAACTTCAAGGGACTCAGTCAATTACGGTCCCTGCCCATGAGATAGGACGTCAGGGAGTGCAGGAGACAGCTCAATATTTCTCGCGCGATGGGGTGATGCCAGATATTAGTGTACTGCGTCAGAATCCTCACATTTCTCAGTCAGTGTCACAGATCCTTGCGGCATACGACGTTCAGGCACGGCAGGATTCCTTCCAAGGTAAGATTGCTACCAAGAAGTCGGGAAGGTTTAACACCACAGACACAGTAACGTCTATTCCTGAGCTTAGGTGGCCAAATGAGGGGTATCTTGGGGTTAGTGCCAAGAAAAGGATCCCATATGATGATCTGTCAGTAACTGAATGGGCCGTAGGACAACTGTCGAATGTCTTCCACATACAGGACACTAACCTAGCCAGGCAGGCCCTACTTCAAGTGATCTTAGCCCTTAAGGACGCCACCTCCCTACCTTGGGAAGCTGTCAGATCAGCCTGGGGGAATTCCATGCATGAGATCGAACAAGGAACACTTTCATGGGAGGACAACGTCCAGTGGTCACTCAATAGGCTTTCTGCATCCCAGATCGCATTAGCTAATGCTCGTACCGTCAACCAACCGTCACTACAGAGGAAGGACAAGATTTGTAAGTTTTACAACCAAGGCTCCTGCTCTCATGAGTCAAGTCATGGTAACTTTAGGCACCACTGCTCATTCTGTGCAAGGTCAGGCAGAATATTGACTCACCCAGAGGTGAAATGTAACACAAAACTTAAACAAGAAGGACAGACAAGTAAATAGGCCAAACAACTATCTGCACAGCAGCCAAAGGACATTAGTGACAGTAAATTGCATAATACCTTTCATTGTGAAGATTTAGTTACCAGGGACAAAGCTTGTAATGATGAACATTTGTTGTATAATTTGTTTCATACTTATTCTACGTTGTGCCAGAGTTCCTGTGAGGGGGGTGGGTATCCCTATGTCCCACTGTCTCTTGGGTACCCTAGGGATGATTTGTCCCACAATTCGGCTATAGGGGAACAGGCTCTTAGTCTTGCACACAGGACCTCTGGCGTCGATATTACATGTTCTGACACTCAGTGCCAATATTTATTGAATGATAACATTCAATTAAGTGATAAATCAACGAATTATGCATTTAACCCGTATGTACAGAAGTCTCAGTGTGGGTTCAATAATTATTCATGGCAAGAATACAATGGGGGGGCCATATTATTATAATGGTGACTCAGTGCAGGAAGGTAACGTGTGTTTTGATGCTATACTTGACAGTATTTGTGTATTTGACAGTGATAGTGTAAATGCTGGTACTGTGGTTTACCAAGTAGTGGATTTTGTTAACATATATAACATATTAACATAAAGTTAATGACAGTTTACAACAGTTCTTATATGTACATCCTACGTCAGGTAATGCATGTGTTGGCTTCTGTCACTTTCAGTGTGTTAACTTGACAGTTACACATATTGTCAAGTGCTGTCAGGTCCCTAGTGGTCAGTTAAACGTTGTGGGGTCGGGATTAGTCCCTATCCACATGGTAGAGATATACAAGGAAGTAGCTGATTCATCAGGCAACCCCAAAGTAACTCATGATAATTACTTGCAAGATTGTCTTACCTTTGACCGTCATGGTATACTTTATAATGAATATATATGTAACATTATTGATAACATTATTGAAAAAAGTAATCATGCTGACCAAACTGATAGGGCAAATGATTCTGTCAGTTTATTATTTCATGATGGAGACGCCAGCATCAAGTGCCAGGACACTTGTCCTGTCCCCAATGGTATTGGGGGCCATTTAACCAATAATGACCTTGATTCTGACCTCTCTGTTTCGCACGATTTCGACATTGCCGACAAAGTTCGAGGTTTTCTTAACCACAGTTCAGGAGAATTCTCATTCATTGGCCCCAACAGGGACATTGTTACCATTTCCACAATTTCACAATGTTTTCAAATTGCAGAAGTCATTAGAGATACTGGACTTCCCAACTATAGGCAGGCCAGAATACCCCTTAGGTCGGGTCTTAACCTACAGGCATGGGAATATAGATTAAGGGATTATCCTGACAAATTTTTGATTCAGTATCTTAAGTTTGGATTTCCCCTCTCTCTGACTAACCCTACTAGTCTTCACAATGTAGGTATATCCAACCACCCCTCAGCCCTGGCTTACCCTGAGGCGGTTGATCAATATATATCTAAGGAAGTGGCCCTTGGAGCCATGCTGGGCCCTTCTGACCACAAGAATGACCATTATCACTGCTCCCCCCTTCTTACCAGCCCAAAGGACACAGATAAGCGTCGTGTCATACTAAATCATTCTTACCCCTATGGGGCTTCAGTCAATGACTGCGTCAGTAAGTCACATTTTGACGGTAGGCGTTTTACACTGAAATTTCCCATGATTGATGACATAATTCAGGATATACTTGATACTGATGACCCTGTCATATTTAAGGTTGATGTGGCTAGGGCGTTTCGCAACTTGCACGTCGACCCAGTTGACGCCGTCAAATTTGGCATATCATGGGAGGGCCGCTCATACGTCGATCTTAGCGTCGCGTTCGGCTGGACGCACAGCAGTGCGTCGTTTCAGATGGCCTCTGACGCCATTGTCTTTATCATGAAGGGTATGGGTTGTAAGGTTCACGCCTATATCGATGATTACGTCATTGTGGCCCACAGGGGCCTGGCTTTTGAGCATTTCAACAATTTGGTTAACTTACTCCAAGAATTGGCCCTGCCCATGAATGAGGATAAGAACCCCCCCCCCCCCCCAGACATCCTTACCTGCTTGGGAATTCAGATCCAATGGTTAATTTATTAGACTTTATCAATGGAAAACTGTATGTAGTCAATAATTTAAAAGTCATAAAAAACCTTCAAGCATCTCTCCCTTTAAAAACAGAAGCTTGCAGCCATGGCATGATAGGTTCAAATCCTAGTACCTTAATTTACACAGTCCTTACATTAATACAATAATTAAGGCATTGCTTTTATGAGCATGCCATGTGGACTCAATTTAGATCAATTAAGAGAACAAGAGCTATTAAAGAGTCAAATGTGAAAAGGTATTTTCCTGTGATTTATGATATAAGATATCTTTTCCTGTAAATGTCCGAACAGGCAACTGAAAGACCTTTGAAATTTAAATTAAAAAATATATGTCTGGGTACTAAAATTGGAGGTATATAGATAGGAATGTTTGACCTCAAAAGCTATGATTGATATTGTTAAAATTTTAAACTGATATGAATTAACATAGCTATAACATTCAGATATAACTGTTAGATATTTTAAGATATTAACAGATGTAACCAGGAGGATTTCCCACAAAACCGAATCTCTTGATATTTCATCCATGACTGTCCATTTGATTTTTTTCTTGTTTTTTTAAAAAACCAATGATCTTTTCAAAAGGGGTGGAGAGCTCGTATTTGTGAAATGCCTTTGATATAATTACTTATCTGCATTGCATCTTGGTCTTTTTCTTTAAATGACAAATACTTGACTCCATTGAATTGTTATTTTTTATCTTAGTTAATAGAATCTTGTTATTTTACAAATTGTTAGTCCCTATAGCTGTATTTGCATATCCCAGTATTATCTGCAGTTTTAGGTATAAGATAATAATAATAATTCATTTATTCGTTAAGTTGCACAGTGATCATTAAAGCATGTACAATAACACTTCAAACTGAACACAAAACACAGGAAAATAAAAACATGAGAACTTGAATGTACAGAAATGAGATCAACTATATATTTTTTTACATATTTTAGGTCAGTACTAGGATATAATCAGTACAGACTGGTTTTTAAAATCAGATTCACTGAGAGGTGTATTTATAACCACCCTTTCTAGATGTTGGCTTCAATATTTACAGGTGAGGGAGTGAGAAAGATAAATTAAATGAAGATCTAAAATCTAAGCTTGGAGACTGAGATTCATGCATGCATTGGGTAACATATGGGCTTAGTCATTCATCAGAGCATTAAGAGAAACTGGTAAATTAAATTAGGTTTTAAACAAGTTTTAGAAAGTTTATTTATAAAAGAACATAGAACTTATTGTCATTTTAGTTTAGAATAGATTTATTGTGACAACAGTGACAAGAGTTTTGTGCTCTAATTTATGATATAATTGTGGGGAGAGAGATTCCACTCTATAATTAATGGGGTAGGTACATAAAAAGATGTTAGAAGGCTAAAAATTAAGGAAATTTAATAAAAATGTTGAAGTAGCTCAGCAAGTGCAGTTTTACTTTATGAGAAAAAAATTCCCATAGCCAGCATTTTGCATTGTACTATAGAATTTAATACTATAGAATAGTTATATCTCTAGAAGGAGGGGGAAGATTATGAGCCAGTATTCTTTCTTTAAGTGTAAGGGGGATACTTAGCATATTGTTTCCTCTGTTCAGTTAGTCATTACTAGACTATTTCATTAAATTCATATATTCTTTGGATAAATGGGATGAGATACCTGATAGAGACTACTGTGAGGCATCCTGGCTATTGATGAGACAGGGAAATAAAACACCCAAGTTACAATTAAGATATCATAATTTTTTATTGGGAAAATAATACACTTAATTCATTTTGGAAAAATACATTGCACATTACAAATTTTTTAATCCATAACAATAAAGGCAGATGACTATTAAGAAAATCTGTAAAATATCATTGTCTGTTGATGGTGGACCATCAGTCTCTGAAGAGCATCTGTGCAGATTATTATTTTAATGAAAATTAATATTTTTTGTGAAGCCACTGACCATAGCAATAATTTTAGTGTGGACAGCTGCCTCTATCAATAACATTTGTTACATTACAAGATATCCTCAGTAGTTGAATTTCCTTTTTTGAATTTTCCTTGTTTTCTTCAGTTCCTTTGAGGTTAGGGTCTGGAGTCCCGTTTTTCATCAGTTTATACATTGAAAAATATTCCTTGGACACAACATCTTGAAAATTCACAGGTGAGAGCATGTCTCCTATGCTCTTCCAAAGGCACATCATAAGACTCCCATTCAATTAGACATACTTTACACCAAGGACACATCACTTTGTCACTTTCTGCTGTATAGAGGAAGCCAGCTCGAGATAAGGCAAATCTTAGACCTAATCTGACATATCCACTTCTTCATGTGATCATCTCTCTCTGGATAGAAAACTTTGTATGTTGCACTGATACAATGCGCAACCCTTTAGGTAATCTGAATGTTGGATGCTAAGTCCATTTCTTGACTACAGGTAGATGGGAGTTGACTCAGATAGGAACTTACATAATCCTTTTCAATGTAATTATGCTTAAAAGGTCTTTTGGAACTTGTTGACCAGCGACACTCAACTTCCATATAATGTAGATCCATATGTTGAAATTAAATGTATGTTTGCTGTAGTTTCCTGAGTGGGCAGCCTTAGAAACCAAACCAATGATAATCTTACTGGGGACTTTACCATGAAAAAATATTATCTGAACTGAAGGTGTTAGATCCACTTGCAATACTAAAACTTTTTATTTAATGACATTTATCAGATGTTTAAAATGAATGAGGTTATGTCTCCAGTTAGATTGAAACATGCATTCTATTCTTAAAAGACTGAGAAAATTCCTTAGAATAAAAATTATCTTAACACATGATATATAAAAGATACATTTATCAGAGGTACTAAGGCAGATCTGATCAGGTTTAAGCAGAGTGGAAATTGCCTTGCATACAATTCAGATTCAACTTATTTCCTTGTTAATGACATAGACCCAAAGCCGTAACCCTGAAATTCAAATACATGATCTGGTCAAGAAAAAATTTTGGTCATTACCTTACTTCTTCCCTACAACTACAGAACTGTAGCAATTTTTTGCCATGAGTAATTATCTTTGTCATCGGCATAAGATAACTCATTACCTCTGTACAGCTGTGCCCAATATTGATTGGTGTCCAATAATATTCATCATCAGACAGGTTTTTTTCAGTAATCGAAATAAGAGCATTCCTTTCTTTGTGCCATGAGTGATTAGCTGCAGCATCTACATAAGATTGTGTATTACCTCAGCAGATCGCCAAGGTGTGGTAGATAATGACTGGAATCGAATAATATTCATCATAAACAAGTTCTGCAGTAATGAAAGGAGAAAGTTCTTTTCAGTGTGTCTTGAGTGATTATCTACAGCATCTGCATTACATAGCCCATCACTTCTGCACAGCTGTGACGGATATTGATTTAAATTCAACAATATTTATCATATAAGAGCTTTGCAGTAATCAAATGAGAGTTACATTCTATGTGTTATGACTGATTACCTGCAGCATCTGCATTACAGTGACCCATGCATTACACAGCCCCTTAGCTCTGCACATCTGCACAGCTGTGACAGATATTGATTGAAATCCAAAATATTCCTGATAAAACACAGTTTTGCAGTAATTAAATGAAAGTGTTTCCTTCTTTGTGTGATGAATGATTACCTGCAGCATCTGCAGATAATGACTAGAACCCAATAATATTCATCATAAACCGGTTCTGCAGAAATTAAAGGAGAGAATTCCTTTCATTGTGTCTTGAATGATTAACTATTGCATCTGCATTACATAGCCCATTACCTCTGCACAGCTGTGCACTATTCATTGAAATCCAATAATACTCATCATAAAAGATTTGCAGTAATCAAATAAGAGTTACTTTCTATGTGTTATGACTGATGACCTTCAGCATCTACATTACAGCGACGTCTGCATTACACAGCCCCTTAGCTCTGTACATCTGCACAGCTGTGGCAGATATTGATTGATTAAGAAATGGTTGTTTTAACCCCAAAGCCCTAACCCTAATAGAAAATATGAACAGAGAAACCAGACAGAGTGTAAATCGGCTTACATACAATTCAGATTCAAGTTCTTTCCTTTGCTATCACAAACCCAGAAGCCCTATCCCTAGATTTCAAATATATGAAATTGTCCACTCATACAGTCGCATTGCTTTTGGCTGTTTACCTTCGAGTTCGAAATTTCCCGTTGATTTCAATTGTGAATGGGGATTTTCAACAGAACTCTTCAAAGGAAACCCTTTCAACAATCTTCTATTCATTCAATACACATCTTTGGCTGCCAGGGCTATAAGTCATTTCAGCAACTGCAACATCCGCCCTATTCAACTTTAATGAGCCATAGGGATAGAAGATATGCCTCTTAGATTGATATTATAAAGAAACAAAGGAGCAATTTAAAAATGTTCTTTTTCATTAATGTACTAACTGGTTAGCAGACAAAAAACCTATAACTGATCCCAGCAGGTGCCACAGCCGCCTACACAGCTGCAATGAGTAAGACTGATAGAGAAAACACCTTTTATAATAAAGAACACAAGAGGCCCTTTAAAAATCTATTTATTAGTGCATTATTGCTTGGCTGACAAAGTCCCATAAAGCTTCTCAACAGCTGCAACAGCCACCCTCTACAGCTGTAATGAGCATGATGGATGGGAAAAACGCCTATTAGATTAATATTATAAAGCAACAAAGGAGCCCCTTAAAAATCTTCTAGTGCACAGCTTGGTTGGCAGACAAAGGCCCATAAAGCTTATCAGCAGATACAACAGCTGCTCTGTGATGAGCATGATGGGTGGGAAATAAACAGTAAATTAGATTAATATTATAAAGAAACAAAAGCCTCCCTTTAAAACTCCTTCTATCCATTAGTGCACAGCTTGGCCAGCGGACAAAGGCAAACTCACTATTAACTAGTATTGAGTGGTTATAGACTAGGAACGGTTAGCCATAAGTCTCCCACAACTGCACAGCCACCCTACAGCTGTCAAAAAGTGACATGATTGATGGGAAAAGCGACAGGTACACATAAGTGATCATAAAAAGCTTTAGCCTTTGGGGTTTATATAGTACAATGACAATATATCACAATAGGGAGGATTCAGCATTATCAGTATTTCTGCATAAATGTTGAAACCAAACCAAGCTGGGTTAAAGTTACATATCCCACCTTCAGAATCGAAATTTCACATAATCGAAATTTGAAATAAAAATAAGGGGGAAAATAGGCTTGCATAATTGGCCTTTGTGTTAGAGATTCATTGGTTAGTTGATGTATGAGCTTCTTATGGTAGTCTGTACATTAAGATAGAGGTTAGAGGGGAGGGGGAGACTAGCTGCAGAAATAAGGTTTCTTAAGGCCTACAGGATATTTATGACAGCAATTATGTGGAAATGAAAATACCTATACAGCCCTATACAGCTGTGCTGATGAGCATGATTTATAGGAGAAACGCCAATAGATTATTATAAAGTTCAAAGGAGCACTTTAAAACTTATATTGATTAGGCACAGCTTGGCTGGCAGACAAAAGCCCATAAATCAATCTCTAAAGCTTCTCAGCAGCTGCACAGCCGCCTTAAACAGCATGATGAGCAGGATTATGGACAAAAAAACGCCCATAGATTAATATAAAGTTCAAAGGAGCCCCTTAAAACTTCTATTGATTGTGCACAGATTGGGTAGCAGATAGCCAGCTATGAGTCATCCCGAAACTTCCTAGCAGATGCCACAGCCGCCCATACAGCTGTGATGAGCATGATTGGTGGAGGAATCTGCCTATAGATTATTATAAAAAAACAACAGAGTCCTTTACAAAAACAAACTTCTATTTATTAGTGCACAGCTTGGCTAGCAGGCAAATAATTATAACTCATCCCCAGGTCTCTCAGCTGTACAACCGCCCTAAACAGCTTTCATGAGTATGAATATTGGAAAAAAGTCCTATAGATTAATGTAAAGTTTAAAAGAGCTCATTCAAATCCATCTTTTGATTGTCCACAGCTGGTGTAGCAGAGAGCTAACCATAAGTCATCCCCAACCTTCTCAACCACAGCCACCCTATACAGCTCTCATGAGTATGATTGACCTTAAGAGACCTTAAGAAAAACCAAAACTTCTATTCATTAGTGCACAGCTTGTCCAGAAGACAAAAGATCATAAATCATCCCAAAACCTTCCAACAGCTGCAAAGCAGCAGCAATAACTATAACAAATGCAATGAAATAGTAAAAAATAACTTCCACAAAAGCCTCAAAGGAAACCTTTATAAAACAGCCTTTCATAGGTAGTTTTGAACTAGTATTGAGTGGCCATGGCTAGCTATAATTCTTCCATAGTCTCCCAGCAGCTGCACAGCCGCCCTACAGCTGTCAAAAAGTGATACGATTGATGGGAAACTCAACTCGATTGCAATTCAGCTATTACTACTGCCATTGTTGGATTTGGTTAAAACCAGGTCAAGAGTATGTCTATAAATATGAGTCAGGAAGAGAACTTTCTGAATTAAATGAAATGAGTCAATCAATAAATGAAAGGTTTTTGAATTTGAGGATGTTGATTCAAGCTGAAAGTTGAAGTCGCCGATGATCACCAGATTTTCAGTGGTGTGATGAATATCCTCCAAAAGTGACTGGAACTGTTCAAAAAATGTTGGAGTACTGGAGGATGGTGGTCTGTATATATTCAGAAATAAAAAGATTCTTTATGTAGGGATATCTTGATGAGGAAATTTTCAAAGGTCATGCAGGTCTTTGTAGGAACAATGAAAGGATCCAAGCCATGTTTTACAAAACACCCAGTCCTCCTCCATGATGGACCTCACACGGCTGTTGATAAAGATTATAACCTGGCGGGGTGATTTCAGACAAATTGGTGCCTGTGGTGACAGGTCTAATCCAAATCTCCGACATGGCAAAGAGATCAGTGTGTCATTTTCAGAAATAAATTTTGCAATGGCTGGGTATTTTTGGTTTATTGATCTGATGTTTGCATAGGTGACATTCGGACACTTGGGTGGTCCTGGGTTTGGGTTGATATCACCAGCAAGCCGGAGTAAGATGAAAAGACGGGAAGGTGGCAGCGCTGGTGGAATTATTATTGAGGATTTGATGCTGAAATGTAAACAGAAAGTGGTAGTGGGGGGTTTGAAGGGGCAGAAACTGACAACATCAGGACATTGAATGCTTGAGTTAATGTGGTGCTGATATGCAGCAATGACTGGTTGGATTGCCAGTAAGATATGGAGAAAAATCATTTTGAGAGCTTGGGGGGGGGGGGGGGGGGGGGGGGGGGGGTTAAGTGTGAAACTGAACATAGAATTTGGGGAATTGTGTGGTTAGTGGGTGTGTATTGTGAGAGTGATGGTCCCCGAAAATAGTTTCTTTTCTCAAAGGTTTAATTGTTCTCTTGACTTTGTATTGTCTTTTTACTTTAATTTTATTCATCTGTTTCCTTACACCTTTGCCTCCTGTTTGATTATGTTTATTTTTTCACATATATTTATACCATTTTCTTGGTTCACTTTTTACTCCACTGCAGCTCTAGTTGGTCTGACAGTAGTAACGTCAATATTTTCTTTCTTATTTAACATTGGATACATTTTCATTATATTTCTTTATTTGTTATCACATATATCGCATAATATAAATAAAGTTTCTATTTCATTAGCATATTATGAATAATTATTTTCTGTGAAATAAATGCAGGAAGTAAATGTTCATTGGCAAAATTAGCTGTGTCTTTGGATTGATTAGCAAACATCTTGTTTAAAAAGTATGTATATTATTACATTATGTCAGCCTCTATATATGATCTTTTTAAATATTCAGCAATTTTTTTACTTATCCCTTTCATTTTATTCAGTTATTTGCCTTATTCATCATTATTCAGCATTTTCGTTAAGGAGGACAAACAAACAAATAAAAATGTATGTAACATGTTATGATACTAACTTATAACGATATATTTGTTTCCATATTCACATAATAAAACTAATTGATCTATTTATCACTAATTATTATTATGAACTTAGATTTAACAGAAGTTCTGTAAGTCAGCATATGTACATGTATTAGGATATATACATAAAAGCAAAGGAGAGAACTATATTACAGCAATATTTTTTACATTCAAATGATTTAACACTATTTTTGAATTAGTTCATAGCAACCAAGAAGGTAATGTTACATTATATCAGTATTTTAACTGTCAAATATGCAAAAGATAAAATGGTTTGAGTGCAAAATAAATGTGAAATATTCATACATAGTGGTGTAATTTACCAGATGTACCAAATATGCTAAAATAAACTGATTGTAAAATAATTACCCTACGTCATATATCAAATATGCTAAAACAAACTGAGTGTAAAATAATTATCCTATTTTGTATGTCTGTTAAAGGTTAGATAATTTATTTCAACATTTAGCATATTTAATTTATTTCAGTTTACAGTCAAATTATTTTAGTACATTAGACATATAGAATCATACATTACATTTGTAAGAGTTATGACCTCAGTACTACATATCATATGAATTTATAAAGGGTAAAGAGGCTAATGTAGTATTACTTAAAAATCAGCTCAGTCTATATGCATATAATATATTTCCTATATGTAACCAATATTTATGGAACTAACAGATTATATCCACTGACCATTTGTGAATCATTCGCCATATGAATCATATATCAATCATTAGATCTAGTCATATCAATCACGTACCATCATAAAAGCCCATTCAATGTACTGATCAGTGGATCAATAAACTTCCATTGATGCATTTTCTTTACTACTGTTATCAGAAAAAAGAAATTTTAATGTCAAGAAAAACAATAGATGAAATCATATAGATCTATGATTGATAAAATTCAGTGGTATGAACTTTCCATTGATCTTTTATTTTCAGAATTCACTCCACACACAGGCATATACAAGATAAAACAACAATAGGTTTTTGTGATACTTATTGCTTGATGCACAGCTCAATTTTAAGAAACTTTTTATTTGCTATCCTCTTGTTAAAATTATATCACACCAGGGTGATTTTCCATGTTAGATGGCTTTATAAATATAATTTTCCCTTCGAATGTTTAAAATTGATTAACATAATTTTTTTCTCTAGAGCTTATAATCTCTTTAACGAAGAAAATTTGTAATAATTATGAAAAGTGTGTGAAGTTGCATGTAAAACCAAAGGCTTGAAGTGATTTCTTGCACCACTAAAATTACTTGGGACATAATTCATACTGTTGTCAAAAAAAACTTTAGAATATCGTATTTTATCATCATAAATACATATTAAACATTACAAAAGTTTAGGAGCTCACACTTTTTGCTAATAATCAGAATTATTGCATCTTGAAATTTATCGGATGAACATAAGGGCAACAAAATTTATTGATTTTATAAATTTAAAAGAAATTTATTCTCTAATTATGGTAGGCATCAATTTTCATATTTAAGGGACTGCTGTGGTGGTATGAGTCCTTTAAGAATATAAAAGGTTTTAAATGGACTTCGCTTCAAGGTTGGAAATATATGATAGACATATTCATAATTTTTTTGTGAAGATACAATATAACACTGTATTTGACACTAATTCAAAAAATTACACAGCCATAAATCTATCTGTAGACACTTAATACATTTTGATTTTTAGGAAACCCTTTTTAGCCCTTTTAAGTTCAAATTTGATTATTAGTAGTATTTCACTTTGATTCATGAAACCATCCAATAAATTTGCAGTAAAATAGTTCAAATTTTGATTTTGAGTTAGATTTTGCTGTAGCAAAAAATAAGAAGACAAGATTTGGTGTCAGAAGTAGCTTTATCTTTGACGTAACATGGAAAAGTCCATTATAATTTGTGCGCTGGTCTTATATCCTGTGTCCTGTGCAGGGCACTAATGTCCTGTAGGAATTTATCACAAAAGAGAACACATAGAAACTACTCAAAATCTTCAAATACAATCACTGCTGAACCTGTGTTTTTGCACCAACTATTAAATTAAACATACGCATTGTCAAACCATTTGATGTTCAAAATTCCACAACAGATTAATATTTAAATTTTAGACACCAAATAAAGTTTTTAAAGAAAGGTAAAATAATCACTTAGAAAACTTTCTTAATTCAACTGGGGTTAATTACTTCAGTTGCAGGGTGTATTAACATTATTACTATAAACATCTATTATGATCAGAGTGTGTGCTTTTAATCATAAAAAAAACTTGCAATCATTTTGGTTCTAAAACATATAAAACATGTAACTGTGACATAATCTGTCAATTCGAAAAAAATGAACCAAACAATAGTTCAATTTCATTCATAAAGTTTTGGCCAAGTTCTCATCAATTCTGTGTTGTCATTTTAAATATTAAAGACAGTTTTGACATTTTCTAATTCAAAAGGTGTTTATTTTATAACTAGGAAACGCAACCAGAGTTGTCCAAGACATACATTGTTAACAATGTATGTTAAGATTTGTTAAGGTATCGTTTAAAAAAAATATTCACAATGAATGTATAGCTTAAAATATTTTTAAAATTAACATTAGTTATAACTTGCACAACACAGATTGAACATTATTCTCATGACAGACAAAGTCCTACCACAAACACTTACAGCGAGGTGTGTTTACATTGAGTGTTTACACTCTGTTATGTAGGGGAATGAATAAGGTCTATTTTTATGTGATAGGTAAAGTATGAAAAAGTGTGCCTTACTGTGAAAATAATGCACACTTTACGAGACCCCGAAGACCCGAACTTACAAACTTTTGGATACAACCCCCTGAAATAATTCCACTTTTATAGAATTGTTTCAAAACCTCTTGACAAACCAATTAACCTAAATCTCGATATACTTGATTTGTGGCTATTTATATATTGGCCTTTGTATATTGCCCATGTGTTTATATCAGTTTCTGGTATTTCATCAGTTCTGTAGAAGTTTTATTCTAAAATGGATTGCAGGAATAAAAGTGACTCTAACAATTTGTTTATAACTCAGAACTGTTTGTAACTCGGAACACTTTTTGAGCAAATGAACTGAGTAATTTAACTGCTTTACTAGAATTAAAACACACTTCTCATGTCATCCTATTGATGAAAAGGTGAATTATTGTGTAATATACCCTGTAATGTTCTGTTCTAGAAAATGGGCACCCTTTCGACTGTTTCAGGTGTCTGTAAATTAGAACAAAAAGTGTGCATCACATAAAAATAATGCACAATAGAATGACGTCACAAGTTTGCTTTAAGACTGGTACACACACGAGTGATCAGAACACACTGCAGGCTTGTGTGAGATTAAATCACCAACGGACATCATACACAGCCGATACACTACTGATTTGCTGAACAGAGTGATTATTTTTATCTGGAACTTAGTTACCTCATGCAGATTTGTATGAAAATAAATGATAAATAAAAAATAAATAAATCAAAATAAAATATTTGTTTACACAGTTTGAGGCGGTGCGCAGAAAAAAAGCCTGGTGGAAAAAATGACAGTGGAAAGAAAGCCTGGTGGAAGAAAAGCCTGGTGGAAAGAAAGGCTGGTGTGTTTTGAAAAACAAGGAAAAAAATCTGGTGTTTCTTTTTTCTGAACTTATCAAGATTAATTATTAAGTAGAACTAAAACATTAATTTATTCCGATCATTTTATTCAAACAAGAAATACAAAGTAACACTTCATGCATGCTCTACAAACAAACTTTTATACATATACCTGCATAGGATTGGGTCTTGAGCATAGATTAAAACCTTTTATTACTGTCAAAGGGATTGAGAAGCCTTTCAAGTACCTATTGTGGACTTTCTCTTGGGGTGTGTGGGCACCCCGGATGTCAGTCCTGCCCCAAGACAGGTTTGGTATCGGTATTGTATCACCCCTTTGGGGTACCAGTCTAATGCTGGTCTGGGACACCAGCCTAACTTACATAACACTACTGTGAGAATTTGGGGTACCAGTCTAACTTACATAACATCACCTTGGGGTGACCCCTTGTTACTAGGCAACTTAGTAAGCAATTGCCTCTGATTGGTCCCCCCCTGGGTTACAGTGCATATCCCCTTTGGTCCTCCCTGGTTTATAACCATTATCCCCAGTGCATAGGGTCACTTTGTGATTTGACTTTGAGGGAAGGACATGGATTTAATTTTTATTTTGAACTTTGATTTTATGCTTTTAGTTTTTTATTGAGTGGTTTTTATTTTTAAAAGTGTAAGATAGTGTATTTGCAGTAATTGTGACTTGATAAAAATACGTTAAAAATGCCTGATAACAAACAAAAATGCAAAACTTGCAAGAACAGACATTTGCCACCCACTGGGAAGAAATGCCGTTATATAAACACTGCTGACACTGAGGAGATTGCAAATGGACTTAGAGATGCTGCCACTGCAAGTGTGTCACTTGCTACGGATCAGGCGGATTCGGGCGGACAGCGGATCCAGGAGGAGATATTAGCCCAGTTGAAGAAGATGTCTAGCAGATTGGACACGGTAGAGCAGAGGATTTTGTCTACACCACAGGACCCAGTACAAACCCCCAACTCAAGTACAAATAGTGACTTTTTTAATCATAGCAAAAGTGCTTCGAGTAAGAAAAGTTAAAAAAAGTAAAAAGTTTGCACCTGTGTCAGAAACTAGTGAATCGTCATCAGATGATAGTGACAGTCCCTCTGTGTCATTTTTGAAATCCCAGTCCACGCAAAAGAAAGTTGACAAGCGAATCAGGGAATTAAATGGTTGTTCACACTTATCAGGTACTGAGTGTTCGGGTAGATACAAATAAAAAATGGGGGGGTAACGTTGATGTGTCAGTCAAAAATAAAGTGTTGTGGCCACATGAGGCAATTTTGGGTGGGGCTAACAGACAGAGGGTCACCTATGACCAACTGTCTCTCACTCAGTGGGTGCAGGGATTCTGCAAAAATATTTTGGAGGAAAAATCAAGCAAAACCAGAGATACCATGGTTTCTTACCTTAGTGATCTGATGGAGGATGCCACAGATTTCACATGGCAGGGGGCGAAGGCAGCTCATGTTGTCCTTATTTGTGAAATGGAGCAGGATACCCTCCAGTGGGATGATATGGATCGAATAGACAGGATCCGAAGGGCCCATGCCCAGAAATATGCTCCAGCCAGGGGTGGGTGGGCGAAGCCATCAGATCCGGGTAAGAAACCATGGTTCTGCAAAAACTTCCAATCTGGAAATTGTACCTATACTCATGACAATGAGTTCAATGGCAAGTTACAAAAGCATATTTGTGCTTTTTGTTTAATGGGGGGTAAGCAATTGGGTCATGCAGAGAAAGACTGTACAATATGTGCATATTAGGGGGCTGGACAACAGGGTGGCTGACTTGTTGTCACCTTGGTCGGGTAGTGGCAAATATAGCATAGAATTGCAAATGTATGTTAAAAATCCTGTGTGGGTTCCAGTTAACATGAATTTTCTGGACATAGATCCGGAGTTATAAATTTAATGTGTTACTCTTGTCAGGGGTCATATGTCATCCTTGCAATGTTACTTTATATGTGTTTTATGCCCTTGCAGGGCTCTGTGAGTTATATTCTGACATACGAACAGAAACTATACTTTGTTGTAGGAAACTTGGCCTTGGAAGTTCTGTCACAAAAAGCTGATTCTCGTACACATGCAGCTTACAGACCCAAGATCAGACAGGCCTACAAGAGAATGTTTGAGGTGTTCCTGGCCTTTTGCATACACATGGGTGTGCCTATCCAAAGTGTTAATGTTAAAATATTATTGTCGTTTTTGGAATGTCTTGTCAGCAATAATATTGCTTATAGTATGCTATGCAATTATGTGTCAGCCATAAAGACCTCCTTTGTATTGTATGACCTCCCCCATGTGCTCTTGGATCACCCAAAACTCAAATTATTTTTGAAGTCCATCAGAATCAACAGACCTCTGACCTTGGTATCTCACAATATCATTGACCTTGACATGCTTGAAAAGATATCTCTGGCCTGTGAGAACTTAAAATGTCTAAAGGTCTTCAGAGCTATTTTCTTGACTGGCTTTTTTGGCTTCTTGAGGTTGTCCAATCTGGCTCCTCACTCCTTGACCACCTTTGACCACTCACGTCATCTCACTGGGCAGGATTTGTTTTTTAGCAAAGAATTTGTTAAAATTTTGGTCAAGTGGACTAAAACAATGCAAAACAGAGATGCTGTACAAGTTATTTGTCTTCCAAAGTTAACCAATCCAGTTATTTGTCCATACAAGGCCCTTAAGGCCTTGACCAAAATGTACCCCATGTCGGCAGTTACATCACTGTTTCAATCCATGGTAACACAAGTTGGCAACCCCTCACTGACTCAAAAGTCAGAAAATGCTTAAAAACAATCAATGTGTCCCTGGGTTTGAATCCTCACTTTTTCACCTTTCACTCTTTCAGAAGGTCAGGTGCCACCTTTGCCTACAATTCCCACGTGCCCATTCAGCAAATTATACGCCATGGCACCTGGTCTTCTGAATGTGTATGGCGCTATATTCAAGCTGATCATTCTGCAGGTGAAAGCCTTGCTTCATCACTGGCTGCTGCTATAAATGTGTAATGTCCCTACTGTTTAGGGCCTTCATATGTCACTACCTTCTACAAATTGTCATTGTACACCTTTAGGTCTCCTACCTCCAGCTGTTAGGGTGACCTTAAATTCAGGACTGAAGTCATTTTCTTCAAATCCAGCCTCGTTTACAGAGTCTATTGCTTATGTTAAAGTTTGACCTTTTACAGGCCAGGTTTGACTGTGACCTTCAACACGGTCAACCCTTATGCTGGGGTTCTTTAGACTTTTAGGTTTTTATGTTTATTTTTGTAAATCAAGCAATTTTTAATCTATCACTTTCATGATCTATATGGACAATGACTCTAGATTGATTGATCATGAATTTAACAAGTCATTTTGCATTAACTTTGA
This sequence comes from Sabellastarte sp. h YS-2021, assembly GCA_964017235.1. Taxonomy (NCBI): domain Eukaryota; kingdom Metazoa; phylum Annelida; class Polychaeta; order Sabellida; family Sabellidae; genus Sabellastarte; species Sabellastarte sp. h YS-2021. The sequence continues at coordinate 187,888,681 of OZ024929.1, read as the reverse complement.
TACTATATTTACATATTAACGATACTGTGTATATCATTTGACTTGTATATAATTTTTAGTAGTAACGATATATCTACACATTTACTCTGTTAACTTTATTAAAATAAAGAGCCCTCAACCTGTTGTCTTACTGTCTTGGGGTGGGGACTGCAGCATAAAGACAGCAGACTAAAACCAGTGGCTGGATATAGTTGCAATTAGTAATTTATACATCCCACAAGTATGCGTTCCACTGTTAGCCTGGGAAATAAACTTTAATCATAAATACAGAAACCCTTTATTGTAAGGTGATAAAAGAATACCAGAGCACACTTAAAATGAACTATTGTATTTACTCAGAATTGGATCTTCAACATGGTAATACCTACTTGCAATTAGTGACATACACATCCAGCTTTTTCCTGGGAATCCAACCATAATTGCATGTGACATTATTGTTTAAAAAAAGTTTCAGTTTCTTTAATGATACACTGACATTATTTCAAACAACCTCTAAAAGATAATAATAAATTTTACATACTTTTGTATTCTATTTTGATAAAAATAAATTGTACTAGAAAAATAAATTCTAAGTACCAAAAAACATTTTAAAATCAAATGGTTGTAATTGCAGTCGGTTGAAATAGTCTGTTAGTTTTACTTCATCATTAATCTTGATATGTTTCAAACCTAAAAAAAAGACACCAGGCTTTTTTTCCTTCTTTTCCAAAACAGACCAGGCTTTCTTTCCACCAGGCTTTCTTTCCACTTCTGGGGGGCCACGGTGGCAGAGTGGTAACACTCTCGCCTCCCACCTCTGCGGCCGGGGTTCGATCCCTGTCATGGCCGTAAGTGGGAAAGCTGGTAGTTGCTTGCTGTTGGTAGGAAGTTTATAGTACAGAACCCTAGCGAACTATATGTACTGGTTTCCTCTGCCCTTCCAACTACCCGTCATGATATGACCTGTACAGTGTTGAAAGTGACATAAAACCCCAAATAAACAAAAATCTTTCCACTTCTTTCCACTGCCATTTTTTCCACCAGGCTTTTTTTCCACCAGGCTTTTTTTCCCGGATTCGTTTGAGGCAAACCATAGGGGTGTTATCGTTTTATCTGTATGAGTGTTACGTCATAGCAGAGTTACTGGATGGTTATGGCTCAAACATTTAACATGTCAAAGTCCACCGGAGTTAAATCCTATCATATTCAGAAAACCCTGCCATCAGTGTGTGGATTTATGAGAGTGACTCGAGTGAAGAGTTCTATACTATGGCATACTGAGGTAATACATTCGTATTCGTATTCGAATACTTTTGTGAAAAATGCAAAGTATTCATATTTGTATTCGAATACATTCCAAAAGTATTTGTATTCATGAATACTTTTACGAATACTTTTGAAATTTTTCATTTTGTTTGAAGTTTTTATTCTTAATACTTGCACTTGGAAAACCTTTTATGATAACTTTACTGTAACATTTGGTAAGTGGTGTCTTTGGCACCATATAGGCAATGGACTATCTTGAATCAAACCATTTAACTTGAATGTTGCATCCCAATGTAGACTGTATATTTGTTGTATATTTGTGCCGTATATATCTGTATATTTACATAGATTGATATCGGGATATCAATAGCACATAAATGTTTTCATAGGAATATATGTAGAAAGATATAAAAAGAATTTTTGCATTTCATATGCTATTGGTTGCTAATGGTTAGAATATGAATTAAAGAATTAAAATATAGGAAAGAGTTTTAGCTATATTCTGAAACACTTTTTCAAGAGGCAAACTTGGAGTCATAAGTTCTTAATTTAGTATATGGTCATTGTTGTTACTAGATCTTGTGTTAGTTAAATCAAAAATTATGATCACAGGTTATCTGGGTGTTAAAAATTTAAATACAATTGTCTTTAAGATCACCTTTAAAAATAGTCAAAAAAATACTCAGGGATGAGTTAGGTATTAATTTTGCAGTAGTGAGTAGGTAATTTATTGTAAGCCTCACATGAAATTACACAAAAGTGCTCAGGGGTGAGTTAGGTATTAATTTTGTCACTGATGTTTGTTTTGTTTTGCTGAATATTGTTTGCAATTAGACATTAGATAAAGGGTTAAAAGAAGTAATACAATTGACAGAATAGGAAAGGGGATTATGAAGCATGTGTATAAATATGGGTGTCACTTGTCAAGTTGTCATATTGGATTAAGTCTCGGTAATGTTTATGTGGCAGCTATTGTGACAAGTGAAAACTATCTGATAATTCCATGAGAAACATTACAAACATAAAGGAATGATGGCTAGCTCTGCAGTGTTTGATTACTTTGAAATGCCAGATCACACTTCTGGGAAATACAGAGCAGAATGTAAACATTACAACTACTGTGGCAACTTCTGGAATAACAACTTCCAATCTATTGATTCATTTAAAGGTAAGCTCATTTGTTTTAATAGACACATGATGTTTATTTGAATAGAGATTTATTAATGTTTTGTAACGGAGTAATTCTTCAGTGACAAACATTGTCACCAAGTAATACACAATCCTCTATGGTTATAAACTTATTTTAATATTTATATTTATTTTATATGTACATGTATATATAACAATAAAACTCATTAAACTGTCATTAAACTGTGAATTTAATTTCTGAATATAATATTTGGGGTTAATTTACAATATTGTTCATCAATATAATGAAAGGCCTAAACCCCTCATAATAAACCTTGTATCACTTTTTGCCCTGTAAACACAAGCTTAGGAAAATATATTTTAACACAATTTATGTTTACAATAAAGTAATCAAAATAAAGTAGTGAAAATAAAGTTTGTTTTTTGTATAAGGTAAATAGTATTCATCAATGTATTCGAATACTTTTCAAAAGTATTCATAAATGTATTCAAATTCACCCCAGGCCTGGTTATTACGTCATATAAAGTGTCCTAGTGTCACTGTAAGGGGCCATGGTGGCAGAGTGGTAACACTCTCACCTCCCACCTCTGAGATCGGGGTTAGATTCCCTGCCCGACCTCAAGTGGGAGAGTTGGTAGTTGCTTGCCATTGGTCAGCACTTTACAGTACAGAACCTTGACCAACTGTATGTACTGGTTTCCTCTGCCCTCCCAACTACCTGTTGTGATATGACCTGTACAGTGTTGAAATCGATGTAAAGCCCCAAATAAATAAATATATCTCTAAGTATAAAATCACGTAAACTGACCAAGTAGATATTTACCCACTCCATTGTTATTTACATATCTCCCAGTCCATTAAAACCATGTAAACCTGATGTTTCTACCGGAGTTTCCACCAAAACTCCTGTTCATTAGTATGTTAATTGGTCATGTGTCACAATATGGGAAAGGTAATTCTATAATTATGTTTGGGATGTAAGGGAATCAGACTGGTTTTTATTCTATGTTCACTGTGAATGACCTGAAACTTAAATTTAAAATGATATTGTAATGAACAATTTCATATATATGAATATGAATATTGACAATGTTTGTCATTTGTCATAATTCACTAAATTTTAATCATCCAATAAAGAAAGATTACCAAACTATTACACATGATATAAAATCTTCATTCTACAGTTGATAACTAGGAACTGTTATAAACTTAAATAAACTTAGTTTGGTTGTAAGAACTTTATTACCTGAGGCAAAATCCAGCACTTTAAGTTGAAATGTAAATTTAAAAACCTTCATTTCAATTCAGTTATAATTTAGTGGTTTTAAACAGCCTCACATACCAAATAATTATGTATTCTACAGGTAAAATGTGTAGACTATCATGACTATGTGGGAATAAAAATATCAAAAGTCCATTTTGTCACAACCTTGCATACACAATGTGTTTAATATTGAAAGATTCAAGTTCTCGCTGCCATTTCATTTATCACTTCCTTTCACAATACTGACCTATATTTGATATTAAATAGGATTATTACAGACACCGCAAATTTTGTAATTTAGGGGTTAGGGTTAGGGTTAACCCCTAACCCTAACCCCTAACCCTCTTGTCTAATGAATGCTCCTTCTATGACAATTTTATGACACAACCAGGCAATAATTAAACATTAAGACAGTATGGATATTTGAAATCTTTCAGTAGACAGCTGATTTTCAGGCGCAAGGTGAAACAAGTTGTTGCTGAATATGATACAAATGAATTTTAAATAAATATACTCTCTCACAAGTGGCAATGTTGACTGCCTGTCCCAATATTATCCTGGCTCTAAAATGAGTGGGAAAATCCTAACTTTGAACTTTTGAATTGTTCATTAAGTATTGTTCTGAAAGGTCAAATAACTACAATGCTTTTCCAAGTCATGTGGCCCTTCTTTTCTGGTCAAAATATTTTTCAGTTGACAGATATCCTTTGTTTAACTCATTTTATTTTTGCTAAAATGCTGTTTTTTAATAGAAAGCATTGTAACCTGAGTTTAAGACAAAAGTCTTAAATTTAAGTCTAAGTCTGAACTAAGTCCCTTTCGCAAAGTTGGACCGAGTGTTTATCGCATAGAATTTGCTAGGTTCAAAGTTACAAGTTTAATGGACTCATATATATTGTTGGATTAGATTGGAACTATCTTTTTCCAGAAACAGAAGATCTGTTTTATGAAAACATGTAAAAGTTTTTAAGGAGTTTTAGGCCATATTTTTTAATTTTTATAAACCATTTTTTTTTCAGAAAACTGATGAGGTATAGATGCAAATTTCTTTCAAATATTTAAAAGATGTACCTCTGTCTTTTATTGCATTACAATCAACCCATAAATAAGAAAATATAATTATTGAAAGTTAAGTTTTGTTTTACAGATACATACTTGCCTGTGGAATACACAACATTTTATCCAATATCTTAGCAAATATGCAACTATTTTCCTTAAATAAAAGGAAAAATAGATCTACAACAAAACGCTTGCTGGTACTTTAATGATTACTTACCTATAAATATTTAATCCATGCTACTTTATTTATTTGGGGTTTTACATCTCCTTCAACACTGTACAGGTCATATCACAAGGGGTATTTGGAAGGGCAGAGGAAACCAGTACATACAGTTGGTCAAGGTTCTGACGTCTAGCGTCAACTGGCAAACACCAAATTATAACATTATTAAAATTCACATTGATAGGGGGCTACCAGGGTAATGCCTGGCCCTGCCTTGAAACTACAAATATGTCTCGCATCAGCTACAGTGGCAGTCTAGTCTAGAGGGGGAACCAGGGTCGGCCTGGCCCTACCTAACTCTGCCCCACCCCAAATATAACCTTTCCCTGTGTAAGGGAGGGAGGTGGGTTAAAATAATTTTCTTGCACATGTATTCTCATCGCTTGCTATGTAAAAAGTGAACCCCAAAGCATTTGGTGGGAACTAATGAAGTGTGACCTTATCCCTGATTGGTGGTAGTCAATAAACAATAATAGTAGACCTAGACTGTTGGGAATTAAGGTAGGTATACAAGAGATGTATTTAAGGTGGTTGTAAACTGACTCGATAGGCCCCTATTCAGGCCATATCCCACAATGTATATTTTTGATGTCTCTTTCAGTGTTTTGCATAAAGCCCAAAACCAGGGTAAAACACCGCTTATTGAATAATGTCTAAAATCATGTTACAATTGTTGTGGATTACTGCAGCAGTGATGGATGTATGGGTTAGGACAACACAAAGTTTCAGGTCTGAGGTTCACATGACCTCCAAGGTCAGATTGGGATTGAAGGTCAGATGAAGGTCAGAGGTCAGGATGGAAAGAAAGAATTCCAATTGGGAATTTTATTTACACGTTAGTAATACAAGTGTAGTTTAAAAGACTTTAAAAATTTGGAATATTAAAATTTTTAAAGCACCAAGCCCAAATCCCGGGAAAAGATGGAGGCAAAGGTTGTGGGTATAATGGAAGGAGCTACAGAAGCTTTTTGCAAATAATGCCAAACTGCAGAGCTTCTCCAGAGACCATGGGCCATGATGTCTTGCAACTGTATGTTGTTGTCAAAAGCCAGGGTTGGTTATACTTCTTACATAATCAAGTACTAGCTTGTGTTGGAATGGGAGGAGGTCCCACCCTCTAAGTTTTGCAAAAGTTTTAAGGGAAGAAAGGTAGCTCTGGACTACCCTGGGGGACATGTTATTTATGTACAAAAATTCAAGAAAAGCCAATACAGAATGTAGTGAAAACTCTAAGGGTAAGTTCATAAACAAGATAAAAGATAGTTATGTCCTGCAATGTGTAGCGTGTGCTGCACGAGTGGAAGGTCTATAAGCTGTTTTTATACGCCTCAAGGCTCCAGTAGCCAAAACTGAAGATGGTGCCCCTGGATCTGAAATTATATAGAACAGTCTAGGTCAAAGGCTTGTAACGGTACCTCTTCCCAGATGAAGTGGGTTAAACACTGTAATATTTCATATTTCACTGGTTTATCTGAATAAAGTCGTGACAAAGCATCAGCAATTACATTTTTCTTACCCTCAACATGCCTAACTTGAAGTTCAATGTCAAATTGTGTAGCTAAGAGCCAAATGTTCCGGATACATAGGGCTAAAAATTTGTCCCTAGTCCTTCCGGAACCGACCACCTGGACCACAGCCATGTTATCACAAAAGAATGTGATGGCAGAATGTCTCCAGAACTTGCCCCAAATTTTCAAAGCTATAACCAGATTTAGCATCTCTAGGTGAGCTATGGCAAGTTGAAACCCAGGAATTTCATAGATAGGTGTAGCATATACCCTATTCCGCCATACCGCCCCCATGCCTGTAAGACATGCATCCAAGTACAGTTCCTGTGAACTGTCAACTGGAGCCTTCCTCAAACATGTAATGCCATTGAATTGGGGAAGGAAACGGGCAAACCAATCCAGATCCTGATGAAATTCCTGAGTCAATGCAATCTTAGGGCCCTTAAAAGTCCTAAATAATGCCAAAATCCGGTTGACAAAGATCCTAGATGGCTTCACACACTTTTGTATATATAAGAGCTTGCCCAAAAGGGACTGGTATGCTTTCTTAGTCAGAAACTTCTTACCCTTAACTGACAGACATTCCTCATGAATCTGGGCAAGCTTACTGGGATCAATGCTCAGGGTATTCCTGTGAATGTCAATTTCAATGCCTAGGACTGTCAGGCACTTGGTAGGGGGTGTAAGTTTGTCCTGATTTATGGGCAAGCCCAATTCGTGTAAAAGGTCACATAATTTTTCAAAATATCGTTCTACCTCGCACCGAGGGGCAACCGCCACATAATCGTCGATGTAGCAGTGTAAATTGACTCCTTCCTTCTTCATGATAAAGGCTATGCTATCTGAGCAAAGCTGAAACGCCGCCGTGCCGTGGACCCAGCCGAACGCGATCGCCCCATCGAGATAATAAGAATCCTTCCATTTAATCCCCAATTTGATACAGTCGGCTGGGTCCACTCGCAGATTCCTGAAAGCGCGAACGACATCCACCTTGAACAGGACTGGATTAGCGGCGTTCGCAATGTCACTCACAATATCGTCTATACAGGTAAGCTTCAATGCAAATTCATTGTGGTCAAACCTGTCCCTATCTACCTGGTCATTGAGGGAGGCCCCTTTGGGGTAAGAAAGGTCAAGAATCACCCTCCTCTTATGTATATCCTTAGGACGGGTCATCAAAGGTGAACAATGGACCTCTTCGGCCCCAAGGTCAGAAACTGGGCCCAACATGGCCCCTAAGGAAACTTCCTTATCCAAATATTCTTGAACAGCTTCTGGATGTGCCAAAGCCGAGTAGTGATTCGATACTTGTTTGTTATTCAAGCCCTCATGACCCTTTAAGGACAAAGGAAAACCGAATTTGAGATAATTAAGCAATCTGTTATCCGGATAATCTGCCAATCTACTTTCCCAGGCCCTCAGATTGAGGCCTGATTTCAGAGGGAACCGGGCAACCTTATAATTGGGTTCATTGGTCTCTCTAATTATCCTAGAGATCAGGATACACTTGTCAATACTGTCAATACACACTTCCTGTCGATCAGGACCAATGAAAGTAAAAGTGTCCTGGTGTAAAGCAATAAAACCGGTTCGCTTATCCGGAAGATATTTATCAACTAATCGACGGTTACTATCCCCCCTGCCTAGGGAACCAAACCCGACTCCCCCAGCAGGAGGGTCACCCTGGCTTTCATCGATTGGACCAGAAACTGTACTGTCCAGGTCGTCCACCTTCTTTGGTGGGCTAACATTGTCACTATACTTATTCGACATTGAAGATTCGTTGGAAATGTCATTCGAATCAAAGCCAGGTAAATCCACGAGAATGTCAATAATGTGATTCATATATTGTTCATGAGAACAATTATAACGTTGGCTAAGTTGTAAGTCCTTACGGTAATTCTCATAAACCTGATGAGGAGACAATGTTGAATCATCATCACAGTGATTGAACAACTGTAGGTAAGCCTGACAAGAATAATTGACAGTTAAAGGACCTAGAATAGAACTGTCAATCGGACACCAACTGTGCAATCCATAGTATCCACTTCTATATTCATACCATTTATGTTCCAGTTTATTAGCATGTATGTAAATTACAGATGAAAACATATGACCATATTCATTAAAACACTGGAAGAAACTGACCTTACAGTACTGATATTCTCGTCAGACATATATGGGTGAAAATGTTGAAATGCTAATATACCTAAACAGTTAGATTTATCATATAAATAATTCACGTGACAAATTATATCATCATATGAATAACAAGGCATATTGGTGTGTCTCTGGGCCTTGAACTCAGTGTCACTCTGTGAATTATACACGAGGTCATTAACTGTGTCACTTGCTACATGTTGAAATTCACTAGAATCAAACACTTTGTCATTATCAACAAACATATCAATACTATTATTGTTACAAACATTCTTATTTAACACCTTGCAACCATTGTTAACGTGACTAAAAGATTGAAGGCTACAAAACAAAAATGGCAAGGGGCTTAGAATGGGCCTCCATCTTGTAGGGCTAGATTTGGGAACCCAGGGGTGGGTTGCCTGGCATGTATGACCTTGTTGATTTTGAATTTGCTGGGTCGGATTCCATGGAACCGTCTCCTGGGTATTTTCATGGGCCTCATGTGACCTTGACCTCCCTCAACCTGGACTTGGGTGGTTATCCTGGGCCTGCATTGGCTTGACCTTGTGGTGACCTTTGACTTGACCTTTGTTTTATCGGGTTCTGACAGTGGTCACAGACGAATTAGATCTTGTCGGCTCAGGATGACATGTGTACAGATATATTCATGTAGGTTAACATGTTGTGTGATAACAGCTTCATGTGTGTGTAACATTGGTTATATGTGGTAACAAAGTACTAGTAGTCACATTTTATGTACAGAGTGTATTAATATAATAATAATAATCCCATTTGTTGTTTCTCTGTCTTGGGGGGGGGGCCATGGGGAGTGTGTCCTTGGACATCAAGGTGTTCTGGGGCTCACTCCTGTTGGCCCAACCTTAAAACTATTTTATTTTAGGTATCATTGGTGTGGCATGGTTCTGAGCTCTCCTCTCATTGGTTGAACCCCTCCCTGTTTTTGCAGGTTAGACCCAGGTGTTGTCACTTTGACATTGACCACAGACCAGCATACATTGAAACCAAGATATTTTACCCACCCCCCCCCTTCCCCTGTTAATGTCGGTGATGCTTTTGTTGGGCTGTTCGGTTTCAGGTTGTCTGGCTGTCGAGACTTCTGAGGACTGCGTTCAGACTGTATCCCTGCTACCAGCTGAGAACATGATGACCACTTCCTGTGTGCTTTGATGTCACCTGCACTTCTAGAATCTGCTTTCGCTCCTGGTTAAGTTTGTGAGCAACTTCAGGCGCGACAGCCCACCTTCTGTCACCTTTACACACAGAATAGCTACCTTCATCTACTATTAACTACACATTGTTATCGGGAGTGCTTCACTTGGATGTGTCTTTTCCCATATGCTGGACAATGGCCTGTTGCCTGCTGCAGATGGCCGAGTTGCACCCTTCTGTGGCTCTTCCCCTGGTACTGTCGTCGACCGTGTCGCTTATGGGCTGTGGCAGTTGGTTAGCCTTGGTACCTTTTGTTGGTCCCATTGCTTTAGCCCACAGGAAGTGCATATGTGTATGTGATTATGTCTTCAGTGATGTGGGTTGCTGCTGAATTTGAAGAATTGTGTTAATAGTGTTCTCCATTGCTGCTGGATTTGAAGAATTGTGTCAACAGTGTTTTTGATTGCATCATGTATAGAATAACTTAGATCTTGAAATATCACACTCATAACGTTCTCTGAAGAATTGTGGTAACAGCGTTTGCTTGCATTATGAATACAGTCATTTAGATCTTCAAACAACAACATTCATAATGTTCTCCATCATGTTGCTGTTGTGTTACAGTGTCATTCAGGATTTTATCAGCTATTAACTATGATGTTAACATTGTCTCAGTGATTTCATTTAATGACTTTAACTTCCCACTACATCATATTGACTATGGGACAGATAAGGTATCTACATGCATACTTTTATTAACTCTTATGAGCAACGTATGACATGTTCCTTATATGGAATTTTGCAGCTCATCACCAGTTAGTAGCTTTAACAAGATGTCAGCTACATCTGCTCCAGATGCTTTTCTGAGATTTTTTCATGTTAACCATCATAACTCAACTCATCAGATAGGACCACAACCCTCAAGACTAGGATTTACCCCACAAACACTTGTTTTTGTGATGTGGTGAACTGTGTTCTTTTAACTTATACATGTTTACTTATATTTTAATTTATACTTTATTTTAAATGAACTGCAAATAATACCATGTTTTACCCTTACTCTAGTACTTCTTGCACATCTTACATATAGAGCTTTAACATGGGGAGCTTTGATTAGGTGGGACCTTTGTATATACTTGTCTTTCCATCCATGTTACCTACATACATGTGTCAACAAATTATCTCAATTATATGTGTTGACTGGGTTGTAAAGGGGGGTCCATAATGGCAAGGGGCTTAGAATGGGCCTCCATCTTGTAGGGCTAGATTTGGGAACCCAGGGGTGGGTTGCCTGGCATGTATGACCTTGTTGATTTTGAATTTGCTGGGTCGGATTCCATGGAACCGTCTCCTGGGTATTTTCATGGGCCTCATTTGACCTTGACCTCCCTCAACCTGGACTTGGGTGGTTATCCTGGGCCTGCATTGGCTTGACCTTGTGGTGACCTTTGACTTGACCTTTGTTTTATCGGGTTCTGACAGTGGTCACAGACGAATTAGATCTTGTCGGCTCAGGATGACATGTGTACAGATATATTCATGTAGGTTAACATGTTGTGTGATAACAGCTTCATGTGTGTGTAACATTGGTTATATGTGGTAACAAAGTACTAGTAGTCACATTTTATGTACAGAGTGTATTAATATAATAATAATAATCCCATTTGTTGTTTCTCTGTCTTGGGGGGGGGGCCATGGGGAGTGGCTACAAAACTGATCATACACATGGTTATTTACATTTGGATATTCATGTTCAATACTATGTTGACTTTCACAGTGCTTCGACACAATAGACTGGTATGAATCATTATAAAAGTTATTGTCCTGGAAAACAGATGGTGTGGTCCCAAGTGGTCGATCAATGTCCTACCTCGATGTAGCTGTAGTCTGCTTGTTGCTCTTAAGGTTACACTTAATCTCAGGGTGAGACAGAGAACGTCCTTGCTTGTAGCAATGTGAACACAAATGCTTGTAGTTTCCATGGTTAAAATCATGAACACAAGATCCTTCATTGAAATATCGACAAATCCTAACCTTCTGATGATTCAAAACATTCTGGCTGTTGAACACTGCTACCTGAGACATGCCAATTCTATTGAGGGCCCACTGTGTGTCGTTGGCCCAGGAAAGACGCCCATCCTCGACTTGAGTCATCGAGGCTGCCCAGGCAGACCTAACAGCAGGCCATGGCAGAGAAACAGCATCAGTGAGTGCCATAGTTAACTGTGTTAACATACGTTTCATCACCGCAAAATCTTGGATAAGTAAAATGTTAGATAACTGCCCACTCGCCCTCTGGGCCATGGTAAGATCATCATAAGAAGGTTTCTTAGTCGTGCCTGTGGATACGTACCCTTCATTGGGCCACCTCAGCTCTGGCCTGGCAGTGCAAGTATCAGTTGTATTATAACGCCCTGACTTCTTCCTCAAAAAGTCCTTACCTGGGACAATGTCCTGATGTGTTTGATCTTCATATTGGGCCAATAACTTGGATACAGCCGCTGAGATGTTGGGGATGTTCCTCACAGCCTCCACTGATGGAACAATGGCGTCCCTACTGGCTTCCATGGCTTCCGGGTGGCCAGTGAATGCGTTGTCTGGCAACGGGCGATGTAAGACTGCCTGAGACAGATTGGGCAGGGATTGGTGACTGGTCACAGCTTCTCTTCCCCCAGCCCCATGGTGTCCCTGTGGGTGAGCTCTCAGTGGGGCTATTGGCGACGGATCCCTACCCAATCTGGGGCCCCTTGGTAAGTTAAAACTGACAGTTTCTCTGGGTCGGGGCGAGGGCACAGGCGTGGAGTTAGTGTCCCCTCCCCTCTCCATCCTCTCCATCCGGCGGGCAAGGTCTTGGTTAGCAGCTTCTAACCGAGATAGGGCAGACAAGATGGCCTGGTTAGGGTCTAAAGGACCGGTCCCCTGTGCAACGGAGGTGAAAGACTGAGGTGGAGCACTTACAGAACTAGGTTCGGATCCGACTTGTAAATAAGAGCCATCTGCATGAGAGGATTTCTGTGAAGATCTCTTCTTCATCCGAACTGTGGTAGCAGACAAAGATTTCTTCTTAGTTGCTGATATTGGTGCTTTAGCCCTTGTTGAAGGCATCATGAAGTCCAATAAACGTTGTATGTACAGCAATAAAATAGTTAAAATCAGTAAAAGCTTTGTAAAAGAACTAAAAACCCTAAAAACTTAAAATAATTTTCTTGCACATGTATTCTCATCGCTTGCTATGTAAAAACTGAACCCCAAAGCATTTGGTGGGAACTAATGAAGTGTGACCTTATCCCTGATTGGTGGTAATCAATAAACAATAATAGTAGACCTAGACTGTTGGGAATTAAGGTAGGTATACAAGAGATGTATTTAAGGTGGTTGTAAACTGATTCAATAGGCCCCTATTCAGGCCATATCCCACAATGTATATTTTTGATGTCTCTTTCAGTGTTTTGCATAAAGCCCAAAACCAGGGTAAAACACCGCTTATTGAATAATGTCTAAAATCATGTTACAATTGTTGTGGATTACTGCAGCAGTGATGGATGTATGGGTTAGGACAACACAAAGTTTCAGGTCTGAGGTTCACATGACCTCCAAGGTCAGATTGGGATTGAAGGTCAGATGAAGGTCAGAGGTCAGGATGGAAAGAAAGAATTCCAATTGAGAATTTTATTTACATGTTAGTAATACAAGTGTAGTTTAAAAGACTTTAAAAATTTGGAATATTAAAATTTTTAAAGCACCAAGCCCAAATCCCGGGAAAAGATGGAGGCAAAGGTTGTGGGTATAATGGAAGGAGCTACAGAAGCTTTTTGCAAATAATGCCAAACTGCAGAGCTTCTCCAGAGACCATGGGCCATGATGTCTTGCAACTGTATGTTGTTGTCAAAAGCCAGGGTTGGTTATACTTCTTACATAATCAAGTACTAGCTTGTGTTGGAATGGGAGGAGGTCCCACCCTCTAAGTTTTGCAAAAGTTTTAAGGGAAGAAAGGTAGTTCTGGACTACCCTGGGGGACATGTTATTTATGTACAAAAATTCAAGAAAAGCCAATACAGAATGTAGTGAAAACTCTAAGGGTAAGTTCATAAACAAGATAAAAGATAGATATGTCCTGCAATGTGTAGCGTGTGCTGCACGAGTGGAAGGTCTATAAGCTGTTTTTATACGCCTCAAGGCTCCAGTAGCCAAAATTGAAGATGGTGCCCCTGGATCTGAAATTATATAGAACAGTCTAGGTCAAAGGCTTGTAACGGTACCTCTTCCCAGATGAAGTGGGTTAAACACTGTAATATTTCATATTTCACTGGTTTATCTGAATAAAGTCGTGACAAAGCATCAGCAATTACATTTTTCTTACCCTCAACATGCCTAACTTGAAGTTCAATGTCAAATTGTGCAGCTAAGAGCCAAATGTTCCGGATACATAGGGCTAAAAATTTGTCCCTAGTCCTTCCGGAACCGACCACCTGGACCACAGCCATGTTATCACAAAAGAATGTGATGGCAGAATGTCTCCAGAACTTGCCCCAAATTTTCAAAGCTATAACCAGATTTAGCATCTCTAGGTGAGCTATGGCAAGTTGAAACCCAGGAATTTCATAGATAGGTGTAGCATATACCCTATTCCGCCATACCGCCCCCATGCCTGTAAGACATGCATCCAAGTACAGTTCCTGTGAACTGTCAACTGGAGCCTTCCTCAAACATGTAATGCCATTGAATTGGGGAAGGAAACGGGCAAACCAATCCAGATCCTGATGAAATTCCTGAGTCAATGCAATTTTAGGGCCCTTAAAAGTCCTAAATAATGCCAAAATCCGGTTGACAAAGATCCTAGATGGCTTCACACACTTTTGTATATATAAGAGCTTGCCGAAAAGGGACTGGTATGCTTTCTTAGTCAGAAACTTCTTACCCTTAACTGACAGACATTCCTCATGAATCTGGACAAGCTTACTGGGATCAATGCTCAGGGTATTCCTGTGAATGTCAATTTCAATGCCTAGGACTGTCAGGCACTTGGTAGGGGGTGTAAGTTTGTCCTGATCTATGGGCAAGCCCAATTCGTGTAAAAGGTCACATAATTTTTCAAAATATCGTTCTACCTCGCACCGAGGGGCAACCGCCACATAATCGTCGATGTAGCAGTGTAAATTGACTCCTTCCTTCTTCATGATAAAGGCTATGCTATCTGAGCAAAGCTGAAACGCCGCCGTGCCGTGGACCCAGCCGAACGCGATCGCCCCATCGAGATAATAAGAATCCTTCCATTTAATCCCCAGTTTGATACAGTCAGCTGGGTCCACTCGCAGATTCCTGAAAGCGCGAGCGACATCCACCTTGAACAGGACTGGATCAGCGGCGTTCGCAATGTCCCTCACAATATCGTCTATACAGGTAAGCTTCAATGCAAATTCATTGTGGTCAAACCTGTCCCTATCTACCTGGTCATTGAGGGAGGCCCCTTTGGGGTAAAAAAGATCAAGAATCACCCTCCTCTTATGTATATCCTTAGGACGGGTCATCAAAGGTGAACAATGGACCTCTTCGGCCCCAAGGTCAGAAACTGGGCCCAACATGGCCCCTAAGGAAACTTCCTTATCCAAATATTCTTGAACAGCTTCTGGATGTGCCAAAGCCGAGTAGTGATTCGATACTTGTTTGTTATTCAAGCCCTCATGACCCTTTAAGGACAAAGGAAAACCGAATTTGAGATAATTAAGCAATCTGTTATCCGGATAATCTGCCAATCTACTTTCCCAGGCCCTCAGATTGAGGCCTGATTTCAGAGGGAACCGGGCAACCTTATAATTGGGTTCATTGGTCTCTCTAATTATCCTAGAGATCAGGATACACTTGTCAATACTGTCAATACACACTTCCTGTCGATCAGGACCAATGAAAGTAAAAGTGTCCTGGTGTAAAGCAATAAAACCGGTTCGCTTATCCGGAAGATATTTATCAACTAATCGACGGTTACTATCCCCCCTGCCTAGGGAACCAAACCCGACTCCCCCAGCAGGAGGGTCACCCTGGCTTTCATCGATTGGACCAGAAACTGTACTGTCCAGGTCGTCCACCTTCTTTGGTGGGCTAACATTGTCACTATACTTATTCGACATTGAAGATTCGTTGGAAATGTCATTCGAATCAAAGCCAGGTAAATCCACGAGAATGTCAATAATGTGATTCATATATTGTTCATGAGAACAATTATAACGTTGGCTAAGTTGTAAGTCCTTACGGTAATTCTCATAAACCTGATGAGGAGACAATGTTGAATCATCATCACAGTGATTGAACAACTGTAGGTAAGCCTGACAAGAATAATTGACAGTTAAAGGACCTAGAATAGAACTGTCAATCGGACACCAACTGTGCAATCCATAGTATCCACTTCTATATTCATACCATTTATGTTCCAGTTTATTAGCATGTATGTAAATTACAGATGAAAACATATGACCATATTCATTAAAACACTGGAAGAAACTGACCTTACAGTACTGATATTCTCGTCAGACATATATGGGTGAAAATGTTGAAATGCTAATATACCTAAACAGTT
Organism: Sabellastarte sp. h YS-2021; assembly: GCA_964017235.1. Taxonomy (NCBI): domain Eukaryota; kingdom Metazoa; phylum Annelida; class Polychaeta; order Sabellida; family Sabellidae; genus Sabellastarte; species Sabellastarte sp. h YS-2021. The sequence goes on along the minus strand of OZ024929.1, from coordinate 187,872,349 downwards.
AGATTTATCATATAAATAATTCACGTGACAAATTATATCATCATATGAATAACAAGGCATATTGGTGTGTCTCTGGACTCAGTGTCACTCTGTGAATTATACACGAGGTCATTAACTGTGTCACTTGCTACATGTTGAAATTCACTAGAATCAAACACTTTGTCATTATCAACAAACATATCAATACTATTATTGTTACAAACATTCTTATTTAACACCTTGCAACCATTGTTAACGTGACTAAAAGATTGAAGGCTACAAAACTGATCATACACATGGTTATTTACATTTGGATATTCATGTTCAATACTATGTTGACTTTCACAGTGCTTCGACACAATAGACTGGTATGAATCATTATAAAAGTTATTGTCCTGGAAAACAGATGGTGTGGTCCCAAGTGGTCGATCAATGTCCTACCTCGATGTAGCTGTAGTCTGCTTGTTGCTCTTAAGGTTACACTTAATCTCAGGGTGAGACAGAGAACGTCCTTGCTTGTAGCAATGTGAACACAAATGCTTGTAGTTTCCATGGCTAAAATCATGAACACAAGATCCTTCATTGAAATATCGACAAATCCTAACCTTCTGATGATTCAAAACATTCTGGCTGTTGAACACTGCTACCTGAGACATGCCAATTCTGTTGAGGGCCCACTGTGTGTCGTTGGCCCAGGAAAGACGCCCATCCTCGACTTGAGTCATCGAGGCTGCCCAGGCAGACCTAACAGCAGGCCATGGCAGAGAAACAGCATCAGTGAGTGCCATAGTTAACTGTGTTAACATACGTTTCATCACCTCAAAATCTTGGATAAGTAAAATGTTAGATAACTGCCCACTCGCCCTCTGGGCCATGGTAAGATCATCATAAGAAGGTTTCTTAGTCGTGCCTGTGGATACGCACCCTTCATTGGGCCACCTCAGCTCTGGCCTGGCAGTGCAAGTATCAGTTGTATTATAACGCCCTGACTTCTTCCTCAAAAAGTCCTTACCTGGGACAATGTCCTGATGTGTTTGATCTTCATATTGGGCCAATAACTTGGATACAGCCGCTGAGATGTTGGGGATGTTCCTCACAGCCTCCACTGATGGAACAATGGCGTCCCTACTGGCTTCCATGGCTTCCGGGTGGCCAGTGAATGCGTTGTCTGGCAACGGGCGATGTAAGACTGCCTGAGACAGATTGGGCAGGGATTGGTGACTGGTCACAGCTTCTCTTCCCCCAGCCCCATGGTGTCCCTGTGGGTGAGCTCTCAGTGGGGCTATTGGCGACGGATCCCTACCCAATCTGGGGCCCCTTGGTAAGTTAAAACTGACAGTTTCTCTGGGTCGGGGCGAGGGCACAGGCGTGGAGTTAGTGTCCCCTCCCCTCTCCATCCTCTCCATCCGGCGGGCAAGGTCTTGGTTAGCAGCTTCTAACCGAGATAGGGCAGACAAGATGGCCTGGTTAGGGTCTAAAGGACCGGTCCCCTGTGCAACGGAGGTGAAAGACTGAGGTGGAGCACTTACAGAACTAGGTTCGGATCCGACTTGTAAATAAGAGCCATCCGCATGAGAGGATTTCTGTGAAGATCTCTTCTTCGTCCGAACTGTGGTAGCAGACAAAGATTTCTTCTTAGTTGCTGATATTGGTGCTTTAGCCCTTGTTGACAAAGTCAAAGGTCAAAGTTGGGGTTTTACGTCCCGTTCAACAGCCAGGGTCATATTGGGACAGGTCCTCAGAATTGCCACTTGTGGGACTCGAACCCACAGAGGTGACAGCCTGTGATTAGATGCCAAACTTGCTAACCACTAGGCCACTGAGGACCTTTTTAGCCCTTGTTGAAGGCATCATGAAGTCCAATAAACGTTGTATGTACAGTAATAAAATAGTTAAAATCAGTAAAAGCTTTGTAAAAGAACTAAAACCCTAAAAACTTAAAATAATTTTCTTGCACATGTATTCTCATCGCTTGCTATGTAAAAAGTGACCCCCAAAGCATTTGGTGGGAACTAATGAAGTGTGACCTTATCCCTGATTGGTGGTAGTCAATAAACAATAATAGTAGACCTAGACTGTTGGGAATTAAGGTAGGTATACAAGAGATGTATTTAAGGTGGTTGTAAACTGACTCGATAGGCCCCTATTCAGGCCATATCCCACAATGTATATTTTTGATGTCTCTTTCAGTGTTTTGCATAAAGCCCAAAACCAGGGTAAAACACCGCTTATTGAATAATGTCTAAAATCATGTTACAATTGTTGTGGATTACTGCAGCAGTGATTCAGTGAAAAGTGTAAAGGAATAAGACTTGGAAGACTGAAATAACAGGGTGACTTCAGGACAGTTCTAGGACATACTCAGAACAACAAATGGAGGAAAGTGACCTTCAGTGGCCGAACTCATGTTATGGCTGCACAAATTTCAATGCTTGACCTTAATTTAAATCACTTTGGACCACAGGGATCCGCCCTACCTTCTCCACACCCCCCCCCCCAGCTTTTCCCAACCCCTTCAAATCTATATCACCAAGGTATGCTGAACAATCTAAGGGTGCACCATTACTAATGTGTAAACAGTAATCACAGTTACACTTAATGACTTATGATATTAACACGCCACTAACTACACACTTTTCCGATACACAACCAGTATCTCCATATCCCCAGATTATGACCTGGTGTCGTACCCTGTTAAGTGTAGATACAGCTTTTTGAACATTTAAAACTGTTAGAACTGAACCGTGGTTAGTCCCTGCCTAGGGTACAAGTATGACCTATATCCAGTGTAGACCCTTCCAGTCTTGCACGTTGACAGACATACAAACAAACCAATTAACAGATCTGACTTCAATCTGGTGGATTTAGTGCAGTGATCATCATTTATGTGTATATTGTGCTGAATGTGAAAAACCATTGAATGTACATTCAATGGGCAAATCATTGAATGTATACATTCAATGACTGAGCTTTAGATTGTGTAGATTCAATGGCTAAAATCATTGAATGACCCAAGGCATGGAATGCATAAATAATTATATTTGAAATTCTGATATATATTGCAACGACTTGGTTTTAACCTAGATTGGATATTTTCTATCATAATAATAAATACACCACGTGTCAACCCCTCACTGACATTAGTCAGCGATTCCACATTCCATTTCTTCATGTCTTTCATGATGTTGGAAACTTAAAAGTGTATCAAGCTAGAGACCTCGAATTTGGTTTTCTCTATCCAACCAAAATGTTCAGCCGAGAGGTGTGAACGCTGCAATAAGTGTTACACTGGTGACCTGAAGAAACATCTCTCTGAACAAATGAACATGTCACGCTGAGTGTTCAGCCAAAGGAGCTAGATACATGAAAAGTTATTAAGGTGATCTTTTACAAATGAATTAATTCCAGTAAGTGTATTTGCTTCAAACAACATTTATTCATTTATTTGGGTTTTACGTCGTTTTTAACATTGTACAGGTCATATCATGATGAGAAGTTTTGTGGTCAGAGGAAACTAGTACATACAGTTGGTCAAGGTTCTGTACTGTAAACTGCCGACCAGCACTAGTAAGTAAGTACTAGCTTTTCCACATAAGCTCTGGGGTTTGAACCGCCCACCTCAGAAGTGGGAGGCGAGTATGTTACCACTGCGCCATCATGACCCCCTACTTCAAATAACAAACAGGAGCCAACAATTGATTTGGAAGAGCATTTCTACTGAAATACCGTGACAAGAATCTACAACCGTCATCTTGATTGTTAACATATATAATTTAAAACTATATTTTATGGAAGACACAGACCCCTAAATCTGAAGATATTACACACTTTTATCACATATTTTTGTGCATTTGGAGACATAATGAGACATAATTTCATTGGGCAGAAGTTCCATGTGTGGTTGTCATGAGTTTTACTTTCTGTCAGGTTGGCCTATTAGAAATGTTCTACAACCCATCTTTTTCTGATCCCTGATTCAGAATAGTTTGGCAGTCCGCAGTGACCTAGTGGTTCTCTGTGGGTTCGAGTCCCATAAGTGACAATGCTGCGGACCTGTCCCAATATGACCCTGGTTGTTGAACGGGACGTAACCCCCCCCCCCCCCCCCCCACCTTTGACTTTAATTGTCATGATTATTTAATTGATACATATGAAATAGTGGCAATTATCCTGGCAAATAACAACAGGATGAGAAAGTACTACGTGATAATATAAACAGGATATGACTTGTATTTCTGGCAAGAACTATACCAACTTAAACTATTTTTATATAATTTCAATTATTTCTGGTAAAATCTACAACAGTAAAAGGACAACAAGCACAATGCTTGAGCTGTTTGTATAACATGTAAACTAGTTGGGTTATTGAGGTTCAAACATTCACTGAATTCAGACCCATACACTGAACAATACTGTCTGTTCAAAGATCTACTATTTACTTCTGTGTGGGTTGGACTCCCACGAGTGGCAATGCTGAGGACATGTCACAAGGACGTAAAAGAACCAGACTTGGTTTTAAATATCTATGAAAAAAATAACATATGCAGTTTGCATAAACTATCATTCCTTATATAGTCTGACCCAGAGGTCTGTAAAGTATTTTTATACATATTAACACATGTGAATAGGATATTGGCCTCGGCTTTGTGAAAGATGTACATGTGTGGAGTTGAACTGTTTCAACCACTTTAAAATTGGATACATTACTTGTCTGGAAGTATCTCAAAGAACTGATCTTTTTAAAACTTCTGTATTGTTGTATCTGTGTTGGACGGTTCGTATATTTTTCACTTTTTGTGTGTGTAGTGAAGCTTAAACGTAAAAATCTTATGCCATTAGAGAGTTTAAAATACCCGTACACGTGATGACCTGTACGCCAAAACTACAAGTACAGGTACACGTTCCAGTTGAGGGACTTTTCAGTTAAAATACACGTCTGGTGTTGATGAGAGTAAAGGGACTAACTATTCACTTTTTTATATTTATAATTTTATTGTTAATTCACAAATGACCAAAACACTGCACTTTCACATTCATCACCTTAAAAAGTAACACACATATGGTAAGAAAACCCAAAGCAAAAATTTCAATACTAACATACAGTTTCATTAAACATGCAAAACACATAAAAACTCTTCTATGCTCACACCCATACCAATATTAAATAGTTCGCACCTTCATAGGCCATAGTTTTATACAGAAATACCAAGGTTTTACAAGATTTTTTAAACAGCACGTTTTACCAGGAAAGGTTGTCCTGATTTAATTTTTTTATATAAATAAGGTTTAAACGCATATTAAACTCCCACTTTTCTGCAATATTCATGTGTATAGTCTGTTATAAAAGCTAGAAAACCAGTTTTACTTTATCAGTTTTGATGAACTTCAAAACACCTCCTCCACGTTGTGAAACCTCGAGCTACAAGTTTTACATGTGAGCTGATGACGTCATTATTACACTTTGCAGTACCAGTCACAACGGGAACGGGTATTTTAAACTCTCTATTGTGACTATAAGCTCTACAATATCTCCGTTAAAAAGCCACACTTATATTTACTGTCCTGATAGTTAAGTACATTAGTAGTATTATGCTCACTGCACTAAGTAAGAATGTCATGTAAGTCCAGCAGCTGGCCACACTGATATACTTTATCCTTACACAGCTTGTGTAACCTGAATATATTGGGGATACAGATCTCTATTTCTGTCATTCTTATTGCCGGGAGACCAGTTCACTGTATTCAGATGACCTGTGTTTTCCCCAAGAAATGCACGGTTTGATGGTGGCTAACCCCGACTTTTGACCTGTAGCCTCCCAAACAATGAAGAGATAAGTGATAATCCTCAATATAACTTTATGACACTTTGAAATTCATCAGAATGGGGTTTTACCTACTTGGGTAGTAAGTTTGGGTACCTGGGTCTATTGCAAAATATATTGCACCCTAAAATATGAAACCCAAAGAAAACCACAGTGCACAGGGTTTTAAAATGTCACATTCACTAGAGGCCTTTAAATCCAAGGCTTCTGCCTTAACTTCAGACTTTTGTTCTAGACTATAGGCAACAGTTTGACTCAAACAACTTTGGAATTCACCAAGAATCAAAGTTAACTGGTTACAAAACGTCTCACTTTGGTCTTGGGTTTAGTTGTTTTTTTAATCCTAACATATTCAAAATCCATGGGTGACCTCTTATCTTAAAATTATTAGCTTTAAAAAATATATGTGGTTCTCAAAGTCGTTATATTTTAATATTAATTAGTGGATCTAATATATAAAATACTTTAATTTATGGCAACCTTATTGTCATATGGTAATATGACTTAATTTAAGGTGGCCTTAAACTGCGCATTGTAAATAAATGTTAGATATTGTAATATTGGCTACACAATATGTCCCCAAGTTTTCCTTACTGCTCAGCTTATGAATTTCGTCACCCAGTGAATTTCGTCACCTGCCATTTAAACCCTCAAAAACCGGTAATACTTGTGTTTAAAGACATGCAACCACGACTTCTAATGTTAATATGTAATTCAGCAATATAAGTTAATATCAGTGAAAAACCGAAAGTGATTTACACTAAGTATCCATGGTTGTATGCAAATATATATATATCCTGCTCCGTACATCAGACTGTATATAGGTCATGTACCGCAGGTGGGGGGTAATAAAAGATATAACCATCCACCATCTGACCTCCTAACTGCCTCTATATATCTGGGAAGGTAATATCTTAACTCTCAGAAAAGTGGCGGTGGTAGATGAACATGAACGATATTTAACTTGTTTAGAAACCTGAACATTTATTTCCCCGAGTTATTGCAGGTGAGTATTTGAGTGTTGGGGCCAGTCTCTTGGGTGATGTACAACCAAATCTTTTACTTGCAGCTAATCACACGGATTTTGGCCGTTTTTGCAAATTCCACATGCTTAAAATAATCTACGTCTCACAATTGTTTGCAAAAGTGGAACAGGGGCTTTACCATTATTTTGTTTTGTCTGCTTTGAATATTCTGCATAAAGTCTACCATTATTATGTTTAGCCTTGTGTTTATTTATTTACTTCAGAATTCTATTGGTTTAAATTACTCTGAGAGATTTTGTTTTGACAAAAGTGTCCAGTATATTTCACTACTGGGCAGTCGTTCTGCTCTGTGATTTTAAGCATATATAGAAGCCAGTTTACACATTTCCAAAGAAACACCATTTACATTTATTTCAACTAAAATGATCACTTGAAACCAAAAATACATACCAGAAATATAAGAAGGAAAACTAATAGTGTTAAAAACATCTTTAAAATTACAAATTAAAGAATGGGTGTATTTTAAATAGGTTAATAACCTTGTAATGGTCCAACATCAGAAAATAATAGATTGTTGACTCGGTGCTTATAAATATGTTGAAAAAAATAAAGAGCTTCAAAGTCATATCCTTTATTAAGATGTAAATAAACTAGATAAACAATGCTTCTGGTTGGATTAAGTTGGCCATCTTCTGATTGTTACAAGGCTTTGGATCAATCTTTTCAGTCTTAATTTGCTCAGGACTAACCTTTATAGTGCTAGGACTTCTCTTTGTGGTTGTGGTTTTACAACTGTATGGTTTCATGACTTCTGTAAATATAGAGATGAGTGATAATATCCCCGGTATGAGTCCCCCAGTTCTTACCATTAGGAGTTCTCGTAATGCGTCCCAGGACTCTAGATCAAGTTGTATGCTGGTTGAAATTCTTTTCTTTACACTCATGCAGTTTTTCTGATAATCCAACATTTTTAGTGGGATCACTTGTGGCAGCACCCCTACCCCTCCCTCATAGACAGGTAATTATCTGACTACACAATATAACACCATATTCACAACCAATGTACATAGAGGTGATAAGGCTTTGCGATAGGTTTACAATCCAAAATATTTGCTGTTGGCCAGGTCGATCTTTTAAATTCAGACATTTATAAAGCCATCATGGAGCCATCTTGTTATGGTACTTTCCCATGGGTTTGTGATTGGATGAGTTCGTAAGTCCATCGGGAACAGTTTACGACAAAACTGTTTGAAATTATCCCAAACTGCTCCTGATCCTTATCAGACTTAACCATCTTAAACCTATCTTTTCACTCATAAAGTCATCTTTTCTGACAGCAATCTTAAGCCTATGTTTTTCATGTTTAGTCTATTCTTAAGTATCATTCACGTATCATAAACTTTTTGGAATCTATGTGCAGCAATGTTTGCATTAATGATAAAGCTGTTGGGATGAGATCTTAAACCTATTTTAAACCTTTGTTAAACCATACAGCAGGACCGCATCTTATCATTTCTAATTGGGAACTAGGTTTACGATTGGCTCGCCAAGACAGAACAGCCCTCTTGGTTAGCTTTGTTAGTAAGATGTTTTGTTGTTTTCACCCATAGTTGGGAGAACAGTTGGTTGGGCGGATACTGTGAAAATCTTGTCCCTGCTGTATTTCAGACCTTAAACCTTGCCAAACTGACCTTGACCTTGTCTTAGCTATACCTCGGAGACCATATGGTGTAGGAACTTGATATTTGGAAGAGATATTGGTCCAGAATTAGGGTTTGACTCTCACAAGTGGCAATGCTATGGACCTGTCCCAATATGACCCTGGCTGTTGAACTGGATGTAAAACCTGAACTTTGAACTTTGGTTCAGCATTATACATGTACAACGTCATGGCTTTACTTTGAAATTGTTTTTGTGACTTTGACTTTTAAAGTGTTATCCAGACTCCATCTCAGAAACAATAATGTATTGGTAGTTGATGCCTGGCAGGGGTATTCGTTGGAGGGGTCCAGGTGTACAACATCATATGGTAAATTTTGACCTTGGCTTTGTCAGTATATGTTCTGCTGCCCCATTTGAGACATATTTCTTTTACCACAATGACATATGGATTGCTGTGACTAATTAATATATATAAATTATAATTATTATACATATTTTTACCTAACTTTGCAATTTCCAGTATGTTCTATACTTTAATTTATAACTACATTAATCATAAAGTTTTATAGCTTTATAGCTTCTATATGACAAATTGATGTTATCATCTTGTTAATAAATTGTCTTGTTTTGATATTTTGTCCTGATAATACATTTTCTCTTTCACACATGTGACATGTCTGGTGCTATTTTTTCAGATTTTTCAGATGGACTTTCTTCAAAGTACACTAAGATAAAAAGCCTTTCTAAATATACTCTGTTTTACTGTTTTAGGTAGTCCTTTGTACACGTAGGACATCAGGATCTGTTTTGAAGCATAAATAAAAAAATCACTGCGCTATGGATGAGCATCAAAATATCAACAGAATGACTGAACAACCTTTAACTGGTGTGAAGAAGAAAGTAGTGGGATACCTCTCTGCTTTGTGTGTCAGTTTCTCTGCAGCTCTTGTTATAGTGGCTGGGCAACTTCTTGGGGATTCCATTCCTCCATTTCAAACCAATTTTGCTCGTTTCATATTGCAGACTGCAGTTGCTGTAGCTGGTCTGATTGCAACAAAGAATAATCCCAAGCTACCACTTGAATGGAAACCAGTTTTAGTGATGACAATGTCAGTGCTGTTTACTTTTGGAGCTGGAGTTTTGTTTGTTGTTTCTGCATGGTACCTGCCAGCTGCTTTAGTTCAAGGATTGTTGGAGAGCTGCGTCATGACATTGTCAGCCATTCTGGCAATCTTTCGTAAGAAATGTACTGTAGATCTACCATTTGCCATAGTTTCATGTTATGTAGGCTGTCTACTGATGATTCAACCTCCTGGTATGTTCAACAATGACATTTATAATATAGAGGTTAATTGCATCAATGTTAGTGGCTTTAATACTACACTTACAGCTTTGAACTATACAAAAGGGTCATGTGACTCTTCACATGGTATGGAAACACTGTATGGTGTTTTGTCAGTGGTTGGAGTTGCAGTATGCCTATGGGCACATGCACAGTTCAATGTTGAGAAACTGAGCCAGTGGATATCTATTTTAGCAATCATGTTCTGGGTGGGCATTGGATGTTTAATATTATCTGCACCAGTTCTGGGAATTTTAAGACAGCCATTTGTAACACCATCAGGAGGTCAAGTTGGACTGGAACTGTTATTTGGGCTTGCCTTTACAGCCAATATCTTTTTCATCATGTATGCCGTGACCCTTCTTCCAATGTCCCATGTGGCTGTTGTTTTACCAAGTGGGTTGGTGTTTTTATATATTTTCCAGAAGACACTGTTGAAGAACATCCAGCCAGGTCCTGATAACTGGATTGCAATATTGGGGTTGATATTAACACTTCTAGGTGCTATTTTATCTCCAACCTGTGACATTATCAGAGAGAATGCTAAAAAATCTAGTGATCAGGAAAAAGAAAAATTAATTCCTCAAGATCATGTCGTAAATAAAAAAGAGTCGTTAATTCAAAACAAATGAAGCACTTGTAAAGTTTAACTAATAAAATTGATAATCACAAAGTATATGTAGTTTGATAAAGTCAATGATTGATCACTGACTGAGAAACAAGAATTTGTGTGTATCTCTCACAGAAAGTAGTTTTAACAAAAGATTTAATTCCAACTTTAAAAATAATAGTTATTTGTAACATTGATTAATTTTCATTCAGACATATTTGCTGAACGGTACTGGTATATTTAACAGCAAAGATGATATTAAGGTAACCATTGACCTCACAGGTTGGGGACAAGTGACCATACACAGGATAACTGGAGTTGAAGAGAACATAGACATTCTGCATCAGAAAATGTTTTGTTTGAGGAACATCCTAAATGTTTGGCCATGTCAGTTGATGTACGCAAGGTTTTGTCTGGCCATCGCAATATCTCATCTGAAGTGTGGTCATGACTCCTCCTTTGTCTCCATATACATTATTAAGTTAGTCTGTTGTTGGTTATAAACATAGTAAACAATGTAGTTCCCAAATAGATTACATATAATGCATAGTATCTGCATGTTACATTGTTCAAACATAGCCAAGCAATACACTTAAAGTACCACTGGAGGAGAATTGATATGTTTTTTCCATTGAAACCATTACACTGTATCATCATAGATAGGACCCAATTTATATTTTAATGTCCATATTGCCTTTATTATGTTAGTGATTGCCATTTAATGGCGGATAAACAGACTCTTTTGATGTACTACTTCAGGTAAATGTTTTTATGTGCTAATATAAACTAAACAATGCTATTCATCTCAGTCTACACCAAAAAAATTATTATAGATACATAAAGTGGGGACATGGGACCAGGTTGTCCCCACCCGCCCATTATATGACTGGGTGACATAAAATAACTTTTGACCTTAAAGTTTGCGGATTATTTCATAACTACTAATAGTTCCTGGCAAACAGTTATTGACATACGACCTCAACAGTCATGGGAAGTTTGCGTCTGAGACCCACGATTTACTAGTTTATAGATTAAAGGGCCACTGCAACCAAACAACTACTTTCTCAGTATAAGTACATCAAAACACATAGTACCCAATCCAGTAGATAAATATACACACAACCACTGGGAAAGCCACAAAAAATGCAATGCTTTTGTTTAGCTTTCCTGCAGAAATCTGCCTCACAGAACATTTAACCTCTGGATCACGTGTACACACTGTACACGTCATCACATGAACACAACTCATCTCCTGTATTCATTCATCAGTATAAAAACAGTGTGTGTGTGTAGTATTTTGGAGTCTAAAAGCCTTGTGTTTTCTTAAATTACAAAGCATTTATAGCATCATTATTTGGAATTATCTTTATGCATCTGCAATATACGGACCAGTTTTTGCAGCCATTTTAAAGTCATATAATGATCGCAAATAGCCAATATGTCCAGTTTTTGCTTGCCCATCCATAAATAGGCAGTACCATGTATGAAAAAAGAAAGTTTCATGCATAAAAGTATTATATTGCTTCACTGTTACTGTGAACATTAACTTACACTTTACATTCAAATGTTTATGCAAAAAAAAAATCCTATTTTACCACAGAAGTTGATAATCATAGTTCTAGATTTGCAATAAACAGACATAATTCATACAATTAGACATTTTATTAATTTAAATAAAACATGTCTCTTTTTAACTCAAGCATCAGCTATACATTAAAGCATACTTTTATTGCATATGAACAGTATTAGAACAGTGTCTTCAGTGTTTATTATTCACAATTCACTGTAATTTTTATTTTTTGCATATTTTCATGGGATTTTTACATGTCTTATTTGACTAAGGCTCACAAAATGGACAATTTCATGGATTGGGCTTCACATATGCATGTGTCTTTATTCATTAAAAAAGTTTTAAAGAAATAAAATTATTAAATAAGTCATAGCAGTTAAAAAGCAGCAGGAAGATGAATTGTAATTGACTGATAGCCACACAGACTAGTCTTTGCAATTTGGAGCATAAAAGCTATACAAGCAATGATCTCACAATTGATTAAAACAGTCAGTCACTTTAGATTAATGAAAACTATTGTAACAATGAATATCATGAAAAGAAAACATCTCACAGCTAATTTGTTTTTGTTTATGTAAAAAAACCTTTGGTTTATATCACCAACACAATGTTAATGTATAATAAAACATGTGTCCATGTAAAACTGTCAATTTTAAGTTTTCATGTTTGTGAATATTTGAATCCAAGAAAGTCAGGAGAATTAAATTTTTCCCTAATGATAGCTGTAACACAAGAAGGGAGATGGACTGTTTTTTCCCTAGATATCCCCTGCACCATATTACAAACTGTATGTATGCAGTATACATCTGTATTTTTCCTCAATTGGTTTATCCAGAACTCCAAATACTGAGAAAATAGTTTTTTTGGGTTGCAATGGCCCTTTAAGTATACCAGAAGAGTTCCAAATAAATGTAAAATCAAGAGAATACACTGACAAATCAAGAGTAGCAGTCGCCTATAACATCCATGAACACTCCGTGCTCGGTGCTCCATGCTCCGACTCCGCCCTCATTTTTTGCTCCGACTTCAAAACATTCATTGTGTCCCCTTCAATAATTGCGAACAAGAATAGACTTTTAAAATCAATTGGCTATACAGGAACAACATGGACAGAGTCATTTGTTATTAAAATGTCTTCACCAGGATAAAAGTTTTATTCTTTAATTTATTTCTAAGGAAAAATATTGCTTTAGCAAAAAAGAGTCTTTATTTTGATATGCTGAATTTTTGTTCATAAATTATTTAAGAGGACATTATAAATCTATTTGTGGCCTCACATTTGACTACATCTACTTTAATAAACCAAAAATAAATATCTAAATATTCTCTGAAGACAAAATATTCTATGTGTATAGGAGTGTGACAGTGAACAGTTATTTGAAGTGTTAGACAAAAAAAATAGCAGGGGAGGAGGAGCAATATGGTTGCATAAAGAAGGCAGAGGGAGGTTGGAGAAGGAGCAATATTTACATGGAGCAGTTGTGCAATCCATGGGCAAAGGTTGCTCCATGACAATCTGCTCCTCCTCTGACTTCATTTCCTCTGGAGTCCTGAATATTAAAGCCACGAAGCCCGAAGGTTATATTAATAATTTGGTCAAAATAAGAAGTATAACTTACGCAAATTTCAAAACACCAACACCATGTTGGCTGTTCCATTAACTAAACATGCATAGTGATGGATGTGTAAACAGCCTTTTGCTTTAAATATTGTTCGGAAATACCCACAGAATTCCGTGATCTCATAAATATTTATGAGCAGTCGATCTTTAAATGAGATATTGATAAAATCCCCTACAGAATTATTTGATTTACTATTTGCTGCATATAATTTAAGTTTTATTTCACCGCGAGTTGTTTGTTACATTTGTACACGAAGGGACGATGTACCAGATTTCAACAGCATGCTTTATTTACCGTTCTATATTCGCGGTTCAAGCATTGCGCAAAAGACGTGTCCAAGGTCACTGCGCAGCCTACCATTTTAGAATTAGAGATATATACACTAAGATAGGATGCCAAATTAAAAAATAGACTATTTGTATAACTACGCCTTAGTTACTGGTGAGAGGCTATAAAAGTTGGTTGAGAGAGAAGGAACAGGCTCATGTAGAGTGACACAATATGAACACCAAGCTGTTCTAAATAAAGATCCAAGTACTGTTGTTGCTTTTCTTTTTGTATGCTAATTGTGTCACAAGAGGACGTATAGAGTAAGAAATGTGAAATCCGCCACATATCTGAAATTCGCCACTTTTCTGTGTTTTACGTTGGAAAAAAACCACACATTGTTATATGACGTAATCTGTCTTGACAACCACAAAATAGAATACACCAGTCTATTTATAAAAGTTATGTATTTTCTCCCAAAGAGTGAATGCCATCTCATGTTACACAAATAAGACTCCATGGGCAATCTGCTTTTCTTTGCCCTTTAATCAATATTTAAGTACACAAATGATGGAGCCAATTAATGTGGGAGTATTATAAATATTTAATTGACTATAAATCTCCATTTACTAACATAATGGGTGAGTAACAGTTTGTTTTAGTGCTGATGTGATGCAAAGGTGTACACACACATAATGTATATACGATTAATTTGTGTAATGAGGCATTACATTCAATGGCTAAAGATATCATGAAACAAAATGCCAAACAGACCAGTGTAATGACTGAAAGTGAGCTCTAGACATTAGCATACCTGAACACAGTACACCTCATATTCTATTATTTACGTATATGTATATATTGATATTGTTATATGTTACAACAATAGCCAAAATGATAAAGTAATAAAAACTATTTATTATCACTTTTAGGGAAATTGTTTCTGTATCTCATCCACGTAAAAAGAAAACATACAGCAAGCATAAAATACATGCAAATACTATAGAGTTCACAGAAAAGTTACAAAACTGTAAGCTAAGCCTGGTTGTATGATCTTGGTCAACATTGAAATTCTGAGAAGTTGCAAGTCAGAAAGTTGTAAATGGGGCTTAAATGCATGTTCACACGATGCCATTTTAAACTGGCATTTCCTGTGAAGCCATTTTGGCATAAGCCACAGTCAAGTTTTGTTCCATCCACACCCAGAAACAGGTCCTCAGTGGCCTAGTGGTTAGCAAGTTTGGCATCTAATCATAGGCTGTCACCTCTGTGGGTTCGAGTCCCACAAGTGGCAATTCTGACGACCTGTCCCAATATGACCCTGGCTGTTGAACGGGACGTAAAACCCCAACTTTGACCTTTGTCACCCAGTAAACTGACAACTATGGTTGTGACCTCATTGGGTTACTGATATTTCATTTGTGTCACACAGTGTCTTATTGACATCACAGACCATTGGTTTTATACTAAAACCATTTATTTGATTGTTCATTGATTTTAAGTAATTAGCTAGATAAGAACATGTTAAAATAAATATATAATGTTTTATTTAAACTCTGTCAGTTAAACATATTGGTTAATTTTGACTGGATGGTTAGCTCAATATTTTAATTTGAAAAGGTTTAGAACATTAAATACGTTTATTGGATGATATTCTTTTAGCATCAGGGAAAAATCACTACATTTATTTCGCACACATAAAAATATATTTACAAATCATCCACCACTTTCAAAAACAACATACATTTAAAAACTAACCAACTATGAACTTGCATTGAGACTTGTTACATATATTGGACACTATATTAGTACATTGTATATTACATATATTAGGCACTATATTAGTGCATTGTTTAATTTAAGCTTTATGTTTATACATTGTCATAAAAGATAATTGTGTTGTTGGTTCTTTTTGTGTGTTGACATTTAAAGTAAGGGAGTTATTGACTTTTGTGTTTTAGTGTTTATTGATCTGTTCACAGACTGGGGGAAATCCCCCCTCAGTGGTTATGTTAGATTTGGGGAAACCCAATTGCCAGTAGTTTCTAGAACTTCCTCCTTTGGCCTAGATGGCTCAAGCCTTTTTGAGTTGGTTCTGTATAATTCCAGAGAAATCTGTGAATGTATATAAGGAATGTACATCTGACCACAAGTGAACTTTGTATTCGCGGGCTATAAGGAGAGCTATTGTGTTTTGGAATATAATATAACTTGTGTTGCTGTGAACTTTTACTGGAGTGAACTGGATACATCATCTGGACAGATTTATTGTACTGTGGATATTTTGGATATTGTACATTCATATAACAGAGAGTGAATTTACTGCATTTTGGACATTGTCCACATCTTGGAGCAGACAGTACAGTTGTGTTAACTCTCTAAATATCTCCAGACAGACATTCTGTGTGACTAGATATATAAAGAATAGCAGGACAAGAACCTTTTGTGTTGTTGAGTGTGAGACAGGTCACAAGATATAGATATCCGTGTGTGAGTGAACATTGGACAGATCACAGGACAGACCACAGGACATTGGATAGATCACAGAATATACTACAGGACGGATTACGGAACAGATTGCTGGATACGGCGGATAAACTTAACTCTTAATCTCAGTGGTCAGGTCAGCTAGATCTTATTATTGTATTAGTGTGTTTGGTTAAGAGCACACCAGTTGACTGTAATCATTATTGTTGACTATTAAATAAATTTGTTAAGTTTAACTTTTTGCTTTTTCTGTTACAACTTAAAGACAACCGGTAATTGCTACCGCGCTTGCCCGTGACCGTAACAGGAAAATTGGGGGCTCGTCCGGGATCCCAACCATTTGATTACAACCATTTGATCAACCGTTCAATTAACATTTTGAAAATCCATTTGATTTAGTAATCGGTTACAGTCAACAGTGCTCAAAATGGCTAGTGCTAAAGAGTTTGTACAGTCACCATCTATGGAAGTTCTAGAAACTTTTAAAAAAGATGTGTTAATGCGGATAGCACAAGAGTTACAGTTAGAGGTGAAAAGGTCAACACGTAAACATGAACTTAAAAGGCTTATTGTTGAACAGTTAGTTGATGAAGATGTTTTACCTGATAGTTGTTTAGAAGTGTATAAGCCTCTACCAATGGAACCTTCTGGGCAATATGAGATCAGGCGATTAGAAATTGAAAGAGAGTTAAGACTTAAAGAGCTTGAAACTCAAGCTCAACAGCAAAAAGAAGAGCTTGAAGCTCAACAACGAAAAGAAGAGCTTGAAGCTCAACAACGAAAAGAAGAGCTTGAAGCTCAACAGCGAAAAGAAGAGCTTGAAGCTCAAGCTCAAAAGGAAGAGCGAGCGCTTAAACATGAAAGAGAAATGAGAGCTTTAGAACTCAATGCCCGTAGAATTGCCCATGAAGAGTCCATTGCTACCAAATTTGATTTGGGTAAAAATGTGCGACTGGTACCACCTTTTAATGAGTCCGAGGTTGATAAGTACTTTCAACACTTTGAAAGAGTAGCTCAAAATTTGAAATGGCCTATAGACCAGTGGCCTTTATTGCTGCAAAGTGTTTTGAGGGGAAAGGCCCAGGAGGCATACACGGCTTTGCCAATTTCTGAATGTGTGGACTATAACTCTGTCAAAAATGCTATTTTGAAAGCATATGAGTTGGTACCAGAAGCATATCGTCAAAAATTCAGAAATTATCGTAAACAAGAAAGTCAAACTCATGTTGAATTTGCCCATGAGAAAGAAGTGTACTTTGACAGATGGTGTAATTCTAGGGAAGTAGGTACAGACTTTGAAAAACTTAGGCAAGTTATTTTGATTGAAGAGTTCAAAAGGTGTGTTCGTGATGACATTAAAACCTATCTAGATGAACAGAAAGTTGAAAATTTGGCAAAAGCAGCAGCTTATGCTGATGATTATGCGCTAACTCACAAGTCCACTTTCAACAAGAATAAGTCCTTTGGTCCTGCTAAAAAGTCTTATCCAGAAATAGGAAAGAAATCTGAAAATGTAGCTCCAGAAAAGAGTTCAGATAAGGGTCAAACTTCAAATCAGACTATGAGTAAGGATAGGAAGCCCAGATCCTTTGCTCCTGTGTGCCATTATTGTAAGAAACCTGGGCATGTTATGTCTGACTGTTGGCTCTTAAAGAAGAGAAGAGAAAAGGAGGCAACGCCCAACGCCTTTGTGTCTAGCAAGTCTAACTGGCGTTCAAATCCCAATAGAGCAGAGTCTAGTATTGGTTTAGACAAGTCTGAGATTATTAGGGAAGAGTTCAAACCTTTTGTGTCTGAGGGTTTTGTATCCTTGGAAAGTAGTTCCACTCAGGTCCCCATTAAGATATTAAGAGACACTGGAGCTACTCAGTCCTTACTTTTAGAAGGTGTATTGCCATTGAGTGTAAGCACATCTACTGGTGAAAGTGTCATTGCTCAAGGTATTGAAGGAGGCTGTGTGAACGTTCCCTTGCATAAGGTCAAGTTAGTATCAGACTTAGTTACTGGTTCTGTTGTTGTGGGTACCAGGCCCACTTTACCCATTAAAGGGGTATCTTTGTTGTTGGGAAATGATCTTGCAGGTGGAAAGGTAGTTGCTGATCCTAAGGTTACTTCTAAGCCGATCACTTTGGTTAGCACTGAGAAATTAGAAGAGGTTATTCCTGGTATTTTTCCCTCCTGTGCTGTGACTCGAGCTATGGCCAAAAAGGCCCAAGAAGAACCAAAAGATTGTAAACAATCTACAGATGTCTTAGTTGATTTGTCAGATACATTCTTAAACAACTATGACCATGATGTGCAGAATACTAGTGATACTAATCCCAAGGATAGGGTAGATTCTGAAAAACAAGACCCAATTGACTGCAAAGATGTATCGCTGTCAAAATCAAAATTGATTTCAGAGCAGGAAAATGACCCTGAATTAGCTCCTTTATTCAAGTTGGTCTTGCCACCAGTAGAGCTAGATAAGGTCCCTGTAGGCTATTATGTCAGAAATGGTGTACTTATGTGAAAGTGGAGGCCACCAAATGTCCCTGCATCTGAAGAATGGTCAGTAGTACACCAGATTGTTGTGCCAAAAGTGTACCAAAGTGAGATATTAAAATTGGCTCATGAATCTCAGATGGGTGGCCATTTAGGCATCAACAAAACTTACAACAAGATAACCAAACATTTCTATTGGCCTCAAATTCGGCACTGTGTGGCAGAATTTTGCAAGACTTGTCACATTTGTCAAATGGTAGGAAAGCCAAACCAAAAAATTCCTGTAGCTCCTCTCAAACCCATTCCAGCATTTGAGGAACCATTTAGCAAAGTGATAATTGACTGTGTAGGTCCCTTACCAAAAACTAAATCCAGAAACCAATATCTTTTGACCATTATGTGCGCCTCAACCAGATTTCCCGAAGCCATACCATTGACCAACATAACAGCTCCCAAAATCTCAAAAGCTCTGGTTAATTTCTTTACTCTAGTTGGCTTACCAAAAGAGATCCAGTCAGATCAAGGGTCAAATTTTATGTCAGGACTATTTCAACAGGTTGTATTTCAGTTAGGTGCCAAACAGATCAAATCTAGTGCTTATCACCCAGAATCCCAAGGTGCACTTGAAAGGTTCCATTCCACTTTGAAGAATATGATTAGGACATATTGTTTAGACAATGAAAAAGATTGGGATGAAGGCATCAGCTTATTATTGTTTGCAGTTAGAGAGTCTGTTCAAGAGTCTTTAGGCTTTAGTCCCTTTGAGTTGGTCTTTGGCCATTCAGTCCGTGGTCCTCTCAAGCTGTTGAAAGAAAATTGGTTATCTGAGAACACCGAGAGCCTAAATCTGTTAGACTATGTCTCGAAGTTCAGAGATAAGTTGATTTGTTTGTTTATTTGGGGTTTTTTTACGTCGCTTTCAACACTGTACAGGTCATATCACGACGGGTAGTTGGAAGGGCAGAGGAAACCAGTACATATAGTTTGCTAGGGTTCTGTACTGTAAACTGCCGACCAACGGCAAGCAACTACCAGCTTTCCCACTTACGGCCATGACGGGGATCGAACCCCGGCCGCAGAGGTGGGAGGCGAGAGTGTTACCACTCTGCCACCGTGGCCCCCAGAGATAAGTTGAAGAAGGCTTGTGAGCTGGCGCAACAAAATTTGAAAAATTCTCAGTCAAAAATGAAGATGCTTTACGATAGGAAGTCGCAAAACCGTACTTTCAAACCAGGTGACAAGGTTTTAGTGTTACTACCTGTCCAGGGAAATACGTTACAGGCCAAATATCACGGGCCATACAAAGTGTTAAAGAGAGTAGGTGACCTGGACTATATCATTGAAACCCCAGACAGAAGAAAGTCAACCCAACTATGTCATGTAAATATGGTAAAACCATACTTTGAAAGGGGTGTGAAAAAGCCTGTTATGGTTACTGACTGTAATATAGAAAGTAACAGTAATCAGAGCACGAAATATGGGACGACACTCCTGATCTCGATGTTGAATGTAAAATTAGGTTGAGTAATTCTGAGATCCTTGATGATTTGGAAACCAAACTGAGTCATGTACCACCAGATAAGAGGGTTCCACTCATTGAATTGCTCTTAAAGTACAAGTCAGTGTTCCCAAATGCCCCTAGTAGGACAAATATACTCATGCATGATGTCGATGTCGGCGATGCCCGTCCGATCAAACAGTATCCGTATCGGGTAAATCCTATCAAACTCAAAAAATTAAGGCAGGAAGTGCAATATATGCTAGAAAAAGATATAATTGAACCAAGTCAAAGTAGTTGCGCATCTCCTTGTGTTTTGGTCCCGAAACCAGACGGCTCAATCAGATATTGCACTGACTACAGAAAAGTCAACGTTTTGAGTAAAACGGATTCCTTCCCTATCCCAAGGATGGAAGACTGTATTGATCGGATTGGCAATGCCAAATACATCACAAAGTGTGATTTACTGAAAGGATATTGGTGTGTACCTCTCACTGAGCGGGCCAAAGAAATATCAGCCTTCGTGACCCCTGATGGTCTATATCAGTACAAGGTGATGCCATTTGGCATGAAGAACTCCCAGGCCACATTTCAAAGACTAATGAATATATGTTTAAAAGACTTAGAAGGTGTTGAAGTGTATGTGGATGATATTGTCATCTTTAGTGATACTTGGGAAGAACATTTAAAAAGGCATGAACAAGTCTTGTTTCGGTTCAAAGAGGCAAACCTCACTGTAAATTTGTCAAAGAGTGACTTTGTAAAAGCCAAAGTTATTTACTTAGGGCATGTAGTAGGTCATGGAGTTGTGACACCAATCAAAGCCAAAGTCAAAAGCATCATTGACTACCCCGTTCCTGAAAATAAGAAAAGCTTAATGAGGTTCCTTGGAATGGCAGGATATTATAGAAAATTTTGCAAAAATTTTTCAGAGGTCACTGCTCCACTGACTGAGCTACTGAAAAAGAATGTAAAATATCACTGGTCAGAGACTTGTCAAAAATCATTTGACAAAGTAAAGAACCTTCTCTGTTTAGAGCCTGTACTAACTGCTCCGGACTTCAGTAAACCTTTCCAGCTGGCTGTAGATGCAAGTGATGTGGGTGCAGGTGCAGTTTTACTGCAATGTCATAATGAAGATATTGAACATCCCATCTGCTATTTTTCAAAAAAATTTAATGTTCATCAAAAGAACTACTCTACAGTAGAAAAAGAATGTTTAGCACTCATTTTGGCCATCCAGCATTTTGACATATACATATCTTCATCATCAAAACCCACTGTTGTATACACAGATCACAATCCTTTAGTCTTCTTGCACAAAATGAAAAACAAAGATAGAAGATTATTGAACTGGAGTTTAATGTTGCAAGAACACAATCTTCAAATAGAACATGTTAAAGGAAAGGATAATATCTGTGCGGACGCCCTGTCCAGAAGCTGTATTTAATGTGTGATTTATATACCTGTAATTAGTAAGTTTATAAAAGTTATACATGGTATCAATTTTACTTTTGTATTTAGATAAATATGTTTTGTAAAAAGTCATTACCTGTGTGTATATACCTGGTGAAAATCTCTTGTAAAATTTTGTAACCCCTTGGTTTCCAAAATTTTTCTTTAAGGGGGGAGGTGTTACATATATTGGACACTATATTAGTACATTGTATATTACATATATTAGGCACTATATTAGTGCATTGTTTAATTTAAGCTTTATGTTTATACATTGTCATAAAAGATAATTGTGTTGTTGGTTCTTTTTGTGTGTTGACATTTAAAGTAAGGGAGTTATTGACTTTTGTGTTTTAGTGTTTATTGATCTGTTCACAGACTGGGGGAAATCCCCCCCTCAGTGGTTATGTTAGATTTGGGGAAACCCAATTGCCAGTAGTTTCTAGAACTTGCTCCTTTGGCCTAGATGGCTCAAGCCTTTTTGAGTTGGTTCTGTATAATTCCAGAGAAATCTGTGAATGTATATAAGGAATGTACATCTGACCACAAGTGAACTTTGTATTCGCGGGCTATAAGGAGAGCTATTGTGTTTTGGAATATAATATAACTTGTGTTGCTGTGAACTTTTACTGGAGTGAACTGGATACATCATCTGGACAGATTTATTGTACTGTGGATATTTTGGATATTGTACATTCATATAACAGAGAGTGAATTTACTGCATTTTGGACATTGTCCACATCTTGGAGCAGACAGTACAGTTGTGTTAACTCTCTAAATATCTCCAGACAGACATTCTGTGTGACTAGATATATAAAGAATAGCAGGACAAGAACCTTTTGTGTTGTTGAGTGTGAGACAGGTCACAAGATATAGATATCTGTGTGTGAGTGAACATTGGACAGATCACAGGACAGACCACAGGACATTGGATAGATCACAGAATATACTACAGGACGGATTACGGAACAGATTGCTGGATACGGCGGATAAACTTAACTCTTAATCTCAGTGGTCAGGTCAGCTAGATCTTATTATTGTATTAGTGTGTTTGGTTAAGAGCACACCAGTTGACTGTAATCATTATTGTTGACTATTAAATAAATTTGTTAAGTTTAACTTTTTGCTTTTTCTGTTACAACTTAAAGACAACCGGTAATTGCTACCGCGCTTGCCCGTGACCGTAACAAGACTCTTTAACATCTTTTTCCTCATTTTAACCGCAGGAATGCATTCTGTTTAAAACCCAACTAAGAATGATAGATAAACTATGGAATGATGCCTATTTTATGTGTTAAAACTTGATACAACATGTTTATAATACTGTTGGTGAATTGCGATTTGTAACAGCGTCCTTTAAGATGCCTTAAGAAGGGTTAGTTTATATGCTAGAATGTTAAGAACCTTACATATGCTGTGTTTTGTCTTTACTAAAAGCAGAAATTGTGGAAGTCTTTACGTCTCTCTATTACAATCTGCAAATTCTATTTCAGGGATTTTAATGCTAAACTTATATCAATTATTACAAGGACTACCATACTATGGTGAACTGGGTAGTAGTGGAAACACACACAACAGTATTGTCGCTGTTGTCTGTGTTATTTTGCCAATGTCACTGTCAACCAGTTCATGCAACAGGATAACTCACATGAATATGATCTCTGTTCTATTATCATAGTAAAATCATCCTTCTCTGCTTTATTACCGAAGTCTTTAACCCTTTTACTTTCGTTTACTACTTAACTCCTAATTTACCTTTTACTCTATTTCAAGACTGAATTAATCATCAACCCTTTTCAGATTTGTCTTTGTTTTGCTACTGTTAACAGCATCCTTGCTTTGAAGAATCAACGTGGCAATATTACGTAATTTTAATACATTTGCATTACTTGGTTGGTCTGGTGAACTTTCTTGTTTTTCAATATATTTATTATTATTTTTTCTTTTCTCTCTAATAATGACACAAGTTGGTGATAAAAGTGTATCCAAAAGAATTGTTATTAATCCGAGAATTGCAATCCAGTTGTCTGGCCCTGGATGGATGCTCTTGAGTAGTGTCTTTTGGAATATGTATAAGAATACCAATCCAGATGGTAACACAACAGATGCATGAGACAAAGGAATCGCTGTCACTGCATACATTATTAAAAAAGAACTGCCTGAAGTGCCTATTCCAAAAAGCAATTCCAGCCCCATTTGACCTGGAGAAGGTACTAAGATTGGTTGCCTTAGGAATCCAAGAACTGGCACAGATAAAACTGCACATCCAATGCCAAACCAGAACCAGATGGATGTGATAGATATCCACTGATTGAGGTACTCTACATTAAACTGGGCATGTATCCAAAAACATACACCCATGCAAACAGCTGATAAAAATCCATAGAGGTTATCCATACTATTTGGAGACTTGCATGAACCTTGTGAATAGTTAGACAATGGACATGTAAAATTAGAACTGTAATTTACTGCATCCTTCTCATCCATAGCTGTAGAATCACTGTTGAACGTTCCGAATGGTTGAATCATGAACAAACAACCAATACAGCCAAACAGTATAGCAAACGGCAAATCAATGGTGCATTTCTTCCTGAATATTGCAAAAATGCCTGACAGTGTTATGAGAGTTGTTTCCAAGAATCCATGAACCAAAGCTGCAGGCAGATACCATGAAGAAATAATGAACAGTACTCCAGCGGCAAAATTGAAAACAGTTGACGATATCATCAGTAAAACTGGTTTCCATTCCAATGGTAATTTTGGGTTGGTCCTTGTAACAGTCAGGCCAACTGCTGCCACGAATATCTGGAGGATGAATCTCACAAAATTAATTTGAAATGGAGGAATAGAATCCTGAAGGAGCTGTCCAGCCACAACCGTAATTACTACACATATACTAACACTGAGTGCACTTAAGTAACCCACTAGTTTCTTTTTCACATCAGAAAGTGGTGTTTGAGGAATTTTGTTTTCTTCTTTGGCCATTTTGCTAACTTGTGAGTGTTTTCAAAGTAATGTACTGGTTGACCATGCGGCATATTAGTCCCCCCACACCGAACAAGTTCAGATATTGCTTTCTGCCTAGTTCACACTTCATTGTTCTGTCATTCTATTCTATTCTGTACTTTTATAGCATTTCATCTCTATCAAAGCAGACTCTATGGAGCAACACCAGAATCCAATTTAAAAATTATCATTCCATAGCTGTTGCCAATTCCAATACCACAGATACACTGTATAGATTATATGCTAAAGCGGGAAAGCCTTCTTGAAGAGATAAGCTTTCTAGATACATGTATTAGCTTTTTTTCTGAAAAGGCAAAATTTGTCGCAAAAAAGGACCTCATCAAGTAAATAATTTCAAACAGTGGATGAAAAGCAAGGCTATGGCCAAATTGTTTTTTTTTTTATTTGTGTACAGAGTGATAGAATTAAGGAACCTCTAAAAACCTTTCATCTTGAAGGTAGTATCTTGTACTTCATCTTCCACAACGAGTAGACAAAAGAGAACCAAAATAACTGAGACGGCCACTGTGAAGAAACTTGTAAATTAGAGTGGCAGTTTTGAAGATACAACAAAAATGCATCTCGGAGCTAATGGAGACGTTCAAGAATAGGAGATGTCCGTGTGTATTTGTTATCAATCCCAGCATGTGTGTTTGAATACACTGTAGTTTGTGCATGTTGAAACTGGACAGACTCCTGAAGAGTGAGTTGCATTAATCACTGCAATAACTCGCTAAGGCATTGGTCGCCAGGATAGCAGCCTCATCTGTCCAATATAGTCTAACCCGCCTGAGATCAAGCATTTGAAAAAGGGCATGTCTTCAATATATTGAGGACATCCTCAGCGAAAAGAGAAATCAGTCTCAAAGCAGAAAACAAGCTCCTTTACAACAACTGCTGGATGCATAAAATTACCAAATATCCTGACAGGGAGGTGGGGATCTCTTTTCTTGAGCTGAGCACGTGATCATCTCTAATTTACTTCTGATTTTCTACTTTATCTGGGAGAAATGTTGCCATAGTATTGTTACAATATGTATATCAATTTATATTTCAGGTCAACAAACATTGCAATAGCAAAAAGGGATACTCAATGAAAGTAGTTTTCAACGTGTTTAAAAACAGGTTGGATTTTTGTAGTAGATCTAAAGGCACACTCAGGACAAATCAGTGTGACAATTTCTAGAACATGTGTATAGCATGTCATAATACCACAGAAGTTTGAAAGGAGTATAAATACTAATGTCGTATATTGATACCCTGACTTAAAACTGTTATATAAAATGATGTTTGTGAGATAAGTTATGATATTCTAAGCCTGGGCTAATTATAGCTTTGTTTTATCAGAATAAAACTTTCACAATAAATCGTGGCATATATCAGTGAAAAAATATTTACACTAAAATACATTCATTATGGATGATTAAATAACAAAGCAATAACACAACTGAATGAATAATAATAACATGTCAACATTTGTATATACATAAACTATTGTGTATAATTTTCATATTTTCTCTTTTATTTAAAGGTTAATTTTAAAATATTTGAAATAAAAGTTATAAAAAAAGTATCAAAATGAAATGCACTTTTCCATAAAAGTTTTCACATTGTATGCCATCAGTTTATGGTCAGATACAAGTTTACAGGCCCCTAACACCCCAGAAGAGATACACAGCGGAGATCATTTTATTCGATTATACACGATAAATGTGACTACTAATTTTTTTACCAATAACATCAATACAGTCCTGATAACCAGATCAGTTTCCTGTCCCCCTGTGAAGACAAAAGGTGAATTACAAGGTCAAGCTGAGATTAGTACTATAAACGTGTTGACCAATATGGGGTAGGGGTCAAGGTCAAAGAGGGTAAAATAAAAGGTAGAGATACAACAACCTGAGGATACCAAGCTCAGGGAAACTCAACTACCAGTGATCTCAAATATTGTTAGGGGAAGATCAGAGCCCCAACAAGTCAAGCTGATAGGGGGTACCAAATCTGAATTTGACCGGCCTGTAATCCCCGGATCACTACACTACAGTGGGGATTAACTGTAGGAGGAATGGTAAATATGTGCCAGAGGTGGGAGGTGGGTTTAAAATTCAGTTGTTGCTTGTTGAAAATCTAAATACAAAGTGACAACAATGGGTATTGGCGCCAAATGGAAATAAACAACGATTGGGGTAGAGGCTGTAGCAATAGGGTTCAGTATGTTGGTGTTTAAGGTAGTGGTCAAAAATTCAAGCTTAAGGTGGGAGACAAAACTGCCACAGCAGGCCCCTATCAGGCCATGCTCGCCACAGTTTCCCGTCCCCCTGTGAAGACAAAAGGTGAATTACAAGGTCAAGCTGAGATTAGTACTTTTAACATGTTGACCAATATGGTGCTGGGTTCAAACCCCAGAGTATTATGCAATCACTCGTCAGAAGTTAGAATATGTATATGGAAGACAATAAAAGTTTGAGGTTTTTATTTACATGTTAATAAACAACTTAAAAATTTTCAAAGTAAATGGAGAAAATTTTTAAAGCACCAAACCCAATCAGAAAGCGGAGGGAAGGGTGGAAGAAAAGGTGTAAGGGATGATGGAGGCTGCCTGGGAAGCATTTTGTAGGTAGGTTCAGACAGATGAACTCCTCCAGAGGCCATGGGCCATAATATGTTGGATGGCCACATTGTGATCAAAAGCATACGTAGCCCCTGATCGTCGAAATGTGTGGAACCCATGGCCAAGGGGGGAGATGTTCCTTAAGCTAAGGACCTGTTTAAGAGCATATCTGGCATGTGAATCAATGACTTGGTTGTAAGCGGGGTACCTGTTAGCAAAAAGTGGGTCAGATTGAGATAATGGTCTAGAAGAAAGGAGAGCCCTTAAAGCTCTGACTGGGCACAAAAATATATTGTCTAGCTCTGGAAGTTGAATAACATGGTGAGCTTTATGATCCTGGAGGGTCTTAGTCCACTTGATTAATAAATGTGCGCCAGGAGGAGAAAAACCAGATCTCTGCGTAAAAAATGTCTATCTGGGTGAAATTTAGCTAAGGAATGAGGAGCAAAATTGGACATGCGCAGGAAGCCAAAGTATGCACTCAAAAATATGGCCCTGAACAGGATAGGATCAGAAAGGGTATCACAAGATATGGAAATGTAATACAAGGTTTTAATGTCGAAAAAGATCTCTAGGGGTAGGAGCGAACCTGGAATTAATGGAAATGCTCCTCAAGTATCTCTGTATAATATGATGATAAAAATTTGATGTGTCAAAATTTAATTATCTGGCCATGGTTGTAATAGAGGATAGGTAATTCCTGATCACTCTAGGTGATAATGAGTTCATATATAAGTACTCAAGAAAAAATGCGGATGTTGTGTATGGACATTGGCACAGGAAGGTTCATAAAGACTAGGAAAGATAGGAAGGTTCTAAAATGGAGTAGGTGTGACGCTGTAGTTGACGATCTGTAAGCCTGGTCCAACCTCTCTAGTGCAGCCTGGAGCAGGGGTCTGGACTCGCCTGTGGCACCTGAAATTATATTTCAAAGTCAAGGTGAAACATTACAGGAGGCACCTTATCCCATGTGCAGGTGTCAACAAGGTGTTTTAGAAGCGCAGGGTCTACTGTGGTGCCTGAATGTAGCCTAGAAAGGAGGTCTGCTTCTGCATTGTCTTTCCCCCTGACATGGTGAACCTGCAAAAGAATGTCATTAGAGGCAACCAGAAGCCAAACATTCCTGTCACAAATGGAAATCACAAAATATTTGTATGCTGGAATGACGCCATAAATGACCCCACATGCGCAAGGCGATCACGATATTCCACATTTCCAGATGGACAATGGTCTGAGTGAAGTTAGGAATAGGGATGATGGGTGTTGAATAGACTCTATGATTCCAGATGGCTCCCAATAATGAAAGAAAGGCGTCAAGGTGTAATGAGTCCAGTTTTGGGATAGGGAACGTCTTGAAAAAAGTGATGCCATTGAAGGCAGGGAGGAACTTCAGAAACCATTGTATGTCCCTGAAAAAATCTCGGGTTAACTGTATCCTGGATTTGTGGGAGTAACTTCTGAAAAGAGAAAGAATTCTGTTTACAAAAGTCCTGGCAGGGGCGACACATTTATGGATATAGATAAGCTTGCCTATCAAAGACTGGTAAGACTTCTTAGATAGAGATTTTTTGGTGGCAAAACACATCTGATAAATACTTTGTAATTTTTCTGGGGCAATGCTTAGTGTACCATCAGGAATGTTAACCACTACACCCAAACAAGTGAGAGCCTCACAGGGAGGGGTTTTCTTGGAAGGGTTCATTGGGAGGCCCAGAATGTCCAATAAATCCGATAATCGATCATACTAGTCTCTGGCCTGAGACCTGGGGGCCACCACAATAAAATCATCAATGTAGGCATTTATGACGCAACCGGATGACGCCATGACGTAAGATATGGCGTCAGCCACCATCTGGAACGCCGCGGATCTGTGCGTCCAGCCGAACGCGACGCCTGCGTCAATGTATAAGGCATCACGCCAAGACAAGCCAAACTTGAGTGCGTCAACAGGGTCAACCCGGAGGTTCCTGAAGGCCCTGGCCACACCTATTTTGAAAATTAGTGGATCTGTGATCTGTAAAATACGTTCTACTATATTATCCACAGAAGGGAACTTCAAAGTAAATGGCCTACCATCAAAATTGAACTTATCGACATAGTCATTTAGGGACTGACCCTTGGGGTGGGACAGTTTTAGAATAACCCTTCTGTTATTAGTATCTTTGGGCCTGGTGAGGAGGGGGGAGCAATGATAATGAGGGGAATGAATCTGAGAGGCAGGGCACAGAATAGTGCCAAAACCTTGTTCTTTAGCAAGGTATTTGACAATAGCGTCAGGATACTGTATAGCAGAGTGGTGATTGACTGCCCTGTTGTTTCTGAGGCGGTTGGGATGACTTATAGAAAGGGGGAAACCGAATTTGATGTATTGAAGGAGGTGTTTGTCTGGATAAGCACTAATTACTTTCTCCCAAGCTCCCACATTCAAATTTGATATAATGGGAACACGGGCCATCTTATAATTAGGAACAC
The DNA here is from genome assembly GCA_964017235.1 of Sabellastarte sp. h YS-2021. Classification (NCBI taxonomy): domain Eukaryota; kingdom Metazoa; phylum Annelida; class Polychaeta; order Sabellida; family Sabellidae; genus Sabellastarte; species Sabellastarte sp. h YS-2021. The sequence continues at coordinate 187,842,475 of OZ024929.1, read as the reverse complement.
CTGTATCTCTAAGTATATTTGCAATTTAAATACATCTATCCACAGAATCAATGCACACTGGGGGTCTATCAGGACCTATGAATTCGAAATTTTTGTTTTCATGACTAAGAAACCCCACTGTTTTAGAAGGGATATATGCGTCGTGATCAACCTGTGCAGGTTTGGCAGTATCATTACCCAACAAAGCAGTAATACTGTTAGGGACCAGTGGTACGTCTGTAGCGTCATTTTGTGCGTCAAGTACCTGTAACTCGGCCTTGTGAGTTTGTAGGTCCATAAATCTACATAATTCATCAATAATAGTCTCTATATACTGGGTATAATCCATACTATGGTTGACATGTGACCATAAGTCTTTTTATAGTCATCAAACACTTGATTTGGTGTCAAATTAACATTCAAATCAACAGACAAACTCTGATTACAAAAGACAACTTTGGCTGGTTTTCTGTCAGTGACTTGAAAAGGACCCAACTCCTCATCATGACATACATAAAGACAAATAGTGTCAACACTTTTTTGGTACATGTAATAAAACCCAGAGCTAAGACCCCTGGGATCGTGAACAAATACTACCTGATAGGTATGATCAGTATCCAGAGATTCAATGAAATCTAAAGTACATGATACTGGAGTACTGTCATCCAGTGAAATGTCAACATCACAATCCCTAAACGGCAATTGGCATTTGCAAGCCATCAGTACTGATGCTAATACACCAGTAACACTTGTATTCCACTGACGATGAATGTTAGTATCAATACAAGAACCATAATAATTAGTGTTGTAAACATTCATGGTTGGACTACTTTATGGTAAATAGCCAGCATAATGACCCCAATAATTTTCACGATTCAACGCTTCCACAGTTTGGGTTCCACAGAAAGTGTAATATGGGTTAGTATTGTATACAACAGAACTATTGAACATATTATGATATGCAAACAGCGGATTCAGTGCAAAAAGGTACTGGTCAGTAGGAGTGGGGTCATTATGTAGGTTATTTTTTTAACAGAATAACGTAGGATTATGCATTCCATGGTTTTGAACAGAAATAGTATCATTTACTGCAGTATTTACATTATCAGTGTTCCCTTCCCCCTCCCCTGTATGATTTCCCCTAAAAGTCCCTACTGTTCCAGGTGATGAAATTTGATCCTACTTGTTGTTATCTTGTTTTCTGTCCTCACCTCTATACTTTATCTGGCATTTAGTTTCTGGATGTACATAATTTTTCCCTTGCCTGGCACAAAATGCACAAACATGCTTAAACTGACCATGGTTGCCTTCGTGGGAACACACTCCTTCATTGTAGAGCTTACATACTTTTTTATTCAGAGCAGTAGTCTGGAATGAGATCTGTGAGGCATTGGCCATTGCAATTTGAGAGGTAGAAAGCCTGTTGAAACCCCATGGCATTACATCTGCCCGATGTAATGACCCTTGCTCGACCTCGTGCATGGAGTTACCCCATGCGCTTCGTACCACCTGCCAGGGTAGGGATGTGGCATCCCTGAAGGATAAAATTACTTGGAGCAGCACTTGTTTAACCAGTAGTGGGTCTTGGATGTGGTAAATATTGGATAACTGTCCAACAGTCCATTCTTGTATGGTTAAGTCGTCATAAAAACTACTTGGAAAATTTCAGTTATAAGCGATATATGGTCGTTTTTTTTACTGTACACTGTAAGTGTCCTTAAAATCTGAGCAATAACGACTCACAAATGACTTTAAGGTTGCCCATTCAAAGGTCAGACAAGAGTGACTTGACAGATTCAGTTCACTTTGGTAAATGGTTGTGCATAGATCCGGGGCCAAACACCAACAATAAATTTTTGTAGTCATTAATTAATTTAATATTCATCAATACAATTTCAAGTAGGGTTTATATTGTAAGGGGTAGCTGGAAGCACATAGAAAACCAGTACATACAAGGTACAGCCGGGATTTGAACTCTAATCTCAGAGTCACCACTGTGTCACATGGCCTCCAAGTTCTTGTTCGGAATGGGTCCTGAGAAATTTTATTTAGTATTAAAAAAATATTTAATTTACAAACTATGAGGAAAATTAACTTCATAAATGACACAACATACAAAATTCTGAAAATATAGATGTTTTTAAAGTACGCTTTGCTTCCTGACTGCCAGTAATACCATTAAATAAAATTACAGAGGTCAAGAGTCACTCCAGACAGATCCTATCACCAATATGTGGATACTGGAGCTAAGAGGCCTGTTCCTTTTCTTCAAGTCTGAGGAGCCACAGTGGCAGTACTTACCCCATATACATGTGCTAAAACAACATAGAACATTTCTGACTTACTTATTGGGGATCCACTATCTCATGCACTGAAGAATGGGACTGCCCAGTTTATGTATGTGTGAGTGAATTAGGGGTAGATTTGGTTTTGCAGTAACCTTCTGGCGACTGACCCGGGTATATATTACCATGTAGTTAAATGAGTTGGACAGTCATACTTTAGTTGTAGCCCTAACACTCCAGAAAAATATTACTAATTGACAATATATGGACAAAAACACATTGATGTTTTTACCATGATAGTGTCTCCTAAACATATAAGAATCATCAATTTTTGCTGACTTTATGTTTCATTTTGAGGCAAAGTCTCACTTTTAACTTAATGTTCCTTTGTGTTGTATCCCCTGAGGTCAAAGTTTTTATGTCCCGTTTAACAGCCAGCATCATATTGGTATATGTCATCAGCTTTGTCACTTGTGGGAGTCAAACCCAAACAGAGGTGACAACCTATAATTAGATGCCAAACCTGCTAACCCTCTAGGCCACTTAAGATCTCTAATATCCACTCAGAACGAGGTGCTTTACCTAAAGAGCAAAATTCTCCATAAGAAGAAACTGAATGTTCCCCAAAACATCCACACTATCAAAGCCATGTTGAAGGAAAGCTCTTTACCGGCACATTGCACCTTCAAGTGTGCTCCTCCTGTCAATGTCAATGATACCAAATGAAGTGATTCAATAGAATAAGATGGAGGTGACACTCCATCTGGTTGATTTGAACCATGAATACTGTTCCATCAAAGCTGAATTAAAGACATCTGTGTACTGCCTTTCGGTTAATTTGGGTTTTAACATGGCTTTCAACACTGTATAGGTCATATCATGATGGATAGTTTTATGCGCAGAGGAAACCAGTACATACAGTTGGTCAAGTATTTGTACTGTAAACTGCCGACTATCAATAATAAACTACCACATTTCCAACACATAGGATCCGGGGTTTGAGCTGCCAGCCTCAGAGGTGGGGCTCGAGTGTGTTAGCACTGTGACATAGTTCAAGGAAATTAAAAGATTCACTGAAAATCACAGAGGTTTGGCCTCCACTTGCATGAAGAAGAAACTTAAACCTGACACTTGTAGACTCATTGGCAGAACAAGCCCAAGAAAGGCAAACCTATCACCATCCAGGAGCCAGAAACAAACTGAAAAATAGCAAAATAGTTAAAAATAAACTATCTAATATTCATAACAAGGGAACAGTGGCTGTCTTTCAGACAACCACAAAGTCGAATCTTTAGATCAAAGTTGAGTTAAACCCAGAATAATAGATATCAATTTATTGTGTTTAGATAACAATATACATATACCACAAGGGTAACAAGAGAGCTCATTAGTACCCAATAACTTTCAAGATGTTTAATAGTGTTTTTGAATAGAATAATGTAATTTACCAAGACTGTTAAAATGTGTTTTATGATAGATTTACAAATGAAAATCCTAACAGAGAAGGCAATAACCTTTTCTGAGGGAGAAATTCTAAATAGATTTGCAGAACCCAAACAAATTTATTAAATTAGTCATGTGGTGTCTGCCATCTATGAAGCTGTCACTGTCCACATGCTTTCATGTGTAGAGCCAGCAGATGAATACTTTTTTGGGATCCAAAATAAACTGTATCTCATCATAAAGACATATAATCCCCCATGCATGGCTTTTTCATTATACATTTTAAACAGTGACCTATAAATGAAGATAAATACTGATCATTAAATAAACCATACATTTTCGAATTCATGCCCCTTTACTTTAATACCAAATTTATAATTAGAGTGTCTGTGATTAATACACCAGACAACACTGTTCATGTTAACTTCTGATTCACTATGAGCCAAAAGTATTTGAATTATGTGTTTTAATTTCTGCCTCATTTATGGTAGAAATTGATGCTGAATGCATGGGATTTCATTGACACATGTTACATACAGTTAGTTAAGATTTGTATGTATATATGACACTTTCAAGACATATGTTTGGCTCAGTTTCTGTTGTGTCTATTTGCAGAGTAATCAACACTAGGTAAGAAGTATGGATGGACTGGACCCCAGATTCCAAGACACATTAAACAGATTCTGAGGAACATCAAACAAGAAAAATCAGAGATCAGCAAATATTAAGGATGAGACATTGCAGGTTAAAAGCTGAAGGTTGTGAAGTAAGCTTCAAATTTGTAAAATAAGATTATAGGAGACATGGTGGGTGAGCTATAAATCATAGATCTCAATATCAAGTAGATTTCTGATACAAGAGTTAAAGGTAAATTTGTCTTTTATTTCTATATGGTTAACTTGCATGAATAATATAACTGACTTTAAATTATTCAATAAAACAGAATTAAAAAATATTGTATGATCAGTAAGCCAATAATGTGAAAGCCTTGTTCCAAGATTACATCATAAGTCAAATGTTAGTTTTCCCCATGTATTGTCATAAGGTTGGTACTTGCTTGCCTTGGCATTTATGGGCATATGTTCTACTTCCCTTTCCACATTCAAAGATACCTATACAATGGTGCAAGTGAATATTAGACCAACACAGTTTAAATTAGTACTTAAATTGTACTTAAAGTTGTCTTAACATGGCTGATGAAAGACAGATTTTGGGGCTGTCTAATGCTTCAAACCATAACTTGGAAATGCCTTAACTTTGCACAAAACAGAAGACAATTTATATCTTCACATTCATTTGCCACTGCAAAAATTTACATATTGCAACATAACAAAGATTGATTTATTGCCTTGTCTGTTGTAAAGGTTACATTTGTACTTGAGCTAGGGCCAATACTAGTGTCACTATTTTGGTTCTACTGGTTCAACTCCGACAAATGACATTGTAAAGGTTCTGCTTAATATTACCATGGTTGACATATATGATGGAAAGTTGATACTTGATATTGAACAAAATCTGATCAAAGAAAATATGTTGCCTACTGTAGTCACTGTTACGTTAGTATTCACCCAAAGTAAAACATCATGTTAATGTTTTATGACTATTCTCTAGTGTTTTGCAGATGGTAGAATGTTATCTGGGGCCTTCCCATAATTAAGTGAATTTCCCTGGGTGTCAATTAAATGAATTATGGTATTTCATCAATTACAAGTTTAAAGGACAAGGTGTGATCTATAACAACTAGAAACAATTTAAACTAATTCTGCATATATGTATAACTTTATACATAACACCCCATAACTTTCAGGTGCAAGCACCAGAGATCCTCAATATTGGTAATCTACATTATATTTAAAGAGGCTTACATGGTTTATACACATCTCTGATGTGGCTACACAACTGCACACAGCAGTAGATCTGTCCAACTATGACCCTGAATGTTGCATACAACATTAAGTACAGACTTTGGTTTTCCCTTTGGAATATTTTTACCAGGAGACAGATACAGGCTGTCAAGGACAACATAAATTCCCTAGAATGCAAATTTTAAACACACAACAGATATGAAAAAGTTCATGTTATGTACTATATATGACTTGTAAAACTGATGAAATACCAATTAAGAGTACATGTGTCACACATACACATTGATACCATTCACATGTAAACCATTTTCAATTAAGTTTCTGACTTTGTCTTCATGACAAAGGCCACTTTTCCGAACTTTTATTTGTGCAAAAACTTGCACCCACATAATTAAAAGTGCCAACTGCCACTTCCAAATATGTAAATGGTGTTTCTACCAGTGTTTTGAATAACTACCAACACAAGCATAAAAGACTGTTTATTTAATATTGTCTATTGGACCTATTAGTATGTCTCGAAGACATGTCTGGAAGTCATGTGTTGAAGAACCAGACATTTATATTGGGGAAAATTACTCCACTGAGCACCAGATGACAAAGAAAAAGACAAAAGATTTTCTACATCCTGGTACTTTACAAGAAGCTAGACAAAGGCTAGACAGTGTATTCATTTCATAAACTGCATATTAAAGAAAATATTAAACAAAAAACAAAATGACAGAGTATATACAGTACCTCTTACATTTAATATATTTGTATAGATATTGCATATATCTTTAGCTTTTAGAGGATAAAATGGCGTTTTTTAAATAACAATTAGAACCCAGTACATAACTCAAATCGAAGATTCAACTAATAATATGTTACTTATTTATGTCTTCATTAAACCTTTAACCACCCTTTATGCCTTAGATTAAAGAGTATTTGCATTTTGGACAAAGATTTCAAAGACAATGGTGATCTGACAGGATAATACTAAAAAGAGGATACCCAATGACCATTTAAAAAGCACATTTTAACAGGGCTAGTCAATATTTACAGTCAGAACTACTAAATACATTCATCAAAACTTCAAATGACACATAAATTATACACACAACATAACCTAACCAACGCACCTTTAAAATCTCCTGTCCAGAAATAACTGGAACATTATCCAGAATACAGATCAGCTCAAAATGATCTAAAAGGGAAAACTATTGATTGGGTTAAGAAGACTAGCAAATTTAAAGGACATAATAGCTTCCTCAGTAATCTATTAAGTGTAACAAATGCAGCTCCCATTGAACAGTTCAATCCATGTCTCAAGACACAACTCAACTAATCGTAGTGTCAAAAACATGAAGTTCAGCATTGTGTAATGGATGCGAGAAGAAACAATACCTGTCTCTACAACTTAACGTAAAAGACAGAAATTATTTAATATCTGGTCTTTTCTAACCCTGCTGGTATCAACATATTTGTGCCACCCTAAACCATCTCATTATACTTCTTATCCGAGTGTCAATATTTTTAATGAGTCTCAGATTTGATAGATTGATATTAGTCTTATCAGTGTGACATGGTGAAGGAGGTAAATCACAACATTATTTACATTATAAAATCATTGAGGTTGATATTAGTGACAGAACATCCAAAAGAATTTATATGCATAGTAGTTGATCAGAATTTACTCTGTAAAACATTGGGAATCTGATAGCAATGAACGTTTAAACTTTAGTTTAAGATCAGAATTCTAACACAAGACTATTTGAGAAATGGTGTGTCATCTACTCTAGCACCATGCAATAGAACACGGTGAAATGGTTCATCTAGGCCTTACAATGAGGTAATATAAATAATAGAAACATTTATATAGCTGCAAATTCTGCAAGATCCTTCAACACACTGGAACCTTAAAAAGGGATAGTCCAAAACTAAGCAGGGGTCAAACCTGAGTAGGTGCCCACCATTGAGGGATGACTGTAGTGGGCGGCGGCAAAGGAGAGAAGGAAACCCTCAGAAAAACTAACCCCTAGTTTATTTTTGTGGTTAGTAAGGTACGAATATATTGACACCAGCTGGGTTAAAGATAGCCATCACCCTGCACCATCACACCATCTTAGTCTTCCTGTCAGAGATATGTGAGGCATTATTCCAATGTTACAGTGGAGGAGCAGCTAGTGCCCAATTGCCCCAGGAGAATGGCGTGAGAAGACAGCGTAGTTTGGTGGGATACTGTGGGAGCCCTAGATAGAAAGACATAAGATGTCCCAAGCAGTCAGGCTTCAGGTATTACAAATACAAAGGTTTCTGCTCAATGGCGATGTTATGTCTTGTGGATGCTGACTACAAGTTTCGATGGATAGATATGGTGAGTAATGGGGTAATGTTCTGATGCCCAGACCTTGAACGAGTATGATCGGAATGATATCTTTAATGGAACCATAGGATTTCCAGAGGAAGATCAATAACCAGTGGTCGACAGGGATTCAATATGTCATTGTGGCCGATGATTCCTTTGCATTAAGGACTTGGTTAATGAAACCATTCTCAGGCAGAAATCTTAATGTATTCTTCAATTACAGACTGTTAATAGCATGACGTATGGTGGAGAAGGTTTTTGGGATTCTGGCCAATCACTTCAGATGCCTAACCAGACACTGTGACATCTGTTGTTCTGGTTTATATGACTTTGCACAACATCATATGGGCAGGTTACAGGGTAAACCACCATGGAATGGCAGACTAACAGGACAACAATAACAGGGACGTCCCATGTGCATTGAACAAATTCTGGCCTACCTAGGTGGTAGAAAAAGGGGAATAATGCTACATTGGCAGCCATGAGGTTGAGATATGAGCTGTTTCATGGAATGATATACGGATCTAGTTTGTTTTTGGACTTTAATGAACTGCATTGTTGGGCTGTTTGCTACTGTTAACTGTAGAGAGTAATTTGTTGCTTGAAATACATATATATTTCTTATTTATATATATAATATATTTGTTGAATTAAGAAAAGTTTGTGTCTCATTGTTGTATCTTTAGGCTCCATAAAAATATTAAATATCAACTTTATATATTTAATCTAATCTCTGTTCAGTGTAAGAACACGTTTCAATGGAAAAGTCAATTCACAGGTGACATAGTCCAGCGGAAATGTGATAAAGCATGTTTTGTTGCTATTATGAAGTTTTTTTGTTGATTCAGCATCTCTGAGCTATCCTGATGAAAAATCAGCCGGGTGCCAGCTTGGTACCCTTGAGGAATTTTTTTAAAAGTCAAAAACAAAATGGCCACCATAAATAATGGAAAATTTTATTTTTACACACATCTTTGATTATATTGTACTTCTTACAGACACATTCTTTGTGTCTAAGTTTAGGTTTCTGGGGTCAAAGAATCTATTACGATTTGATATAATGGTTAGAATATAACTATCAATTTGTACAATCACACATCAAATTAAAAAAATCTTTTTGACAATATATTTATCCCCGTCAAGGCCTTATGTGGGAAAGCTGGTAGTTGCTTGCCGTTGGTCAGCAGTTTACAGTACAGAACCCTAGCGAACTCTATGTACTGGTTTCCTCTGCCCTTCCAACTACCCGTCGTGATATGACCTGTACAGTGTTGAAAGCGACGTAAAACCCGAAATAAATAAATACATTATTATCACATGCAATACTGCATGTGTTCCATTTTATTTTTGAAATTGGTTATTTATCTAATTGCCAGATCCATTCTACCATACAACACATCAATTTATCTACCACAAGTCACAGTCGTGTTCACATTCACCACCCAATGTAGATATGACACCCACCTGTTTCAGGGCCGTATTCACAAAGTTTGTATAGTTGTAGCATGAGATTTGTACTTAAATATAAAATTTTTTCTTATCTTAGAATTTTCATATTCTTAGATAAGAATTATTCTTAGCATAAAATTATTCTTTACTAAAAATGACTTTTAAACCTAAAAATATAAATATTTAGCAAACCAATGTTAAATTTGAAACCAGAAAAAATAATGCTTCTGAAAACCCTGTTTTTTTAAATTTTATAATGATGATAAAGTGAACCACACCAGCTCTTGATTGACAAATAAACAAACCTAAATTTAGTTTTTATTTAAAATCTGATTCAATAGAATGTTGGGCTTTTTTTTTTAAATGGCACAAGTCTGATATGACATGAACATGAGCCTGTAAACAAATCGTACTGCACAAAAATGATATGTGCTGTCAGTGTCAACAAAGTGCACTGATTAATTTGATCTAACAGATGTGATGTAACACAGATTCAGCAAATATAACAAACTTGTGATCACTGGAAAATATCTATAAAAATGGCACAAGTCTGATATGACATTAACATGAGCCTATAAATAAATCTGACTGCACAAAAAATGATACGTGCTGTCACTTTCGACAAAGTGCACTGATTGATTTGATCTGACAGATGTGATATAACAGAGTTTCAGCAAAAATATCAAACTTATGATCACTAGAATATTACCTTACACCAGTACAGATGTGTAACAATTCCACTCTCCAGAAAAAGGATCAGGAAAGTCATCACAAGGAAGATGATATAATTCATCATATAGCACCAGTTGTCTCAGCTGCAGATGACTCACATATCAAAGTTATCTGTGATTATACAGATTCCATTATCTTACTACCTTACTTCTGTATGGAAGAATAAATGACTGTAAAAAACAAAGCAGGACAGGGAGCATAAATTCTTTGAGAGCATTTGTAAACATTCACTAAACAGCAATGGACCACAAAAGGATTGCCAGATATCTGCATGCTGGACTTGCCTTTGTATTTATTTATTTGGGCTTTTACGTCACTTTCAACACTCTATAGGTCATATCACAATGGGTAGTCGGGAGGGCAGAGGAAACCAGTACATACAGTTGGTCAAGGTTCTGTACTGTAAACTGCCAACCAACGGCAAGCAACTACCAGTTTTCCCACTTGAGGTCGGGCCCAGAACCGAACCCTGATCTCAGAAGTGGGAGCCGAGAGTGTTACCACTCTGCCATCATGGCCCCTGACTTGCCTTTGTAGGATGGAACCGTTTCACATTTATTTGGAATTGGGAGGGCAGAAAATACTTAACTGTACTTTGTCTGCTTGAAACAGTTGAAATAGATCTGATCACTGAGCCAACTGCCTTCATTAGTGATTGTTATAGGTCCACGGTGGAAGGTGATATGAACACCCATCATTATCAGTTCTGAAATCTAAGATAGTAAATTCAAAAATTAATTTTGCTGTGAAATTGAAGTGGTTACTTAGAATATAATGTGTCTTTCTTGGCCATGTATATCACCCAGTCTGACTTGGACCTCGTGCAATATAAATATTATGGTGATTACAATGGCACAACAATTTATCCAGTCACATTATCATTGGGTATACCTACTGTTTGTCGAAATATTCTTAACTTATCAAATGTGTACCTCAATCACTCAATCCCTGCTCCCAATGGAGGTGTGCTTTAAAAACACTATTTAGATACAGCTTGCCCGCCAATTTATCCCCAGGTTGTCCTCAAAACCTTTGATATTTTCATAGTTATAATCTCCCAAAATGTGCTCTATAGTTTCAGATATTGTACTACAAAAAAGCTGCACTTTTCATACTCAGTCTGGATCTTGCAGATCTTCAAAACTTTTTTGATTGTTAAAATTCTCTGGAGTACTTAAAAATGGAAATTTCACATTCTAGAGCCATTTGTAGTAAATAGGTAGGCAACATAACATTTTAACATTATAGATTCTAATGAAGGTCCAATATATTCATTTGTAACCTTTATCAAATTTTAATTTATACATTCAGTTTTAGGGTTCTGATCTTGACTTGATAAATTTGGAGTTTTACTTGGCATCAACTTCTTTCTTAATTTTGTAATTTTTATTCACAATGGCCTTGGGATAGAGTGGATAAGTGAGTTAAAATACACTCAATTTATTTTAATGTTAAATGTTTGCACAAAAGTGAAGTGCCTAAGTAAATTTCAAGATTCAACAAACAAGCTACTTTGTAATTAATACCTTTGTAATGAAATATCTTTTCCCGAAAATCGGATTTGGATGCACCAAGTAAAAATATTCCAAAGAGGGTAGGTTGAAACATCTATTGAGAATTTCTTTCCTAAATGAATTTTCAATTCCATTGATCACATACTTAGAGAAGAATCATCCAGTTAAAACATTTATTTCTGTCCATAACAGTCAATTTCTCAAAAGTGTTTTTTCCAGTTACCACTTTTAATCAAATTTATGATCCATACTAGCTGTACGGCATCATTTAAGGATGACACATTTGTCAACTTTCATTTTTTTCTGTCATTAAATGTACATTATTATTTAATATAAGCCCTAGGAGCTTAAATTGTTTTACCTAATTTAAATATAAATCTGGATATAACATTGTATTTACATTTTATGGGAACATTTGTCAAGGATTTGTTTTAATATGGCAATATTTGATTCTGTGTTCAAGGTGTGTAAGTATTAAACAAATTTGGCAATTAAGCTAAGGTTATCCTGCAAATCTGACATTTCTGGTCTAGCTAAAAACCTAGACTTAGACACAAAGATTGTGTCTCTATGTGCATTAGAAGTGAAGATATGTGTAAAAATAAAATTTGGTTATTTATCTAATTGCCAGATCCATTCTACCATACAACACATCATGCCAGCTTGGCACCCTTGAGGAATTTTTTTAAAAGCAAAAAACAAAATGGCCGCTGTAAATAATAAATTACATTAAAAAAATTCCTCAAGGGTGCCAAGCTGGCATGATGTGTTGTATGGTAGAATGGATCTGGCAATTAGATAAATAACCAATTTCAAAAATAAAATGGAACACATCCAGTATTGCATGTGATAATAATGTATTTATTTATTTCGGGTTTTACGTTGCTTTCAACACTGTACAGGTCATATCACGACGGGTAGTTGAAAGGGCAGAGGAAACCAGTACATAGAGTTCGCTAGGGTTCTGTACTGTAAACTGCTGACCAACGGCAAGCAACTACCAGCTTTCCCACATAGGGCCTTGACGGGGATAAATATATTGTCAAAAAGATTTTTTTAATTTGGTGTGTGATTGTACAAATTGATAGTTATATTCTAACCATTATATCAAATCGTAATAGATTCTTTGACCCCAGAAACCTAAACTTAGACACAAAGAATGTGTCTGTAAGAAGTACAATATAATCAAAGATGTGTGTAAAAATAAAATTTTCCATTATTTATGGTGGCCATTTTGTTTTTGACTTTTAAAAAAATTCTTCAAGGGTGCCAAGCTGGCACCCGGCTGATTTTTCATCAGGACAACCCAGAGATGCTGAATCAATAAAAAAACTTCATAATAGCAACAAAACACACTTTGACCTAATATGGCCATTTGGCATCTGGACTAACACCTAATACTGGGCCAACGAATTCTGGAAAAAATCAGTCTCTATGCAATCAATGGGCCAGACGAAGTGGGATCTGAAAAGTCAGTACATGTCAAACAAAGGTCAACTTAAAAGGTAACATTTATCTAGGGCAATGCAACACAGTATGGTCAAAATTTGAACTGATCAGTTGTAACAACTGTAAATTGCTGCTTAACTGTAACAATAAATGAAACACCAAATGTTTATTTTTATTATTTGTATTCATTTACAACAAAAAGGACCAAATAAATAAATAATAATATAAAAATAACATAAATGTACATAGAAAAAGAAAGCACAATTCATTACAAATACAGGCTGACAAAAAAGATAACAGAATAACTTACACATGTACCACAACTGAGTATTTATGTCCAAAAAGTCAAAGACTGAAGAAAAAAATAAATTAAACAATAAAAACATAAAATTAAAAAAAATTAACAAAACAAATGAAAAAAATATTTAAAGTAAAAATAAAAACCAAAGAAAAATAAATTTAAAAAAAATATATATATATAGTCACATTAAACAAAAAGATGCAAGAAACAGATATACTGACAAACAGGTGTTATTTACAACATATTTAAAAAGCCTTTCACAGTGTTACAGTTACATATAAATGTGCCAGCAATTGACACTTTACAATAAATATTATGACACATACATACATTAGTTTCTACTAGAAAGGGCCAAAAGTAGAACCCTGAACATACGATACAGATATAAAGCCAACAGTTGTATAATCAGCAGAAACAATGTATCTTAATATATAAAGATGAAAAACCACATTGGCCACCAGTAGTGCTATCAGCTGTAAGGGACCTCAAATGTTAAACAATAAACACCAAATGTGTGAACAATACTACTGACAGCTGTAACTGTTAGCAAATAAAAAGAAATACCATGGACCAACAGTAAAAAAGTCAGCTAGAACTGTGTCTCTGGAGAAATTAAAAAAAAAACTAAAGGTCAACAATACTATTGCCAGCTGTAAATAGGTTACTTTCAATGCTAAAAGCTATAGTAAAATACATGGACCAACATTATAAACCATCAACTAGAACTGTCTTACTTAAAATGCTACAAAAGAAACATAGGCTAACAGTTATACCGTCAACTGCAACTAAGTTACTTTAAATGTTAAAAAAACAAGAGTACCAACAGCTGTAAAAACATCTGTTAACCCCCCCACACACACACAGAACACTAATCCCAGCTGTAAATATCTGACATGAGACAGCAAATCTTACAAATTCACTACAACCATATAAACATGTCAGAAATAAGCAATTACAACATACAAAGACCCAAAAGAAAACATGGATTTCCTTCACAGATGTCTCCATCTCTAGGCATCAGGACTTCTTGAGGTCAGGTGTAGAAGCAGACAAGGTTTTGTCAATCAGTTTTCTGGGTAAGTTTGTTACCTGTACCTAAGAGGTTGAGAATATCTTTGCCCTCCTTCCTTGATTTCTTACTGGACACAGGGGGTAGCTGGGAAATGTATCCAGCTACATAACATCTTCCTCAGGTTCATCAGTAATAACAGAAATACTGGAACTGGTGGAGCGTTGAGGGACGAGTAAGCGGGGACTGAGTCAGTTGCAGAAGTGGAGGCTAAACCTACTGTTGATGCACTCTGAGTGCTAACTGGTTTAGACCGACAGAACAAAACAACCCTTCGAAGAAGGACCACGTCACATTTTGAATGAAGGCCCAGTAGGAAGAGTGTGTTTGTGACACTTCCATCTGCCTAGACCTGAAAATTGTTTGAAAAAATGTACAATAAAACATCAACACTAACGAAGTTAAGCAACACCAAAGGTTTACTGAAACACTATTTACCCCTTTTTATTCCCTCTTTGCCAATTACTTTGAAGAGAGCAGTTCCTGCTTTTTAACATTTACCAAGTAGTATGAAAAAAAAGTCTGTTGACTAGGGACGCAAACAGAACGTCACTCAGGAAATTGAAGCTTCTCCAGCATGTACTTGTTTCAGTCAGGTCCCCTGCCCTATTCCGTGATTTTTGTCCAGTCAACTTTCCAAGTCTATTTCGAACACTCTTCCACCTAGCAACAAAAACAAACACATATTGAACTATTATAATTATAAAAACAGCGTTTGTGGGGGTATGGTTTTAAGTCAAGTTTTAGGTGCCTTTAATGCAGCCTCCTGGAGTGTGTTGGTGGCTGGCCAGTTGCTACCTTACCCTAGAGGTGTTGGGATCCAGACCTTGCATTCTCATAGATCATAAAGCTTATTTCATTTAGAGGCCTTAGGAAGTGGCCTCGGGATCAACAGCATCGCTTCTACCTTCAACCACCTCTCCTCACCGTCACTCTCAGCGTCATTTTTGCAACGCTCTCCTCTTCCCCCCACATGCGGGGCTCTCAGCCACCTGCTGCCCTGCTGCTGCTCCTGCTGTGCCTGGATGTCAGTCATAGGTGGGATAAAGTGGGGTGGGTCAGGGTTATTTTAAGGGGTGGGTAAGAATACTGAAAAGCTATCACATGTAAATTTTAGTATTTTGACTAGTGGCTTATATTGCCTTAAGTAAAGTTTTCTTTATGAATGCATTGTGTAATTACATTTAATGGTCATAACATACTAAATAATAGTTATTTAGCCACATGGATGATGTAACCAGTATTATGAGTAGTTAGGGGATGTATAGCGTCCCCAGCAGGTATATCACAGAATCTCCTTCACCTTGGCTTTCCTGTTAATATAAGAGTCGTATTGTAACTTAAGATTCACAGTACAGTGTTTTAAGTAACTACTCTATTTTATTGGCTGTGTTTTAATAATATGTTATACATTGATCATGTTGGGTGATTTAAACCTGGATAAACAGGATGGTTGGTCGCAGAAATTCAATGACTCCCTCTGTCAATACAATTTCACCCAAATTATTGACTCCCCAACGCACATTCACGGCCATATATTAGATGTTGTATCTGTGAGGGACACCTTCTCAAAGGTGGTTTGCACCACGGTCACAGCTGGGCTGTCTGACCATCTTGCCATCACTTTCTCTGTCAATATATCTATCAAGACTCCTTGCAAATTTAGGCAAGTTAATACTCGAAAAATTCACAAGATAAACATCACTGACTTCAGAGAGGACATCCTGAATTCTGATCTAATCAAACATCCTCACACAACAGCCAGTTTGCCCATATGGTGTGCCCCCGGGCTCTGTCCTGGGCCCCCTTCTTTTTACCCTCTATACTACCCCTCTCAGTAATATCATTTCCAATTTCAATGTCACCCACCATCTATATGCTGATGACACCCAAATATATCTAGCACTGGACCATAGGAACTTTGATTCCAGTTTTGCTGAGCTTACTGAGTGTCTCACATCTGTCCAAACCTGGATGGCTGGTGTGAAACTTAAACTCTACCCCGAGAAAACTGAATTTATTATCATTGGTGATAGACAAGCCAGAGAGTCCCTCATCAACAAATTCCCTACTCAACTTCTTGGAAATTCTATCTCCCCTACTGATACAGTCAAGAACCTAGGTGTTACTTTTGACTCCGGAAACACCTTTACTAGCCACATAACCAATATGTGTCGCGCCTGTTACTACCACCTTAAGGACCTAAGACGCATCCATAAATTCTTCAGTGTGGATACTGCAGCCTTGCTTGCAAACTCAATGATCAACAGTCGACTTGACTACTGCAATTCCCAACTTTATGGCGTAAGTAAATACAAGGTAGCTAAACTCCAAAAGATTGAAAATGCCCTTTGTAGAATTGTATTTAGACTTGATCGAACTAGCCATATCACTCCCTTTCTTCAAAAACTACACTGGTTCCCTATTACATACCGCATCTTGTTTAAGTACAATCTAATTACTTTCAAGGCTATCAAATTCTCTTAACCCATATACCTATCATCCTTGATCAAAACCAGTTGTTTAACGTGTGGAAATCGTCTTTCTCTTTCCTCAGTCTCTCACAAAAAGGCCATTGGTAGGCAAGGTTTTGCAATGACTTCCCCCACAGAATGGAATGGACTCCCACAATCAGTACGATCACAACAAACAATAACAGGTTTCCGTGACCAGCTAAAGACCTATTTGTTCAGACTAGCATATCCTCCAGCATAGCACATCTCCCTGGCGGGTGCTCATTTTGGATCTCGACCTGATACATCCCTGGACTTTCCCTTTTTGACCTCAAGCGCATTAGAGGATGTTACATTGTTAATTGTTAATTTTGCGCTATATAAATGTTTCTATTCTATTCTATGTACGGTATAAATGCTGACAGGTTAATTTAATTTTGCATAGAACAGTACACAATAACTTGTGTACATACCTGTAAATCTTATCAACTGTCACAACAATTTTATGGTAATATTAATGAAATAAATATATAATTCAGCCCAGCCTGGCCTATGCGTCAGACCATTTTGTTACATGTTTAATTTGCCCTAGGGCTCCAAGAATATAATATAGAGGTAATAAGCTAACTTGCAAGTATTACTGGGTGTTTTTGAATATCCGAAGTGTAAATACATTCATATATCGATTTAAATGTGGTGTGTTTTAGTAGTTGATTGACAGTGTTGCATGTATTGTATCTAGTCATTTGACAGGTTTGCTGACATAATTGTGTACATTATGACACCTGTATATGCATAATATGATTAACTGTACATCTATTTCTGAGGCCTTCTCATTGGCCAGGCGTTTCACAGTACACATATCATCATAATTTATGTTAATAGTGGTAAATTTTTAGTGTTTTTAATGTTAACAAGTTGTGACAATGTATGATCATTTAGGTTGTCGCTTTGAAATGTGTACACATGACAGCTACAATAATGTATTCGATCTGAGACTGTTAATGTATCCTTATTGCCTATATGCATTTAAGAATATTAATATTACGTTATGTCGGCAAAAACAATGCTGAAACATCACTATTAATGGTAACAAATGTTTATACTTACTGTTATTGGTATTTTAAATTGCTACATACATTGCATCATCATATCCACTGTATATACCATACAATCTGTGTAACAGTCATCTAAAAGTTCAATTGGCTGCATAGCAGCTCATGCATATTGCAAAAATACTATTTTATGTTCTAGCATTGAAAATATGAAAATATGTAACTAATCTTAACTTGTGCATGTGTCATTTTTAGTCTTTTATTATCTATTGTTGTTTCCAACGGTATGGGCATTGACTTTTGGTTGGATCTACCATATGTGCTTACCTCAATGGCTCATAATGACCTTCACTTCATGACCTCTATTTACTTGACCTCCATCTTTATCCTCCTACTTTTTGGGCTTAATCTCGGGGCTTCTTCTTTTCCACAAAAAAAATAGTTTTAACAAAATTTCAGTAAAGTTCAAAACTGATGTTTTACGAGAATAAATTATAAAGATTTGCTAAAGTTAACCATAATAGTTTCATGACCTTAAATTGGGTTAAAATCATGTATTTACTTTGAGGCCACCATAACTTAAATCAAAATTATTCCGAACTCACTTAAGGTGACCTTAATTGCTAACCACAATATAGGGCCACCTTAATCTTTATCTCCTGCCATTATCTGTATATTATGCATTTAAGGTGGCCTCGAGGTTTTCGTGATGTAAGTACAACTGTAGAGATCACAGCAGTGTCATCACCTCCCACTGGGACATAAGCTTAACATTACTTTGAGGCCACCATCAACTTAAATCGAAATTATTCCAAACTATAAGGTAACCTTACTTGCTAACCACAAGATAGGGCCACCTTAAATTTTTTGTCTGGCCTTAGTCACCTTGCATCACTAAGGTGGCCTAAAAGTCATCACCATACCTGTGTTACAATTGTATGTGCAACTAGATATGTATATGTGTGTTAGTAAATAAAAAATATACATATTCCCCAATTGGGGCTTTTACTACCTTTCTTTGGACCTGAGGCAATGACTGTCACATTATTCAATACATATCTAAACAACTGTACATACACTACATATTCCCACATTTATTATTTTATTATTATTTTATTAGTACATACATTTTCCTGAGGGTATGGAAAAGGGCCAAGTCTTTACTTATTTCTACATAATTTTGGAATTACAGATATGCGAGGCACAGACCTTGTTTTGTGACTGATTTTATGTATGTCATGGAGGTACTTAGGTATACAAACGCAAATAGCTGGGTTATAATTGTTACTACACATGAGTAGTGCACTGAGGCGGTCGCCAATAAAGGTACTAACATAGCCCATTGCTGCTGAACTTCAGTGATATTTATTTATTTGGGGTTTTACGTCACTTTCAACACTGTACAGGTCATATCACTACGGGTAGTTGGAAGGGCAGAGGAAACCAGTACATATAGTTCGCTAGGGATGTGTACTGTAAACTGCCGACCAACGGCAAGCAACTACCAGCTTTCCCACTTCAGGCCATGCCGGGAACCGAGCCCCGGCCTCAGAGGTGGGAGGCACGAGTGTTACCACTCTGCCACCGTGGCCCCAACTTCAGTGATAAGACAGCTACTCATCATACTACGTTACAATTCATGAAAGTCCAGAGACAAAAAAATGAAAAAAGTGATCTCTAGAAGCACAAATCTCGCTATAGCTTGCGCTTAAAAAGTAAACAAATAAGTCATTTCAACTTCAGCTGCCTTTTCACCTACAGGCGACTCCTCCTCTGAGTGTTCCTGTAGTCATGGAGCTCTTTCTGGTAAAGACAAGATGATTCACAAATCCAATTAATAAAATCATCTTCACATTCAGCACTCACAACTTGTTTAGCATGCCTTTTGTTCTTGTCAAAAGAAGTTTCCTAATATAATGCATCATCCGGTTGTTCTGCAACACTAGCCAAGGTATCAACAGTGTCACTGAATCATTATCAGTACAGAGTGAAAATAAGCATCTACTCCACAAATCAGTGGCAGATCTAAGGGGGTGTGGAGGGCACACACCCCCCTTTCAGAATTTGAAACTTTAGTCATGGGGCTTGTTGTCCCTGTCCACGCCCCCCTCCAATCCCCCCACCCCAAGATCTGTCTTTACTAGGGTAATATACCTGTTTAAAGTGACAGTCATTATATCTGTGTCACTGTCCAGTATCAAAGGGGATTAGGTTCTTTTGTGTGTGTACCATGTTAGGTCTCATCCTCAAACAAACTGAGGGATTATATCTTTTGTGGATAACTTTGTTTATAAACCTTTGTTTACCAGTGTATGTTTAAACATGAGATACACAATTTACAAAACTGGAATCACTCGCCCCAATGAATAATTTATTACTGCAGTTCTATGTTTGACTTCGAATTTGCTACAGTAGCTATAATAAGATTAAATTGCAAACAAAGCTAAATTCCAAAAATGTTTCATCAAATTTAATCAGTTGGTTTATGTGTTTTTAAAGAAAAACAATGAAAGAATCAGTTATTTTAAAATAAAAATGTTGAAGAAACATTGAGGCATATAAATTTAGAGTCAAGTATGTTTTCCTCCATTTTTTTACAGTTATACCATTGTTTATTATGGGAAGCCCCTTTGAAGTTTATTTTAGGTTCCATGTGTTTTGATTCATGTCAGTAAACTGCTGTATGTGTCTGACAATTGAGTGTAGAAAAAGTCCCAATAGAAAACAAAACTGCAGAAAAACTCACAGTAGAAAACTAGTGTATGAACAAATAACCCCAGTAGAAAATATGCAAACCTTTGTTACATGGTGTACACTACTTGGCAGTGCTTGTGTAAATGTGTACCATTTAGTTAGAGGGCTTTTATACTGAGGTATTTTCTACTGCAGGTTTTTACAGAGGCTTTTTTCTTTACTTGACCATCAGTATCATATATAAAGTGTTTTGATAAGATTGGCATTTTACCCTCCCTGTCCAATAAAATGGCCAGCATTTTGTCCCCTTGCAATTTTGACTGGCGTTTTGTCCCCCAATATTTTGTCCGCCAACATTTTGTCCGTGCACCGCATGATATGTCCGGCTACAAAATATCCAAGTATGAAATATCCATACCTGCGACAACCCACGCCCCCCCTTTTGGGAAATCCTGTATCTGCCTCTACAAATCTCTACTTTGTCTTCGTCAAATAGTTTAGGTAGTTCATTCACAAAATAAAAGTCATTAATATAATATGAGTGAATGTCCCCTACTCTCGATAAAAATACCATTAAAAGTGTGTAACCTTCAAACCCCGTGTCCCATCAGTAGACACACATGGAACTAAATGTGTATCATATATACATGTGTGTGTCAGTACACAAAGTTGGGCCCTGCCAGGGAAGGACAGAAAAACAATTCTTTGCATCATGCGAGTAAAGTCGACAACACATTCAAGACCACCATGCATGAATAAGACACAGAGTTTCTTCTCTGATGCAACCTTAGTCTTATCTTAGGCTTAAACCAGTCTTAAATCTATGGTTTTTGTCCTAGCTTAGAATTGTCATAAATTGGCATTCACAAAGCAAGTCTTGGCTGACACTTTTGTCATAAACTTAAGACCAAGTTAAGACTGATTTTTCATATAACCACTGTGGTTTTATTGGGTCCTGTGACTGTATTTGTACACCTTATGCAGGTCAAAGTCAGGTCGAAATTGTCAAGCCTAGAGGGGGAGCCAGGGTCAGCCTGGTCCAGCCTGTAATCCCAAAGAAACAATCCCTAAGCCTATATCAATCCCATTGGAAAACTCCCTCACGTGGAATGAACATGAGGGGTCAGGGCTACAGAGATAAGTAAACACCCTACTCCCAAATTCACATATAAGGAGGGTTGTGAAGAAGAGTCCACTGGACTCAAAATTGCAAGCAGTCAAGTGTGCTAGGGATGTGGTGGTGGGTAAAAATACTTGTTTACACTTCGAAATCTGAAGTAAGAATGATGGAGGGAAATTCGATTGTGGTTACTGAGGTGTAACACCAAAGGTGATTGGACAATGTCAATAAACAATGGTTGCCACAATAAGTAGAGAAATAAGTGGGAGGTGAAGTTTAAGGTAGCCTCCCAACTGAAGAAGCAGGCCCCTAGCAGGCCGTGCTGCCTACTTTAGTTCAAGAATTCTTGGAAAGCTGTATCTTGACATTATCCAGCATGCTCACAATTTCTAAACAAAAACGTATTGTTGATCTGACATTTACAACGGTTTTAGCCATATTGGTTGTTTACTTATTGTAAGAAATTTCATAATATTTGACAATACTGCCTTGCTACCAATAATCGCCGGGTACCAGTTATCGTCACCAATAAATAAAGCATTCATGTTTCAGTAATGGCCACATATTTTGAAAGCTCTTTGTTGTGTATTTGTTCTTTTTTTGTTGGAAATGCTTTTACCTTATTTGCTAGACTTGAGATGTACTTTGAGTCAGGTTATGTCTATTTGAATTCTGTCTGGCAATAATTGGTACCCGGCAATAATTGGTAGCAAGGCAGTAATGGATTGCCATGTTCAAAGATTATATTCCAATGTTCTACTAAATCAATCATTAGTACTCTAGTTAAAATAACAATCTAAAATTAGACTTTGTTAATTATTATTTACATTATTTACAAACTGTCCCATTAAAATATGTATATGTCTTCTTTAAACAGTGTATTGTTACATATATGGGCACTGTGTATGTGCATTATTTGATCTAAGTTTTATATGTATGTATTAACATTTAAAGTAAGGGAGCTATTGATTTTTGTGTTATGATGTTTATTGATCTATTTATAAACTGGAGGGTATCCCTCTAGGCTAACCCCAGTGATGCTATTAATAGATTTGGGGAAATCCTGTAAGCTACCTGTAGGTTCTAGAACTTGCTCACTTGATCTGGTTACTGATGTTAACTTCAAGTTGGTTCTGTAATATTCTAGATGCTTCCATATCCATATATAAGGACTGTACATCTAACCATAAGTGAACTTAGTATTTGCTGCCTATAAGGAAGGCTATTGTGTCTTAGGATTAATATTCAAGTGGATATAAACTGCTTGTGTTGTTATGAACTTTTGTAATGAACGTCATTTTCGGTAAAATTCGTTGATTTTGGGGTCAGTGATCATTGGGAAATCTCTCAGGTTTCCAGGGTTTAGTATGGGCCGGAAATGCCCATCCGGTTTTACATAGGGTGTTTGTAAACAACATGGATTTGAATGTAGGAAGTTGTGGTCAAAATGATCCAATGAGGGATGTTTTTGACCACACAAAGGGATGGATAAGCCAGGGATTGCAGGATGTGGGTGAGCACATGTTAGGCTTTCTTTTTTGGATCTGGACTTTGAGGGAGAAGGACTGTTTTGAGTGCTAGGTATGAAATCTTCAAATATCATCAAGTAATTTGAGCAATCATGTCAAGTTTGATAAAGTTATGAAAGTTATAAGGATAATAAGAATTCATCTAATCAGTTTTATAAATTTATTGTAATTGGCCAGTCTGTGTGATGTTTTGATCCTCTTTGGACATTTACAATTACAGTTGACTGGCATGTCAGAAAAAGGCTTTTGATTTCATTGATTATCTTCTTTCACTAAAAATATCATGGGACAAGTTTGGTCTGTTTGTTTTGTGTTTTCCCTATTTTGACCTGGGGAGGGACTTTTGTTCATGTGCAGGTGGACAACCATGGTATTTAATCATCATTATTATCAGGTTGCTGCACACCTGTTGGGTATTTTCATTCATCTCATTCATTCATTTCATTTGAGTTAGATTCTCTCAAGTCCATGGGGCAAAATTCATAGGTCGGGGTTTCAGGTTCAGATTTGGGTGGTGAGATTTTGGATGACTGAGTCCTGTTTTGTCTGCCAACTGAGTCAGTTAAAATTTCCCCACCTTAGCTGATTGGGTTTTAATACATGGTGGGTTTTTGGAAGGTTCAGTTATGTTTTGGTTATTGTTACATGGAGTTTTATTAGTTGTTCCATGTATTAATATTGAAATTCAGTGACAGGTCTTAATAGTTTTTGAATAATTTTAGCCATGTCAGGTCAGTTTGATAAATATTTAATTAATTTTAACTTCTGTTTTGACCTGTATTTTGCTATATATTTTATGGATATTATTTTTTTGGTAAAGTGGTATTATTACTACTCATGAATGTAACTGCCGTTTTACCTGAATTTTGCTACATATTTTGTGTTATATTGTATGACTGCTCATGAAATGTAATTTAAGTATTCAGTAATGAAAATACTATTAAAATGATTAAATAATCTCTGAATAAAAATATTAAAGTAATGATTTAATTAATTGACTTGATAAAATAATTATTTCTTGAAGAAGTTTGTGTGACACTTTTGCTGTCGAAATTTGTCAGTTCAGATCAAGTTCAGACTTGACTCTGGCTAATTTCTAATTCATTCTGCTTTAACTTGTTCTATATTTTATGATAATGTACCCTTAACATTTTCAAGTTGTAATAATAATTAATAATGTGATCTATTTCCTAATATTTGTGTTGGTGTCTTTATTTTCTTATTAATTAATTTATATTTTAATTTTCACACACACTCTTAATTACTTTCTGTTTCCAATTTGACATGTCTTAATTCATACTGTGGTTTTGGGTTTTACTTATACTTTTGAATCATTATTTAATACATTACCCATTCTTAATGATTTCTTTTTCCTATAATTTGATTGCCTAACTATCTCACCCTGGGGGCATCGCCCGCTTTGTAGAGGGCGGGTGTGCCACTGGCTCCGGGTGTTTCCGCGACTGGTGCCAAAACTCCCGTCCTCGGAAACCTGAGCCCTTCCCCGAGCCAACATGGCAGAGGTGGACCGAGGCTGGGGGTCCCGTCTCGCCACACTTTCTACAGTGTCTGGATAGATTTCCTGTACTTTGGATAATATTGATTGTATACAGTGTATGACTCTCCCAGAGAGTGGGACTGTATTTTGGACATTGTCCATATCTTGGAGCAGACAGTACAGTTGTGTAAACTCTTTGAATATCTCTATACAGACATTTTGTGTGATTGGATATTAAGAGGATCACAGGATAAGGACATTTCGTATTATCGAACATTGAACAGATCATAGGATACGGATATCTGTGTGTTAGTGAACATTGGACAGATCACAGGACAGACCACAGGACAGATCACAAGCAGGACAGATTGGTGGATACAGTGGACAAACTTAACTATCAGTTACAGTAGTCATGTCAGATTGGTTTCATTATTGTATCATTGAATGTACCATTGGGAGCATACCAGTTGACTGCAATCATTATTGTTAAATAAATTTTTTAAGTTTAAGTTTTGTCTTTCCTGTTGAAACTTAAAAGCACTGGTAATTGCTACCGTGCTTTCCCTGTGACCATAACAGTATATGTCCTTTGTATATGAATAACACTAGCTGTAGCTGTAAAGTGGCATCCAGAAGCAATACTGATTCAGCAGCAGATCCATTATGATGAAAGAGTTGGTCGGAGCAGGGCACAAGTATCCAGCTGATTATTTCATATAAGGATATAGTCATGCATACCTCAACAATAGAAACAATAGAAATACAGTATTAACACAAGTCATAACAGATGGGTTGTAAACAAAGAGGGGTGTGTGTGTTTTTTTCTGAACTCTTCAAGTCTCACACTGACAAAGTTACCGAATTCACTTTCTCACAACACCTCTGCCAGACATTATAGACTTGAAAGCGTTTTCTCTGACTTTCGGTACAGCTACTAAAAATAACTCTGTGCGATTTTGAACTGGTTCCCTGAAAACAAGGCCGGTTTTAGGCCAAACCAACATAACCATATTTAATTCTTTGTTTCGACTAATATTTGTTGCATGATGCACCCACATTAAGATGTTGATTTTGACTTAGCTAGGGGTCGGACTGAAATGGTGACATTCTAGCCATAGTATTAGCCAACAGAACCTATTCTCAGTGTTAAGAATTTGTCACATACAGGCAGTTATGACGGATATAAACATTTGCCACTCCCGGAAGACAAGGGAGATGACAGAAAGGCTTACGAAACCTTTGGACTTCAAAGTCAGCGATACCATTCACTAAAAATCGTTTATGTGGGACACAGACATAAGCAGTGGCATTGGACCAAGGTTTGAAATGCAGCGTTTCCATGTGTGTATTTTTCGGTAATATCACAATAATAAACAATATATATTAACATCAATACATATTTACAAAATAAGGGCAATAACGATAAACAGATCTACTTTCACGAGAATATTTTATTCTTATGAGAAACAAAGTGATGGTCACAAATGTTCCTTCACAAGGCAGATTGATGTATGTGTAGAACTGGATCTTACTTTGGGGAAAAGGGGGGCCAGGGTGGCAGAGTGGTAACACTCTTGCCTCCCACCTCTGAGGCTGGGGTTCGGTTCCCAGCATGGCCTCAAGTGGGAATGCTGGTAGTTGCTTGCCGTTGGTCGGCAGTTTACAGTACAGAACCCTGATGAACTGTATGTACTGGTTTCCTCTGCCCTTCCAACTACCCGTCGTGATATGACCTGTACAGTGTTGAAAGTGACAAAAAACCCCAGATAAATAAATAAAATACTTTGGGGAAAAAAATATTTCTTATTCTGACATGGGAACCGGAAGCAGCTGTTTGTGTACATTAGTGGTATTTATCATCACTAATGCCAGTACACATTCTGCTTGGCAAACCAATCAGCACTTTGTTGTAATCCTCAACTCTCTTACTTTTCTCTGTGCATTGAATTTCTGGCCGAGAGATTTACTGGTTTTGAATTTGATACCCGAGTGCAGAGATGATGCTAAATTCAGCCACTTTTTATGGCAGGTACATTTTGTCAATATGATGTTCTTCATGTATAAGTTACATATTACTATCCCCTGAAAGCCATGTAAGACTTATTTTTCACCCAACTTTAACCTTAACCCAACCGTAACCCAACTTTAAATTTTGTCGCTCACTGGTACCATGAATTGGGCACATACTGTGTTGGGTGGGTTTAGTTCATAAACCATGTTTTTTAAACAATTTGTAATTTTTACGTCTATTCTTTAACTGCCACAATACAATTTATTTTGATATTATTTCAAATATTGTTATAAACGTAAACTTTCAAATAAAAAGAAATAAATCCCGAAATTTACATAAACATAATTTATGTACTGGTGGGGACATGTTATTATTTTATATCTTTACTCTTGTCTTGTTTAATCAGCCATGATAAATGTGTTACGAATCAATATTCTGTTACTGATATGCGCAATTCATTTGCTCTGACAGACTTATTCTGAAAAAAATAATGTTATTATTTTCTCAAGCTGAAAATACCACTCATAATCATAAAAGGGGGAATTTATATGTAGAGTATAAGAATAAAATATAATTGTTAAATCTAGATTCAAACTTCTGTGATATTACAACCCAATATATCCATGTTTCAGAAACTATCTTTAAAGTCTGAGCCTTTGTTGCGTTGCATCATACCTATGGAGAGCTTCCTGCAAGATCTGCAATAAAGCTCCTACCAGTTGGAGACAAATGTGACTTCATTACAAAATGCAGAAAGTATCATTTTTTTGTTTCCTTTGATCATGTGAAGATCACCTTTCGAGACATTTCCGAAACTTTATGGGCCTGCTACTGCAATGATGATGCTTCTCCTATGATAGATTTTCTCCCAGATTTAATTTGGCCTCAGTGAATCAGACATGATGGAGCAGAAAAGTGAGAACTAGACACAACAAATGTCAACATGGTGTTTTTGAGGAAACCTTAACAAATGCTGCATGATCGACCAATGCATCACTCTGAAAGCATCCACAAATTAGATAAAATGGCAAGAGAAGTAATTACTGAAACATCTCTGTTTCATCATCCATTCCAAATCAACTTTATGAGATTCATCCTCCAGATATTCATAGCAGTAGTTGGCCTGATTGTAACAAGGACTCACCCTGGATTACCACTGGCATGGAGCCAATCTTAGTGATGACATTATCAGTTGTATTAAATTTTGTAGGTGGAATCCTGTTTGTTGTTTCTGCTTGGTATCTACCTGCAGCTTTGGTTCAAGGATTTATGGACAGCTGTACTATAACATTTTCAAGCATTCTGGCCAAGTTTAGAAAGAAATGTACAACAGATTTGCCATTTGCCATACTATTATGCTACACTGGTTGCTTACTTTTGCTTCAACCTTTTGGAATATTTGATACTGATGCTGGAACTACTAAGGATAAAAGAAATTGTAGTTCTAGTTTAACATTTCAATTTTCTAGATGTCAAGATTATTGGGAGTCTTCAAATGGTTTTGACACCCTCTATGGCTTTCTGTCGGTCATTTGCTTGGCTGTATGCCTTTGGATACATTCCCAGTTTAATGTAGAGTACCTCAATCAGTGGGTATCTGTAATAACCATGTTGTTCTGGATTGGAATTGGATGTGCAGCTTTATCTCTGCCAGTGCTTGGATTTGTCAGACAACCACTTGTCTTACCTTCCCCAGGACAAATAATGCTAGCATTGCTTCTTGGTGCAGCCTTTACATGCAATTCTTTTTCCATCATGTATGCAGTGACATTGATTCCGTTGTCTCATGTAGCTGTTGTGTTACCGTCCGGGTTGGTGTTTCTGTATATATTCTAGAAGACCCTTCTTAAGAAGATCCATCCAGGGCCAGACAACTGGATTGCAATTCTAGGACTTGTAGTAATTCTTCTGGGCACACTTCTATCACCCATTTATAACATTATTAGAGAAAAAAACAGCATAAAGAATGACTCTGATATTGAAAGTGACCAGGATGACCCAGATCAAACAATTATTGAAAAGGGTGATTATTGCAAAGAAAAAAGCAATATCGATGACGTCTGTAAATACAAATAAGTTGCCAACATAACAAAATGTGTTGGTGTTCCCCTGGGAAATAAACTAGTTATAACAATATTGGTCTTGAGCAGTAACTCACAAAATGAAAGTTTTGATATACGTAAAGTGTTTAATAAAAGTGGCATTTATTTGTTTTAATCCTTGAGGTAGTTGGTTCATATCTACATCATTTATATCTTATAAATATTTCCTTATTACTACTATATATTTATATCTCGTTTCTGGACAGAATGAAAAAGTTAACTTTCTCAAGCTTTAGTTTATCTTGACAGCAGAAGTCCAGGTTCTGACAAACAAACATTCATATTGGTAGTATCCAGGGCAGGAAAAATGTGTTGGGAATCTACATAGAGATAATGGGGGAACTGAAAATTGAAAATGAAACTGCTGAAAGGAGTAATGCATACTATAAAAAGTAATGGATCTAGAACAGAATCTTAAGGCAACCAAATGGTAAGATCGAATGCTGTGATAAATGGTCAAGTTTTTAGTATGCGTTTAATATTAACACAAGTATAACCCACTTGGGAACTATGTTATCCATTCCGAACCACTGTCTTGGGCAGTCGTCTAGTACAACTTGGTTGAGGGTATGAAAAGTATTGATGTACTTTATCACTAACATGTCACTGGAGACCTAAAGTAGCGCTTTACTGAAGTTACAGTTACATAGTGTCTTACAGGAGTTTAATTAGTGTTTTACTGGAGTTACATAGTGTTTTACTGGAGTTACATAGTGTTTTACTGGAGTTACATAATGTTTGACTGGACAAGGCTATGCTGACTGGTGAACATTTTATAGATGCTCTGTCAGATCATGTTGTTTGACAACTTTGTTAATGAGTTTTGGAATGAAAGTAAAGTAAAAAACTATGTAATTCTTAAGTTATATTTTGTTCAGATTCTATTTTATCAAAAAGTAATTGATACGCAATTTGCTTGTCATTCGTCAGCAGCTTACAGTACAGAATCTTGACCAACTGTATGTACTGGTTTCCTCTTTCCTTCTAACTACCCAGCACAATATAACCAATAAGGTACTACGAGTGACATAAACCACAAAAACATAAATAAATACGTTAAGATGTTCTGACTTAAAGACTGGAAAATATGGCGTTTCGGAGTTATCTGGGTACAATTTACACTATTTGTACCATGAGAATGCCAGCATCTGATATCATTGGTGTGTGAAGAATTGAAATCATAAAACAGGCTATTTAACACCAGATGCATAAAAATGTTTTTTAACAATTCCTTATCAACTAATAATGCCAACAAAATAATAATAACTATTCGAAACTCGTCAAATTAGGAAACAATAGAACCACTTTGTACATTCCTGTTTTTGTACATTCTGATGAGAACTAATCACTAATCACCGTGATGTTTATTCCAGCTGATGGCCAATCATTCCCATCACATACAATATTGGTTACTTTTGTGTGACCATCTCATTCTGGTTATGCTTGGAATAAAACCAACTTGAGAAAGAATTTTTGTGGTAGTTTACAGGTCACACAAGGAAACATTGTGATGCAGGTAGGCTACATGTCTTGTAAAGTAACAGTGAGAGAAGGTGGTGAAGAGTGTGTCACACATTCCATATTTGGTAAGACATTGTCTCCACTGCCTGCAGACGGTACCCTAGTATCTATATAAATAGTATGGCCTTTCTCCCTATATTGGATAGTTTGCATTCATTCAGAAATGTTTCTTACATTGTAATCGCACAACAATTAAGTTTTGGAATAAATTTGAAGAGGAATAGACCAGTTGTATAAGATATCGATGTCTCAGAGGAGGCCAGAAAACCTCCACCCCAACTGGAGCAAACGATTAGAAGGATATTACTGGCCAACGCCAATGGTATCACATACAGCACTTTACCACCATTTTTGAGGATGGACAAAGACATAAAATAAGCTACTGACATTATGCTCAAGCATGATGGACACATGTATAACTAACTTATTTATAAAATGGCATACACCTTCTCTTCTAATGCCTTTGTAACCTCCAATGAAGTGTGTTGATTGGGGTTTTACATCGCTTTCAACACTGTACAGGTCATATCATGATGGGTAGTTAGAAGGGCAGAGGAAACCAGTACATACAGTTCGTTAGGGTTCTGTACTGTAAACTGCCCACCAACGGCAAGCAACTACCAGCTTTCCCACTTGAGGCCGTGCCGGGAACTGAACCCCGTAGTAGTATAAACCATAATATCCATGTTCCATCGGTGATGTTTTTCTGAATGGCTTAAGAATAAGGGTCATATAGTCAGTCACTATACTCAATTGCAGCATAGGACCCACTGAAGCTGCATTAGAATTACGAATTTCAAAAGTTAAGTCACCTAAATCAGAAGTGCTGTAGCCAGTCTTTAACCCATTTGCGGCTAATTTTTATCTAAATCTGAATACCAGTCACCCTCCTCCTCTTGGGACTTAGTTTTTGCCAACTGAACTGCTTTGTAACCATCCAGAAAAAAATCTTCTTGCTTTGTTGGTCATTCACCTTATCAAACAAATGACAGACCATTTACCAGAAACAGTTACTTGTCTCGAATAAATGATAGGTCTCATACTACGAACGATGTTGCATTAGCAATTTGGAAATATTTTAGGTGGGACAATTGGTGTCACAGTGGTAACACACTTGGCTATCGCATCTGAGGTTGGCGGTTCAAACACCAAACCCTATGTGGTAAAGATGGTAGTTTGTACTGGTTTCCCCTGCCCATAAAACTACCCGTCGTGATATGACCTAACCAGTGTTGAACGAGACGTTAAAGCCCAAATAAATAAAGATATTGGATGACTTTTATTTCTTATAAAACTTTTGTGAGAATAGAATCCAGTTTCAACTCAAAATCATTCATGTAAATTGTATTTTTGTGTCAAAAATTAACTGAAGTGCAATACTTGGTAATTGCCTACATAGGATGAGTTTGTGTTGTCTGGCATCAACAAAATTCGCCAATGGAATATGGGATAATAATGACAATTTCATTTTGTCTGAAACACATATAAAAAATGTTCAATTTGTTACTTCTTACACTGGAACCTTCTAAATGGACGGATCGTATAAGGGTTAATCAGTTTATGGGTATAATTTTAGTGAATGTTTGACTTTGAACCTCAATAACACAAAAAGTATTTCATATAGTTTTAATATTAATAGCTCAAATAATAAGTGTGTTATCCCATTATTACTATGCTAAATACTAATCCCCTTATATTTAAGTAAATTTTAAAAATATCACTTTTTCTGTCTTAAATTGATGGAATGAGTTTATTCATCTATTTTCAAAACAGTAAACACTGAATGAATCCTTCAACTATTTGAAGTGTACCATATATTATACTGGCATATGACTGAGCCTATTTGACCAATTTTAAGTGTAAAGTAGTGTCTGCATATTTTAGTTTTAAAATGTAAAGTGTTGTTTGCAGAAGTAATGATCAGTTTTGGGGTCTAATTTTGCTTTTGAACCTTATTAACACATCCACTATTTCATGTATTTCAATGTTGATAGCTCGGATGTCACCCCTTTATCATTATGCAAGATATCATTTCCCAAATATTTGTAGAAGAATTAAAACCATTGTTTCTTTGTCTCTCATTGCTGAAAACTCAGTGATCATTTTATGGGTCTATTCTGAAAAAAAATTGGGATACTTGACTTCAGAGATTTTCCGGATATATCCTGTTACCTATGGTCAATGAGGAGTGACCAAAGTATGATTCTAAATTTTCATAATGTAGGTGTTGTTTTCAACCAGTGGCATCCAGTTGTACAGAAAGGTGATTGTGTGTGAAGTGGTAAATATCTTGTTTGGCATGTATGTCATAATTCATCAGGTGGAAGATGTTCGTACTTGGTAAAGATATCAGTCAGGGATTGTTGATGTCCAATGTCATACTGTGACTGTCGTGCAGTCATAAACTTCTTTCTGGTACATTATGATTTAATTTGGTATTTTGGTTTTGTGACATCTTGTATGAAGCCATTGTGATTTTTATATTGTTTTGGCCATGAAAGTGTTTTGATTAGGTACATAAACAGAGGCTATTATTCTGCTTGTGTCTTTGTTTTTA
Source organism: Sabellastarte sp. h YS-2021 (assembly GCA_964017235.1). Taxonomy (NCBI): domain Eukaryota; kingdom Metazoa; phylum Annelida; class Polychaeta; order Sabellida; family Sabellidae; genus Sabellastarte; species Sabellastarte sp. h YS-2021. The sequence goes on along the minus strand of OZ024929.1, from coordinate 187,809,505 downwards.
TTGGGTTCTCCTTTTCTGTGGCATATTATTCAATAGTGTTTTTGGTGTGTTTGGTCCATAACCAAGTGGATGTGTGACATATTAATCAATAGTGTTTCTTTTGGATGTGTGTTTCTTGTGTGGTATGTTTGGTCAGATGCTAAAGAGATTTTGATGTGACCAGTTGTCACATGTTGTGTTGTTGTTTTCTAAGACTTTGAACCAGCAGCAGTGCTGGTTGATGTTGGCTGATATTCAACTTGTATCATGTATGATGTGGTCATGATATCAACTTGTTGTTGCATTACTAATGACATATGATATGGTTTGATGGAAATAATGCTGATGTTATGTGCTTGATATGGTTGCTGAAGTTTATAGATGTGAACATGATGGACTTGATGAAGATTATGATGGACACTATTTTATAGATGAAATTTTGAAGAACATTTTTATAATATGAAACATATACAATACATATACAATACATATACATGAACATTAGAAATATTGCTAGAATGGACATTTAAAACAGATATTAGTATTTGATTTATTGTTTGTACATAAATAATTCACGGGTTATTGAATACTTGTATGATATTGCAGCATTAGTGTGTTGTGGGTTTGTGTGAGTGCGTGTTTGTATGTTGATGATTTTTTTAATATATGTGATTACTGTATACATTGTTATTGTTTGTACGAAATTGAATATATATTACTCTTGCGAAGCTTTATCTAATAAAGTGAGAAGTAAACATTGTGTATCTTTTCACCACTCCTCATCTGAACACTGTGACAGTGACCTAAGTCTGACCTTTGACCTTGACGCTGTCAGAATGTTTTGTAAAGTAATATTAAAGACATATTTCTCATATGACAATGATATATGTATTTCTACAACTGATTGTTACCTCTGCCAAGGAGATATTATTTCATAACTGTCTACTTGTCCATTTGTCTGTTTGTGTGTTAGCAAGACAACACAAAATACCACTGGTTGGATCTTCCCAAAAAAAATCAGAAGATAGGTCTTCGTCCAACAGGGATCCCATTAAATTTTGAGAGTGACCTGGATCATCATCTGTATAACGAATTTGAATTTTCCAATCTAAATTTTCCATTTTTTTCTATTGCATGCCTTGGCAGAGGTAAGCGCTCTGTAAGTGCTCTTGTTATATGTGTTTTTACCAAAAATGTGCTATTGACAGCCATACCTCAATTAATAAATCTTACAACTTCATAATTTAGTTTACTAATTAATCATTTGATTTTGCTGTTGAATTGCCTTATTTTCATACTTTTTGCATATATTTTCTCTCTCTTAGGCGTCATTTTGTGTTGCACCTTTGTATAAGTTACAATGCAAGTTCTATATGTAATGGCGGCCAATACTATTACCCCTGTCTATTAAACATAGAATGATGACCAGAGACATTTGTAATCATACATCAAAGAAAAGTTTTTATAACTAAAGTACTCGAAGACTCACCACTATACAACTGACTTGGCCAAAACAGGCTCACAATTTGTCCACTGTGTATGGGTTACAGTCTCAATAAGGTGAAACAGCTGGGTGTTGAGTCAGGAGTAAGATATTTTCAAAAGAGACCAATAAAGTGATTCAAGGGTTTTCATCTATAAGAGACAGATGAAGGAATATTTTTAATATTGAGATTTATTTTTAGTTTTACATGGGTTCAATAGGCAGGGTCATATTGCGTCGGGTAGTTTACAGATGGAGGAACCAGTGCATACTAGTTCGTCAAGCTTCTGCACCGTAAACTACCGGGCATTGGCAAGTAACTACCAACTTTTCAACATGAAGTGCCCATGCTGAGATTTGAACCGGCCACCTCAGAGGTTAAAGGCGATCACTCTAACCGCTACACCACTGAACCCCCTTTATTTTTAATATTTGGATAAACACTAGGTAAATAATATTTGGTACAATGATGAAGGGATAACACACCTATTATTTGAGCAATTAATATTAAAACTATATGAAATACTGTTAATGTTATTGAGGTTCATAGTCAAGAATTCATCAAAACTAGACCCATAAACTGATCATTGCTACTGGGTCACTCAGTGGAAAGTTTATATATCAATAATTTCAATGACACAGGTGATTTTCTATGTATTTTTGAATAGATATACATACACAAACACCCACATGATGAAAATGGCCTCTTCCAATGATACAATGATATCAGAATTATTCCCAGGCAAAGTGTAAAATGGCTGACAGTCTGTTGCACCAACTACTGGAACTTTCTTCACAGCTTCAGTCTGCCATCATCTCTGCTACTACTCTGCTGCAACAAAACCATCCACTTCAGCTGTAGATATTATCAGTCCCATATTTGGCAAAAAAGCACCCCTCAGGGTCCTGTAGCTTGCCTTCTTATCCCTGGTCACACAAATCCCTGGTGGCTAAAGCAATCGGCTGTTGAGGTTTACATTAGGGAGACTGGTGAGGTGATCAGGCTACCAAGAGCAGGACACTTATGGTTCATATATGCCTGTGGTCTTGTTCACCAACCTTTGTCCCGGGAACACAATGCACACAAGGCCTGAGGTTCCTGGCTTGTTACTCAGGAGCACTTTCCATCAACGAGATGGTGAACCAGTGACTTACGCATTGACACCTGAGTTCACAGTAATTATGGCGTTACTTATTAAACATCAGAATGCCTCATGTTGAAGTGGCAAATATATACCAGTAGTTCAAGTTTCTATTCTGTTAACCTTTCTGCTCATGTTTGATTTTACATATCAAAATATATGAGATGAATGAGTTAACTTTTCAGTAACACATACGGCACTGGTATGTTATCAGAGTCACAGTGTGCTAACCATTACATTTGAGGGTCACAAATGTCTGGAAAATCTGTAGGTCATTTACAGATCGCCCAGATCTTGTATTTATTTCCTAGTTTAATTTACTCCAATTCAAATATTATATTTATAACTGCCGATCAAAGAACACATAAATATATTACAACATAATAGTAAATCTGAAAATAAAATCCCAACACACAATAAATAAACATTTACACAAAACTATGTCAAATAATAATAATAAATTCCTGTACACCAGTAATCTTATGAATTGAACAAGATCAGTAAAATTTTAATTAAAACAAACAAGCAATAAAATGTGCAGCACATAAAAATAAAGAAATGACACATTACACATTCATTTCATTACAAGATGAAATTAATTCATTTAGTTTCACAGATCTTCATTTACAGAGCATTACAGTATCAACAGTATTGATGGATAAACTTGCGATCCTGGTCGAAAATGACTTTGTGAGTAGTCATCTTGACTACTGCAACTCAACAATCTGTCCAGTTTCAAGATGCGCAAACTGCTTGGTATTCAAAACACACTTCCCAGGATTGCCACAAACTGTAATAGATACTCACATTTCCACTGGTGGCCAGTCGAATGTTGCTGTATCTTCAAACCTGTCTCTTTGATTTATAAGTGTCTACATATGTGTCAGCATAGGTATTCCTCTTTTGTCTATTTACTATGGAACACATGCCACAAGATACAACCATCCAGATAAAAGGTTCCTGGAGTTTCCTCAATATTTTTCAACTGTACATAAGTCCAAAAACCCTTTGGCCAGATTTGCTTGTAATGTTCCCACAGTTCCAGAAAAAAACTAAAATATTATCCCTTTAAAAAGGCCCTCCCACTTTAGCATATAAATTATCTGGCTTCTCCTTAGTATCGACCTAGCAATGTCTATGATATGATTATTGATTTGGTTCTGGTATCGCACTCTGGAGTACAATAGCACTGCACACTCTGCCCAGTTACACTGGATGTTTTAGCCTCATGTCCACAATGTATTATAAATTGCATCATGATGATATTGTCAGCAGTAACACACTGACATTGAAGACCAGTTAGTTTTTTGTCATTGTTCCACACACACAACAGGACAAGACAAAAATTTGTAATTAAATTTATTTTATCAATTAATACTGAGTTGCTCTTAATAATGTGTACATTGAAACAATGATACAATTATGAAACAAATCTGACCTGACCACAGTTCTATCCACGTAATCAACAGTTAAGCTTTTCCAGTGTATCCAGCAATCTGTGATGTGATCCGGTTGGCATCCACTAACACAATGGTTGTATCCTGTGATCCGTTAAGTGAGAGGTTATCACTAGCTAGACACTTTCTGTAAACTGCACAGAAAAATCAATAATTCAATATCCATATATGTTACAAGAACTCTGCACCTAGTGCACTGTCACACACAATATTGTCCTTGTTAGAAGACACAGTGGGAGAGTGCTTTTATATGTAACAATTGATTAATGCTGTATTAAGATCTGAGCACTGAAAATACAGGTTATTAGCTTCTCCTAAATTCACTCTTAGACAACACTATGCTTTTCCTCAAATTTACGACTAAACTGCCTAAGCTTGAAATAATTTAGGGTACACTGGCTCCCTGTTAAAGAGAGAATCACTTTCAAAACTGCAACCCTCATTTACAAACATTTAGATTCTGGTCTATCACAGTACTTTTATGAATATATAAATTATCAGACATCCTCTGTTAATCCCATGCGTAATGTTACCCCAAAGAATAGTTAGATGTTCCTGTCTTTAACCCTAGGAGGGGCCACGGTGGCAGAGTGGTAACACTCTCGCCTCTCGCCTCCCACCTCTGCGGCCGGGGTTCGATCCCCGTAATGGCCTTAAGTGGGAAAGCTGGTAGTTGCTTGCCGTTGGTCGGCAGTTTACAGTACAGAACCCTAGCGAACTCTATGTACTGGTTTCCTCTGCCCTTCCAACTACCCGTCATGATATGACCTGTACAGTGTTGAAAGTGACGTAAAACAAATAAACAAACAAACAAACTTTAACCCTAGGATTCACAAGTCCAAAAATCATTTCAATAGACTCTTTGCTTATGATGAACCAAGACATTGAACAGTCTTCCACTGGCTGTATGATCTGCCCCTATACTGGCATCTTTTAGGCAAGAAACTTAAGGCTCACCTCTTTTATGCAGTCTATCCCCCTCAGCACACCTTCTCCTTTGGTTGTATGCATGTTTTCTAATACTGAATCTTTTCTGTCCGTGGACTAAAGATATTCCCTTTATCCTTAGGACTTATTGGGCCTTAAAATTTGATTTGGATCAAAAAAAGTTTGTCTATTAATAATATTGTTATTTAGGGCACACTGTATCGGCCAATTACAGCATATGGTAAACAACAGTAGCACGATCTCCTATATAAAGTAAAAAAAATGTCATATGTAATGTGGGTTTTTTGTCAGAGAAAATGTGCATATAAGGCACTTCATTTTACATGTAAATTATAAATCAGTTAAAATCTTTGTTCTTTAGAATGTTTGTATACAAAGTAACAAGATGTTTCAGGTATTTCTCAAAATGTGTGAGCCATACTAGCCTAACATAACTCTCTTTTAAAATCAAAAGAGTCTATTATTTCTACATTGTTGACATTTAAACAGAATGTATTAGTTTATACCCATTCCTTTTGTTTGCATTAGCATTTTCTAAAGTTAACAAACAGAAGATCTGTTTGTGGTTGTGATCTGGTCACCTTATATCGACTGATCTCAAAGTACAGCTGAAATAAACTGTAGGCCAGCCTCCAGTTTTAAAACTCCAGTGGGCATAAACAGATGTTAGAGTTAGTATTTTCAGATTAATAATTAAGTCATGATTTGTTTGTTGTGAATGAGATTTTACTTTGGAACAGTCAAGTTTGGAATTATATTTGTCTTCCATATAAGCTGTATCTGCACATAAACACATACTTGCATCTGCATTCAGTTTATTGTGACAGTGAATACAATCATTGAATCATCAGTCCATCACTTAGAATAGGACAACTAATCAGGAAAGTTCATTGTATATAAAGTACTATATAGGTCAGTGTATGAATAAAAAACAGTAACTAAACTTGTAGATATTTATACTTGTCCGATAAAACTTTCAAACTTAGAGTTTAACACTGTCTCTTATCATCTTGTTAAGTGTATCATCGGCTTGCTTTCAGATCTACTGCAAATCCCAAATTTTACTTTCTTCTGTTGTTATTGGTTATTGGTCCTGCGTGTGTTATGTGTGTAGATTTTCACACTAATTCACAAATCTGTTAAAACTGTTAACATTTAGTCTACATGGGGAAAAATGCCCAGCTGTTAGAACAATAATAATCTCTGTTTCATGTGGCAGGTTTTGTCATGGATAAGCCATATCAGAGCTACACCTGAGCTGACAGAACAAAAAAGTGTGAACTACAAATATACTCCAACACAAGTATTTTCAGGGAATTGCTGTCTACATAGTTGCATCACTGACACTGCTAACACTTTCGAAACGTCAACATATCAGATAAAATGACAAAAGAAATATACGAGATAGCTGAACCATCTCTGACTGGTGTAAAAAAGAAAGTTGTGGGTTACTTATTTGCTTTGTGTGTTAGCATATTTACAGTTATCACTATTGTGGCTGGACAACTTCTTGGGGATTCTGTTCCTCCATTTCAAACTAATTTTGTTCGATTTATCATACAGTTTACCACTGCAGCAGCTAGCCTCATTGCAGCAAGGACTAACCCTGTACTGAAACTGGCATGGAAACCTATTGCAGTGATGACATCATCAGTGATTTTGAATTTTGCAGCTGGAGTATTGTTCATTGTTTCTTCATGGTATCTGCCTGCAGCTTTGGTTCAAGGATTGTTTGAAAGCTGTGTCATAACATTATCAGGCGTTCTTTCAATCTTCAGAAAGAAATGTACTGTTGATTTGCCATTTGCAATACTTTTTTGTAACATAGGTTGTCTTTTTATGATTCAACCTTTTGGAATATTTGACAACATTGCTGCTGTTATGAATGATAAAAATGCAACGAATGGAAGTTCCAACTTTACATATCAATGTTCAAACTATTCACAAGATTCTTGTGAGATTTCAAACAGCTTAGAAACCCTTTATGGCTTTTTGTCAGTAATTGGCTTGGCCGTATGCCTTTGGATACATTCCCAGTTTAATGTAGAATATCTCACTCAGTGGATATCCATCACATCTATCTTGTTTTGGATTGGAATTGGATGTGCAGTTTTGTCTTTGCCGGTCCTTGGTTTTCTCAGGCAAACAATTGCAACTCCTTCTTTAAGTCACATAGGACTGGAATTGCTATTTGGCATAGCTTTTACAGGCAATGCATATTCCATCATGTATGCAGTGACACTGATTCCTTTGTCTCATGTAGCCGTGGTATTACCATCTGGATTGGTATTCCTTTATATATTCCAGAAGACACTTCTAAAGAAAATCCATCCTGGGCCAGACAACTGGTTTGCAATTCTTGGATTAATAGCAATTATTCTGGGCTCCCTTCTGTCACCCACTTATGACATTATCAGAGAGAAGAACAAGATCAAGAACAATTCCAATATTGAAAAGGAATAGAGCTGGTTCGGTTACAAATCAATGTAAATGTTGTAATATTTTTAAAAGAATTAGTTAAATTAGTAAACCTAAAGACATGGTAAATATTATCAAGTACTATCAACTTTGGATAGTTGTTGATATGCCTGGTGAACTCTTACATATTGTTGATAAGGGTGGAAAACATAGGGGAAAGTATTTTTATAAATGTGTGAAAAAAATGCATGTACACTAGATAATTTCTGAAAAGCTTTGCACATTCAGTAGAACACTTCCACACCCCTAGCCTGACTGCTTGGTTGTTACAAAATAAATGAGCATGTTCATATTTCCATGTTGCACATGACACCTACAGGCCCATTTTTATATTCAAAATTACAAGGTGGGAAATATTGCAGTTATTTATACCAGTGGCTGGTTAATGGTATGCACAAAATTGTCATTGGAGCCCTGTTATGTTCACAGGGCAAATGCGATAGCAATTACTGGTTGCTTTCAACTTGCAACAGGAAAAGACAAAAAGTTAAACCTAACAAATTTGAAAATAATAAAAATAGTACTTACAGTCAATGAAATACTCTCACGAGGTCATGCAATATTACAATATTACAACAATGAAACCTATCTGACCTGATCACAGCCCTGGCCAGGCAATTAACAGTCAAAGAAGTTTGTCCATTTGACTATATCCAGAAATCTGTCCCAGATTCATTTGGCGTCCGCTAATATATAAATATCTGTATCCTGTGATCCATTCAGCATCAAATAACACAACATGTGAGTAACCTGTGATCCTTTCAGTCCAATAACACAAAGTGTCTGTATATTCAGAATGTCTGCACAACTGTGCTGTTCACTTCAAAATGTAAATAACATCCAAAATACAGCAAATCCATCCTGTGGTAGATCCACACACTATATCCAGTTTACTTATAAGAGTTCACCACAAAATGGATATATCTAGCAGTATTTATCCATTTGAAGTGGAAACAAAAATAAGATGTAGCTGTCCACAGGCTTCTGTGACATAGCAGCTTTAAGGCACAATTAACTTTCCTTCTATCGAGAAAAATCCATGATAACGCTGTACAGTGTACAACTTGAAAGGCCCAGAAGTTTATAAAACTAACATGAAAGTAAATACTGTTACAAAAGCTATGGACGAGGTCCTAGAAATCAGTTTAGGGGGTTTTCCCTAATGTATACATAGATCGTTCTAGCAGAGTGTAACAAACATCTATGTTCACTTGACCATTTTGTAGAAAACAGAAAAAAATAAAAATCTTATCTGATCATTCAACACTTTCCTCGGATTATATGATACACTGGCACAGTGCCTCTATGTGTAACAAGCCCCCAGTCCTGTCAGGGAAGGATCCAGAAATGTCTGTGCAATAACTGGTATAACATCAATGATGGAAAAACTAGAACCATGTTGAACCAATAATGATTGTAAATACTCTTTTATCATATTTTTGAATTTTTTGCTTCAATTGCTACAAATGCCTGTATTTATTTTTTTGGAAATAGGTCTCTCTCATGTGTATCATGTATTTGTGTATCATCAGCTGGCTTCGCCATATACTACAAATCCCAAATTTTACTTTCTTTTTACAATGTCAAACAATGTTCCTAAACACTGTTTTTGTTATGGGAGTTGTATTTTTGGGTTCAGTCTAATCCTAACCCTTAGTTGATAAGAAAATGTCCAATCGAGGAATATGCAAGAAGGAAGGCCACAATAGATAAGGTCACCCATATTATTTAGAAGTGTGTTGTGACGATGATTTTTTATGACACAAGGCGCTGCATTGGTAGGTTTCTGAGAGAATAAAGAACCTTAGATAGAACCAAAAGAAAGTCAGACATTCACAAAATATTTGCTTTGCTGATGTACAACTGATAAGACAGTATCTTTTTTTCTATGCTTATATGCTGAACAATGGTAATAACTAACCTAAAGATCTCAGCTGTCAGGCAAAGTACATTTAAGTATTCTATCAACAAATGGATGATGCCAGTTGAACTGTCCAATTAGAATAGAACTGTATGCCTGAATAAGCATTTTGTACAACATTACTGATGGATTATCCTTTTAACCAACAAAGGACCATTATTGTGTGATACACCTTCAAATCGGACTTAATGTGGGCGTACAAAAGTGAAATATGCAAGTTAAGTAGTTGATGGTCAAAAACACTAATGATGCCATTAAATTGTTATACATGCAAGGCAGTGTGTATTCATTAACATGTGAAACTTATGTCATTGCAAGACTATGGTGGATGCAACCAAATAAAAACCCTTTGATCACCTTCAAGATGAGCCAATGAGATCGGGTCAATGTTGGTCCCAAAAGTCTTTCAGATAAAATCACCAACATCGTATATTTAACTGAGTCGTAACTAAAATCATAACTATTAAAAAATTGGAAAGATCACTTTATCACAAATTGCTCTGCACACACGTGTGTGTATCAGTATGTAATTATTTGGTCATTCAAGTATGTGATCTACAGACAGTGGTAGGGAGTTCCCAATTTATTACCTGTTGTTTACTGAATGAACCAAAGCACAATATTCTAGGTTCTATTATTATTCTAGTCTCTTTTTTCTAGAACAACGAGGATGGTAAACTATACATTTATTTCTTTATTTTTTGAATAGCCTGGACAGTATAATTTGTATATATAAGGGGTTGCAGAACCATTAAGTTCTGCTTTAGTCAACTTTATGACAAATATGTAGGCCCTACCAAGTAAAATATCTACAGTGCAGATCAAATTTATTTGCATAAGCTATTTCAAAATGAATCTTTCTTAGAATTAAGAGGGTAGATTGTCATTAGAAACGAATAGGAATTGATGTCAGTGTGATCATAAAGTATATAGAGGAATGCGCCAGAAATATGTTCAGGAATTACCTAATATTGATAATTAGGATCCGAAAACCGTGCCTGAGTTAATGACTTGTAACTGGACCAAACATCATCAATGGAAATTGTATATAAACACACACTTTGTCAATATTGGGTAAATAACCAGGAAATACTTTTTATTATTCTATCACATTTTGTAGACATTTAAGAGACCTTCAAATATATTGTGCCTGAGTTAATGACTTGTAACTGGACCAAACATCATCAATGGAAATTGTATATAAACACACACTTTGTCAATATTGGGTAAATAACCAGGAAATACTTTTTATTATTCTATCACATTTTGTAGACATTTAAGAGACCTTCAAATATATTAAATGTAATTTATGTATTCACATCATATCATAAAATTTTACAGTTATGTTTGTATTACCCTAGAGGGTTCATAGTTAGCCTGTGAAGAACAGTAAATATCTCAATTTACATTAAATTTTGCATTAATTATTGCATTAATTATTAACTCAATTACATTTATACAAAACTGGAGTTGATGTCTTCTTAGACAGGAAATATCATACCATAACTACATCGGAGACACCTGGGGTGTGAGAAAAGTAACCAAATACTAATTCGTAAGTTACTATGTTTTAATTTAATCCTTTGAATCAATGAATGATAAATGCAGCAATCAGTAAATTAAGGAAAAAAACATGAATAGTAATTCATAATTGACCCGATAAATGGGATGAGAGAAGCAGTATGCAGACTAAGGATCATTAGAGTGTAATTAATACTGGCTGTAGACCAAATTAATCCTTCTTTTAAAAGTTCCACTAGAATGTCAACTTGATCAAAAGTGAGCCAAACTTTTCAGTGGGGACATTTATAGTGATAAGTTAGCAGTTAAAAGGGATACCCAGACACCCCTCTACATGGGTTAGTAAACATGAATATCTGATACCTTTCCTGCACTCAATGGACCCATCTCCTTATTTGGTGCATTTTTGCAGAATACTCCCCCATAAAATAGTACAAATATTAAATATTTAAATATACGCACGGGGTACTTTCCTGGGTGTAAACACTAACATTAGGGTGGATATATCTTGGCATTATATCTTAACAAATCAGTTAATTCTTTTGATATCTGTTCTGGTGGAGTTGCTTTCTTATCATGGCTTGTCTTGGAAGATGTTTTTGCGAACAAGGCTCAGAACACTTGCTGGACAAAGAGAGGTGAGTTGGTGACATTTTATTTCTATAGATATAAGTCAGTGTAGTCATAAAGACAACAACAAAGTATTAACAAAAGCTAGAGGAAAGATTTGAAAGACAATCTTGATATTTGGAAGGCTATAGGTCCTGGCCATGCGTGCTTTATAGTCTGACAAAGATGTTCACACAACAAGGCTTTGTGTTCTACCGTCCCTGCGTCCTTTATTTCATTTGTGGCAATTATGGAATTGAATGGCCAATAAACTAAAAAGAAATTTAGTTTATTTCTGTTATAAAACGATGTTTAATGTTTTTTTTCAATGTGTATTGTTCATTGTTTTTTGTAAAGTTTGTTTTTGCATCACAACAAAGTACTCCCACAAAAAATGCTCAGAAACTTATTTTCGCTGACTGCGCAGCTCTCTAGTTACCATAAAAATTTTTAAAAAATTCTGTGAATATAACAACCCTGCACATGTAAATAGACCGGGAAATTCCCCCAAATTAGTGTGGTTATATAAACTAGCACAAATTGTCCCAGTGATAACAGCAGCTTTGCTTAGTAATTTGGCAATTGCCTAGGATTAGTACAGTACTAAACCAATGAGACTCCTTCCTGTAAAAGTTAGGATTGGTGAGTTCTGTGCTATTTGCTTCTGTGCCTGCTTGTTGCATTCAGTTCAAGCATAAAAAAGCTCTAAGAGATTGATTTGTTTGATGTTTTCTGTCATTCACTCCGAGTTAATAAAATACTAAAACACCAGAATGGGATAAAATTGTCTTTATTTTTACCTTTGCTAACATAAACGACTAGAGTATCAAGTATGCGTCACCATGGGGTCACACTTTCAAGCCCCCCAACCATACTAGTACAAATAATAAACAAACCCAATCACACTTGTAACTAAAAATACGGAGTGGGAGGGTGGGAATTAAAATTCGTTGTTTCACTGTTGACTTCTCAAGTTCAAATGACTCTATCACCCTGCCTCGTGGTCAAGCTGTAGCGGTGCGAATGCATGGGATGCTGCAAATTTCTGCGCGAATGATACCGCAAACATTAATGTTGTGCTCTTAACATTCACTCCGAGTTAACAAAATACTAAAACACCAGAATGGGATAAAATTGTCTTTATTTTTACCTTTGCTAACATAAACGACTAGAGTATCAAGTATGCGTCACCATGGGGTCACACTTTCAAGCCCCCCAAACTTACTGAAAAAGTGTGGCCAGTGCTCTTGGCACTCGTTCCGTGGCCCTATCGGTATGCTTCAAGTACTGCCAGGCAGAATCAGACGCCCATGCCCCGTGTGCTTGTATGCTGTCCATTGACGCATTACTTTGGAACGCCAGGGTGACTCCTGACCGACGCAGCGCATGAAAAGTCAGGCCTCTATTAGACAGACCTAACATCTCCACAATGTGTGCTAACCGTTCTCTTAATTGACGTTCCGTCAGGACAAAACCGTTCCAAGCTATTAATGCTCTGCAGGAATTCCGGTGATGGTTGGCCAGCAAGTGTGCTAAAATTCTGGTAGGACATATATGGGGTCTTGCCCTTAAGCGTGGTACTGCAACTTCATGATACTGGTCAGACCTTTGTAAGTTTTTCGCCCACCTAATCTTAACCTTTGCCCCATTGGGTCCCCAGATAATATCATCATCTATTAACTGTTTCCCATAATCAAATGCGTCACTTGCTACCGGGACCAGATTTGAAATGCGCAAAAACGCAAATAAGCCCAAAGCAAATGTGGCTACATATGGCGTCAGTGTGTTCATGCTTTGGTTGACTTTAAACAGCGCATCAATCTGTTCTACGTTAAATACTCCCTTCGGTATTACCGTTACCGGTATCCTAGATATCGCGTGCAAGAGGCGCTTTACTGTCTCATGGTCGAAAGATGTCGTACGGTAACCTACTTTTTTCATGTACTGTTTCAATGATGATACATAATTCATAATTGTTCTATGGTTAAGTTTCCTATCAATCTTCATCTGGATGAAAGCCATTAGAGGGCCAACAGCCGTAATGTCAGTTATATGATGACAATAACAAAAAGCCAAGTAGTCTTTCATAACCCGCTCATGCAAATTTCTTGTTCTTCCCGTGTATGCTTTCGCTGCTTTCTCATATGCTTTCTCCGCCATCCACAATGCTGCTGCAGCACCTACAAATAGAAATCTAACTTCAGACTATGCTGGAACACCCTTTCCAAGCTTACCTGCCCCAATACCCACTTATGCTCGTGACTGCTTACTCCTAACCGTGACAACGCATCAGCGACCGTATTATTAATGCCCCGGACATGACAAGCTTTGATGTGAATGTTCCACTGCGCGGCCTCCATGAGAAGGTTCCGAATGCATACCCCCAAAAATTCATCATTCGCGCAGAGTGAGTTTATTGTGTGGACAACTGCCATATTGTCGCTATGCACATGTACTATTGAACCTTTCTATCTTTTTGCCCAATGCTTCATCATAACGACTATGTTATACATTTCAAAGTGTACTATTGACCGTCCTTTCCGTATACAATCCGGTATTTCCTCTGCATATGCCCGGGTGCCCCACACCGCCCCAATCCCTGTCAGTGATGCATCTACCCAAACGTGTATGTCGTCCCTATTGCCTGTCATCTTGAAGGACGGGCTTTCATTGAATAAAGCAAGAAACCTAGTAAACCATGACAAGTTCCTATGAAACGTTTCACCCAACCTAATTACCGTACTTTCAGTACTTCTGAGGTACCATAACATACGATTTAAAAAGGCTCTAGCTGGGACAACAATTTTAGCTACATAGAGCAACTTCCCCTACAGTGACTGTAGTTTCTTGCGGGTAACCACCTTCTTATTCGTAAAATTTTTACATTCTGCCACGATTTCCTCCATTTTTTCCTGGGGTATTCTAACCGTCTTCTTCTGTGCGTCGACCTCGATCCCTACGCACGTCATACTATCTGCCGGCCGAACCACTTTCTCGCCATTGATAGGCAGACCCAATTCAAGTATTAATTGCTCCACTCTCTCAAATACCTCCTCAGCTCTCTCCGCAGGGACACAGGCAAAAATATCATCTATATAGTTCCAAACCGTGATGTGTTCAGTACTGAGAATTTTTCTAATGGCATCAGATATCCTTTGAAAAATTGCTGTTCCGTTTACAGCGCCAAAAGCCAAAGACCTATCCAAATAAAACTTTTCCTTAAATTTCATACCCAACTTCAACGCATCTCCCGGGTCAATAGGCACATTACGAAATGCGTGTGAGATGTCAATCTTTATCAACTTTGGTTTACCTCTACAGTCTAAAATGTCACGGATCAAATAATCTAACGATGGGAGGGTTAACGTGTACGGTTGACCATTATATGTGCCCCGTTCTGTGTTACCGTTAATCGACTCGTGGCCCCCGTATGATATTATTATCTTTCGGGCGTGACATTAATGGGGAAATGTGGCAACAGTGCGCCGGTATATCAGTAAACGGACCCATGATGGCTCCCATCGATTTCTCTTTACTTAGAAATTCATCTACGTGGTCTGCATATTCAGTGGCTGACGTGTGATTCCGTACATGTAATCTACAAACATCGCCTTTCATATCCCCAAGAGGGAAGCCGTATGTCATAAATTGTAACAATCTCGTATCATCATATTTGTCCAAATAGTCTGCCCATGTCTGCAAGTTTAAATTTAAGGCAACTGGTTTCCGGACACCGTCACAATTTTTGGTGTGAGAGGCACGGACTCTCATAGCCAGTTCCATATAATCATCAACATCATGAACGCCCCCCCCCCCCCTTTAGGTGTTCCTGCGGTGGAATTTGTGCCTTCAGATTTTTAGCTTGGTGGAAACCTACCGAATCACTAACTATGGCTGGACTATAAAGACATTTAGGGTAAAAATGACTTGCCACATCAACTTGTTTAATTACATTTTCTACATCATACACATTTGTTTTATAATTCACCTTACCCTTTATGAACACCCCACCCTCTTGTCCATAGTTCAAATTACACAACCCTATCCCCCCTCAAAATTTCTATGCTTCAATGTCGGGTCATAACTTTGCTCACCCTTAACTACAGTAAAATCACAATTAGTCACATTATCAGTCCATCTGATGACATGGCCCCCACTATCAGGGCCCTCATGATCACTCGACACATTCACATACACATAAATATCACCCTATTCGGGGACACATTGCAACCGTCAGTACTGTCATTTATTGCCTCCCGATCCACTCGATCTGGGTCAGCCACATAATTTTCAATACAATCATTTGTCTGATCAGCTAACGCCCTCGCCACGTCGCTCCTCTTATGGTTAACACCACCAGTATATTCGGTTAACCTGGTATGAGCATCTGGTGTATGACATGGAGCAAACTCTTTTGCCTTTGGGTTAAGTGTGTAATTCTGACCGTACCCACCCACATGCACTGAACACCACTGTCCTGGTCTAAATTCTTCCGCTAATGGGTTTAATGTGCCCTCTATCCTTCCGTGAACAACAACAGTCTCTTTCCTATCCCTAGCTAGAATCCCATGCCCTTTTGTCGGAATGAATTCATCCGCAAGCGGATTGAGTGTTGCTTCATGATGCATCGCCCATTTATCAGGGGAAAAGTTATCAACGGAGTGATAATGAGACAATGTCCTTATATTAATACCTGCACCACTAATCATAGTCCGGTTCCTTGGCTCAGTTCGTATCCGATCAACATGGCAGCTGTCCAATTCCCGCTACCTCTGTCTTGCCGACATGTCATGTGTGTAAGAGATCTCTGTTGTGGGGTCTGTGTGATGTTCCCTGGTTTCTCTACAGTTCCCAGATCTGTAAAACTTACACACTAGGCGTCTATCATTCACTGCGTCCTTAGTCTTCTGTTGACCTTGTTTCTGGCTCGTGAACATAGTCGCGTGGGTGTAAGTCATCCTGCATTGGAGGAGGGCTGTCTGATCTGACCAAGCTAATTCACCATTCTCTATTGCATGCATTGTGGAAATAAATGCACCCCTGACAACTGGCCACGACGTGGCATCCGTCAGCTTAAGGACCTCATATAGCTCCAATAACATGTATTGCCTCATAAGCCCATCCATTGTGTCATTGACGTTTTTGATGAATCCCATTAAAATTTGTGTTTGAGTAAGTTCGTCAAATGTCACCTGTCTCCTTGATTGGCCGACTAGAATGGCCTCATTAGGCCACCGCCTGAAAGCGACTGCCACCAGGTTCCCGGTTGTATTATATCTCCCTGACCGTTTTCTTTTACCTTGGGTGCTCTCAGCACGTGAATCCGCCTCCAATTCCTGCATGCGTTCAACTATCAATGCCTGTATTCTGGGGTCTGATTTCCAATTGTCGTCAGCTCTCTTCTCCTGCGCCCATACGGGAGATTTCTGTGTAACGGTTGCTCCACTGTACTTGTTTTACCTCTGTTTGTTGCTGTACTGGTTTTTCTTGCTTTAAGAAATCTAATAGATCTTTCTGCAGATCAGTTTGTAATGTCTGGTTATCTGCTATGACTTGCGGCTCCACTGACTAGAATTGGGTGGCCTGTGCTTGTGCGCCAAGGCCTATATTCCCCAGTTCTTCTATTTCTTGTGGTGTCAATAAGCCGGCTTCCGTCAGTGTCATGGATTCGGCTGGCTTAGCCCGCTTCTCGACCACTGTACGATCCGCACACTTGCTTAGTTTCTGCATGTATTCTTGGGGGATTACCTTTATTGCATGCCCTGCTTTTTTCTCTGCCTTTTTCTTTTTCTTAGTGCGCCCCTCAACATCTGATTCCACAATTTCAATGTCATTAAGCGTGGTTCGCGATTTCTTTACCTTCGGTTTGGTCCCAGAGGCGCCGACTTCTCCAAAACGGGGTTCGTCTGTTTCCGTTCGTGTTGGTAAAATGTTCCTTCCTGTAGGGGCCTGCTCGTCAGCATCACCTTCCAATTGTATAAGTCTTTGTTCTAACACACCAATTTTGCCTACCACCCCGTCTACTATTTGCACTAGTCTACCCAACATTAGCTCTGTATTGTTCTGTTGTACGCCTGACTGAGATTCCCCTTCCGAAATTACAACAGGGTTATCCTGCGCGCCGACTTCCTTTCTTGATACTGTTTCATTCATTACTGAGTCACTTTTAGACGCCATGATTGCTTTCGCTTTATCCCTTGTCCTCATCACTTGACAAACTACTGCCGTTACAATGAATTCCTGCAGATAAACATTTGCTAATCCTATGATACTATGATATAACACTGTGTGTCCAATTCAAACGACAAACACTCCGCCCGTACAAAGGCCACTATGTAAAATAAAATTTAACAGTCTTTTCCTCTGAAATTAAAATTTGTTGTTTCACCGTTGACTTCTCAAGTTCAAATGACTCTCTCACCCTGCCTCGTGGTCAAGCTGTAGCAGTGCGCGGGATGCTGCAAATTTCTGCGCAAATGATACCGCAAACATTTATGTTGTGCTCTTAAGAAACATACATTTCTATCTTGTATCTGTATCGTAAATATTTTTATGCAAAGGATTTCGCTTCTTTTTCCACCAACCAAGTGTAAATAAACAATTACTGTTCCACTTTGCGCAATTTTGGACGTTAAGTGGTGCTTAGTGTTGCTAAGTTTTAGTGTTTTGTTCCCTTATTTTACACACAAGGTTTAAATGCCTGCATTTGCTTCTTCTACTTCTTGAGGTACTATTAAGCTCAGGTTAAATAAATTAAGTTGAAGTACACAGTTAATTTTGGTGTAATGTTTATACATAATAAAGTTGAAGATAAACACCATTTTTAAGGTAACGTTGGCTTGTGTGTTAAAGTTGAAGTTTCATTGTGTCTAAGAGAATGTTATTAATTTTAATAAACATATCAATTTGAGGCATTCACTGGCAATGTTTTTAATTATGTCACACAAACAATAAACACAATTTGCTGAAATTAATTTATAGTTTTCTCTATTTCTGATGGGGAATTTAAACATGTGTTGTCTGTGAAAAACAGTAGTTTTATGTTTAAAATAAGCAACTCAAATTTAAAATAATACAAATATATGTACTGGGTCAGCCCAGAAATACATTTTACTATTTTTAGATTTAACCTACTCTCCTTGACCTTGGGTCGGGTGTACTGTAGTAACATAAATATAGTGGCAGATTGCAAATCTGTTTGTGGTTCTGTGTTTAAAGCTATGTCCTATTCTTCTTATTATTTAGGGATGGACCAGATGCTCAATCTATGCCTCACCAGTATGGGCTTCAGAGGTTGCTGCCTGAAGATGACATTGATGACAATGAAGATAGCATGGAAGAACAGAAGTCACAGGATAAATGGTTTAACAAACATTGCTTAATTGCAAATTTACTTCTGGCCTCTTTTGTAGTCGGCCGCTCTGTGGCTTCCCTGGCTTCCCAGGCATCAATGGGAATGACTAATGTGTACATCCTGAACAGTATGAGGGCTGCTGTACAAATAATTTTAGGATTCATCTTGACAGTGATTCAACAGAAGAGTTTTCGGATTCCCATAAGGGTCACAGGTTATGTGGCAGCCTGTGCTTTTATGGAGGTTATATTTGGGTCCAGTCTGTTTATGGCCGCTTCATTCATGCCAGTGGGTAACCTAGAGGCTGTGTATAGACTGGCAGTAATATTACAAACAACAGCAATTGATTTTGTGAGGCGTCATGTGCATTGGTCCGCTGTTGTCTTGGCAATTGTAGCAATCGTTGGTGTGATGCTTGTCAGTCAGCCATGGAATACTGAGGGAGAACACATGCAATTGTCGGTGGTACCTTGCCAGTACTGGCAAAACCTAACCTCAGAAAATGGTTCTTCCTCTATATTAGCTCACTCCCATTATAGTGTGAAAAGAGAGAATATTAGTTCAGCAAATGATACAGACCATAGTTATTACATTGATATTGCAGGCCTTAAGAAGAGGATACCATTTAGTCCATTCTATCTGGGGTATGGCCTGACCATCGTGGCATCCACAGCAGTAACAGCAGACGGATATTTGGCCAAACATTTATTGAATATAGGGGACACCTCAACCATGATTTTCTGGTTGGGAATATTTGAAGAACTATTCTTGCTTTCTACCATCATGGTTCTGTTTTCTGTTTTTGGCTCCGATGTATTCACCTTCCCTACAGAACAGTATTGTATAGTCTTCACTCAATGCTATGTCATCTGCCTAGGTGTAGTAAATGTTGTCTTTGTTTATGCACTTATATATTTTAAATTTTCAACCATATGTATTAGTGCTGTACTTGTGATGGTTATATTATATGTCTTCCAGAAAACTATTCTCAAACCATTCCATCCTGGACATGCCAATGTGCTAGAGATTGTAGGGATTGCAGTCATTGTATGTGGTCAGCTATTTAAAATATTACTAGAAATTTTCAAATCTTGAGAAGTGATTCAGACTAATATCCTGTTTAGGCTTAATGAAAGAAGCACTGTCGTATCTCAAGTGCCGGGAACCATGTGTTTTAATCAAGTATAAATAAGCATTTGGTACACTCTCAGAACTACTGATTTCTGAATTCACTTCCACTTCCTTGTTTTGTTTAGTGTGAAGAAGACCTTGTGAAACAACCTTCTATTCTAGCCACCATGTACAAGTTTGCTTGCAAATGTACACTCTAATTTTCGGAATTCATGTAACTCTGTTTCTGATTTAAATAATGAAGGTACCACTGTATTAACTGGCCGTATCACTTTGTGATTACTAACTTGTTCTGGGTGACTTCTTACATCGGATGTCCATTCTCTGGAGTGCAATTAAATGCAGTGATACAAATTGTAGAGAGCATAATGAACATGTCATAGCGGTCATTCAGGCTGCAATTTATAGTAGTCAAATTCGGCCTTGGTGTCCTTTACTAAGTAGGTCAGTCCCTCTGTTCCCTGAAGTTTGGGGTACCAGTCTATATTTTTACATTTAATGGGTATTCCCTGGTCATGGCAACCAGGTGTTTTGCTTTAAAGTAATTGGTGTTGTCTGGTCAGTTGAGTAAATGTGGGGATATCCTATGTAAAGGTCAGGTGTGACCTTGTAGTTACCAAAACACTTTTGTAACAAAGCATGCCATTGGCTCGTGTCTGGGGCCTCATAGGTCATGTGGAATTTAGTCATCAGTCCTTCTTGGAATGCCAACCCAGCAGGAGCCAAAAAATATTATTTTAAAGATTGGATTTCCCACCCTTACCCACCCTTAAAGTAGCCCTTGGAAGTCAGATTTAGGTTGGGTTGTCCTGATGTAACTCTCATCCCTTTGGGGCTATCGCTTCCTCTTTCCACCTTGGTACTGGGGGATTTTATTTTGAGACATGTCAGTACTGAGGTAGTGACTGAGTGTTGGACATTTTTACTGTTTTAATTGGACATGTCTGGGTTTTGGGGTAATTTTAATTAACCTGATTGGGGGTTTTTCAATAATATTATATTGCCTATGAATTCATGAATACTTTTTTCACTGTTGTTTTTGGAGCCTTTCAGTCTGACTCTAACTTCTTCCAAATTCCAACTTTAGTTCATGTGTGACCTTGTTTGACCTTAACTTTACTGTTTTGACCTTTGACCTTTCCCAAGGTCACCTCTAATTCTATCTTATCTATTTCTGGTCACACTTCTTCTAGAGGTCAGTGATGGTGACCTTAACTCCCTTGACCTTTGTAGGGTCAAGAGTTTTGACCTTCACTTTTCATTTGTTCAAGGTCAGACTGACTGGCTCGGTTAACTGTGTGTTTGAAGTTGAACTGTGTTGTGCCATTTATGTATTCATGAATTGGATTTATGATTGTATTTATCTTCATGGGAAATGTAAATATGATTAGATGTGATAAATGTATTTACACATGTTAAAGAAATCACATATATTACTATTAATAAACTGAGTACCCTCTGTGTGTCTTTACTGTGTTGGGGAACGTTGGGGGGACTGGCTACTCCCTGTGAGGCAGTCTAAACCTCACATAAATGTATATCAAGGTGGAAAGATTATGTCAGTGAGTACAAAGGTAAGACTTGTATGTGGTAGAAATTATGCTGGAAATATTTGGAAACAAAATAGATCTCCAAATGGTTTAACAGCTTACATTAGAAGACCAGGTCACAGTATGAAAATTCCACAAAGTATGATACATTAATCAACTACAAATAAGAAATTCAAAGTTAGCTGAATCAATGTCCAACAGAAAGGCCTTATAACTTCCAGGAACACCGTTAAAAATGTTACAAGTAAAAAGAAACTGTTACCTAATATTATCAATTGTACTCTTATGGACCGTGATATTGAAGTCGCTTTTCGCTAAAAACAGACTCTACACCATAACCTAGTTGTTTATAGTAATCATGATATGAAACTTCTTAATAGGGAATTGAAATGTGATGTAAGTTTTGTCGAAGTAAATGTTTAAGCATTGCTTTACTGTAAATGAAGTTGTTGAGTTACAAAATGAAAACATGTTAAACCAAATCGGAGAAGTCCATTGTACTTTGACCATATTATTCACAGATCTCATGCATTCCATGTCTGTTTAGTTCAGTCATCTGATATAAAACAAGTTTTATTCTTTTGGGTTTAAACTAAAGCACTCTACCATTCACTACTGTTTTGTGATACATGCAGTTATTCAGTAATATCAAAATAACGCCAGCAAAGCATTTTGCAGTGTCCATTACATAAGATGGTTCACATTACTGTGAAATAAAGGGTTGTGTCTTTATACTGTAGGTTTCTCATTATCCTGCACACAAATTAGCAGTTATTTGATAAATTGCACACCCCTACTGTAGCTCGAAATATCTCTACACTGAGTGTCTATCACTGAGTTTACACTGAGATCATTCCCTTAGACCACAGTAGTTTACCACTCTGAATTGTTAATGATATACCTGTAGATATGCAACTGTATAATAACTCAATGAATTCCGTGAAGGTGCTATGGAAGCAATTATTATGTTAAATTGTGTTCTCATGTATCAACTGAAGGTAGAGAATCATCTGTAAGCAATAACAGTAATTCTTACATATCCCCAGGTATGAATCACCTAAACATAAGGTTGAATTTTGATGTTATTCAAGATGAGAAAATTAGACGAAAATTAGCTGGTAATATTAGGGATCTACTGTCACTGGGAGATTACACATTCTGACTTTACATTCTCTGAATTAAGATGAGATGGCGACTTTTCTTTAATTATCATAACATGGTTACATATGTACAATTACCGTTAATTCTAGTGTGTAACTGCTTATAAATAGCTTGCATTTTGTGTTTACACTTGTAGTTTTACTTGGTCCAAAATATACCCAATCTTGTACACACGTTTACTGAGGTAAATT
This sequence comes from Sabellastarte sp. h YS-2021, assembly GCA_964017235.1. NCBI lineage: Eukaryota > Metazoa > Annelida > Polychaeta > Sabellida > Sabellidae > Sabellastarte > Sabellastarte sp. h YS-2021. The sequence continues at coordinate 187,786,580 of OZ024929.1, read as the reverse complement.
CAATTTTGGTTTCAAAATGCAACATTGTATTTCTAGGAAGAGGTGCTTACATATTGTACTTGTAACAGGGCTGAAGTATTTGTATTGATACAAGCAAAGCTTTTGAATGTGTTTATTATGTTAACCTATTATTTTTTATATATGCCAAAATAACCTGTCCTCTTGTGTGTCAACTTCTTTCCCCCATTCGTATTAACAATTATTGTATTCAAATCAAATGAAGGATTCAATTCCTGTGGGTTTGTAATTTGGATTCAAGTACATGGCATAACTCTCCACACTTAGTAAGCTATTTAATCAAAAGTACTTTTCAAGTCAAGTATGGGACAAAAAACATGCAAGTACATTATATAAAAATGAGTAAACTATTAAGATAAACTAGAACAGAAACCCCTCCTCCAAGGCACCCGGGTATCCCTCTGTTGCAGTTACACCCAAACACTGTGTGTTTTTTGTCATTATGGGTCATCATAACAATGAAAATATTAATGTAAAAAGGATTGAAAAAAAATAATGGAAACAAACGCATTGACAAACGCATTAAGGTTGAAAGGGACTTTCCCCAAAATGTGACTACTTCTTCATTTGGTCAGGACCTAAAGAAATTAAGAAAATCTGGGCCGGGATTCACAAAGATTCTTAAGTAAGAATTCTTATTTAAGAACCCAGATATCATTAGTTTGGGAGTGAACACAGACAAACAGCCAAATATCTGCACCTTAAAACATATGGTCCCGGGTGACTGTGGAAAGACCAGAAAACAAATCAACATTACCTCACACAGTAAGATTAATTAATGATATGGAGATATACAAGGTACAATACACTGAAAGAAAATCTCAAAGAATTTAAAAGAATTGATAAAATACCAAAAAGAAACAACTGAAATGATTTTAAAACTTCCCACTCAATTCGTCTTCATAGCATAAACACAAGAGTATTTGCTTTGGAGAATGGCACCATGGCATTTCTAAATTATTGTAAGTGAAGCCTCCTGTACAAGGTCATTCCATTCTGTCTTCTGTTTAACTCTGCATAGATTGATTTTCAAGTCTGGTAAAAGGACAGTCCGATATCAAAGAAAAAAGCCTATGAAATATGTTCACCTACATGTTTATTGTCACACCCACATGAATTGGAGTCAATTATTGTTGACATTATTTTCCGTTATTAAACAGTTTTAAAACATTTTGTAGAAAAGCTATTAACCACAGCTGTAGTCATCAAGAGCGAGATAAAAACTCATTAAATATGATAAAAGCATCCCTCTCACACATTTGTACAATGTTAAAAACCACTAGCCTAGTATTCATCAGTGAAAAGGCTACTGTTGTCAGATACATTGATCCACTGTCTCTCTTTCATGGTCATGTGGCCAGAATCACAACTTTCCAATTGCACAAATACATTTTGAAACAGATGAACATTACTTAGTCTTGTTTATGATGTTCCCAGTTAGCCTTGGGGCGTATCTTACAGTTATCAAAATGAAATAAACTAAAAGCAAGGGATATTCTGGCTCCATGATAAAACACAACAAAACAATAGATGGTTTGTCATACCCTTTAGGTTGTCTTTCTATTTAATATGTGGACTTATTGGAGTATGTGACTTCACATAAACGTTTATTAACAAGGTTAGTATAGTCTGTATTTTGGTGAACATATTGGTGAACTTTTAACAACCTGGTGACATAACACAGTGTGAAAGTGACTGTGTATTGTACATGATTAGATTTATGATGTCCATGTTACTACTGATATGCAAATTGTAATCAAGTTTTTAGCAATATAAAATCACAAAGGTGCCCGTAATTATGAATTACAAAGACCGGAATCTTTTATTTGAGGCTATTTTTGTAATCACCCATAAAGCCCATGCATATATAGTTTATTTGTTCATTAAAATGCAGGCTGATAATACACGAGTAAAATATACATCTTAAATTAAGTCATTCAAGTTACCGCATCACCAGGGTTCACTTTATCTGTATTCCAAGAATTACAATTGTTGCTTTTGATTCTGCCTGCAATGCCAAATTACATAAGAAGTGTTTTACATGCTGTTGGGACAGAGATAGAAGGCGTTATGATAAATCAACCAATCAATCAAGCCCATTTTGACAATGCCTTCAAATGATAAGGCAATTCTCATGGATACTGTTGATTTCATTAATAACTTCATTTTTATGCCAGTTGAGCCCTGCTCAGTGAACAAAAAAGTGAGCGAAAAAGGCACCAAAGACAGATATTCAGGACTGACTATTTATTAATGTCCCTGGGGTTCTTCAGCCTGTCCCCGAGGATAGGACCAATGACAGAGGACCACCATTTTAAGTGGTCATCTGAGCCACTATGTATTTGCCTGCACCTGGGTTAAAAAAAGGTCTAAACGTTGAAGAAGTTGACCATGTCTGCTTACCTTTTACAGCCTCTGATGCTGAGCGTAATTCCTCATATCTATAGCTAACTGCAGTGTAGATCAAAGTTAAATGCCTTCCTTATGTTAAGGGATTAGGTTAATAAGAAACCTTGTTTTATAATGATTTCAAATGATTTCCCTATTTTAAGGGATTATACCAATGAATACCCATGCTTTGATTAATATCAAAGCCTAGTTAATTCATATCAAAGGTCGTATAATTTCTCTAGGTCCAGAGAACATTCTCTTATGAGAAACCCTACTTTTATATTGATCAAAGCCCAGCTAATTAAGATAAAGGTTCAAATGTCTTATCTGTATCAGTCGATTATTTAAAAATATAATACATAACAATAGATAAATTACAAATAGTGGACCACACACATATACATTGTCTCCCAAGGTCAAATGCAAGGTCAAAGGTTATCACACAAAGAAAGCCACGTTTGGGCTAAAACATTTATTATCTATTTATTATGTAAGATGAAATTAAGCAAATTATATAAGTACCTAGCATTTATTTATTTACCTATTTACCCATTTATTTATTTATTTACCCATTTATTTATTTAAATTTATTTATTTCAATCGTGTTCTTGGCACAAAAATTACATAATGTGTTTACATATTTGTATATACATACAGATATTAATACATGCATATAAACAGATACACAAGTAAAAGACAACACATTTAAAAATATAAAATTTCTAGTTTATACACAAGATATATGCACAAGAAGGTAAGCATTACTCATAATATAAAAAAAATAAAAGGAAATTCGATAAGGCCACCTTAGCAAGAGTGTTTACATAAAGCAAGTTTAAGTTACTTAGAAAGTTTTACATTAAAATTACACAACAACTTAAAGATGACTTCAATATTACCTTACATGAATTTAAGGGCCATTAAGGTGGCCCTAAATTAAATTATTTGGAAATGAGATATTTATTATAGTGTTAGTTCAGTTATTTAACTGAAGAGATGACCCCAAACCCCAAAACTAGGAAAAAGTAGGGATGAAAGATGTTTGTGGAAGGCCTGTTTCACCTTACATGAAGCTTCGTGAACTTGAATTTTATAGTTCCAAACACACTCCGAGGTTCAGGTGCCATGAGGTTGAATTGGTTGGAGTGGGACAGTAGAATTGAAGGCAAAGGTGGCACCTGACCGAGGGAGTGTGTGTTGTGATAACAGAGTGCTGCAAACCCAGCTTGGGGAGGATGGTTTTAAAGTGAAACCCGACCTTGATGTCACTAAGTGGGAATTTTGGTGTGGTTATGTTTAATTTGGAACAGGGAAATATTTGGATCAATTAGAATGAGTGTAAGGAGCACTTTGAGGGCCACAACTGGACAGAGGGGGGCTAGCCCCAAGAGCAGGAATTTTAATATTCTTGATTTTATCCTTGGTTTGGAGGGTCTTAGAACACTTTTACCAGGCCATGGAGGCAAGGATGACCAAAAATTATGTCGCCTTGGGCTCGCTTTAGGTGTGGTGAGAAGCATTTTATGGAATTGAGGAACTAATTTAGAATTAAAATGCAATTGAACTAGACAATATACACCACACCATTGTCTAAACTGCCTTATATCAACAGCAGTGTGTGTCAATATTTCGCAAAACTCCATTACTTTTCTCATCAGAGGCTAAGAAACAAATCCCCTTTCGTCCTGAGGTAGAAAAATGCTATCCGCGCAGAGCCTCCATTTTATGACTCATTTTCATTATAAAAGACGAAAAATTAACCAATTATGGTTATTATTGTCTGAATAATTATTATATTCTCATAGGTGTATATTAATGTATATGCATTTTTAATTTGAATTTATGAATTCCCAGCCTGACAATTAGTGTAATGTCAGAGCATGTAATATATAATAATGTAATATATACACAACAGTTGATTTAGATGCACAAGTGAAGACTAAACAGCTCATCAAACCAGCGCCAAGCTGGATAACTGACAAGTATAGAACTGCCAAGTGTATGAGAATGCAGTATGAACTTGCTTGGAGAAGAGACAAATCCTCTGTAATCGTTCCCGAAATAGAAACAAGGGGCGTTTCTACCATGATCTAGTTAGTGAAAATTGCAGTGATGGTAAGAAGTTATGGCAGGCACTGAATAGAATATTGAGTCGGTCAAATTCCACTGTCCTCCCATCCTTTGTTCATGAAAAATCATTAGCAAACAGATTTGGTTCGTTTTTCATTGATAAAATTAAAAAGATCCGAGATACCTTCAAACACACCCGATCTAAGTTTCTTCACCCAGACAAGAAGCCGCCAACTTTCAGTTCCTTTCAAGTTGTCACTGATAGCGAAGTCCTCATGTTTATCAAGGAAGCCCCTTCAAAAAGTTACTTTCTAGATCCATGTCCCACATATATTAGAGTTTTTACATTGAAACCATTCCTACCCAGGGTAGTACACTGACCTATTTGTGAATTACCAATGAAATCATTTAACAGGCATGTGGGTGGAGCTTAAAGTAACCATCAAGGGTAGTATGGGTGGTCAGTGGTGTACAAAGGGTGTTTTAGCTCATTAACAAAGAAAATTTTAATATTAACCCATTTTATTGGAGGGATGAAGGACAAAGTTCACATTTCACCATCAGCAGGGCCAAATATGACTGTTCTTCACTATGCAAATGGTCAATGCAAAGGAACATGTATGTACAGTATTGTACACCTTTTGGCTTTTGATAGTCTTATTGTAGGCTCTTAGATATTTTTTTTATATATTTTTCTATATTTTTTTTATATTTTTCCAATAGCAAGTATCCATGATATTCAAAGAACAAATTGAATATTGGAACAAAGTATGACTGAAAGAAACAATCTGACTCACAGAAAACATAATTAATTTTCAAAGAGAATCAGCATTACATTTTATGGTACATTCTACTTAATTCTAACCAGAGTCTATTAGCTAAGGTCCAGGATCTAATGCCAAGTTTTTGTGTTTCATGTAAAAGCCAGCATAGTATTTGTACAGACTTACAATATTTTATGTATTCAGCCAGGGGCTCTGGTACAGGCCATGGGCAAGGCTAGATGTATTGGTACACTGAATTGATATTATGATACACCAGGGTGTGCGGTTGGTGTATTGAAAATATCACTTGAAGTATATGTATGGAAAAATATTAGTGCCACAGAAAATTTTTTTTTTGAATTGTCACCTTAGTATCTCCACATGTTGACATAATATCTCAATATGTTGAGTTACTATCTTAACATTTGCATAGTGAAGAACAGTTACTTAATATCTCAACATGTTGACTTAGTATCTCAACATGTTGATTTAGTATCTCAACTTGTTGAGTTAATATCTCAACTTGTTGAGTTAGTATCTCAACATGTTGACTTACTATCTCAACATGTTGAGTTAGTATCTGCCAAAACAGAAGTGGGATTAACATGACATTCAATAGATTTTACGAAAAAAAAGCAAATTGTAAACATTTTTATAGACCAGTCTAGTGTTTCATTTGGTAGATAACATTATAACCAAAACCTAGTAGGGCACATTGATGTGTGACTATGCCTTTGCACAACTACACCTGTCCTGCAACCAGTCCAAACCATGTTGAGATATTAACTCAACATGTTGAGATATTAACTCAACATGTTGAGATATTAACTCAACATGTTGAGATACTAAGTCAACATGTTGAGATAATAAGTCAACAGTTCAAAAAAAATTTTTTCTGTGGCACTAACAATCTTCCATATATATGACATATTTCAATGATGTGTAAAATCGATCAAGTTACACAAATAACTATTTCTTGGTACTTCCTTTTTCCAACATATCCTGCACCAGTTTTTCGTCATTTAAAGTATAGAAAAGCCCTGCAGAGAAAACCCATACAGAAAAAAGTCATACAATATGTGGACCCCATTGAGAACACCCTACGCCATTTTTGAGACTGAATAGTCCTTTTCAGATAGTACAATGTGCAAACATAAACTGTTTCCAAGTTACATATCACTTTTATTTTTTTCAAAATTATTATTGTTTTTAACGGAGCCCAGGAAGGGACATAGAACTGCTTTCTTGGCATTTTTTTATCTCGTTCCAACGAGATAAGAAGTTATGGCCACGAGTTAGCATCTCATTACCACAAGTTAACAACTCATTATCACAAGTTGACAACTCATTACCACAAGTTAGAAAGTCGTTCCCATAAGTTAGCAAGTTGTTCCCACAAGATAGCAAGTCATTCCCACAAGTTAGAAAGTCATTCCCACAAGTTAGAAAGTCGTTCCCACAAGTTAGCAAGTCGTTCCCACAAGTTAGCAAGATAGCAAAATGCCTGTTTTATGGCACTTTCCTTGGTCCTTCTAAGATATTTCAGTATGTTACATTGGACTGGGTACTTTTTGGCACAGCATACCTTGCAGTATCTCCACTGCACTGGATTCTCACACAAGCTATGGGTGCAGTAAAACGCGTGTTTGCTAACTTGTGGGAACGACTTGTTAACTTGTGGTAATGACTTCCTATCTTGTGGGAACGACTTGCTATCTTGTGGGAACGACTTGCTATCTTGTGGGAACCACTTGTTAACTTGTGGGAACAACTTAGTATCTTGTGGTAACGACTTTGCTAAGTTGTGGGAACGAGTTAATATCTTGTGGTAATGACTTTGCTAACTTGTGGGAACGAGTTAGTATCTTGTGGTAACAACTTTGCTAAGTTGTGGGAATGAGTTAGTATCTTGTGGTAATGACTTTGCTAACTTGTGGGAATGAGTTAGTATCTTGTGGTAATGACTTGCTAACTTGTGGGAATGATTTTCTAACTTGTGGTAATGACTAACGATCTTGTGGTAGCAAGATAAAAAAAATGAGAGGAAAACAGTTCTATGTCCCTTCCTGGGCTCTGTAGTTTTTAGTATTTGCTAAATACACATTTATGGTTCTGCAAACTAAAATATGAAGAAATACTTCTAGTATTCGCAATACAAATAACATATAAAAAGTTATTGTATTACTATTGAAGGGAAAATAAACAAATCCCAATTGTCAAAAACAACTTCTAAGTTCAACTGACTGTAAAAATTCTGGAACATAACTCCATTTCTATTTGAAGTTTCACTGCAATGTTCTTTTTGATGATTCATAGACAAATCGGCCCTTTGCCAAATCGGCCCCCGTCAAATCGGCCCCCAAAATAAAATTACCTGGTCAAATCGGCCCCCTGTAAAATAATTTATGGTCAAATCGGCCCTCCTAGATATAGATAGATAAGTATACATAAGATTTATGCAAGTTTTTTCATAATAATCCCCAGACATTTAGGTTTAACTGTGAGTTCTATGTATCTATTCAGTTTACTCTGACCTTCTCATAGATTTGTATTCAAAATCTTCACAGTGACTGGTATTATTTTATTTTTTTTCCCACAGTAGTTACTGTATTATTATAATTTTTAAAGTCACAGCAATAGATAAAATATCTATTTAAAATATAAAATTAATAACAACAGTAATAATAATAATTATTTGTAATAAATTGTGGAGATATGAATATTGGTGATTTATTATGTAATTCAAAGGGATAAAACATCAAATGGAACAATCAGATTTTAATGTCTAATACTGTTTGTTTGTTTAACATTTTCGCAAGTAATCCCTATATTAAACAAATACCAAAGATCACTAAAGTTATAATCCCATCAGTAGAGGCTGTGCAGGCAATGTAATTACACTTTTAATAATTCTTAGGTTACAAGGGATTGATTACAGTATCTTGACATCTTTCATATGTGTTAATTACACTTAGCCAAACAACATATAACCAATTGTCTCTATTGTTAATACATAGTTATGCATATTTATCCACCCATTAGTAAGAGCCTGATTACAATTAAATGGCGCATTTCCTCTATAAAAGGGCTTCTTATTGGATCTATGTATGGATAAGCTGTTCTTAAGAAGATCACAAAAGTTATGATCCCATCTGCAGAGGCTATGCATTTAGTATAATTGCACTTTTAATAAGTTACAAGTATGTAATGGATATAGGTTGAAAGAGATTGATTACAGCATCCAATTATCTTTTATGTGTATCAATCATACCTAGCCAACTTTCTCACCATTTCAATTAAGGCATGTAGTTTCTGTTGAAAAGGACCCCTTATTTTTCTGTTTTTATTATCCTGAAGGACTATCTTTATCAACGCAGTCTAATGCTCTCTGCAGGTCTATAAATAAGTTTTAATTACAAAAGTTTTCAACTGGGGGCCGATTTGTCCAGGGCCGAATTTTTAGGGGGCCGATTTGTCCAGGGCCAACTTTTTTAGGGGGCCGATTTGCCGAGGGCCGATTTGGCAAAGGGCGGGTCGTCCAGCACCCTTTTTGATCAGTTATCATCGAGAGATTGAGTAACTGTAATCAAGTGTGGTTTTACTTTGCTAACAAAGTGATTATTTTATTGTTTCTAAAACTACAAAGAGGCATGGGGATTGAAAATTACAGCACATGGTAGTTTGAATAGCAATTGAAATACCCTTTAAGTAATGATCAACCCTTTCATTTGTAAACTAACCATAATTTATAGGGCTTTCTCCAAGATCTAAAAATGGTATCTTGCATTTTTACATGGATATTAAAAACTGTTGAGCTTTTCTCCTGTAGGGCTTTTCTTTATAGGGCTTTTTCCCATTTCCAATCAATAACACTTCTTATAACCAGCCACTTGAGACTTCATTATAGATTCTACTGGCCAGTCTTTAAAAGGTTCCAACAGACAATACATCATATTGTCCAGTTTTTTTATGTGAACACAAATATTACTCTACACATACATAAAGTTGCCACCCCTCAAATTTTATTCAAATCAGGCACTGCCATATTAGGCATGTCACTACCCGGCTTACTGCCCACTGGTGTACAATGTAAAAACTCTACTGTGAAACAATGTATAGACATCCTTCTCCCTTCATTGACAAAACTGGCTAACTTGTCCCTCAAAGATGGCATTTTGCCAAATCCTTTTAAACAGGCTATTGTCACACCTCTTCTCAAATCTCGAACCTGGTACCTCATGCCTTGGCTGGGTTTAATTTCACCGGGCATAAAGTACTTAGAAGTAATGATATAGTACACCAAAACAATACAGACAAGAGACAAAGTCCAATGTAACTCTTCCTAAGCTAAAGAATAAAGTCATCAGTCCCTTTAGAGCTATTAGGATTCTCTTCAAACACTAGCCAATGTCAGGAAACCATCCCATTGCTTCAGATTCACACTGTTGAGGGTTTGAATCCTCTCACCGGTTCCCGGGTTCGCAAAGGTTTAAAGAGAATCAATATTCATTTGGGTTTAAGCCCTAGTTTCTTTACATTTCAAGATGTTAGGAGATCAGGTTCCACATTCGCTTATTAATTCTCATGTACCAATCTGACAGATAAAGAGACAGAACACTTGGTCCTCTGAGTGTGTCTGGGGATCCATTCAATCCGATCACACTTCAAGTGACAAACCTTGCAGATGCCTTAGCAAAGTTCATAAATGTTGCATATACTCCCTACTATTAGGTTAGAGGGTTTATTTTGTATGTCATAATGTCCCTCAATGTAATGTTATTTTAAACTTTCAAGCCTCCCCCCCCCCCACTTCTGTCGGGGTCGAAGGTCACCTCATGGTCAACTAGTGACATTTAGTAATTAACTGTACTCAGTATTGAACTGTGAAATTGGGTTACTTAGTTAGGACATTCATGCCCTATGAACGTTACGAACAATGAACTCTAGTCTGATCAATTATTGTTCACAGTTATGATTAATTACACATATAACTTGGCTGCTTCATTACAGTAACTTCTTATCTTGCAGCCTTAATATTAATACTTTTATAGACTAGTTAAAGAATTTTATGTATTTATTTTACATGACTTGTAAATATTATTTTGTATTAGTTAGGTACACATATTAATTATCATTTTATTAAATAAATGGTAACCGCAGTTGTATTTTTACTGTCTTGGGGGTTGGGGACTGTAACATAGAATCTCTACTCTAAATCATTCAGTTTTAGAGGTAGTTCTTGTTACGGGAAGCAATTCGTGTTAGGGGAGGTAGCAACCTGATTGGATAACCTCTCGTCTGACCCTCCTAGAATTCAGGTAAACTTCAATTCTTCCTCACTTTTGGAAGGGAAGTCAAGCTGGTCATACGCTATTTGCAAAAATAATATATATTAATTTGTTTATCTTGTCTCTTTTGTGTCCTTATTTTATGTGTTTGATTTCTGTAGAACGTTGACTATTGTACTGATCAGAGATGTATCTGATTCAGCTGATTGTGAGTGGCAGGCTGGTGTGAGTTGTGCATTCACATCTGGTGGGTTTTTGTATTCACATTCAGTACAGGTTACCGTGTCAGTGTTCTGTTTTTGTACTTTATATTTACAATCTTATTGGACGACCTCTGAGCTGATACTCCAATAATTCAGACTATATTCAATTATTCCTCACTTTTGGAAGGGAAGTCTGGCTAGTCATACGCCATTTGCAAAAATAAGTATTTATTTTTTATTTTGTCTCTTTAGCACTCTTTAGTGATGCCTTTTATGTTTTTATATTTAGTCCTGATAAACGTGTCATATTTCTGTTTTTATACTTTTCATTTGTCCTGCATCTCGTATTGCAGTAGTAAAGCCTCTCTTACATCCCATCGTACGTGCATGTACGTCCTGGTTATAGAGAAAAATCGGCTGATTTGCAAGGGACACTTAAGGTACACTTGCGATTTTATGACAAAATATCAAGGTCGTACAGTTCCTGCAATAAAAATTTGCATGCACATTTTCCCTGCTTGCACACAGGATATCTACAAACGCATCCATGCCTCAAGGGTAACTTATGGGAGACTTAGACAGCACACTTACATGTCTATACACGTACGACGGGAGAGGCTTTACTAGTTGAATGATTAGGTGTGGAAGTCGTATAAAATGTCAAAGGTATTCCATTGTTCTTGGTTTGAGTGCCAGCACAAAAGGCCTGCTAGGGTAAAATGTTAGGTAAAAAGTACTGTAAATCTTGAGAGTAGTCCTCAAACCGCAGATAAAATAAGTGTCGATTCCAGAGTCAGTCGAGATACACTAAATGCTCTTACGTATGTTAGTTCCAATCAGGAAGGGATTGACAAAACTGAGCAGCACATTCAAGGGAAGCTTGGTTCCATGTCAGATCACCATCTGCCAGGACAGTCTATTCTACTCTGAGCTCTGAGTAAAATGACACTGAGGATGATGCTGTGATACCCAGTAAAAAGTTATGGTTCTTGAAGAGTTTAAGACACATTAGAGTTTTTACATTATAACCATTCCTACCCAGGGTAGTACACTGGCCTATTTGTGATTACCAATGAAATCATTTAATAGGTATGTAGGTGGGGCTTAAAGTAACCATCAAGGTTAGTATGGGTGGTCAGTGGTGTAGAAGGGGTGTTTCAGCTCATTAACAAAGAAAATTTTAATATTAATCCATTATGTTGGAGGGATGAAGGACTTACTCCACATTTCACAATCAGCAAGGCCAAATATGACTGTTTACTATGCAAGTGGTAAATGCAAAGGGACATTTTTGTACAGTATTGCATACGTTTTGGTTTTGGGTAGTCTTATTCTAGGCTCTTAGATATTTTTTAATATTGGAACTAAGTGTGACTGAAAAAAAACTGACCTATAGAAAGCATAATGAATTTTCAAAGGGAATCAGCATTACATTTGATGTGGCATTCTACTTAATTATAACCACAACCAATTAGCTAAGGTCCAGGACCAAGCTTTTATGTTTCATGTAAAAGCCAGCATAGTATTTGTACATACTTACAGTATTTTATGTATTTAGCCAGGAGCTCTGGTACAGACCATGGGCAAGGCTAGATGTATTGGTGCACTGAATTGATAATATGATATACTAGAGTGTGGGGATGGTGTTTTAAAATATCACTTGATCAATTGTGAAGTTGACAAAACATTATTTATAACATGTCTACCAGAATTCCTTTCACAGAGCCAAAAATAAATGACTGGTGTGTAAAATTGATCAAGTTACACAAATAACAATTTCTTGGTACTTCCTTTTTCCAAAATATCCTTTTTTCATCATTTAAAGTATAGAAAAGCCCTGCAGAGAAAACCCATACAGAAAAAAGTCATACAATGTGTGGCCCCCCTTGAGAACACCCTACACTATTTTTGAGACTGTGGATAACAGTCCTTTTGAGATAGTACAATGTGTGAACATAAACTGTTTCAAAGTTACATATCACTTTTATTATTTCAAAATTATTATTGTTTTAGTATTTGCTATACCACATACACATTTATTGTTCTGCAAACTAAAATACAAAGAAAGACTTTTTACATTAAAAATACAAATAACATATAAAAATAGCATCAGAGATACCCGTACCCCCATAGCCTGGGGAAAGGGTGTTCAACACCATGAAATATAGAAGTAGTGAAACAGTACAAAGACTGGGATACAAAATTTTACAGGTCGAGATCACTACGGTAAGATCAAAAAGTCAAATCAAGGTCATATCATGACATTACACACCTACAACTCCTAATCAATGTCCTTACCAAGTGTCAACTTCCTACACCTTACAGTTTCTGAGATACAGCCCGGATAAACTTTTTCCCACTGCCCACCCGCCTGGATGCCCAGAAGCCAGCCCATCTGGACAACATGGGTGAAAACAATACCCTGACAGCCCTTAAGGGCTGTGGGGTAAAAACAAAAAAAAATTATTGTATTACTAATGAAAGGAAAGTAAACAAATCCCAATCTTCAGAAACAAATTCTAAGTTCAACTGACTGTAAACATTCTGGAACAAAACTCCATTTCTACTTGAAGTTTCACTGCAATGTTCTTTTTGATCAGTTATCATCGAGAGATTGAGTAACTGTAATCAAGTGTGGTTTTACTTTGTTAACAAAGTGATTATTTTATTGTTTCTAAAACTACAAAGGGGCATGTGGATTGAAAATTACAGCACATGGTAGTTTGAATAGCAACTGAAATACCCTTTAAGTAATGATCAACCCTTTCATTTGTAAACTAACCATAATGCATAAGGCTTTCTCCAAGATCTTAAAAATAGTGCATTGCTTTTCTACATGGATATCAAAAACTGTTGGGCTTTTCTCCTGTAGGGCTTTTCTTTTAGGGCTTTTTTCCTGTTTCCGATCAATAACTTAGGGGCTAGAATATTACACTAATGAAATGTGATTGTTTCAGTTCAAAACTCCCATAGTTAATTTACCCAACTGTCACAATAAAATTATCAACTGTCAAATTAGAGTTTTTTTTTTTCAATCATCAGCAAAATAATTAAGTGTTACTTCTGTGGCTTACAAATGTGATCATAGTTTAGCAAGAACACACACACTAATTTGTAAAAAAACAGGCACCACAAACTTTTTATAGCCAGCCACTTGAGATTTCATAATAGATTCTACTGGCCAGTCTTTAAAAGGTTCCAACAGACAATACATCATATTGTCCAGTTTTTGATGTGTACACAAATATTGCTCTACACATGTAAAGTTGCCACCCCTCAAATTTTATTTAAATCAGGCACTGCCATATTAGGCATGTAACTACCTGGCTTACTTCCCACTGGTGTACAATGTGAAATCTATATTCAGGAAGTAGTTGACGAATAGCTTCAGGAATTTACAGGACTAAATGAACAAGGTATGTTCAAATACCAAAGGGAGTTAAGGAATAGATATCAGTTAAATCAGTTCCCTAGCTTCAAATCTATGTATTGGGTAAACAGAAAAAAACAGAATAATTTGCCTTAGAGAAGGAAAGAAAAACAAAAAATTTAAAATGCACTGTTAAATTATGTTACTGACATTGTGGAAGACGCCAAGGATTTTGGGTGGGCAAAAGGTGCCCATGCCTTCATTATCTGTAGAATGGAAGAGGGCAAGGTTAACTGACTTGTAACGGAAAAATGAGTGTTCCCTGCAGTAAAGTTGTCTGAAACATCCTTTCAAAAAGGGACAGTCATACAAAACAAAAGCACAGATCACGTGTCTGAACAACTAAACCTAAGACAAGTGACCATAACATTTTGCAGTGTATCAATACATTTTCACCACTTCAAGACCTTGACGCCATCGCTTTGCCTTCATTTAGTGTCCTTGACCTAGCTACATGGATTTTGAAACATATTTTCTGTAAACTCCAAAGTATAAACATGCATAAAACTTACAAGAGGCCATCTCAAAAGGCTCTCTTACAGATTACAGTCCATCTAAGAGTGCCTTAATCCCAAATGAGATTCAGAACCCATTGAACCCGAGGCAAGCAAAGTTTTGAATATTTAGGTACACTGTTCATCCTCAGTCCCCCCAAAGTTCCCCAACACAGTTATAACACAACGGAGGGTACCCAGTTTATTCATAATACATAAAAATTCTTTAACATGTGTAAATTCATTCACTTTCTCTAGTAATATTTACATTTCCCATGGAATAAATTCAGATTAAAGTGAATCAAATGTATGTATACATGCGAAGAAATAGCATACACAATATAAATTAGAGTCAATACACTAAGTTAAGTGAGCCAGTCAGTCTGACCTTGAAAAGAAGCCAAAGGTGAAAAGGGGGAAGGTCACAATTCTTGACCTCCAAAAAGGTGCAAAGAGTAAAGTTCACTATTCTTGACCTCCAGACAAACAGTGTGACCAAAAGTAGATACTACAAAATTACAAATGACCTTGACAAAGGTCAAAAGAAGGTGAAATTACTAAGGTTACAGCAAAACAAGGTCACACATCAAAATAAGGTTAGAATTTTAAAATGAAGTAGCGTAAGACTGGAAGGCCCCAAAACACCAGTGAATAAGCAATTTCATAGAATAATACATGATATAATATATTGTTGAAAACCCTCCTTTAGGTTAATAAAAAAACTAATAACCATAAAAAGTGTCAAGTTTAAAACTGTGAAAATGCCCAAAACTCTAACACAACCTCAGTAATGACATGTCATATTATATAAAATCAGTTAATACAGAGGTGGAAAGAGGGAGCAACAGCCCAAAAGTGCTGGAAGTTAGATAGGACAGCCCGACTAAACCATTACAATTAGATACTTTTTCTATTCTATTCTATTCTATTCTGTACTTTTATAGCGCTTAATCTCTGCTAGGCAGACTCTAAGGCGCAACACCAAAAATCAAGTTTAAGAAATCATCTGTCCATAGCCGTTGCCAAGTCCAGTACCACGGAGACGCCGGATAGAGTGTAAGCTAAGGTGGGAATGCCTTGTGGAAGAGATATGATTTTAACCTTTTCCTGAAACAGGTGAGAGTTGGGGCAGAACGTACCTCATTAGGCAAATGATTCCAGACTGTGGGGGCATCAAAAGCAAAGCTGTGGCCAAAGTGATTTTTGGATTTATGTACAGATGGACAGAATTGAGGAACCTCCAGGAACCTTTTATCTGGATGGTTGTATCTTGTACTATATCTTCCGCAACGAGTGGGCAGAAGAGGACCAAAGTAACTGGGATGACCACTGTGAAGAAACTTATAAACTAGAGTGGCAGTTTTGAAGATACAGCGAGATTCAACTGGGAGCCAATGGAGTCGTTTGAGAATAGGAGATGCCCGCGTGTATTTGTTACAGTTTGTGACAATCCTGGCAAGTGTATTTTGAATACACTGTAGTTTACGCATATTGAGACTGGACAGACTCCTGAAGAGAGAGTTGCAGTAATCAAGGCAACTGCTCACCAAGGCATTAGCTACCAGGATAGCAGCCTCATCAGTCAAGTGCTTTCTAACCCGCCTGAGATCACGAATTTGAATGAAGCATGTCTTACAAATATTGCGGACATGGTTAGCAAAGGAAAAATTAGCATCAAACCAGACACCAAGGTTCTTAACAACAACTGCAGGATGCATGAAATTACCAAATATCTTAACTGGGAGATAGGGATCTAATTTCTTGAGTTGTGCATGGGATCCAAAGATGATAAACTCTGTTTTGTCAGGATTTAGTTTGAGCATACTTGACGACATCCATTTTTGAACATCCAGAAGACAAGAATTCAGTTTGTTAAAAGCCAGGGCTGCATTTTTGTGAGAGATATGAATAAACAACTGCGTGTCGAGAGAGGGTTGACCCAATTTTAATTGCCTGGAAACGGTGGCTGAGATAGGACGTGAACCACTTCAAGGCTGTGCCAGACACACCAAACCATGATTTAAGACAATTAAGAAGAGTCGGGTGGTCAATTGTGTCGAACGCAGCTGACAGATCCAGTAAGACCAATGCAGCAGGCTCGCCCCGTGATAGTGAGAGATGGATCTCATTTTTGATAAGCAGCAGGGCGGTTTCTAGTGACCACTTTTGTATGCAGATTGCCTAGGATTATCAAGATTGTTACTATTGATATGTTGCATGAGCTGTTTAACAACTACCAATACTTCATGGGTGGGCTGGGATGGGCACTTTAAATCTTTGATTTTTTGGCTCCCGCTGGGTCGACAATCCAAGAAGGACTGAAGATCAAATTACACATGACAGAGGAAGCCCTCAGGGAGGACCAATGGCAGCCTTTGTTTCAGCTGGTACCTAGGTGACCACAAGGTAACATATGACTTTTTAATTGGAAAACCCCTACATTTACTCAACAGACTAGACTGTACCAATTAATTTGAACCTAAACACCATGACCAAGGAATACCTACTGAAAATAAACAGTTAGACTGGTACCCTAACTCTCAGGGAACTGAGGGACTGACCCCCTTTGCGCCTAGACACCAAGGCCGACAAGCTCCCAACAATAGGCACCATTACAAATCAGATTAAAACCTTAGGCAAATGATGCATGTTATACAAAGTGGTTGTAAGCCACACATTCAGGCATGTCAAATTAGATTCAGGGACTATGATCTCCTTGGGTTGTGTGACATAGACTGGTATGTGGACACTCCTTTGCCATTTGGTTATCACAATTGCAGTGCCCTGTACCAGCATTTCAGGGATGCTGTGCATCACAAAATGTTTCAACGCATCTCTGCCCATAAAACTACCTGTCATGATATGACCGACATAGTATTGAAAGTGATGTTAAACCCCAAATAAACAAAACTCAAGTATCTGAAGATGCTGTCGATAAAATAATTAGAAACTCCCCTTCAAAATTGAGTCTGTTGGATCCATGGTCGTCATTTCCTATCAAAGTGGATTGGAGTGATGTACCACTCCAACAATAACAAAGTTGATCAGCTGCTCATTTATAAAGGGATATGTCTGTGATGGTTTCAAAACTGCTGTGGTTACTCCACTTATGGAGAAGGCATCTCTTCCAGCTGAGGATCTAAAAACTATTGTCTTGTATTCGGCCTAAGTTTCATATCAAAACTTGTGGCTAAGCAACTGTTAGAATATATCAATCGCCATGACTCCTGTTTTTAAGAATTTGCATTGACTTCCAGTTGAACATTGCTCACTGTTTACAACAGCCACACTGGTTTTTACAAATAATTTGCTCCATATATTTCTTCTTACAGCAGTTTTGAAACTAACAGGCACTGTCAGAGTGATGGAAATCTCTTTATTATTTCAAAGTGTTTCCCTTCTACTCATATAGGTACAGCTTTGCTTTTGATGCTCCCACTATGTTGAATGCTCTTCTTGGTGAGATTATTTTACACAAGTACCTGTAAAAGAAGCAACACATATCGCTTTTTGGTGGTGTTTAAGCAGAAACTTTTCATCAAAATTATACTCAGACAGTCATAATGGAAAAATATGTTTCACAATCTATATGGTAAACTATGTACAGTATCAGAACTGTTAATTTGAAAAAAGAGTAAATATACATGTACACACCATTACCTTACTATTATGGTGTCTTTTTATAGACATGGTTTTGTTATATTTTAAGAACGTTGAAGTATCAAAGGACAATTGTATGAAAGAAAATTTGATGTGATCTATGTAATTGTAATCTTATATTGTGTGATTGTTACAACTCCAAGAACATTAAATGTAAATAACATTAAAATACATTAAATAAGGCCCAGAGAGATCAGGTATTTTAATACAATCTAGACTACAAAGTTCATTCTCTGAAATGGCATATTTAGTAGAAGAAAAATAATGATTAAATAATTCAAGCTGATTTCCATTCAAATTGAATGTACTGGCTGAGATGGTTACATTATTTCAACTTCTGATTATTTCTACACGAATTTTATGTGCTTGATTCTCAATAGACATGTCGTTACATATAAGTGGAAGGTAATGTGAATGAATTCCAGCATGAACCCCAGTCATTTTATGTATACATTTTACCAAGATACTTAAAATGTAGCAATGTCTTTATTAAGTAAATCTAATGACATACAGTAAATCTATGCTAACTTATATTTCACAAGATAGTTAATCTGACTACACTATGGTTAAACATTTTTCAACTCTTTTTATTCCAGATTAGGTTCCAATTACTTGACCAAGATTTATATATTTAATATACAAAATACAATTCGTTAAGGTTGTACCAAAATGACCTCACCTCGCAAATACCATTGTGTCTACAATTTACATCCTGGATGAAATCCTTCATTTCTACAAATAAATATCTATAGGGTGACTGCTCTATACTGTGCTGAATAGGGTTATAATGCAAACACTTGTTATGTACAGGATATTTGGAAATAAGTTTCACATAAAAATATGGACCAATATCTATGCATTGTATCCATATTTTTGTAAACATACCAATACATTGCATATATCATTAGATATATTATATGCAAATTGTTATGAACTCTATAATCGTTTATACTTTAAGAAGTCATAAAGAATCTCAATAAAGGTAAGTGTTTCATCCAACTAGTCTTGGAAATAATATCTAAAACGTAGAGTGATATACACCCGGTAACAGTGGATCCGAACGCTTTATTGATTTTTTACGTCACGTTAGTACAAAACTCGAGCTATTATTTAACCTTTGTGTAGTAAAATGGAGATGCATATTTTACCTTAATATATATAATACTTCAGTTTTATTTGGCCAATCGTTTATGTACTTAAGTACTGATTAACACAAGTACCTACTCAGTGGTTCACGTCAATAAACAGGACAGTGAAACCGAACGGCAGTATAAAAACAAATATTCTAACTATGGACAGCTTGGGCACGGTTCCCCAGTGGCTGAATGATCATTCATTATTTCATAAAATAAAATAAGTGGGCAGTTGCGGTATTTGGGGTATGTATGTGGCAGTATTAAAGCCATACTATTGCTTGGCCATTATAATATAATATGGAGATGCATTTTATCATAATCAAAATATTATGTTTCCTGAATAATTTGCTCCATCATTAGTGTACTTGAATTTTGATTGATACAAGTACTTGAAGTAAATTATGTTCTTGTTTGGTTACTGTATGAATTTCTAATATTACTTTCATAACATTTAATCTCCATCAAAAGACAGATTCTAAGGCACAGCACCCAAGAAACAGGACCAAAGAATTGAATGGAGAGGGGCTGGTTTGGTCTCTTCACTATAATAGTATATACTTGGTCTTCATATAAATTAATGAGGTCCTAGGTGGCCTAGTGGTTAGCAAGTTTGCCATCTTATAATAGGCTGTCACTTTTGTGGGTTCGAGTCCCACAAATGGTAAGGTTGAGGACCTGTCCCAATATGACCCTGGCTATGGAATGGGACATAAAACACCAACTTTGACTTTTGGTCATATAAATCAAGTGGGGTTGGTTAGGTATTTTAATTCCATGTGAAGGGGAGACCAGTGGTGGTAAAAAGAAGCTCAATGATTTCTATTTACTGTTTGGTATATTTATTTGGAAACCAGTTCATTTGATGCAACTGTCTGCAGAAGTATGTATTTACTTGTGGCTTCATGTCACTTTCAACAATGTACAGGTCATATCATGATGAGTAGTATTGTGGCCAGAGGAAACCAGTTCATACAGTTGGTCAAGGTTCTGTACTGTAAACTGCTGACCAATGGCAAGAAAATACCAACTTTCTCACATATGGTACAGGGTTTGGACTGCCGACCTCAGAGATAGGAGACGAGAGTGTTAGTCTGCAGAGGTAACAAATATTTGCTTCTATTTGAGTTATTTGTACCACTAAAGTCAAATTATAATAATTGTTTTTCTGGCTTTTTCAAATGTTGGCTTATTATTAAGAAAAGCATTATCTGTCAAGCATCCCGTGACAAATGATCAAACAACGACTAAGCGTTTACAATTCAAGTCAGTTTATTAAATTGTGACAGATGTCAACATCATTTTGAACATCAAGAATAACAGTGTCAACAGCAGCAATAGAAGCAGTGGCATTACAGGTGTATACAAATCATATGCATTAGAGCTAAGAAACTTCAAAAGAGGCATTGCATATATGACATCTTGTTACAGATGCTACAATTATGATAGTTGCTATTAATCTTTCACACCATTTCATTGTACTTTGTGAAACGTTTTACTTGACCAAAGTTTCTTGGGTATTTGCAAGGATATTGGATAGGGTTAAGAACCCATATGTTCAGTTATCTGTCAATTATATCATCCATGAAATAAGCAAATAAGAAAATGAAGTGAACAGCGAAGAAATAAAAATGAAGCTAATAGAGATACATGTTGACTTTTGAACATGTCAAAATTTGCTTTTTCCTGTGTTGAAATTCATTATAGATAAATAATTATTAAAATATCATCTGGTAAAACAATGCTCAAGACATTCATCATTGATCCCCCACTCAGGTTCTGTGTGTCTCTCAACACTCATTCACACTATGTACTAAAACCTCTTGATCCCTTCCCCCAAAGAACTCCATCAGGATCTACTAAAATCACCATATTATTGACCCCTTGCAGTTGACTCTCTCAATCCACACACTAATATTTGAGAATAGTTGATGCCCAACCCCAGCCTGCACTCAATTCACAGTCCCTCATCAAAGTTATTTGTGTGGAACTCTGATATTTTTGACACTCTTTGCATAGTGTTTTTTTTAGAATCACAATTATTTCCTATTATATGAAGATCTATTTAAAAACTTTATTTATGATTACTGAAAGTAGTTTCATATACATTATACAATTGTTGAGATGTGTCATAGGCAAATTGAAGATCTTGAAGAAATTTCATTTTTAGATTTTTGTAGCTGCGAGACTTTTCAGCCTTCTCTACAAATGCTAAACATATATCTACCTTGTTGCTTCTAGGAAATTTATGTTCTGTCATGCATTAATGATACTTTTGATATACACGATAGACACTGGAATCCTTAACTTTACTAATTTCTAAGTATATAACATATTTTGGAATTTAAAGCAATTTTTTTCTGAATGTATTTTGTTTGTATGAATATTTCACATAAAAAACAGTGAATGTATGTTAGTTAAACTGTTAATGATGTACCTTGGCTTCATTTTGTCATTGTGATATGACCTGTTCAGTGTATTGCACTGCTGTCTATCTCCATTGGTATGACCTGTACACTGTTTTGCAGTGCTTTTCTGCAACACCCAACCCAAAATGATATGACCTACGCAATGTTTTGCACTGTTTTCCCTGGAACACCCTACCCAGTTTAATACAAGTGATATGATCTACTTAATGATTCTGACTGACTTCTTGTATTTATAGTGAAATTCTGAAAATAATTTACCTAGAAATTCCTAAGAGCAATAAAAAATTCAAGCAATCCCAAAATACTTGTCACATATTTTTTACAGTAGTCAAAGACAAACTGAGGATCAAAATAAGTAGCAACTGACTACATTAGATAGCTATACAGAATACCTTATTGAAGTTTTATGATCAATTAAAATCACTGTAGAACATGATACATATATTTGATGAGAGAACATACTTTTGGCTATACTTTTAGAGGTAATGAACTTGCAGAAACTCAATTTTATCAAAGTTTTGAAGGCTATTAATAAGGGTACAATATCATACTTTCACCATTTTGATGAACAATATTGTCGGTTCTGACACTCAAAATCTAATAATCCCAAGTACCCTTTGCTGTCCCACTAGCTGGTGGGCCATTGGATCCCAATTGGAATCAATGATTTAACTACTGACTATAATGTCCATCAAAAGTTCAACTAAAAGAAACTAGGAATGTCTGATGGTCTGGGAAACCATAAAGTAACATGGAAAGAAAACATTGCAATAGATTCAGTTTTTATTGCATATAGGTGCACAAATTGGTAACATAAAGCAGCAAGGTAAATGTTTGTACTATTATACTCATATAATTTTTCATGAGAAATAAGTTTCATAATTAATTATAAACCTGTTATAACCTACTCAGAAAATACTTTGGAACATAGATAGCAAGAGTAGTGCACATGCACTACGTAAGTGAATGAGGGGTATATAGGCACACTGAATTCCACATTTAGGAGCTATGGATTCCGTTTGCAGGTAATAAAGGCTGAACTGATTCTTTAGAACACATATTGACAATACTGTTCACAGTTTTAATGTAAAATTAGCTTGATGAAAAACTGTATGCTCATTAAAACAGTGCACTACATGGGCCAGGTGCTGATTCTAGCCTCCTCATTCTGGTGCTGAACCCCCTACTCATGGAGACAACGCAAGCAAGGGAAAACCCCATTTAGCAAAGACTTTTATTAATCGTTAGTGTAGAAATGGAGTAAAATATATAAAATAATGATATAAACCCCAATAAGTAGGTATTACGTAATTATCTGTGGCTTTCAATGTCGTTTGTTTACTACTTATATTTGTGTTCGGTTTTACTGTCCCGTTCGGATGACTGTTACCGGGTGTAACTTTACTCAAACTTAAAGCAAATCCTTAATCCCTAGATCTTATAATCGTATAATTAGTACAGACATAATAATTCTACTTCTGGGCCTGTATTCACGAAAGGTCTTAGGCTCAAATGTGGTCTTAAAGGTTAGACTTTTGTCTCAGCTAAGTTTTGTCTTAAATCCGTATTCATAAAGGGTGACTTAGCTAAGTCCAAGATTATCAAATAACCACAGTGGTTTTCTGTGTCATGTGACCTTTCTTTTCTATTCAAACTATACTATTGGCGACATATATCCTTCATTTAATGCATTTTATCTAAAGAAAAGTGCTGTTTTGAAATGGAAATCCTTGTTACCACAAATAAATTTCCCGAACACTGCTTTAGTGAGGTGTTCTGTATAATTATACTTTATTTACAGCCATTTCAAATTTTGAAGTGGAGAAAAGTTTATGGCGGCCATATTTAAGTCCTCTTTACAAAATTTAAGCCCTCTACCAGCCAGTCTTAAAGTTGAGCCCTTGGCTAAGCCTAAGACTGGTCTTAAATTCTTTGTGAATACCACTAAGCCTAAGACAAAAGTCTTAGCAGTTTTTGGACAGAAACTTGAGACAAAAGTCTCAACTTTAAGCCTAAGCCCTGGCTAAGACCCTTCGTGAATACCGGCCCAGAAATAGATGTATTAGTAGATGTGTACAAATCAGTTTCTACAAAATTGAGTAACATTGTGTATGTTGTACATTAACATAAAATAAAAAGTTTAATGCATTATGTATACATCCACTGAACCTTGATTGTTAGGTATCCCAACTGTCTAGCCATGCCTAAAGTGTAACTATATAAGCTAAGGTTGTATCTGAATAAATAAAGACAAATATTCCTGGTTGGTGAGGTAAAGGACAGTGCACAGCACAGAGATCATGTATAACCAAAACTTAACAAGTTATTGGCAGACTAATGATAGACAGAACTTCTTTATGTAAAGCCATGTTCTTGTTAAAAATCAAATAAAGATTGAAAATAAAGCAGAGACTCTTCCCTGACTATCTCTTATACCCGACACCCCCCCAAAAACTGTAACACAGGTATTGTCACTTAAACGGATCCTTTCACGCATTGAAGGCTGAAAAGTAATGTTTCTTATATGTTCATGATAAATATGGGCCACAGTGGTAAAATGGTTAGCACTATTGTTATTTGAACTGATAAAACATATCAAATACTGGATGTGTTATGGATAGTTTGAAGATCTCTTGATAATATTGACATTACAGGAAATTTTACAAGGAAAACGAGCTGCTTGTCACAGGGGATAACCAAATAGCTACATCAACCGAAAACCTTACAGTTATCAATGGTACTCATCAAATCAAAATGTGAAATTATGAATTAATGACAGCTTAGTGTCAAAAAACCATTTAAAATGTGAAACGATGGGGTTTTACGTCATATAAACAGCTAAGCCACCCGGCTTAACCAACATTTATGACACGCCTGGTACCCAGTGTGCTGATGTAATTTCAGGTGACCTAAACTGATTCCAGATCAGCTTTTGCACAAAGTGGCAGCAGTTGGAAAAAAAGCTGAGAACGTGCTCACTGGCTAAAACAATTCAAATACAAAGAAGGGAGGATCACAACACTGGAAGTCCACTTGAAAGTCTTCAAGTGTCAAGCAGAGAATGCAGGTGTTGTGACGCAGATGACACAGGTTTATCATGATTTAGTTGTCATGTATCAGTAGTGTTCTTTCTTGACACACCAATGAACAGTCAATCTATGATGATGAAGTACAAGTTGTAAGTATGCTTAGTACATCTTTGTTAGTTTGTGTTTTATTTTAACATAGACTTGATTCCAGTCCTAATTAGACTGGTAATTTAGTAAATGTAAGAAAAAATTTTGATTTCTATTTGTTTTGCCTAAATTTGCCTAAAATATTACAAATAGAAACCTTCTTGGCATCACTTGTCGCTCTGTTGACAAAATGTATGCGTTGAATCAACACCAATAAATGGCAAATGAATTGACAAGTTTGCAGAAAAGATGATCCTTCAGATTCTCCAAACTTGTCAACAATAAGTTTTAATACCACTTGTATATTGTATTCATACTTGATTATCAATATTGATAAAATTGACTTCCATGTTAATAATAATCAATATGCATATTGATAAGGTCTGATTTTTTGGAGTCAAGCAGTGTCAATTTTACCACTATCAATCTGATCCTATCCACAATGTTCATGATGGACAGGAAATAATATCTTGGCATTCTGAATTCTATTAAGGAGGAAGCCAGAATCACTACTCCAGGCATCTTACCTAAAGGGAAGTCTATTGAATGTCAAGTAGGACACAAAACCATTTATTTGTCTGATGTGACCCTGAATTCAGACCAAGTCAGTGCATTGGTCCTCCAAGTAAGACGCAGACTTTAAAGACTTTTACAGGAGACTCTGGCTTAAATACCATTTCTACAGAGACAATGGCCAGTTTGATTCCCTCCCTGATGAAGATTCAGAACTTGTGAACTTCTTGGCAGCCAACCTAGAAAAATCAGAAAACCCTTACAAAAATTCCCACTTAAGTTCACTAACAAAAGCAACTGGAAACCACCAAGGATTCATCAATCACTGGAAGTTTTCCAAAGGGCATTCAAAATGGACTACTTAAATCCCACTCAAAAAGGCACCTAAACCCAACCTAACCAAAGACCAACAACAGGGCCTCAAAACATTGTCAAATAATCCTGACATTGTCATTAAGAAAGCAGATAAAGCTTCAGTAGTTGTAGTAATGAATACAAATGACCATCTTAGAGAAGGGTATTGTCAATTATGTGATTCCAGTTTTTATAATCTAAATCTAATCTAATCTACTGCTTTGCAAGCGCAATATCTTCCCCACAGAGGGGAACTTAATCAAAATCATTTTCCTAAGGAGAGTCAAGGGGCGTTCAAGGTCAATGATCTAGGATTATGGGTGTGGCCGGGAGGGAAGAAAACTAAGTTGGGAAACTAGAGCTGAAGAGGTGGGTTTTGAGGTGCTTCCTAAAAGATGGAACAGAGGGGCTGTTTGTAACATGAAAGGGGAAAGAGTTCCAAAGGACAGGGGCATAGTGACAGAACGAATTAGAGAAGTGTTTGATTGATTTGTGAACTCTACAATCAAAATTGGGGGTTTGAAGGAACTTGAGATTGGGGGAACTTTGCCTTGTATTTCTAGAAGAGGTGTACGGGTGGATTAATTGTCTTAGATAAACTGGTTGACCTTGGTTGAGAATTTTGTATGTAATAAGGCCAATTTTAAATTGTACCCTGTATCTGACTGGTAACCAGTAAAGTTTTTTTAGTTGAGGGGTAATGTGAGAGAATTTAGAGCTTATACTAAGCTTTACCATGACCTTACTCCTAATATACACACAACGTTAAATCTATTCTGGTACAAATGAAAAATAAGGGTCTGATTAATGAAATGAATTTTGTCTACTGGTGAAGGCAGACTTTACCTCCTACCTAACATTAATAAGAAAGAGGTGCCTGACAGACCCATCTATACCTCTATCAACCACCAAACAAGCCAAATCAGCAAGCTTGTAGATGAACATATTAAAGGATATGTTCCTCAAACACAATCCTACATACGGGATACTCAAGACTTTATCAATCAAGAGGGACTAGTACCAGTAGCTGAAAAACTGGGGGCTGACCCCACTGAATACCCAATTGCAAACTTCATACTGGACCTACTCAAATTAGTACTCCACAGTATGAACTTCGAATTTAATGGTGAACATTTCCTTTAAACATGAGGCACAGTCATGGGAACAACCGTGGCTCCCAACTATGCCAAATTTTTTATGGATAGATTTGAGACTAAATAAACCACTATCATCTTAAACCCTTAGTCTGTTTATTGATGACATATTCATACATGGACCCAATGGGAGGAGTCTCTCAAGGAATTCATTACCCATCTGAATTCATAACACCATTCCATAAAATTCACCCATGAATATAGCCTCACCGCTATTGATTTGTTAGACTGTGAAATTTAATCATGGGAGATAGCTCATTACCATACTGTACAACAAGCCTACAGACACACACCTGTACCTACACTATTCTAGTGCACACTGTTACGGTCACAGGGCAAGCATGGTAGCAATTACCGATTGCTTTTAAGTTGCAACTGGAAAAGACAAAAAGTGTAACTGAAAAAATTTATTTAACTAAAAATAATGATTACAGTCCAGTGGTATGCTCTTAACCATACACACATTGATACAATAATGAAACCTATCTGACCTGACCACTGTGACTAACAGTTAAGTTTATCCACCATATCCAGCAATCTGTCCTGTAATCCATCCTGTGGTCTGTCCTGTGATCTATCTAATCTAATCTAATCTACTGCTTCCCAAAGGGGAACTCGGTGCCCTGTGTGACCAAGAGGGAAGGAAACTATCCAATGTTCACTCACACACAGCTATCTGTATCCTGTGATCTGTTCAATGTTCAATAATACAAAACGACCTTGTCCTGCTGTCCTTTTTTATATCCAATCACACAGAATGTCTGTCTAGAGCTATTTAGAGAGTTTGCACAACTGTACTGTCTGCTCCAAGATATGGACAATGTCCAAAATGTAGTAAATCCACTCTCTGTTATATGCATGTACAATATCCAAAAATGCCCAAAGTACAGTAAATCTATCCAGACAATGTATCCAGTTAATTCACTCCAGTAAATGTTCACAACAATATAAGCACTTTATATATACATCCACTTGAATATTATATTCCAAGACACAATAGCCTTCCTTATAGCCAGCGAATACTAAGTTCACTTGTGGTCAGGTGTACAGTCCTTATATATCATTATGGAAGCATCTAGAATGTTACAGAACCGACTTGAAATTAACATCAGTAACTAGATCAAGTGAGGAAGTTCTAGAACCTACAGGTACCTTATAGACTTCCCCCAAATCTATAAATAACATCACTGAGGTTAGCCTAGAGGGATTCCCCCAGTCTTTAAATAGATCA
Organism: Sabellastarte sp. h YS-2021; assembly: GCA_964017235.1. NCBI lineage: Eukaryota > Metazoa > Annelida > Polychaeta > Sabellida > Sabellidae > Sabellastarte > Sabellastarte sp. h YS-2021. Next base: position 187,758,272 of record OZ024929.1, on the reverse strand, counting down.
ATAAACATCACAACACATAACACAGAAATCAATATCTCCCTTAAGTTAGATGTTAATACATACATATAAAGCTTAGATCAAATAAGGCACAGACACAGTGCCTATATATGTAACAACACCCAAGAAGTGTCCTAGATAAGTCCCTATGGTCAATATCTAAGAATTAGGTGCATATCAAATCAATCAATCAGTTGTCCAAGTGCTTAATCTCCATATCTACGAATTCTAAGGCACACCATCCAGTTCGGTAGGCATAAATGCATATGCTGTCTTGATAAAGACTACAAAGATAAAACCTACAAAGTCACAGGAAATAACCTTAAAGAGGGTAACCCTTAGCTAGTCTGTGAAAACACTGAGAGCCAGCAAATTCTCTCAGAATGACTTACTTTAAAACAGTCATAAGGAGGATACTGAAGCACCTGTAATGGTCACCACCTTCCAAGCCATTAGAACTGTGGGAAGTATCTTTGGATTCAGAAAACAGTTGAAAACATATCTTTGCAGATTAGCCTATCCTCCACCATAGCCTATCTCCCCTATCGGACGCTCATATGGATACTGATCTCCTTTTTGGATCTGGACTATCCCTTTTTGAACATCAGCACCTTAGAGGATGTTTACATCGATTTTGGTGTTTTATAAATACTTCTTACTTACTCCTAAAAACCCTGACATTAAAACACTTATCAGAAATAACTGGAACACCTATTGTCCCAAAATCATCATAAAGGACAATATCACTAGCAGACATGTTTAATATGTTTATGTAGTTTTTATGGGTCTCTGAACAGCACCCCTTACCCAGGTGCTAACTTTTCTCTTGTGCTTTTGGAGAGTCTTGACATATGCTCTTGATGGAAAAACAAACACAACTGTAGTTAATTCATAATATACAGAATGATGAATGTGTTTACCTATGTATAGAAAACATACATTGTCCCACGACCTCCATAACTAAACCTACAAAGACCAACCAGCTGAGAAGTGTAACCACTTTTGGAATTTTCCCCGGCTGGTTGCTCTTCACATGTTTGACTGTAGTTAGTTGTCTCTATTGATGTTGTAACTGTGACTATTTTATGGGGGGTGTCTAGAAATGTTACGATGGATACAATATAAAGCCACCCTGCAAGTCATTTGTTTATTTTTTAAAACTTAAAGTCAATTCAACATTAAATACACAATACAATTCTGTGTTTTAGGTCAGCCATTGTCTGTGCATTTCTTGTTGGCACTACTATCTGTCTGTATAGCAGAGCAAATCTGAATGTCAACAGGAACTCATTGTCAAGTAAGTGTCACCTGACTAACTGCTATGAATCAATTGCCACTTGCAATGGTCACTTGAAATGTTTCCATATTTGTGTAGTATATACAGTAACACTTTATGTAGAAAAACATGGGCTTTGCGTGGTAGCTTGTAACAAGTTGAGGACACAATCGTTTTTCCTCTCTGCTGTCTGCAAGTTAGAATCATTCATAATCTTCAAGATTTCTTTTTGTGAAGTAATCTAATTTCTGCTTTAAGTTGGCACATACCAATCAACATACACTTTACAAAGTATTATCTATAAATCAGAAATCCTGACTCAAACAAAATGCTCTCATCGACTACTTTGTTTGTGCCAATTTTTGCCATGTGGCAAATTACGAATAGTAGCCAAGGAATATATTTATATATAATTATATTTACTGCCAGAGTACATCTCTCATGCAGATGTTTGATCAAAAGGAAAATGAAGGAACAGTCACCCTACAGGTCCTTTGCGTCATTTTACAACATCAGGATGACACGCTAACCAATTATAAAGACCGGAAGTGCGCAGACTACAGAAAACAATGCAGTGCGCATATTTTTGCGTACAATTATCTGAGGCAATAATGGGACGATCGTCGATAATACAGAACCAAACGATACAGATAAAATATAGTGCGACAACTAGGTGTGTACAGAAACATATTTACAATCATATTTATGGATTAATAAATGAAACCGGTCTTTATAATAGAAATAAAGTCCTCAGTTTAGTGATTTATAACCCCAGATAATTCACAAATTTCCGGCGAATAACGGACTCGCGCTGCTCGTCCGTTATTCGCCGGAAATTTGTGAATTATCTGGGGTTATAAATCACTAAACTGAGGACTTTATTTCTACAACAACCATTATAAATGTATACGGTTCTATATAAAAATGAATCAACATTTTCATTTAATTTGTGTGCTTTATCCGTGTAAATTATCAAGAGAATCTAATTGTGTGTTCTCAAATCTGTTCTTAGTTCGTCATTGTTTCTGATTATGTCTCAGAATAATGGACATACAACAGAAAAACTTCCTGAATGGCTTATATAAGAAGAAAATATATCACAAATGAAGATGGCAATATTGTACGGGGGTTTAGCATGAATAGAATATTGTTAATATTCATGAGTGATATATAAATTGTTATATATGTCTAGCAAGAGTTGGTTTTCCTTTATTTTCCAATTTTTACACAGTTTGTTTTATGGTTTGTTTGTGTGTTTATTTGCAAAATACCTCGGAAATTTATTGACAGATTTTGATGCAATTTTCACACAAGTCAACATAAACCTTCTCTGACATCACATCGTATACACACGTGAGTGTGCTGCAAATATTGTTGAAAATATGAATGTAGCCTGGTAGTACGGTTGTAGAGATTTGCATGTGCAAGCAAGGTATATTTTCCCAACAAGAGTGTCACAACTTGAAGAACAAACTGCTACTAAGTACAGGTCGTATAGTGGGTTTATATACACACAAGGTACACGTGAGTGTATCTTACAGCACTCGCAAACAATGTAAGTAAATAGGGAGAACCTACAACACTAGTAAGGAGGATGCACGTGCCTAAGTCTCCCTTAAGTTACCCTTGAGATATGGATGCATTTGTAGCCATGCTGTGAGCACGCAGGGAATAATTTGCATGACAATTTCAATTACGAGGTGTCTGCAACCTCAAAATTCTGCTATAAAATTGCAAGTGTAACTTAAGTGTCCCTTTAAAATCAGTCGGTTTTTCTCTGTAACCAGGACGTACATGAACGTACGATGGGATATAAGCCAGGCATAGCTTTTACATATGGTCAAATATGATGTGTACTTCTCTATATATAAGAAAATATGCCCTTAATTGGGTATGCAGTCAACTCACATTCATTGTATGTTCTAATATGCCAAAGGTAATTTATATGTGTTGCGAACTCAGGACACTTTTTGAACAAATAGTGTAAATACACAACAAAGAAGAATAGAATATCTGCTTATCCTTATCATATGTGAAGTAGAGTATATCTGCTTATCCTTATCATATGTGAAGAAGAGTGACAGTGTTGCAGTCACTGAAAATTATCAAGTATAAAATGCCTCCTAGTCAACTAAGCAACACCAAATATGTATTCCTGGGATTTTCATTCTATTTTTAACTCAGGACACTTTTAAAAGATATGCGCATTCCCTAAATCAAAAGTTAAATTAAATTAAAATAATATAGATATAAGTTGTGCACAAGTGACATTGGTTTCAGGAATGTCATTGTATATCTGTAGTGTCTGACATCTTAAAAGTGACTCTATCATCAAAGGAGTAATATGGTAAAAAATAAATAGAAAAAGGGATTGTTTTGGCATGTTTATAACAATTGTACTTATATATTATCGATACATGGGTGGTGCGATTACTTTTATCAAGTTTTAATAATTTTTATGTACGGGCGTCCGGAGTTAAAACCGTCCCGAGTTTACAACACAGGTGTAAAAAAACTATGCTAGAAGTTTGATCTTTACTGCCATGATTAAAATCTTCAATTCAATCAGATTGGGAAGAGAACTCAGTAATAAGAGAAAACAAAATTCAACACATTAGTTTTATTTTTTAAGCATGTTTTTGTCATAATTTACACAGATGTTAAAACATTCATACTTAAATTTACCATTGAGACGTTAAAGATTATGACACCTATACCATTAGTAGAGAGTTCCTTGATGGTAGCCACTACTGGCAGTGATTTCCATCTACCCACATTTGGGGAGTTACAGTCCAGTGGGAAGGTACCGGCTGAGTCTCAGAAGCCAACACATCATTACAACGTGTCCAGGACTGAGAGGACAGGTAAGATAACTGACACTCATTTAAATTCTTGTTATTTAGGGGCCGGTAAGATCTTGAGTAAACTCGCAACGATAGGTATCCACTCTATGGTGACCTTTCAATATTTCATTGTATTACGAATTAAACTTTTAGGGCTCACAATTTTAGACATTTTTTTAAGTATTGGGCATACGGTCATTGAACTTTTTAACAATAAACAAAAGGAGGTCATTGCCTTACATTGCAAATGAAATGGGGAGTTCTTGACTGGTCAAAACCTAAAAATAACTGTATCTTTGGATGCCACGCACAAAGAGTACCTTCCAGTGCTGTAAAAGGCTGACTTTTGTGAAATGTGATACTGTGAGTTACATGTCAAAATGAGAAACCGTCTGAATACAGTGAGAGGAATAATGTCTAAAGGGATTACGTCCAGAGGGATAATATTCACAATCTTTGTAGTAGCTAATTTGTCGCTACATGTCGAAATTCTCCCATAGACCATGTTTGCTCTTGAGAAATAATGCAAAGAACATCAGAATTAATCAGTAAGTTTGAAAATATAACCTTCCTTGAATGTCTTGAGTTCACATGAGTAAAGAATTTTTAAGAAAATTTTTTAGAAAGAAAAACCTATTGCTGAAGACAATTATTCTGATTGTTGTTATTAAAGTCTTTATTTCATTCTGATATACTGTAAGTACCATTGTAATGTGATTTGCTGAACCGTTATGATTTCAGTAAAAGAATTCTGATCAATTAGGGTGTTGTACCCATTGATTTATATTATCTGCAAAAAAAACTAGAATCGTTTGTGCTATTTTAAAGTAGGATCAGCTTTGATAGTGTTAATTAATTGCTAATTAAGACTTTCTTATTGTACAGTATATTACATTGGATACAACACTGTGCCCTTTCATTAATGACTTAATTGTTTGTATTTTAGATTTCCCTATTACTAGAAGCCAATCTAGAATTATTCGCCAGAAGAACATAACATTTGAATTTATGAAGCAAGGGGCAGGCCATAAGATGTCCTGTAGTGGGGTCACCAGGCCCTCAAAAATTCGTTATGGACCCACCGGACCTCCCTGGCAGTGGTAGAGAAGTGACGGGAAGGTGATACTCACCCACTCTGCATTCTATGATGACAGGCTACACGGTGGAAAGCTACCGAGTCTACGCCTATTGTCTATTGCTGATGTGAAGTATGAGGCCCTTGTTTACTGTTATGTATGGTATGAAGGACTGAATGAGCCTTATGTAACCACAGCCAAGTTAGACCACATCTATTTTCTTCGTCAAAATCCAGAAGGATTGCAAGATTACCTGAATTCAACCGAGTTTTTCATGGAATACGTCATATCATGTCCACTGCCTACCAGTCATGTCATTCCAACCCACGTCTCACTCACAGCCATACACTGTGAAGCTTCTGACATCTTGGTGCCAGTCATAGTGCCACAGAAGCCAGTAAACACCATAGACTTTGGTCTTTGTGTAGGACCAACCTTTGGTCGGTTTGATGAAGCTAAAATAGTAGAATGGTTTGAACTGCACAAAATACTTGGAGTGAAAGAATTCAATATCTACAATGTATCTCTGGCTCCAAGCCTGAAGAAAGTTTTCTCGCATTATATATTGAATAAGGAGCTCACTGTACATGAAATGCCCTCAGTAATCCCCAGATATGATGATGCTGCCGCCTACTTAAACACACTCCCTGCCAACAACCATTGTCTCCTCACAAACATGTACAGATACAAGCATATGGTGGTGGTAGACTTTGATGAATTCATTACACCGAGGAAAAATGTTACTTACCCTCAGTTGGTTGATATTCTTAACCAAAAGAATAGGAACAGACCTTGGAGTTCTTACATATTTTATAACCAATTTTTCTTCACCGATTATCCCTCAGACACGAGTCAGCCAGAATATTTAACTGTACTGCAGAAGAGAATCCGATTTAACACCAGCACGTATATGGATGCCAGTAAGTCCTTCATCAACCCCACCTACTGCATGCTTTTTATGCCTCATTACTGTTTCAAGACATTTTCGGGGGTAAATCTGGGCACCCCTGTTCCATCTGATCTCGCAAACAGCCACCACTACAGGCGGTGTGGCTATCCCACCCACTCACAGTACTATGGCAAATGTGAGGAGCATTTAAAGACCAGAATTCCTGATGACATCATGCTGCGTTACAAGGAGAGCCCATTGAAAGCCAACGTGAAGCAAGTGCTTACACAAATTGGTTATTTTGACTGAATGACTAGCTGAATATAAACCAGTGCTTTTGAAGCCAAGATTTTGGTCATAAATGGTAGAAATATTATAGCTCCTTCATATAGTCAATTATTTTCACGTTGTTTTGAACCATAAATAGACATTTCCCTGCTTTATTGAAGACTTTTGTATGAATATACAAATCAATTGGGTTTTCATTCGGTATAAGTAGGATTATTACCAATGGAGCTGGACGAATCGGCCTTTCTTAAGTTATATTTGTCTAAAGGTTATTAACATCCATCAAAGATAATTGGACTCTGTAATCAATCCCTTTTAAACCTATAACCTTTAGATACTTGTTTATGTTAGAATTACTAGAGGTATAATTATATTAAATGATGTTTTATTTATTTATTTATTTTGGGTTTTACGTCGCTTTCAACACTGTACAGGTCATATCACGACGGGTAGTTAGAAGGGCAGAGGAAACCAGTACATAGAGTTCGTTAGGTTCTGTACTGTAAACTGCCGACCAACGGCAAGCAACTACCAGCTTTCCCACTTGAGGCCATGACGGGGATCGGGGACGGGGAACCCAAGCCTCAGAGGTGGAAGGCGAGAGTGTTACCACTCTGCCACCATGGCCCCTATTAAATGATGTGATTATAACTTTTACAAACAATTGGCTTTCAATAAATGCTGGTATTTACTTAGTATTTATGCTAATAATCCCTCTGCTTAGACATTAAACTGTTTCGTAACTTTTGCGATCTTTTGAAAACAATTGGGTTTGATTGATTAATGTTTGTGCAATATTATTAAAACTTTGTTTGATTAACATTTATGTGATATATGTATAAGGTTTCAGAATGAGCTTCATATTCTTACTATTTATATTTTGTTTTATGGAGAATTTGATTTCATTCCCCCAGCCCCACTAACAAAATAAAAAAATGGGAATAAACCTTTATTATACATAACAGGATTAGATGAGACTACTACAATAAATTAGTATATTTATAATGTATACATATATGTAAGCATAAATCATTGACAATGGAAATTATTTACATTGATAGGTCACACAAAGGTCAAAACTTTGACACGAAGGTTATTAACCTTTCTAACCAGCAAGGCTTCGGTAAACAGAAGCAAGTAGAGGTAAATAAAGGTTAGGAATGGTGAAAACAATACTTTATAATTCAGGTAAATAAAGTTAATAAAGTAAGATGTAAAATTGTAAATGATAGTAATAACATTCATAAAATAAGGATATACATGTAAAAGTACAAGTGAGAATGGGAAGCAATGCCCAAGAGCACAGTAGGGGTAGCTAAAGGGAGAGGTAAGCTTGAAAGGTCCTGGACATCTGGGAACCAGCAGACGGAGGCAAATCAATGTATCTCCACACACAAGATGAAGTCCAGGTTCTCGGGACCTGGATGTTATGTATAGGCATGCCTAAGAAATGCCGAGGTGGATCCCACTTCTCCTGAAATCATGAATGTAAATGACCTAGATAATGTTTATGATAGAAGAACATGTTAAAGATCTTTCCTGGCAGTGGAGTCGGTAAGTACTTTACATTGTCTAGCAGAACAGACCTGGAACAAAGGTGGGTCTTGATGAAGGGGCCTTATTATCAGCATGGCCCAAATGGTGGAAACTGGGCAGAGGGATGAATCGCCTAGAAAGGGAGTAACCACAGTAGCAGTGGATACCCTTTCGTGAATGGATTTCGACATTTGACCACAATTGTAGCCCCTGTAAGAGAAAAATAACATATCCAACAGCCAAGTTTCTGGGCATTGATAGCATGAGGAAACTTGTTAGACAGCCTGAGAAATGAAAAATAAACTAACAAATATAAGGACTGGAACACCTGGGGAGATTGCAGTTGAGAAGAGATTGTAATAATATTAAGCAAAGTATTTTCACCTTTGAACAAGTTTAACCTAGGTTTGAATTGCCTTTTTAGTTTTGATGACTTGATGTCTGATGGGTTCTCATTGATACATAGGCCACTTCAACAGGTATTGGTGGTGGTGTTGGTTTCTTCATTCATGAATCATACAAATGCCGCAAAGTGGATACCCCAAATTACAGTTCCTTTGAAAATATTGTCATATCAATTTCTGTGTCGGGCTGTACTTTGCTCATAGCTTCTATCTATTGTCCTCCTGGGCCGTGTTCTTCCATTTTGTAGATGAATTTATGTCCTTTGTTTGTTTCCTGTCTTCTGTTGATTGCAATTACTTCATCTATGGTGATTTCAATATACTTGTTGATGTACCTTGTACTGATAGTTACAAATTGGAATCCCTGTTAGAATCATGTAATCTAACACAGTCAGTTAACAATACCACTCATTTGCACGGTCATATCCTTGATCTCATTCTTTCCCCCAGTGATCAAGATATGTGTGTTCATGTTGATGTCTGTGAATCCATATCTGACCATGCAGTAATTAAATGAGCTATTGACTTTCCTTCCACTCTTGTTAACTGCCAAACAAGAATTTCCTATAGAAGGTACCATCGCATAAATATGTCCAACTTTAGGTCTGACCTTAAAGATATGCCTTTTGTGAAATGTCCAGCAAATTCTGTCTCACTGCTCTATGATCAGTATGTGCTTGACTTGAGTCGTATCCTTGATAGGCATGCTCCTCTTGTGTCCAGTTTGAAGACCAAAGTCACTTTGACGTCAATTTGAACGTGCTTGGCAAAAGGATAAAAGTCAATACAACAGGAGTCGGGACAAGACTGTCTATTACAGGAAACTTATCTCCGACAACAGCCATGATTCCAAGAAACTATGGCGGGAGTTACACAAAGTCCTACATAGATCCCATAGCACTACTTTGCCCACTTGTGAATCCTCAAAATCATTGGCTGATCATTTTGCTACATTTTTCTCAAATAAAATCATTAAAATCCGTGAAAGTTTCTCCTCATCTGAGTCCTGTAACATTGTACATCCCCCCTGTGACCCTCCTAAACTAACAGTCTACACTCAACTCACTCAAGATGAAATTGGTAAAATAATCAGCAAATCATCCACCAAATCATGCCTGTTGGACCCATTGCCCACATTCCTTATTAAGGAATGTATTGACATCCTTCTACCTTCTATAATCAAATTGGTTAATTGTTCGCTCCGGGAGGGACTGGTTCCAGATGGGTTCAAAAAGGCTGTAGTCACTCCACTTATAAAGAAGGCCTCACTTGCTGTTGAGGATTTGAAAAACTACCACCCAGTATCTGGACTTAGCTTCATTTCCAAACTGGTCGAACATGTAGTTGCTAAACAGCTGGTTGACCATATTCATAGATATGGCTTGGGTAACTCATACCAGTCAGCATATAAGTCAGGTCACTCAATGGAAACGGCTCTGCTTTCCATCAAAAATGATATTCATCTGTCTCGGGGTGAAGCTACTGCCTTGGTACTTCTGGATCTCTCGGCCGCCTTTGATACTATTGATCATTCCACACTCCTCAGCTGTCTTCGGGATTGGTTCGGTGTAGGTGGCTCCGCTCTCAAATGGTTCTCTTCCTATTTGATGGAATGTTTTCAGTCTGTTAAGATTGGTTCTACTTTGTCTGATTTACAAAAACTGCTGTTCAGCGTACCTCAGGGTTCTGTTCTGGGTCCTCTCCTATTCTCTCTTTACACATCTCCCCTTAGTACTGTAATTGGTAAACACAAAGGCATAAAATTTCATTTCTACACCGACGATTCGCAACTTTATGTCCACCTGTCGGACATGAATGCCTCAGCTACTTTTGATAAGTTGAACAGATGCCTTCAAGATGTTAAGGAATGGATGTCGGCTAGCAAACTTAAACTTAATCCAGATAAAACTGAGTTCATATTTTTTGGCTCCAAGAAAAAGAGAGAAAGGTTAAATGTATGTTTCCCAATTGACATCTTGGGTAACCCGCTTCACCCCCCCCCTTCAAGTCAGTCAGGAACCTGGGTGTGTGGTTTGACTCTGATTTTTCTTTCTCTAAACATGTCCAGAATGTTTGTAAAGGCTGGTTTATTCAACTGAGGGATTTTAGAAATATTAGACAGTACTTGACTCATGATGCAGCTGTGTCGGTTGCCAATGCTTTTGTTAGTAGTCGTTTGGACTACTGTAACTCACTTTTCAGGAGTCTCTCCAAATTCAACCTTCACAGATTACAGTCTATCCAAAATAGTACAGCCAGAATTGTAACAAATTCGAGTAAATATACTCGGATAACTCCGGTCCTCAGGAAACTCCATTGGCTCCCTGTTCAGTTTCGCTCAGAGTTCAAACTGGCTACCCTGGTGTATAAGTTTATTCATACTGGCTTCCCAAAATATTTTGTTCCATATCTTTCCACGTACCACAATACTAGATGCAGTCAGAGTGTTGCCAATTTCCTTAATGTTCCAAAGTTTCAACCTAAAATTCACAAGTCCACTAAGCAGTTTGGTTTTAGTTTCGCCTTTGATGCTCCCACTGTTTGGAATTCACTCCCTGAAGACATTCGTGCATCACCAACTATTGCCTCTTTTAGAACCAAGCTCAAAACCTATCTCTACGCAAAGGCCCATCCTCCTTAGGTTTTTTTCTCTTATGGCTTTTCCGTGGTGCTGACCTGTTTCTGTCCCTGGACTTTGAATTTGTATATTGTTATTGTCTTGTTGCGCCTTAGAGTCCACTATTCAGTGGAGATTAAGCACTAGAAAAGTTAAATTAGAATTAGAATGTACAACAATAACCTTTGGTCCCGGAATGAACTGGTATCACAATTGCATATGACACACAGTGATCTTATAGCTTTCAGGTGATTGACAATATGATCTTAAGATGTACCATTTTAGGGCAAGTACTCTATGAATGCCAAAAATATTATGTGTAGAGATTTGGGACAGCAACAGGCCCAGAGTCACCTGAAAACCCAGAAATAAATTAAACATTCTTCTGTAGGCCGCCAAAGTTAAAGGCCGCAGTCCAGACCACAATCTCTGAAAGGCTCCTGAGGACAATGATTCTGTTGCAGTTCCTGGATATACAACATAAACATGAACAGCTAAATATCATTGTTAATCAAAGTTCAGTCTATATGTGTATCAATCCACATAGTACAATCTATCATTTGTTTGAGCTTATTCACATTATCAGGTGTAAAATTCCAACGACATAACAAATTTCCCACTCTGTTATCCAACCCTTTATGTGGGATAGCCAAAATGTAGCCAAAATGAATGAGGGGACCTACCGTTAATTTATCTTCTTATTACCTATATTATATTTTTGTCTGGAAAAACACTATATTCCTAGTTAACAGCCTGCCTTGCTTTTAGAAAAGTGGGTAAACAGGCATCATTCCATATTGCTTCCCTTTTTCAAAATAAAAAATGTACTTACTACATTTTTTAATGTTATGCATAGAAAGAGAGAAAACAGTGGCTGATAACATAATTAACAGTTGAACTTTTCTGAGGGGATCAACTGTTAATTATACTCCTTACTAAACAAAGTCAAAATGAAATGGAAAGATAAGTTTACTTTGTGTTATCCTTTTTCAACTTCCAAAATGAAAATAGGTAATAGGTAGAGCAGAGTGTTACTTATTATTGATCCAACTTTGAAAATACATCATACTTCTGCTTCCTGTTACCTATTTCCCTTTTTTTCTTTCATGTCATAGGTTTTTTTTTTTGTTTTTTTTTTTTTTTCGGGGGGACTCATACGCCTGTGATGTCACACATATTGATGATGTCACAATGTAGTGGACCTTACAGTATACATAGTTATTTATGAAAACATTTAATTTCAAATAGATGTGAGCCATGTGTGGAACATAAGTTGATGTAATACTTAGTCACCTTAAAGTCACTAAAATCAATTTACTGTTAGTTATTTGTAACCTTAAACTAGTGTAACTTTAGAAACTATATGTACTATCTATTTGTGAGCCTTTAAATTAGTAACCTTAAGTCATTATAATGCCAGTATTTAGTGTTTAAGGCCACCTTGCAGAATGTAACTTTCTCAGTAACACCCATTTTCCAATTGTAGCTAAAGTTCACAAAGTATTTTTTCTTACTGACTTTAAGGTCACCATAAAAATATATTCTCCTAAGGCCTTCAGATATTTGACTACCAATTATGATCTGAACCTATATAGCAGTTTTTAAATTATTTACTGTTTTGACAATACAAAATTATAAATCCCAAAGCACAATGCCAATCTTGCATTGTGACATCACTAACATGACGTCACAGACCTTTGAAGTGCCACAACAAGTACTATTTCTCGCAAAAACACACACACCCCCTCAAACTCAACCTATACCATGTACCACACACACACAAAATAGGTAATGGGTAACAGGAAAAGAGAAGGAATTTTGTTTTCTGTTTATCCTTTGTTGAGGTATTATTCTATCACACTGATATAAATAACTCAAGATTAATGTATTCTGCAGGGCAGTCTGAAACACAGTAAATGGCTGTTTTTCTTTATACTGTTTACTGAGAGATGATGTGATTATTAAATTAACAGTTGGTCCCCCACCCCATGATTTAGCGCAACTGTTTGTTAATTTTCCAATTGTCACATTAACTATAAAAATCTGTATGTTTGTAGTAATAAAAGTTTGGCCAGAAAAACAGTAAATGACACTTTCCTAACTTTTAACTAATGAAGTCATAAGTATTGAACAGGTAGATCATACTCTTCTAGCAAATTCTAAGAATATAGGTAATAGGAAAGTAAATTAATGGTAGGTCCCCTCATTAAAATGGCATCCCTAACCCAACCAAAAGTAAGAACTTTAATTACCACAATGTTATCACAAAAAATGCACACATTTGTTTGACCGACAGTGACCATAAACTCAAAGCCACCATGACATTGATCATTTTAAGGTGATCAATGTTGTAATTCATGAAACCTAAAGGAATGGCTAAACTGTAAACAAAGTTATTATAACACCACGCAGACCTTGTAAAGCATCTGAGAAGATTCTATGATTCAGTGGTTTGACCTGAAAAATAGTGACGCCATTATAGGACTTCAAAAAAAGTGTTGAACCAGGTCTTGTCCTTAAAAATCCTCAGTAAGGACAATCGTATCATTATTGACATTATCCCTTAACAGGTCTTACGCATTTGGAAATATAGAGTAAAGAACCTAAAATGGATTGTATATCCGATATTTTCACTTTCTTCTCATCTGACCAATTCTGACAAGTAGTGATGCTTTCCCCCAATTTTTCTTTGGGAATTGACATTGTCCTTTTTATTGTATCAAATTCGATGCCAAGGTAAGTAACCTTAGTATCAGGGGGATGTACTTTTTTGACTAATATCTGAACCTAGGTTTGCCAACAAAAATTGATAAGCTACATTGATTTTTTTCATGTCATCAATGTAATTCATGAGTGCATTATGACCATTTTATTCATAATATATCTTACTGCATCACTTATCTTACTAAAGACAAAAGCACCTAATCTGTATCCGAAGGACAAAGACAGATCAATGTACAGTTTATCTCTTTGCCTGAGGCCAAGTAAGTCCACATCACCCAGATTTATCCGGATATGCCTAACAACACGATTGATATCGACCTTGAAAATGTTTGCCCTGGGCCAAGGTCATTCAAAGTACTTATGATATTATCAACAGTTGGATGATGCATTTGAAACTCTGTACCTAGTTAAGAATCTTTTAGGACTCCATCATTGACTGAAAACCCTTTTAAAAAACAATCAGGGCTAGATTTATCCCTGGTCATTAGTGGGGATAAATGAAGATCAAAAGATTGTAAGTCTAAAGGCCCCAAGACGGTTCCATTGTGCAATTCTTCTTCCAAATACTTTTCTACATGAGCAGGATAATTCCTAGCACAGGCGTGATTTTCAAAAGTACTCTCCAATGCTGGAGTCCTGCCATAATCCAAAGGGTAACCAAATCATTTAAATACAATAATTGTCTATCAAAGTAATCAAAAAGATGTTTCCTCCAAGTGGATATAGTCAGATTTGTGGCAACAGGAATCCTAAGACCAAGAATTTTAGGAAAACCACTGGCCCTAATCATCCTGTGGGTAGTGGTGAGATCTGGAATGGGATTCAATACCTCTGCAGGACCTTGGTGGAACACAACCAAACTTCATGTCAATTTGTTGTTTACAAGCCAAACATTCGGGACAAGGTTATGCTTCTGAAGTAGTGTCAGACTTTGGAACTGTTTGTTTATTTCTGTACCTGTCCTTGTCATTATATCCAGATCCAATAATCCCTTACTCTTGGTTGAAGCTGTGAAATGATCAGGACGAGAATTGCCACTAGTTTGATAAGTGACTGTAAACCAGCATGATTTTTGTTTGATGGGAGGCAATCGTCATAAACCTGACAGCTACCTCCAAAGTGATTCTGTCAATCCTGCCATTCATTGTTGAATGAATCTACAATTAGATTATTGTCATGCACAGGTATGTACTCTTTGTTATCCGACATATGACCTGTACTTTTCAGTATAGATTGTTCCAATGACTGCATAATCTTACCTTGCAAGTTTCCACTATGGAGTGCCCCAGGGTTCTGTCAGGGGACTAATTCTGTTCTCCCTCTACACTAACCCAATCAGCTCAATCATTCATTTCACAGTAGCATCAACTACCACTTCTACGCTGATGACACCCAGTTATACATAGCACTTTCACCAGACAATTTCTCTCACTCTATCCAGAAACTAAACAACTGCCTAAACGACATTCAAAATGTCATGCTCACAAATAAATTAAAACTTAACCCAGACAAAACCGGGTTCATTCTCATAGGCTCTCAAAAATCGTAACCAACTCCTCCCTCACTTCCCTATTTTCCCAATATTCTGGGAAATCAGGTCTCGCCAGCACAAAGCGTCAGGAACCTCTGAGTGGTGTTTGCCTCTAATTTCACTTTCTCAAACCATGTGTCACAGGTCATTAAGTCCACTAGAGTACAAGTGATAGACCTCTACAGAATTCCCCTTCTTGACCTGAACACATCAGTGTTGTTAGCAAATGCGTTGGTAAGCAGCAGGCTGGACTACTGCAATTCACTCTTCTTATCGCTCACTGATTTTGAGTTAAAGAGATTGCAGCTAGTCCAAAACTCACTCTGCAGGGTTGTCACCCGTTCCTCTAAATTTTCTCACATTACCCCTCAACTAAAAAACTCCACTGGCTACCAGTTAGATACAGGGTACAATTTAAAATTGGTCTTATTACATACAAAATCCTCACCCAGGGTCAACCAATTTACCTAAGAGGATTAATCCACCCCTACACCTCTTTTAGAAACACAAGGCGAAGTACCCCCAAACTCAAGTTCCTTCAAACCCCCACTTACGATTGTATAGTTCACAAATCAATGAAACACTTTTCTAATTCCTTCAGTCACTATGCCCCTGTCCTTTGGAACTCTTTCCCTTTCCATGTAAGAAATAGTCCCTCTGTTGCATCTTTTAGGAAGCACCTCAAAACTCACCTCTTCAGCTCTAGCTTCCCAACTTAGTTTTCCTTCCCTCCCAGTCACACCCACAATCCTGGATTACTGACCTTGAACGCCCCTTGACTTCCATATGATAATGATTTTGTTTAATTAGCACACTGAGTTCCTCATTGTGGGAAGATATTGTACTTGCAAAGCAGTAGATTAGATTAGAAGTTTGTGATCACAACCTTAAGCCTCTGTTTTAATTTACTTCTCTCTTTATCAAGTACTTTAGTACATTTGACAGTAGTCTCGTTTAGTATCAATGAAGGTAAGTAAGTAAGAAGGATTTATATAAAGAACTGAAATTGATGTAAACATCCTCTAAGGCGCTAATGTCCAAGAAGGGTTAGTCCAGATACAGAAAGGAGGTCAGTGTCCATATTAGCATCCAAAAGGGGACATAGACTATGGTGGAGGATAGGCTAATCTGAAAAGATATGTTTTCAACTGTTTTCTGAATCAAAGGACGTTGGTTTGAACTATTTGTACTGCCTTATACAATGAGTTGTAATATTGGTGACAATTACCACTGTCCCACTGACCCTACACTTTATTTAAGGATGTTCCTTTGACCAACATGTGACTGAGGAGATGTTTACATCAATTTTGGCGCTTTATAAATGATTCTTACTTACTTACTTACTTCCTTACTTTTTTTTTACTTATTTACTTACTTATGATGAGCAAATGTGTTTATAAAGCACCCCTTTCGTTTCAGTTGTGTGTTTTTGCATACAAGCACTTCTGTTGAAGTACACAGAATGGAGTACTCTACCACTAAAATGAAGACCTTTATTTTGGGTTTTACTGGTGTTACCCTGACCAACCAAGTGCCTTTGAGCATGAGTTCTTTGCAGTCTATCTATCTTATCAGTTTGTGACCAACTCTGTATCCCCCCTGCTCCATACAGCATAGTAGAACCGCATGGCAGGCCTTTTGCAGAAACATCATCAAGGAGGTTAATCACATAATTAAGCATAAAACTTCTGGTCCTAAGGTCAGATTCTTCATTGATGGTTCTGCAAAAACCTGTCATCCATTTTACCAGGGAAAGTTGGTTATATTTGATCCTATCTTTGATCTGGCCAAAAAGCACATATCCATGTGGCCATTTTTGGCCATTCGTGTGTCCAAGTCAACTGAACCACCCTTATGGAATTTAATGTTATCTTTACCTGGTTTGGCATTGTCCATAAGGTGTTTTAACCTAGCTCAAACTTCTTCCTGTTTGTTAGCTTCTTGCCTTAAGTGGTCTGGTTGTTGCAATTGACAAACTGATGGAGTGGAAGGAGAAGCCATACATGTAATCTGATCCCGGTTGCATGCAACATGTGCTTTAACCCCACGCTGCGGCTTTTTAACTATAGAACTGTCATCAGACTTTTTATGAGTACTTTGAAGACTGTTCTTCTCCATACTGTCTAGTCTTTTGCCTATATTCAGTTGGGCAAGTATTTGCTGATTAATCATGTTTTGATAAAATTTTGCTGGATTCAAATCTGAGGGTCCGGGGCTACCATCCCCACTTCCAGCAAACACATGCTGGACACATGAAATTTTGGTCCGAATGATTCAATAAACCAGATATGTCAATGTCAGACTCACTATCAGGATATTCAGGAAAAACTTGTCCAGAGTGAGATGGATCAAATGACCCCCAAGACACCATCAGAAACTCCTCACTAGTAGCCAGCTGAACTTGTACTGGTATATGGCACTCTTTCCTTCCAAACCTCAAGTTGTATTTAGTCTCCATGTCGCAACATAAATTCTAAGTAAAATATGTAAATACTAAAAGCTCTGAAAATTAAATTTTTGCTGGTCAGATTCCAAAGTCTGAGTGACAGATGGGGCTGCTGAAAGCAGGAGAAGGGGGCCCAAAGCCAATCACACGAGATCAATAATTGTGTCAGTGATAACCACTAAAACCTAATTAAGGTGGGGCCAACATTGAGCCCCGAGACACCCAAATGTCTCCCAACAATGTATGAATTAAAACTTAAAAGAACAATGAACATTTCTTTACTCCTTTGTTAGTTTTAACACTAAGCTTTTGGTAGTGCAAAATAAAATTATGGACTGAAATAAAACAAATAAAGGGATGATACCGTTAAGCAAATTTTTCCTCTTTACTTTACCGATTAGTTTTATCATCAAAGGATTAACATCAAATGACTGTGCATCATCTGAAGCAAAATCCCCCACCAGGATCTTGTGTCTCAGTGACTCACTTAATGCAACATAAAACTAACAAACCTCAATGCTTTTGTTTTGTAATATGTAGTGCATGGTTCGTAAAAGGAGCTTCAATGGCAAAACAGCAAACACTGGGTTGTGCCATGGATGTGCCAAAGGAAATATAAAGAATGTTGAAACAACCTCTTGCCTGCATTAGTTCAAGATGGCGTTCCAGTTTATCAGAACTTTGTAAGGATGCATTTTCGACCTAATTCAGGCGCACATACATTACAGCCTAAAGGAGGAAGTCACCAATTTTAGGCAGTCTTTAGAAGTTGGCATGAATTTGGCCATAGCATAAAAACTTTGCTACTGGAGAAACTTACACATCATTGGAATATCACTGGATAGTAGGACAAACAAGCATATGAAATTTGTTCCTATTGTCTGCAGGGCCTTTCTTGCTGAATACCAGGAAAAAGTATATGACAAACCCTACCACTCCTTGACAATGGAGGCAGATCGAGGAGAAGTTCAGTACCAGATTGAATGTTGTTAGCTCTATAGCTGGGAAACAGATTGCCATGAAAAAGCCTAATAGATCTAGGTTTGAATTTTACAGTTACAAGGGTTTTTCTTGCTTCTGCTAGCCATAAATGTGGGGTCCAGTGGATCTTTATGAGATGCAAAAAAAAATTTAATCGCTTCAAGTTGAAGAAAAAGATAGATGATGGCACCTTGGGGTTTCTGCAATCTGAGCCCTTGGGAAAAGAAGGGTCTCCTCATGAACTATCTCTTGCTGGGTTATTATGCTTTCGCTTTGAAGCCATGGTTAGTGAAACCATACAGGAGAAGACAACTTAAATGAGGGGACCTACCGTTAATTTCTTTACCTATTTCCTATATTTATAAAATTTCCTAGAAACATATGGTCCACCTATCTAATACTTATGCCTTCATTAGTTAGAAGTAGGGACACAGTCATTTAATGTTTATCTGTTCTAACTTTTATAACAACTAACATACAAATTTCTTACATTGAAAGTGGCAATTGATAAATTGAAAAACATTGAACTAAATCATGGGGTGGGGGGACCAGCTGTTAATTTAATTATCATATCATCCTTCAGTATATAATGAAAAGGAAAACTGTCATTTAAAGTGTTTCACACTTCTATACAGAACAAGATAGTGTCATTTTAGTTACCTCCATGTGATAGGATAATTATAATGCCTCAACAAAGAAAAACAGGAAACAAAATTCCTTTTCCTTCTACCCATTACCTATTTTTTGTGTGTGTGTGTGCGGAGCTGAGAATTAAAGTGTTTAGCGGGGATGGGGGGGTGTGGCGGTGGGGCGGTGGGCATGTGCTCTTGAGAGTTGGCACTTGTGGCACTTCAAAGGCCTCTGACGTCATGCATGCTAGTGATGTCACAATGCAGGATTGGTACTTTAGTTTGCTGTTTATAATTTTTTTAACATTTGTTTTATGGTGACCTTAAGCTCCTGACAATAAGTTGAGGATCAATTAAATAAAAGTTACTTGACAGAACCATATCCTACTGTCTTTATTATATTATTTTTTATTTTTATTTCATAAAACATCTGGGAAAACACCAAAAAATCTGGATGTAAAGGCAAAACTCTGCACATAAATATGTGGATCATATGACAATATAATGCCATGGCTACAAGCTAAATACATAGCCCAAGATATAACCAAATTCTATTAGAAACTAAAATTCAGTCATTCAGTACATGGGGTAATCAGCACTTATTACTTCTAATGTCAATGATGCAACATTGACCCAATAAATTGAATACATATACATTTCTCATTTAAATTTTAGACAATACTACATATGAAAGTCTCAATCAAAATCTGTTCATAACATGTCAAGTTATTTTGCTAATAAACCTTTTTGCCAAAAACATAAATTTTAAATTTAATATTCATTAAAATCTCACAAATATTTTAGCAACTTAATTAAGTTGAACATGCAAATGCCATAGGTAAAATCTCCATAAGATAAAGTAAACTATATTGTGACATCATCAATATATGTGATGTTACAGGCCTTTGAACTTTTTATTAGAAGCATTCATTCTCAGGACATGTTCACACTCCCCCCCCACCCCCCCCCACCCCCCCCCCCCCCACCCCCACAAAAAAACAAAAAAACCTATGACATGAAATAAAACAAAAGGGAAATATGTAACTGGAAGCTGAAGTATGATTCATTTTCAAAGTTGGATCAATGATAAGTAACACTTTGCTCTACCTATTACCTATTTTCATGTTTCCAACAAAGTTTTAAAAACTTTAAGAAACAAATGATGCCCCTTACAAAAGAAGTTCTTGTATTACCACTTACCAAAAATTAAGAATATCCAAACACAGTACAATCAAATAACCAAAAAATAAGATTTAAACGCCTTCCATAATGTTTCACAAAATTTCAAAATTTTAAAGTAAAAAGTTTCAAGTGTCAAAGTTTGATCAAGTTTCAAAATGTTTCAAGTTTCAAAGTTTCACAAAGATTCCCAACCTCTTTTTGAAACCAAACTCCTAAGTAAAAAAGCCCCCCAAAAATAAAACATTCATGTACTCTCTCATTCACTCACTCTCTTTTATTTTTATATCAGTGTGTGTGAAAGGAATATGTTTTACGCGGGGCGGTTTTATGCTTTATTACTTTGGGGTTTTGTTAATATGCAACTTATTAAATGTTTTGTAATATTCTGGTGACCCTAAGAAGGACCTTTAATAGAGCAGTTGTCTTGGGAAGGACCTTTACACAGCAGTGGTCATACAAACAACCTTTAGGCTTTTTTAGCTCATGACTGGATGTTCCCAAAGAGGCTTGATAGGCCAGAGATGTTATGTGATGAGTCATCTCCCATAGTCAAAGTGACAGACAGTGGGTTGAAGTTCTTAGTGATCGCAAAATGCAACATGCTTCAATTCCCTGACACTTTCTCATCAACTACAACATATGCTGTGACTGACCCCAAGGCTGTTGTGTTATTCATAACATCTAGGCTTGCACTGGTTGGATATCCTGGCTGGTTGTATTTATAGAATCATCTGGGTTTCAGGGATTGTCAGTATGTACTCCTGTGGAGCAGCTGTCAGCTGCTGTGGCTGAGTAAAGTGTCTGTGGCACATATGTTGAACTGGATGTTCCAGAAAATGTACTCTGCTGTGGCTGTTGGGCCCTAACTTATTCCTTGATCTGGATCTCACTGAACAATTTAAAACTCTCATTTCTGAAAGTCTTTTTCTTGAGTTCTCCACTTCTGTGGTCAGGTGGTGAAATAATTCTGTTCTGTTAGTCTCCGGTTTTGGATCCAATAAAGAAGTTAACATTGTTATTTATTTGTGAAAATTGATCTAGAACCTTCTGATTGCTGAGACACTTCATTGGCACTGTGAGTGCTGGCTATAGACGGCTGGTGTGTCTTAGAACGACTGCTTCATACTGTCTGTGTCTATAAAGCCTCTAGATATGTTGTGCGTAGAACCTGCCTGGCTCTTAGTCCTCTCTGTGGTGACTTGAACCCTGAAGACTTGCTGATGACTTTCTTTCTGGTGTGTGACTTGAGAAAGTTAAACTTGTACTACATCCAGTACTGTCTCTCAGACAGATCCTTTGGTGCTTGGCCAGACTTGGACTGTGTGAGCTTGCTTTATCGAGTCATTTTTGTGTCTCTTGGTGAAATTTTCCAGGAGGCTATCCTTCCTTGCTTTGTTCTTGAAAACCGTAATGGTTTGGTCATACAGTTCCTCGTGGTCCTTCACAAATGTGTCATGAGGATCAATCATGAATATGTTAGGCATCTTGCCCTTCTCCCTTCGAGATTGACAAGATCACAGAGACGCAGTTGCTGTTTGATTTGTTTCCCACCAGCCTCCATCTTCATCTCACTCTCACTCCTTTCTGTCCTCTGTCTCTTCTGTAGTTCTTCCTCCCTCTGTGACTTGTACTTTTCCTACTGCTGTATCTGCTCCCTTTGTTGCCTCCTCTGGATGTCAACAGCTGTATTCCCCAACTCAAACTCTGTCTGAACACATTTGATATTTAACTGACCCACTAAATAAAGCCATGAACCCCTAACCGACTGTAACTAACGCCGGTGAGCGATTACAGGTTTGAAAGTTTCTTATTATTTTTGACATTTACAAAAGTGGTAAAACATTAAAAGTTGGATATTAGCAAAAGTTAAAGCAGACTGAGGATTAATATTTTACATTGAAAGTGAATATTCAAACTATTATACTGAATTATCCCTTAGGTAAAACATTATTCCATTTCAGGCTGAGGTACTCACCGACAAAATTAAATTGTTGAAAACATATTTGTGATCCCTTATCAGAACTTTGGGATATACTCTCAATTGACAATTGATCAGGAATTGGCTTGCTATCAGTTATCATCGCCAAAGAAACATGTCTGTTTATCTGTTAGATCTGGGGCAGCTGACAGTTGTTTGCCATTGGCCAGTGGTTTGCAGTACAGAACCTTAACCAACTGTCTGTAATGGGTTCATCCACCTTTCTAAACACCAGATAATAGGCCTTACGTAAAGTCTCAAATAGATAAATAAATTATCTGTTACATTAATAGCTAATTAGATAAGACGCTAGTTTAAGTTTATTGTTCACTTCATTTGTGCCAGATTTAGACATGTACCAAATTATAAAGGCAAGAGTACTGTTATAATTAATTACTGCCAGGGTGGATTGTGTAGATAGGTGTCTGAACAGAAAGAAATTGTCTGGTGAACAGTCTGAATTGATGACCAAAAGAAAGGAGTAGTCCAATCTGCTGACCGATACAATGAAAACTACCATTAATTAACTTCAGTAACATTATTAATGTGTTAATATTGTTACTGACACCGATTATAACTACATTACCATGTGTACCAGATTACCATGTTAACATACTTGCCAAGTTACTGTCAAAATACTAGCATTTAAACCTTGTAGCCATAAGACACTCCATAAATATGAATTACATTACACTGGTACATAATAATAAGTTCTACAGGAGTGCATATTCAGTGCAGATTCTATGTAATGTCACATTACATCCACATATTTATGATAATTCTCACATACAATGCCATACATAAAACTGTCCATTAAATACAATACATACAACTACTTACTAGAGTTGCTATAATATACGAGTAAATGCTGTCAAACACTTTAACAAGATGACTTTGAAAAAACATTATTATTAAATTATAAGCATACTTTAATACCATGCAAGTGTGTAACACTCTACATAATAAAGATGGAGGACTTGCATGTTAGCCCATTGTAAACTTTTAAGTGGAGGAACAGTGTGTTGAGTTACTGTTAACCCCAAACTATAGGTTTGATCTATAATAGCAAAACCCCATTGTAAACCTTGAGTGGAGGAACAATGTGCTAAATGAATGTAAACTAAGTAGCAAATTGCTAGCTTTTAATTAGTGTTCTCAATATACCAGGTTTTGTGGGACCGGGTGGGTAGTGATTTTAACGGGCGGGTACCCGGGTACTCGCTCCGATGGGCAATAATAGGTGATACTACAAAAATCTCCACATTTACAAACTTAAAACTCACACAAAACATGGGATCCAACCATTTGCTTTATTTCTTTTCTGTCAACGTTTTTATTTACCAAATGACAAATTAATCGTAAAAATTAAGAGAATATTTATTTTGGGCTTCACTCGTTGGTTCATTCAAAACACCAGAACGCGGAAAAATGTTTATGAAAAGATGACTTCTGTACAATCAAAACACCGTTGTTTATTCCATAAAAATGGAGTCGCATGACCTATCTTAAACAGTAACCTTGAAGGAACATGAACGCTGAAGAACATGAAATAGTCTATATTTCCAGTAAAACTGATTGTCTGTGTATCAGTGCCAACATTTACCCACTGTCTACTTAAAAAATGCACATCTGAAATATGTTAGCTCATTTAAGTATCTTGGATTTGTCATAAGTGAAAACTTTAATTATTCTACAGATGTAAAGAATCCAATCAGGAGTTTATACACTAGAGCCAATATGTTGCTTGCTCAATATAGCCACTATACATCAAGTATCAAAGCCACTTCCATTATTGTGTAAATATCTGTTGTTCACATCTGTGATGGAATTATGACAGGGAAATATACAAAAGAATTGAAGTGGCATACAATAACTGTTTTAGAAAGCTTATGAAATATAAGATTTGTACAAGAGACAGTGAAATGTTTTTAGATAACAGAGTAGTCTACATCATTTTAGTGTCTTACGAAGGAAATCTTTATATAGATTGATGAATTGTCTTTGTCTTAGTGATAACTCATTAGTGTATGCCATTTACAATGCAAATATAATGTACTTTTCATCTTTTTATAAAGAATTTTGTCAGAGATTGTTTTAATTGAGTATTTTAGGTTTTTATACACTGATACATCCTTTCTTTCTGTTGCTTGTACTGGGCACTTTTGTAGCCCCAATTTACATTTTTTATTTATAATATTGTGTACCAAGTTTTACTTCTTTTTATAGACAGTTGTATATTTACATTTGGACCAAGAGTATGCAATAAAAGAAATATATACACGGTAGGTAGAGCAAATCTATGCAAACAACAATTAAACCACCTAAATTATGACAAATACTACAAAGACTGAAGGTATGTCAAATATACCTTTTGAACTGGGGTCTTGTGAACTGACACTTCCACTGCTCTCAACATGGATGTAACTTTCAGGTGGTCAAAAACAGGAGTTTTGATGGTAAACCACTTGAAGAGATCCTTGATAGCCGATATGTAGTTATTGATGGAGGAGAACCCGATGTCATTATAAACCGAAAATTCTATAAAATATAACCATTCTCTCACTTCTGGGAGCTTGAAATCTACCTGGATGAATTCACAGTATGCCATGTATGTAATCAGCATAGACCAGGTTTTTTTCTCTGTAGGCCTCTTTTAATCTCTCATTGACTCTCCCTCCTAGGATACCCAAGGCTGTGGATGTATCTGTAGTGACATTTGTTCAAGAATGTTGAAAATTCTCTTACTTAAATTTAAGTGTTCAGTAAAAAGTGCACCACTGTGGCTTGTATATAAGCTCATGTAACTTTTTCACATGACCTGGGCAACCCTCCCTAGATAATAAAACCGCTGTTACATTTTCTATATCTGTTACATATTATTTGTAATTGAATGTCTTTCTCTGCAGTATGGAGCCATATATTCCTGCCTATGGTTGCCATTACCTTATCTCTGGTGAAGCTCTAGTCATACATGCTAACAACTGCCCCATTGTCTGTATGTAGTAAAACTCTTTGGTTTGCCCATTTGTTCCCATAATGTGAGTGCAATTTTATGTTAATCATTTCAAAATGGGTATTATGCATGTTCCCATAGTCTTTTAGCTAGTTGGGGAGAGGGGCTGCATATAGTTGGTTTTTCCATGCTCTCCCACCCCCTTTCAAATATGCATCTATGGCCAGTGTTTGTACTTGATCTATAGTTTGATGCTTGTAGGTGGCAGTGCCATTAAAGCAGAGGAAGAAAGTTGTAAACTATTACAAGGGCCTTTCCACAGCTTCATTGAGAGGGATAGTTTTCCCCTTAGCCTCTCTTAAGGCATGTAATAGCATGTTTACAAAATAGCCAGTGGTACTAACACATTTGGGCACAAACAATAAAGATCCGATTATTGATTGTAATTGCTGCTTTCTTAGGTTAACCTTTCCTAAGGTGTCTTTATATTTGTCCATGACCTCCTGAAATTTAACTTGGGGTACAGTAAATGTCGCATTTTGTGTATCTACTATGACACATATACAATTGCATCTACTGCTGGGATGTTCTAGTTTCGAGTTTCTTATTGGAAATTTCACACTTCTTAGCAATGCAAGAAGGAATTGATGGGCATTTTCAACTGTACTAAGTGGGCCAATCTCCATCAGATCATCCATATAGTTTAAGGTGGTATTTCTATGCTGTCTCGTTATATATCTAAAGAAATCTGCCTAACCTGCACAGGCCATACTCCCTGATTTGTGCGTGAATGGGCAATTTACATTAGAATAGTACTGCCCACTCCATTTTAAGGTCGACAAATTACAATCCCTGGGATCAGTCCTTAATTTGCGAAACGCACATGACAAATCAACTTTGTCATATGTGTATTCAACTTGTCTGATGATGCCACATAAGGGGTCTTTATATGGTCTTTAAATGGCTACATGCTTAGTTGCATCCTCCAGATAGGTATCAACATGCCAAGGGAAGTTAACTGCAGAAACTACTTTCAGTGTATTGCAATTTGTATCTTGATCCTGGGGAAAACCAAGGAAAACCCAAACTTCATAAAAAAAGGTTACTGGTAATCCCAGTAGCCTTTACATAATTTTTAAAGACAATTTAAAGATAATATCAGAGGGGAATTGGATTTTAGCCTAATGGAAATTTTCAAGTACGATCCCTTTCACCTCTTCATGCACTTTAATGGGGTCAAATTCATTGTAGGTCAAGACATTATTATTAGGCTATGTCCCCTACGCAGTCTTTGCAAATTTGTAATGGGTAAAATCCCAAAGGTATCAGTTATTTGGCTTAAGCAAAGTTTAAGGTCAATAGTTTTATCTTTCAATGCATGCAGATTGACACCCCTCATCACTTTACTGACCCTGCCTTGTGAAACATCTCTGACCACTGTTGTAATGTCAGAGATTGAGCGCTATAAAAGTACTGTTAGAATTAGAATTAGTAGTATCAATTTAACTACTGTTTTTCTCTGAGCCTTTGTTCAAGCTGTCCTAAACTTGTTTACATGTCGCCTTTTGATTGTTAAATTCACACTTGTGAGATACAATAGCAGTTTGATTCACATCTTCAAATTCAATAGTATTGTCATTTTGCAGTTCTTGTAAAACATTGAACCTGTTTTGTATTGATATATTGAAAGTTCTGACCCGATCTTCTGATTTATTTACATTTTTACACTTATTTCGATGTACTTTGACAGTTTTAGTGCTGTTGCTAGAAGTATGAGCTTGAGTACTGTGTGTAAATACCCAACTAGTAACCCTGACAAGATTGATGTTAAGGCTGTTACTTGAAACCTGAGGGCACTAGTTCGAATCCTGAGATCAGTCTAAAATTTTACAGATTAATTTTTGGTTATAAAATTTTCGAGTATAAACTGAATTGATTCATTCAAACACTTGTGGCGCCCTTTCAAAAAGTAGCTGCATGTCATATCAAAAGTGGGAAAGAGATTTGAAATGATAGTTGTTTTGACTAATCTGAGTGTCAATTGAGTCAATTGAGTGTCTAGAATCTTACAGATTACATCTCGAAACCTGCAAAAAGTCAACATAAACATAATTTTCAGTCCTGCGACAAAATAAATCCCATTTTACTATGTGAACAAGGCATCGCCCTTTTATGTTTTTTGTCATTGTTGATTAATTTTGCTAATTTGTGTTTTGTAATTTTAAAGCTTCCTTGTTTCTTACATACAATGAAAAGGGATTTTGGAATGCACTTTAAATATTTGACTTTAGTCCTGTGGTCACAGAGCGTGAATATCTCACTTTGTGTAAGTAAGGCCTTTAAGGATTGAAGTGGTTTGTACGGGCCTTTAGTACAGTAGCCAGTTTTACAATGGTATATAATTTGGCTTATTAACATAACCCACACACATACATACACACACACTTCAAACCAAGCATTTATTATAAGAAGACATTACACTGAAAGTCAGATAGAGTAATCCCCATATGTTTTGGCACAGTATTTCTAACCACTTTCACCCCTGTCTCACTGTCATGACTGTGCCACCTGACTACTCGGATCACTCCTTCAGACGTGTGAGCTATTTTCACACTGGTGAAAGTGGGCTGCATAACCATGTTGATGATCAACATTTTGAAAAGATTTGCAAGTCAGTAATTCTGTCCCTGATTCTTCTGTCAGATCGTGTCAGTCATAACTGTTTTGGGTGAAATGAAATATATTTGTGTAATAATCTATGTTGTCCATTCTTTTCAAGACACATCTTACAGTCCTTCTAAAATGGAGAAGAGAGGTGACAAGACAAAATACGTCTTACGAGTAATCTGCCCTGGCGTCTTGGTTTTGTGTGTTATCTTCATAACTTGTGGTATTGAAAAGAATGTTGTAAGCCTTGCTATTACAGCCATAGCTTCACATTTGTGTCGTCATGCAATAAGAGTGTTTTGGGTGGCTCACATTTTGCCCACCTTTTTTGACCCAATCAGTCATAGGAAGGCAGTAACTTGAAAACTGGCTGGGTTTTATGATAGATCGCGTGTTTGGAGTCTGGATTCTTCAGTTGGAAATACCTTCAGTTCAAGCAATTTTTTTATATAACCTTCCAATACATCTAAACACAGAAAACCTCCTTGGGGGTTTTTAGGGATGAAATATATTTCATGGGGGACAAAATATTTTACAACACTGTGTTTAATAGATTACAGTATTAACAACAGAACAAATTCTCCTGAATTTTTTCTTGTAAAGAATTACCTTTAACATAAATCCTGCCAGTTATTACTGAAACTATTTACAGATAAAACCTATTAAATATATTCGTTATTTTATTCTTCTAGTGAACTTCTTTCGTTTTACTACATAGATTTATAAGTTGTCACAGGCCTCAGATTGGCACAGAATGATAAAACCAGTACATTCAAACTGTAGCTTATCAAAACCTTGATACAGAACAGAGATTTATGTTTGTTGAGAGATTTATGTTTGTTGATTGTATGCCAATGTGGACCAGATATTGTATTGTTAATTAATTGCCTCTTTATGTGCAAAGTCTATTCATACTGTGTATTTTTGTCAATGCGCATTTGTAATTATTAAATTACTCAAAACAAGCGCAAAAAACAATCTGTGTTCTAGTTTTGCCAATTTACAGTCACACACGGGATTAAGTCCACTGGTTCTCTGTGTTAATTCCGTCATAACTTCAGGTTCATTTAACGCAATAATGGCTTCAAACTAACACCAGGCTTTTAATCAGCAGACAGAAATTCTCTATGTGAGGTTGGTACACAAGTGCGCATGCGCAAACCTGAATTCCCACAGTGGAGATCAAGAAGAAATCTGTTTGTTCTTGTCCTTCAATAAACTGTTAAGTCATGTATAGCTTGCTATGTAATAGTTTGTGGGTCTTTAAAAGTTTATGTTGTAACTGAGTGTTTTATGTATTCCACAGTTATTTGCAAATGTTGTTTCTTCTTGTTCGGATATAAATGAAATAAAATTGATGGAAATAAGGATTTTCATAACATCAAACAAGTATTTATTGTGATGATACAATCTTGAATTTTACTGACGTATTAATTATTGGCTACAGCTTTGTATATGAAAATAAAATAAAATCTACATTTTGAAATTGTGAATCAATAATGACCCAATTTTCTCATAACTGCAACACGAATTGTATTCTTTATAAACCAAAATAAAAAATTGCTTGTAAGCGAAGCAAATTTGTTTCTATCTAACACCCTCAAATACCAACATCAGATTAATATATTAAATAAATTATTAAAATACGTGACACATTAATTATTGAAATGTTACATGCCATAAATACGAGTAAGCTTCCTTATGGAGTTTACAGAATCACTGAAGAGAACAGTTCTGAACAAGGCGACACAGGAAATGGATTTAGTGGTAAGCACACAGCAAGTTGGTTTGATATCCCTAGTGCCGGAGGAAGCAATATCGATAGAGACAGACCCGGAAGTGGCTTCCAGAAAACAGGAAGTGGTTTCTTCACCCCCAGAACAGGAAGTGGACTTGACAGGAACAGAACTGGGAGCGGCTTTGTGAAACCTAAAGTCGGTAATGGTATCCATAGAAACAGTATCGGGGGCAGTTTTAAAGATACCGCTAGGAGGGATAAAGATAATCTAGGATTTCAGAGCAGCCAATCAGGAAGTGGGTTAAATCATAGCCAGTCCAGCAATGGATTGAATCGTAGTCGCCCAGGCAGTGGAATTAATCGTAGTCGCCCAGGCAGTGGGATAAGTCGTAGTCGCCCAGGCAGTGGGATTAGTCGTAATGGTCCTGGTAGTGGGAGGGTGAGTCCAATCATTCCCCCATCCCCCACGGGGTCAGAAGTCAACATTTTACCAAGTAAGATGTCCAGTCGGCCTAGTGTAATCAGCATTCACATAGACGAGTCAGCGGATTACGTTACTTGCTGTGCACCAGAGACCAGCCATTGTCATGTGATCGGCAAGCTGCTGGCATGCGTCCTAGCTGGCATCCTGTTTGGTTGGTGTATGGAGAAGAGTAGGGGTGAGTAGCAGTGTGAACACACTCATTGTCATCTGTGTGTTTGTTTCTGTGTTGATTGAGATCACTGTCTTTTGAATAAAATGTACGTTGACAAAAAAACAACATCTAAACATACTTATCTGAAAAAATGGCTGACTTTCCTGATTGTTTTTAAGGGTTGGTTATATAAATTCTGTATAAAACTGGCGCACTAAATTTCAACACAACCAAGCAACAAATGGTTCACGCATTTTTAAAAAGTTCAAAATAGAAGCATTGTTGAATTACACTGGGGATATATATATCAGCATAGATTTAAAGAAATAAAAAAATACTTGAAACCTGTGAAGCTTGTAAATTGTTGTCACAGAAAAGGTTTGACATAAATATGTAAATAGTCATTCTTAATAATGAATTACATAAACACACCTCCACGTGCGTGATTAGTAAACATAAACATTATTATTTTCCCATTAACACACTGCTGAATCTCTTTAGAAATTCTACCATAACGGATACAATTTCATAAAATATTAATATTCAGAAAATTAACATAGCAAAAACTGACTATAAATTTGAAACTACAAGAGCTTGTGATATTAAACCTATAAGACCACAATTAAATGTTTACATGAAATGTATTCTAGATTCCTTGTTCCAAGTAGTGGTTGTGGACCAATTCACGCCCGTGTACCTATTCACGCCCACCCTCAATTTTCTTAAAGATTCATAGTTTTTCATAGAAAAGCTGTTTACCACATGATAGATAATTATCAAATTGATCATATACATTTGTAATTTATTGTGTAACTGTGATTGTTTTGGAGAAATTTAGGGGTGGGCGTGAATGGGTACATGGGCGTGAACTGGTCCACCACCACTAAAGCTGTAGGAAATAGACTTTAATTCATGAGTAATTGCAAATCCTCCGTCCAACTACGGTTTCCCCATGTAATCAGAAAAACATCAATGTGTGGCAAGTTAATAACAAATACATGTATTGACACAGTGTAGTATATAAAGGGAGAATTGGGTTTTGATATCATATTTAAAGCATAGGTGAAATAATGATTTGAATTTTTTGGAATCTAATCTAATCTAATGTGAACTTTTATAGCGCTTAATCTCCATCACTGATGGATCTAAACATAAAGCAAGGCAGTTAGCATTAATCAAGGGACATAGCCAGGTCGTACCAAAGAGACACAGATGTGACGGGAGAGGCTATGGTGGGTAGGAGTTTGCAAACAGGTAAGTTTTAAGCTTCTTTCTGAAGGAGGCAACTAATGTTGCACTGCGAACATCTTGAGGGAGGTCATTCCAGATCTTAGGAGCATCAAAGGCAAAACTATGGCCAAAATGTTTGGGTGACTTAAAGACTGATGAATGGAAAGGAGGAACTGTAAGGTATTGACGATCTGGGTGACTATGCCTAGTACTATAGGGACAACTACTAAAAGACAAGAACGGTTCGAAGTAAGAAGGAGAACCACTATGCAAAAATTTATACACAAGTGTTGCGGTTTTGAAAATACAACGATACTTAACAGGCAACCAGTGGAGTTTCTGTAGAATGGGTGTAACATGAGCATACTTTCTATGATTTGTAATAATACGAGCAAGGGTGTTCTGAATACTTTGCAATTTGTGCTGACTGAAACCGGACTAACCTCTGAACAGAGAGTTACAATAGTCCAGAACACTACTAACCAAGGCATCTGCAGCAAGGACTGCCACTTCAGCAGTGAGATACTTTCTAATTCTACGGAGGTCACGCATCTGAAGGAAGCACGCTTTGCAAGTCCTCATGATATGCTCAGAGAATGAAAAATCTGCATCAAACCACACGCCTAGATTTCTGACAGAATCAACCGGATGAAGAAGGCTACCAAGAAGGCTACCAAGAACAGGAAAGTGAGAGGAAATCTTCTGACATTGAGCCTTGGAACCAAAGACAATGAACTCAGTTTTTTCAGGGTTGAGCTTCAATTTACTGAGAGACATCCACTCTTGAACATCACGAAGGCAGGCATTTAGCTTGGCGAGAGCCGAAGAAGCATTCTTGTGGGAGAGATGGATGTATAACTGAGTGTCATCCGCATAAAAATGGAATTTAATATGCGGGTGGAGGCGAATAATTTTACTGAGTGGTGTTGTATAAGTGAAAACAGTAACAGACCCAGAACAGAACCTTGTGGGACTCCATAGATGAGATTGCTTAATTCAGATAGTGTGGAGCCTATCTTAATGACCTGGCAACGATTTCTTAAGTAGGAAGCAAACCACCTTAGAGCTGTTCCACCAAGACCAAACCAGGATTTAAGGTAACCAAGGAGAATATTATGGTCTATAGTGTCAAATGCGGCTGATAAGTCAAGAAGTACTAGAGCTGTGGGTTCACCGCGTGCCAGAGAGAGATGAACCTCATTTTTATAGACAATAAAGCAGTTTCTGTGGAATGTCCTGGGTTATATGCTGACTGATGAGGATTGTCCAGTTTGTTGTTATTAATGTGTGACGTTAGCTGCCTGGCAACGACTTGCTCAACCAACTTTGACAGGAAACAAAGACCAGACTCTGGGCGATAATTCTTAAGGTCGTCTCTAGGAAGGGAAGCCTTTTTTATGAGGGGGGTGACAACCGCCTTTTTGAAAGAATTTGGGAAGGATCCTTCAATGAGAGAATAATTTACCAACTTGGTAATGGAAGAGAGGAGGATATCAAGACAATCCTTAAGGAGGAATGTTGGTATAGGGTCTAGTGAGCAAGATTTAGTGGGGGATTCACTGATACACTTATAGACCTCGTCTTCAGTGACAGGCATAAAGGCATTAAAAGCAGGAGGTGCCAAATCCAGTGCATCATTGAAAGAGCCAGAAGTAGCAAAGGTGTCCCTGATTTTGCTTATTTTATTGGAGAAAAAAGAAGCAAACATGTCCGTGAGGCTTTTGTCTGAGCTATGAGCAGGCAGGACAGTCTCGGAGGTGCGATGCAACACCTTCCTCAATGACTGCCATAGCTTCTTGGGGTCACCACTATTAGCAGTTATGAGATTTATATAGTATGAACCCTTGTCTTTATTGGCCAGTCAATTACACCAGGCAATTTGCCTGCGGAGTCTTGACCTATTCAACTCTGACTTATGTTTTCTCCACCTTCGTTCAAATTGCTGTCTAAGAGATCGAGCCATGCGATACGAATCAGACCACCACTCATCAGACTGCTGTTTAGCCTTGCGTGAAATGATAGGAGCATGCTTGTCAAGTACCTGTGTAACACCAGTTATGTACTGATTATAAAGTTCTGCAGCAGTACCTTCAGGGAACCGTACAAACGGTATATTATTAAGGTCATTTCTGAACTGGTCGATATCAATCCTGTGGTACCCTCGATAAGCGACCCATTTGTCGATGCTGGTTGATGGCCTGATGGAATGCATAAGGAATCAACTGTAGCTATATGAAAGCTTTAGTTGTCTATAAGATAAACATATTATATCTGGCTTTTGCAATGTCTAGGTGCTGCAGAGGGACGGTAAAAAGGAAGTTCAAAATGTTAACAATAATACTGATAATTTACCAAGTACCTTATTTATCACCTATTTGATCAAGTAAATTAGGGCTTACTGCAATGTACCCTGCCTTTCCTCCATCTATTGAGGTTTACTAACTTACAACATTAAATTCCTCCATCTATGGAAGTCAATATTTGGGTGCCATTTTTGGCTTGAACCACCTCACGACTGTGCTGGTATGCATTCTTCAGGCTTTGTGACTTCACGGTCACTTTGACCTTTTAACCTTTCATCAGGGTCATTCGAATTGCTTGACCTTGGCCTTTCGCATTCTGACCTTATATTTTGGCTATTTCCTTAATTGGGTCAAGCTTTAAATTTTTAAAATGTGGTAAGCTTACATGATCTGATGTACGCATGCTGATGAAAAGAATTATTTGTATGTGTACATAGAAAAAGAAAATATTAGAAATAGAAATTTTAAAACCCAATTTGGTGTTTTATTGTCTTGGGGTCACTGGGGACTGTGAAAAGGTTTATTTTTTTTCAGGCAGTGTCAAACTGAGTGCCCCACACCGGACAGGAAACTCATTGTCTTTAAGTTTCCCATTTCACATTGTGACGTCACGCATGTCCAAATGAATTTCCAACAATGATTCTGTTTCAGAACCTTGTATGTGCAGCTATACAGATTAAGTGCCACCAAAGTATCATATTAAATCAAAATAACTATTGCAATATGTAACTCAGTAACTGAAGCAGATTACACAGTGAATTACACACGAAATTTCATTCACTTATGTGAGAAATAAATTTGTCGCGTGAATTCCCTCTTTTTTCATTTTCAGAGCCCACAGAAATCTCGCTCTAAACATGTCAGTGAGATCTCATAATAAAATGCATTGCTTTATTAAACCTACACTTCAGACGACAAATACACAAACAGTTCTTTGGTTGCATGTCAGTATTTGAAGTATCATTAAGATTTTACCTTACAGATTTTTTACTTTAAGGCTTTGCAATTCCATAAATGTTGAAGACAATATTTATAATTTTGTGTGTTATATGTAAATCAGGTCAGATTTCTTTAACAAAGTTTTGACACTGATACTAAAGGTTTGTACAGATACTATACACCCAGGCGTATTGACTCTTTAGTATTAAGAGAATTAGCCAAAGTTTTCAAAATCACAACACAAACAAGCAAGCTACGGCCTAAGGCTACTAGAGGACTTTTGAAAGGGTCATAATAAAATTTTGATACAAATTTGGCAACCTAAAATGTGAATGAAATTGATCTAATTTCACCTTTTTATAGTGCCTAAATCTGTGGCAAAGTGACAGGATCCTTGAGAACTGTATGTTGATTGGAACGTTGTTGATTTGGGACTCTGATTTCAACGGAACACTGTATTATCGCCCCTTAAAAAGCATCCTGAAAGGTTGATTGGTGTGAACAATACTATAGAACTTATGAATCCTTTACAATGTTTAGAGATACATTCTGGAAAGACAAGTTTGATGTCATCTTTTTTATCTATTTAATTCTTCAGTTTGGTTTTGTAACTTCACGACAGCTCTGTCAGACGTACCAAATGTATACAGCTGTTATACTGGTTTCATACATTTTAAATTTTTTTTTTTTTCAAGCTTATCACTTTAAGAAAGAATAAAGTGAAATATAATAATTCACTGTACAGCGTGCAATGATTTACTTTTCTAACAGATACCCAGATATGCTGAATAATAATTTTGTCACTCACTTCTGTTTTTGCCAAATTAAGACGTGAGCCAAATTACCAACCTCAGCAGTATCATGAGTTGATGAGCAGCAGGTAAATAGAAAACTCTTGAGAGATAAAATCTATGTAAACACGTGACAAATATGTCCAAACTACAGTCCATTATTATTGAAATGTGCTGTGGATGTTTCTACTGGGCTGATGAGACAGTGGCCTTGACCTCCAGCTCCTAACACGCTTCTAAAGGAGCTTGGACATACATGCGGTGTGACGCAAGTTTTTATGCATGCAAGACAATTCAATATTCAGACATTTTTCTGCAAGAATATGTTTGTTTAACAAAATTATATCTTAGAAACAGTTTGGTTTATTGTCAAATATACACCTGCACAAACTTTACTTTATATTGTTACTTTACTATATATCCCAAATATACTCAAATATATAGATACCATATTATAATATACTTATAATTAGATATATTACAATGATATTAATGACAATTGTGAAGTGTCAACAGTTAATATGAGGATTTCTTTTTATTCATATCATAGTAACAGGACACCTTTTACATTTCTAGTATTAAAATTTAAAACAGGTTGAATATGTTTGGGGTTAACAATAATCATTGTGATGTATACATATTTTCTTTCATACAATAGACAGTTCTCTTGTAACCATTTTATATACTGCATCTTTTTATCATTTACAGCTTTAATAAAATTATAATCTTAACTTGACTCCTTTCAATCAATGTGTCTTACATATTTGTCAATCTGTAGTTGTATATAAATTTAAGTATAAACATTCTGAATTAGTGGAAACATCTCGAGCAAAAGAATCACTGAACTTTTCAAATTGGAAATTTTGCTAAAAAAAATCATTATGAAAGTTGTGTTATTTCTATTTTTTATGGTATTTAGCAGACCATGTCACTTATATCTGCAATGGGCTTAAACACTTACACAAGTTAGATATTTATTTTTATTGATTTGTAAGGCTACCTGTAAATAATGTATTTGTAAAACTGTGTCAAGAGAAATAAACAAAGGTAGTTGACAGCTGATGGTGATTACATACAAAATACTTATCCACACTATAAATATATCACAAGAAGAGATTTGTATACACACACAGTCAAGCACGCAAAAAAGGCCTGGGGTCCTTATTTTCTTCAAATTTTGTCAGTTTCAAGATCTCAGAGGGAACAACACTGTACCAGACAGACAAATGGAGATGATAACATACCCACTGCAGTGGGGGGACCTGTGCTATTCCCTGTTTAACTTTATATTGTCGGATAACCTAACAGAGGGTTTGATTTCAGAAAAAGAATCACCTGTTACTTCCACCTGTCCACCTAACTAGTCACTCTCCAGTTCAGATGTCTTTTTTTCCTTTCTTCTTTCATTTTGGTAGGGGGTTGACCTGTTTTGGGCATCTGAGTTTTCTCGTCAAAGATATCATTGCTTATAATGACATTTATCATCAATTGATGTGCTTAAAATACTTCTAGTTGATATTGTTTGCTTGTTTTAGTGTTTGAGCCGGCCAGTATCCGACTACAAATGGTGTTCCGCAGGTGGATCATGCTCAAGATGTTCCTTGCTGCCGTAGCCTCTGGTAAGCCAGCCTCGCTTTCAGATTTTTATAGTTTCTGGGTATTTGGGACACATAGAGACCATTTGTTGTCTACCTAGTAAGTCTTTGTATAAATCTGCATTGGGAAATGAGCCTAAGTGGGGTGAACTGGCACCTGTGGATTGCTTGAGCAAGAGTCAGGTTAGTTCATTGAACACAGAAATAAAATGCAAGAAATTGTATAAATTTGGAGAATTAACATCAGACAACACTTGGGCCAAACTATGATCATCATACAAATCTACTCTTTAAGGCCGTCTCAAACTTGCCAATTATGTAAAAGCTTCAGGACTTTTTTACAATAATTCTAATTTAATTGGACTTTGATAGCACTTAATCTTCTCTATACAGGGAAATCTAAGGCCCATTTATATCTAAGCTATATCAATGTTTATTATAGTATATTTAAAATATAAACTTTAGTTCTTCCTTACCAGTTCCATTACCAGACTAATTTTCCTCTTATAATTTTTAATTAACACATATTAGACTACAATAAATTGTCTGCAGACTGCATTGCCGTTTTTATTGCCCGACATGGTGAAAGTTAATTACATAGATTAATGGAAATGAATCTAAAAAACCTTCAACATGAAAATTAATCAACAGCCTAGGTATGTACACAAATATTAAAACTGACTTCAGATTTTGTGAAAGCCAAATCTTAAACACACAGTTTAATGGATTAACACTTGTACTCAGGTCATAAACAACTGTGTGTTTTTTTGAAAAACAGACAAAAAAGTAATCTATTCAGGCTTGTCTTCTCACCACCACCCCTCACCTGATAAATACTGTGTTCAGCATTGACTTCCTTCTGGCTTTTTAATTATACACTTTATATGTAACTATAGCTATATATCTTTATTTCTAATTAACTAAGAATAAATAATAAACAAGTTTGTATTTACTGCGTAAAGAGATCTAACAGACAAATATAGAGGTGGCAAAATTCAGCCATATTACTGTAGCATCAATAGTCCAGATGACTGATATACAGCAAATCAAGACTCTCAAGATTGACAAAAAGTTTGTCAAGATGCTAGAATGTATCAATTCATTACAAACAACAATAGGAGGCATATGTGGATCTTGTTTAAGCTTTCTGTTGTACAAACTGAGTTGACCTTCTGTTGGGAGTTGGTGTTAGTTTGATCAGACCATCATTCTCATAGATGACCCAGAGATGTCGGCCATTTTCACTGCATCAGTCAAATATGTCCATACAATTGACCAAGAAATCTTTTGCCATTCCTTGCTTTTAGATGAAAAATGTTTTATTCTTAAAATGATTTGATCTTTATTTATGAGTAATTGTCCGATTTAACTTTAGTTTCTTTGTTTTCACCTTTGAGAAGAATAACTTACAAAGACTCTCCATTGTTCAGGAAGCCAAGTGGTTGCAAGATACAGAGCTATCAGTTGTATATCTATGGATTAATTGTCCTGCTATTGTCTTGAGAATTGACCATTTTTATAGTCACAACTATTCTGTATAATGAAGCATTTTAAAAACAGACATAAGACAAAATTTCTCTGATCTTAGGAATGAATTATTGGCACTATAGTCCCATATCATAAACCCCATTTTGTATCTTTATACAAGAACCCATGATCGTGCTAAGGTTAGATCCTTTATAATGTATTTTTTATTCAAAATATAAATTTTCATGAGCTGAAAGCAAGTTTAGTAATTTTCCCTATGTATTCAGTATGAAAATATGGACATTTTCATACCAAGTACACTTTTGTATACTGAAATATACAAGTTAATTTATTAAACACACAATATCTACTTGTCAGCCTCTAGGACTGGTGACTTGCAATCTGCCTGAGTAAAGATAAGGCTCAAGGTCAGTAAAACAGAGTTGGCATGTGCTAACAATGATTAGGCGTCTGCTACATGGAAACAGTGCCAAAGTGGCATTTCCATATGTACTTATAAGATTAGACATGTGTAGGAGGCCCCTGATCCTAGTCCCTTGCCTGAAAGTCTGTGTGTTAATGCTGTTTTAATCGTCAGATCTGGTAAATATTTATAGTAAATAGTTTAATACAAATAACTCATCCTTGAAATTATGTATGGGTTTTTGAATTGGTATTACCCTTAAAATGTCACCGGGTTTGTCTACTTACTGATGTTACTGATGTAATTCTTACTTGGTTCCCTGGAGTCTCTGGTTTTTAATCCACATACAGTCAAACCTCTGAAGAGCGACCACCCAGGGGAAAATCCATGGCTGGTCATTAGGGTCTTGAGTAAGAGTTATGTGAGTCTATCCTGATGTGGACTCTGGTCTACTCTATCCAAACATCTATGGTTTATAGGATTTCACTGGCAAAATTATTACATATGGGAAAAGCATTAAGCAAGTTGTCACCAAATTTATACATTAGGTAACAGATGGAAAAAAAGGTTAAGTATTTATAATCTTCAGAACTGCACTAAAGACTGTATCTTAAAAGATGATTTATTGTGGTGTGGGTGATAATCCACTGGTAATAGTGAGACAACTTATTCTGAATTGTTCACTGAACTTATGTTGCTTGGACTTCTTCCCCTCAACTGGGAATGTTAATCCACTGTCCAGTTAGTCATCATACTGCCTATTCATGAGTAATCCTGCAGTCGAACAAAAACAAACACCCCACTTCATTGAAGCATATTACCAAAACTAACAACTTGAAAGTACCTGATCTGATGTTAACGCTCTAACATGTTTGTCATACACAGAGCATTTAAAAACACCCTGCTCGGAAAAAGGAAACTTTGCCACAGTTTGTCTACCTTTTCTGTTATGATTACAGATTGCCCAGAAAACTTTAGTGTATAAAATATGTACTCTATTAAAGTGATATATTTTATAGAGTAGTTATATTTATGATAATAATTAATGAAAATAGCTTTGTTGCCTTGAAGTGTAT
Organism: Sabellastarte sp. h YS-2021; assembly: GCA_964017235.1. Lineage (NCBI taxonomy): Eukaryota > Metazoa > Annelida > Polychaeta > Sabellida > Sabellidae > Sabellastarte > Sabellastarte sp. h YS-2021. The sequence continues at coordinate 187,718,057 of OZ024929.1, read as the reverse complement.
AGAGCAGCTGTTGGTAAGTAAGATACATTCTGAATTTAAAGTACATTGGGATATTTTGAAAGGAAAAAGTGTTTGCTCTTTGCAGGTTCAGTCCTCTCTTGGGACCTAATAGGGTGGTTGCTGGTTGCAGGTAGCACGTAGTTGTGCTTGTTCCAATTAATGTCAAATTTTATGGGCAGTTTCAAAGGTGGTTGTTCTTTTAAGGGGGTTGCTGAGGCAGGTTGGACTGTACATTGAATGACTGAATGCATTTTGAACCATTATTCTCTTCCCGTACCCTAGCATCTGTTAGTACAGATATTAAACAGTATAAAGGTATGATAGATTAGATTTTTAACATTTAAGTTCACACTTATCTGGTCAGTCATCTCTGACACCAGGGGCAAATGCTGAATTATGGAGAAAAACAGAATAGTCCACATGTTAAAATATGTAATGATGACACAACATTCCTACAAGGACATGGACATCCATGGACATCAGGTTTTTACATGTAATTACACAAAAACCTCTGTTTGTTATGTTTGCAAAAGGAAAATGGCAGAAATATTACCTAATGAAGCTTGCAGTGATTGTGCGTTGTGAACTGAAGCTTAGATTCTCAAGTATATAAGAATAAGGTATGCGAGGAGCTGACTGGATACCAGGCTAAATCCGGACCTCTTGCAAGACATGGCTAGTTCTGTAAAATAGGAAAACAAAGTAACAAAGTATTCACCAAAACTTCAATTAATTAAACTCTTCTTAGCAGTTACTTAAGATGATGATATCAACTTAACTATCAATTCTCTTTGGATTTCAATGAATCAATGTATTATTAACACTACATATGTTCTAACCATAATCACAATGAGGCATATTTAATTGAAAATCAGATTGAGATATAACTTAAGATGAGTATATCCTAATTTAAACAGAGTTATGTATTGATATCAGTGCTTTTAAGTGATGGGGATCATCCACTTGTGTGTACAAACACTGTCTGAACTGAACTGTGTGAATTGTATCGGGCTTTTTGACACCTGTGTAGGCAAATGACAATTATGAAAAAAGGGTTTCATAAGGATCTAACAGAGTGAATTCTCATTTCATGTTTGAATATCATTTCACCATTTCAGCTTACTGACCATTACATATGATTGTAAACAACATTTAATTGATAAAGAATTACTTAACAGATTCACTGAATTTCAGAGGGCAGTCTAACATGACAAGGCTGGTTCTACAATACTGACTGCTTAATTGATTTTTTATTTACTTCTCACATCATAGGCTCAAATCCTGAAATAGGGATTTCATAATAGTTTACTGGGTTTTGATTGCTTTTCTTCATCTACTGTACCTGTTGCGATGTGATCAACACCATTTGTTGAAACTGATACTAAACTGAAATAAATTCATCAAGATTAGTAATAAATAAGTGGAGAGGTGTGAACAAGACTTAAGTCTTTTTCAACTGTGAAGTTTAATTAACTATTTAAATGACTGTCCTGTTGATAAAAACACATTATTAACATTCCATTTCCAACCCACTGATTTCCTGCAAAGAAACAATCTCGTTTTGACAGTGAATAGAAATCCACTGCACATGTGAAAGTGTTTAATTATGTATTTGTAGGAGTTCAGTATACTGTTATATCCTGAAACACGACAGTTTAAAGGTCACTCAACTGTTAGGCTTTTAAATAAGTGCAAAAAATATCATCAAATATATATATGTGCTAACATTGTGTTAATTATTAATTGGTAAAGTAACAAACATTTTATACATAAAGCATTTAACTTTCTCTTCAGAGCATTTGTGTTGAGAAAACTTGCATGTTTAATTCATTCTCTGTTCTCACTGTTAGAATATGTAAACGGGCTGTATTTTCTACTTCCTGTCTCGTAAATCTGTGTTTCTGTGAGGCCTACACTCTTTGAACTTGTGTTATGCAATATTGTATCACTTTCTCAGATTATACTCACTAATACATTTAGTATGAGACCAATATTGTATGTATACATTTAATCATTTTTATAGATTGCTAATGTTTCTTATGAGAAAAGTAATGGTGGACATTCATTTAAGTGGAGGGCTTTAAAATTCCATATGGCCCCCTGGCCATTCAAAGCCTGCGCTCTGGCTTGTACCCATATATTTATCAGTGAGGAATTTCACTCGGGACAATCACATTTTTGTGCAGTTCCTTTGCTATTTTTCAACAGGATTAGTTGTAGTTAACTACTAATATTACTTTTATAACTTCTACCATATATTATTGTATGCTGTGACTATATACTACTACATACTTTTACTATTATAACTACTAGCATCTAATACTGTTATTGTTGGTGTTACTGGTAATAATGGTAGTATATACCATAATTACCAGTAGCAGCAACAGTAATGCAACTACTTTATTTACCACTATCTACTACTATTTTTATTGCAACTACTAATGTTTATATATTTCTATTACACAGGTCAGGTGATTATGGCTGTATTGTCCCTCCTTCCAAAATTCAAGAGCCAGTTTCATGAGAGTCTGGAAGCGTTCGGTGCCTGTTTTGCTGAGAAGAAAGGGCTTCTGACCAGCACCCTGGGGCCTTTCATGCTTGGCAGTGGCATGACACTCTCAGGGGCGGTGAGTACAGTCATACAAGGCTTGAACCCACGGCTTATGAGTCATCTAGCTTCTGCCTGAAACAATTGTCACTTCAAACACTGAACATCTAAGTAACATTGTCACTTAAAACATTGAACATCTGTCTGACACTGTCAATTGAACCATTGAACATCTAAGTAACATTGTCACTTGAAACATCGAACATCTATGTAACATTGTCACTTGAAACATTGAACATTTGTGTAACGTAGTGACTTGAAACATTAAACATCTAACTGACATTGTCACTTGAAACATTGAACATCTTTGTAAACATTGTCACTTGAAATACTGAACATCTTAGTAACGTTGTCACTTGAAAATTTGAACATCTAAGTAACATTGTCACTTGAAATATTGAACATCTAAGTAAGGCTGTCACTTGAAACATTGAACATTTACATACCTAGAACACTAATTGTTTATTTGCGCTTAACTTGTTTAGGGTTAAGTGAATTTCTTTTGACAAGATATCCCTTGACATAGGCCGCACAAATTCACTTCATATGAAAAATCTCAACTAACTCATATTTTAGGGCCCTTCTGAAGGGGCAGATAATGTATGCTGCATGGGACTGGTGCCTTAAGTCACCTTTCAATCAATAAGCTGCTTACTGTCACCTTCTTTCTATTTTGGTTGGTTAGACTTCAATAGTGCTGATTAATTTATTATGGGCCAATTAAACAGCATACAGACCAGTGATGTTATATTAATGTTTATGATTTCAGTGTCCTGGGATGGTGTTAGCACAAGTCGGGGCCTGGGCCAACAATTCTAGTAAGTACAACCACTCTATACAACCGTACACTGAATATTAACGTAATTTTGTTTATTAGCCAGTGTCTTTATTTATATTGTAGTAATAAATACTGAGTCGTTTGCTACAGGATATACGCCCGGCAAAAATTCCAAATAATGCCAGAGCGCCATTTTCTGTGTGTATTTTATTACATTACATCACATTACATTAACATTTATATAGCGCCTATTAAACTAAGCGCTTTACAATATGCACAATATACAGTAAATGCCTAGCAATTGTATGCTGATCTGAATAGATAGGTTTTTAATTTCTTTTTGAAGTCCAGGATGGCATTGCAACTTCTAAGTTCAGCCGGTAAGCTGTTCCATAGGCGTGGTGCAGCAGAACTGAAAGCACGGTCACCATAGGTTTTACTTTTGGTTCTTGGAACTCTCAGGAGCTTCTGGTAACCTGATCGAAGGCACCTTATTGGAACATGTTGAGTCAACAGGGATGAAAGGTAGCCTGGTGCAAGGCCATGGATGGCTTTGAAACATAGTAAGAGAACTTTGTATTCTATCCATTGCTGTACTGGAAGCCAGTGAAGTGATTTTAGTATGGGTGTAATATGATCAAATTTTCTGATGCCACATACTAGTCGTGCTGCTGCATTTTGAACACGCTGGAGTTTATGAATGAGAGCTACAGGTAATCCATAGTAAAGAGCATTTCCATAGTCAAGCTTAGGCACCACCAGGGCTTGGACGAGTACTTGAGCTGCTTCCTGTGTGAGAAAAGGCCGAATTTTGTGAAGCAAAAATATTTGATGGAAAGCAGATCTACATACTTGCTGGACTTGGTGTGCTAATGTCAGGGTCTCATCGATCCAAATGCCAAGGTTTTTTGCAATAGGGGCAGCTGTTATAGTATGCTCACCTACTGTTATTGAATTATGAACAACTTTCAATCTTTGAGACTGTGATCCAACAAGCAGAAATTCTGTCTTGTCATTAAGTTTCAGTTTGTTGTTAAACATCCACCCTGAAAGATTTCTGATACATGACTCCACTGTATCAAAGGCTTCAAGTTGTTGTTCCATATTACTGGGTGTGGCAGATTTGTACAACTGACTGTCATCAGCAAACAGATGAAAGAGTAGCCCTGAAGATCGGATGATATCACCAATAGGTCTGGTGTATTGAGAGTACAACTGTGGGCCAAGCACTGATCCTTGAGGCACACAGCATTCCAAGAACCGACTCACTGAATATGCACCAGCAATGCTGACTTTTTGAGATCTGTCGGATAGATATGATGTAAACCAATCCAAAGCAACATCTGTGATGCCAAACATATGTTTTAGCCTGTTTAGTAGAATGTTGTGGTCCACAGTGTCAAATGCAGCTGACAGATCTAACAGGGAGAGTAGGACCACCTTTTCGTTATCTAGGTTTAATAGTAGATCATCAAAAAATTTTATCAGTGCAGTCTCTGTGCTATGATAGGGACGGTAGGCAGATTGGAGAGGCTCCTGGAGTTTATTGGTGTCCATATGCTGTTTGATCTGATCATTGACTGCCCTCTCGGTGAGCTTAGACAGAAAGCTAAGATTAGAGACAGGCCGATAGTTTTTGTAAGTCAGTTCTAGGCCAGGCTTTTTCAGAAGTGGTGTAACTATTGCCTCTTTGAAGTTTGGTGGAACTTGATAGAGAAGCATTTATTTTATTGATGAAATCGGTGGCTGTTGGATAGTTCCCACCTATGATGAGTTAAATATTATTAAAGTTTAGTTATATTTAAAGAATCTGCAGTCAGCAATCCACACCACTCGTAGTTTCATTAAAATTTGTAAGTTGTGCCAGAACAAATTGCTTTATAAGCTTCAACATGGCGCAAAAAAGTTATCACAAGGTACTCATCCAAGTTGTTTGTGTATTTCTTTTCTACAATGTACTCTTTCCAGTCACTACAAGACATACAGTGATCAATGCTCGGTGTTACGAGTAGACGTATTCATCAAATCATCCTGATAACTTGAATATCGATTTTTTTCAGTCTTCACGCTGATTGGCTGTCTGGTGGGCGCTTTAATTTATGGTTTATTGGGACCGTACATAGTCAACATCACTAAACCACGGAAACCCTTCAAGAAACACACGTAAGTTGTGTCTGATATCTGACATGGGTATCTTTGACAGTGTGGACAAAAAATGGCACATGTCTTAAAGTGTCAACAATGAGTATATAATGAAATCCAATCATAGCAAAATAGAAACACTAATAGTTAATCGTGCATGAAATATTGGAACAACACTTTTTCAGTCTCTTCTTGTTAACAGTGTTAACTGGCTCTGTCATGCTCTGTCCTTATGTCACATTCAAGAAAGTTCTAAAGGTTTTTCCAAAAACCCTCAAAACTTTAGCCTCACTTTGTGATTTGTTTTTCGGTAATTTTTGTCAAAGTTGTGATGTGATTTACAAAACAAAAGCTAAGCCAAGATTGCCAAGTTCTACTCCACCATGGTTGAATGTCACCATGCCATAATTGGACAAACTCCTTTAATTGCCACAAATACGAAGTAAATCATAACATTAAACTCTCACTAATCAGAAAACTGCGTATGACAAGATGAAGGCTTTATGAGTCGTATGTTGATTGGTTTATGCCAATTAGGGAAATCCAATTTCATGTAAAAATAAATTTTCACTCCATAGATGCAGTATTAAGATTAACTGGCATTTTTGGTCAGAAACTAACTTTAATGGGAACACTTTTCATAATGCATATTCTAAACAAAAGAAATTCATGCTTAATTACAACAAACAAGTACAAACCTATCAGCTGTGTGCAAATTTTGGTTGAGCAACAGAACCTATCGCAGATAGGCAATGTATCATCAAAGTTACATACACATATTGTCCTGCATGTATTTCTTATAAAAACTCTTCTTGTTCACACAGTGTTCATCACAAGCTGGGTCTGCCCTATGCTGCACTAGCCCTACCCATGGCATGTCTGCTCACTGTCACCGTCTTTCTGATGGAGTGGTTCATCCCCTGGACTCAAGATCTGGATGATTATGTAAGATCTGTTATTTCTTTTGGTTACTGTTAGGCTTGTCAATCTTGGACAATTAGAAAGTCTTTGTATCTGAATTTTGTTTAATGATAAATATGGCTAAATTTATTATATTGTTCTTATGCCAATTTGAGGCTTCAAAACTTCAGATTTTAAAGAAGAAACGATATATATTTCTTAATTTATACACATTTCTGCATCTAAGGTGGCTTACAACACATGATGTCACATCGCGACTTGACAGGATGGAGGAAAGTATTGGATACAAGTTGCACAAAATATGTTCTGAAAACTATTTTACAATTGCCAGCCTTCTCGCTTCAGCTTTGGCCAGTAAACTAACGCAAGACCCATTCATTTAAAAATCTGTTATTTTTTTCAACAGAACCGCAATGGCTTTGACCTTGACACTCAGAATATGACAGAGTTTTCTGGTAACATCTTCACTGCCAAGTCATGGCCACCCTCAGTAGCCGGTGTGTTGATAGGTCTGCTCCAAGTCGTCATCATCTTCTGCGTCACGGATACCCTCGGTGGTAGCAGCAGCTACATCACTGTGGTGTCGCAGTGGGTCGTCAGCGATAGGTTACAGGAGTACTTTCCATATTTGGCAAATGCCAGAACTGGCATTGGTAACTGGTGGCAGGTAAGTCACTCCCAGCCAGACAGTATTTGATTGCACAGAAAATATGTAGTTTATTTTGCACTGCCAGAGTGTCATTTGCTCTATCTGAAACAATTAAAAAAAGTCATGAGACATAATAAGGGAGACTAGCAGTGTTCACGAAAACTAGGGAGGGAAAGACTTCTGAAACAGGTAGGTTGTAAGACACCTTGTCGAACATGAAAGAGTAGGAGCAGGTCGTATTTCAAGTGGCACATCATTCAAAAGGTTAGGAGCATCATATGTGTAACAATTGTTGAAATGAACTTTTGACTTATGAATTAAGGAGCTATAAAAAGGAACCTTGAGAATATCTTCTCTGAAATGTTATGTCGTGGTTTAACAGCAGATATAGATGCAAGGTCAGATATGGGTCAAAATAGTTTGGCTCAATACATACCACAACTTCTTGTCACCCCACAATTTTTGATGAAATCCTGGTAATAGTCTAACTTATTTCTATAGTATTATGCATGCATTGATGTTCTGTACCGCCAAGTGAATGGTATTTTATGTGAAAACATGTGAAAGAATGTGTTTTCAGGATTGAGGCTGATTCATATTGTTTTGTGATTATGAGTGCCCAAAAGACAAAACTGTAATGTTTTGTGTTATAAATTTTCCAGTGCACTTTTGACTAAAATGAGCCTTCCAAGTGTAATATAATAAAGCGTTATAGTCTCCATGTCTTGTATTTTACAGCCAAATTGGTTTGCCCGATGCTTACACAAAAAAAGGAATCTATATTCATAAGAATTGCTTGAATGTTTGTCAGCTGAAACTGGCCTCCCAGGAACTCACTGTATTTCAGGCAGAATACTTACACGGCTGCTCACATTGTGCCTGTCTTTGCGTGTTGCAGGTTTTCTATGTGTGTGGGGCAGTTCTTGGGGGCCTGTTTTCTTCACTCGCTTCAGCTTCTCTCGCCTCTGTCAAGGGAGCGGGCATCCTGTCTGCATTGTTTGGGGGACTGCTGATGTTACTGGGAGCTAGGCTGGGTGCAGGCTGTACCAGGTGGGTAAATTAAAGAGTTTGGTATTGACATACTCACCTCCAACCTCCTGGGTCCTTGGATTGAATCATTCCAGTACAACTGTGACAAAACTGGTAGTTGTGTGACAGTACTTGAGGGTTCTTAATGTGGAATGTTGACCAACTAGTAGGTGCTAACTTCCTCCATACCTGTCATGAAATATGCTGAAGGTCATATTAGACATCACACAATTAATCAATAGACAACACCTGACTTCTGGATTTGGGTTGAACATTGCTTTCAGAACATTGTACACATCACAATGACTGGTTAAGAGATGGAGGCTCGTAATCCATTTCAGCTTGTAGCAGAATCGGGTTTGACCTTATTCAAAAAATAATGAGTGAATCAGTTTTTATATGAGTAGATATGGAGGAATTGCTTACATATTGTGAAAAATCCATGTCATATTTAGGATAAAAAACCCATATTTCCCAAAATTCCCTCTTACAAATGGATGCTGAATTACAAGTCACTATTGATGTCTTTTATGAGAGCATGATGGTTTTAGTAATGCACCCATCTTCTATAAAGAAAATGTAACTTTCAGTGCTTGCCAGCTAGTTTTACTTTTCCAATAGCCTCACCTACCCATCTCTCAGATATTTAGCCGTCTGAAGAGAGTTCGATGAAACACAGCAATCTGACACTTTACCATCTTCCAATAAATCAGTATTTGACTCCATAATCATTAGAATAAAACCACTCCAGCCAGTCTTTAATTTTCTGTCATTACATGCTCTCTTTATTTTAGCCAAGAGGACAATCTACCCAGTTGCCTTCCCTCAAACATCTGACATGGCCGCTGTGGGACCACTTTATGGCATCGTTACACTTTCTATACTGCTTTTTTACTGTTGTTGTTGCCTGTGCAGAATAAGGTTCGGCTGCTGGTCAAATCATGTCAACCATTTTTTATTTTGAGGGTCATTGCTCTGTTCTAATGCCTGGCTTGACAATTTGACACCATTTGATCAGAAAATCCTTTTCTGTGCTTTTTATGTGCAACTTATGATGGATTTCATTTGAAAAATACATGCGTTGACAGAAGTTAATAGTAAAAATGTATTGTACAAAAATATCCAAGTTAACCTATTTTGAGGCATTTTAAGAAATGGTGATATATTTTCTACTTAGAATCATGGTCCCAAATTGGTAAATGACGAATCAAATTTGACCTTACAAAACCATATTTTTGTATTGTGGATCCTGATTGGGTCATGAAATTATTATCTCCATTTGTTCAAGCCAGTGTGAGGTGTATGACAATTTCTGAATGTCAAGTAAATTGGAAAAAAAATAATAACGATGGCTTCAGATTTACTATACCAACAGTATTTTTCTATTATGAATATCATTTACTACCAATAACAGGTATTATACAACAAATGATTTACCTTGGGTAAATTAACTCTCTAGCTTTGCAAGCAGGTTGTAAGAAAATGTCACAATATTTTGATGAACTTCTTAAAATTTATTTTTGTCTGAGGCAAGATTTGTTTCACAAAATTTGAGTAGATTTGACACTTGGTATGTCATGCATCCAGGGCTTGCTTCTGACATGAGGAATACACAGATATCAATACAATGATATCAATGCAGTTATAGAACAGACTGTGAACTAACCCCCAAAATATAAAGAACAACTACTTCCATTTTTCTGGCATATCTTTCTGAGACTTTCAATACTTAGTGCATGGCATTTCACAGTAGGTCTTTGGTATTTGGTTTGCAGGAAGGTATCGGATTGTAATCCATTGAAGAATCTGAACTGAAAAAAGTCACACCCCAGCAAGCGACAAACAACTTTTCTGTTTCCAATGAGGCCTAGAAACGATCTCAAGACCTGATAACTACAAGTATGCTACTGATTATTTCACCATGCCAGCATGTCCCAGTGTCTTTTTAAAAGACTGTTCTTGTTTTTATTACAGTGGTCATGGTCTCTCAGGAATGGGGCTTCTGTTCTGGTTATCCATGTTGGCAGTTCCTGCTATGTTTGCTGGTGGCATTGCAACCGGTTTCGCAATGGATGCAACCGGAGCTCTGACTGACTGGAGTTGTCACCAAGACTACCAGTGGATGTGTGACGTCAGCTGATGACGTCATATGATGGATGCTCAGTGATCACAATTAATGAGGACATCAACAGAGAAAGTGCCAAAACCTAGTCATTTTTATTAACATTTCAATGTGATGTGTATAAGGATTAGTGTTTAATGCCATAATTTGGCACAGTAAATTTATTTTGGCAAACATATTGACATAATATGATAAATTTGATGTTATGTTTAGATATTATAAAAGTTTAAAAACTGACAGACAGTAATTATGCAAACATCAAGACCTAAAATTACTATAAAGTATCATAAGTTATAATCACATGTGAGATCTGTACAAGCTAACGTGCCAAGTTAGAGCATTAAGCCAGGAAATGTCTGTACACTGCTGCATTTAATCTGTATTCACAACTAAATCAGGGCAAACCTTATCAGGGACTGTGATTTTGTAGATTTTAGTGTTTTGTATGTAGTGATATTTACTTATTTGTTTGGTGTTTTATACATTGAAAATATAGAGTTAGTGAGCCTTTGTTGAATTGTTAATTTCCAGGTAGCTTCCACCATTAAATCAAGGGCTGTCTTATGTGATACAATTGTTCTTTATTTACTCGACACTTCTTTATAAAACTGGCCTAGAAGTTGGTGTGATTGCTTGAAACTTTTTAAACCTGTGTTTTCCCACAAAGGGCTTGTTACCTCTGTCATAGTTGTTACGTAGTTGTTGATGTGAGTCTGTGTGTCTGTTCGTAATGTGTGTTTGTCGTCTGTCTATAAAGACAACTGGTTCCCAAATGGCTTGGTAATTCCACACATTTTGAACAAAAAAATCTTTATTTGTGTTTATTTTGTCTAGTTTAATATCACTTTATGTCACATAAACTATGTATCAACACAAACACAGCTTCTTAGTAAAGTGTCAGTGTGAATGCCTTTTAACTCAACTTTAATCATTCAGAAAAAAATGGACAAGCAGAACAGCTCTGTCATTTAGTATTTGGCCAGTTTAGGTGGCTACAAGGTATTCCTTTACAAAACAGCATTTTTACAAAAAGAATATGTGTGAAAGAAAGAATATATATCTCCAGTAGAATATTTTGACTTCAAACGAAAGGTCACATGACATGGAAATCCACTGCAGTTATTAATAAGCTTGGACGTAAGTAAGTCACACTTTGTCAAATCCATGTAAGACAATTACTTGGCTAAAACGAAAGGCTCAGAGTTAGGTCCCTGACTTACCCTAATTCTGGGCAAAATCTAAGACCCATTGTGAAATGGGCCTGTTGGTGTTCAGGGCCCATATTCACGAAAGGTCTTCGCCAGGGCTTAGGCTTAAAGTTGAGACTTTTGTCTCAAGTTTCTGCCCTAAACCTGCTAAGTCTTTTGTCTTAGGCTTAGTGGTATTCACAAAGAATTTAAGACTGGTCTTGGGCTTAGCCAAGGGCTCAACTTTAAGACTGGTTGGTAGTGGGTTTAAATTTTGTAAAGAGGGCTTAAATATGGCCACCATAAACTTTTCTCCAGTTTATATGTGGTAATAAGGTTTTCCATTACAAAACAGCACTTTTCCTTAGATAAAATGCATTAAATGAAGGATATATGTCACCAATAGTATAGTTTGAATATAAAAGAAAGGTCACATGACACAGAAAACCACTGTGGTTATTTGATAATCTTGGACTTAGCTAAGTCACCCTTTGTGAATATGGTTTAAAGACAAAACTTAGCAGAGACAAAAGTCTTAACTTTAAGACTGGATTTAAGCCCTAGAGTGTTTACATATGTATTTACTTGCAATATGTTTTTATCACATACATCATAATTAATAATACACATTGGTAAATACTTAACTGGGCTGTATTCACAAAAGGGATCAAGATCAAGTTGAGTCAAAAATCAGCTCAAGTTTAGTATAAACAGATGTATAATTCATACTAACCCTGAATTTAAGAAATTGTTGGGCTAGTATATTTTACAAAATACCACTTACATAATAAGATGACTTGTGTGGACATAAATCCATTGACTTAACATAACAGATGATAAACTAAATTTTTGCACTTTATAATTATTGGCAATAAATTTGTTATAAATAACAATTGTGTGTTTTTTTTTCTATTAAATATTTATACCACGCAATAGACTAATATATATACCATTGTTGGAATTATGATAATTTTGTGGACAAATAACTTCTTCCAGTCACTTGTCAGTCACGTATAGTTAATATATATTCAAACAAAATTATACCAGATTTCAGTATATTATTAACTAGAATCACCGGATAAGGAGTAGTTAAATATACATCAAACTCTGTCCCATAAAATAGTAGATAATTTCATGTTGCAAATTAGTTTATATTATTGCTTCACCCTTGAGTACATAAGTACTCTCATTTGAAATACCTAGTACACATGTACGTGTAAGTTAGAAGTCACGTGATATCACACGCGAGAGTTGCACTCTGTGACGTCACTGTGAGACATTTCACCGTTGGCCATCCCTACGGGCGATAATAGGGGTCTGGAGTTGGCTCTATTCTTCACTCTGTGTATTTTAGAATGTGGATTCCATGGGGTGCCTTTTTCTGAGTCCTGTGAAAAATAAAGGGCAGTGGTATTCCTTTATGGATAGTGTATGAGTGTGGTGATTTCTATCATGTAATGTTAAATGCAATAATATTGTAGAAAGATAGATGCACCTAGGGACAGTAGGTCCAAGGGGCCAATTTCACAAAGGGACTTAAGGCCAGACTAAGATTTAAATTTAAGATTTTGGTCTTAAATTTTGTCAACAATTAGTCCCTGGTCTTAGACTTAGCGGATTTCACAAAGCAGGCAAGTCCATGGAATTGCTAAGTCAGTGGACTTAACTTAAAGCCTGGTAGGTAGTGGGCTTAATTTTGTAAAGAGGGCTTAAATATGTCCGCCATAAACTTTTCTACACTTCAAAATTTGAAATGGCTATAAATAAAGTATAATTATACAGAACACTTCACTAAAGTAGTCTTTGGGAAGTTTATATGTGGTAACAAGGTTTTCCGTTTCAAAACAGCACTTATCCTCAGACAAAATGCATCAAATGAAGGATATATGTCACAAATAGTATATTTTGAATAGCAATAAAAGGTCACATGACACAGAAAACCACTGTGGTTATTTCATAAGGTTGGACTTAGCTAAGCCACCCTTTGTGAGACCCATTTAAGTCCCAGACCTAGCTAAGACCAAAGTCTGAGATCTAAGTCCCTTTGTGAAATCGGCCCCAGGAGTTTTATGTATTTTCACATCAATTCAGTACAAAAGTCAAACAGCTGCTCACCCAAAGTGTTGCAAAAAGGAGATTGATATTCTCTTTGCACAATTAAAATGTTTCTACTTTAATTTTCTCTGCAATTTTTGTACTTTAATATTGATTAATACCTAACAAGTACCTATCAGGACAAGTTTGCTCTCAAGTGGACAGTAAATCACACAGTGAACAAATGGTCTAAAAATAAAATTACGAAAGTCACATATCCTGTTTAAATGGAGAATCCATTTTCCACACACACACAGAGTGTACAAAAAATATGGCAGATACAATATAAAAAATATAAATACATCACTTGCCTTCACAGAAAGATGACGGTACACAAATTATACAAAACCCAAATACTAGCAAGGTAGTTACTTTATGTTTTAATAGAATTCTCAGGAGCATAAGCAGAATATCAAAGGGAAATAAAAGAGACTATTTCAAAACAGCATCCTAATTAATTCAAATTCTGAAGTTTTTAAGGGGGCGGTCTTTGCTTTGTTTTTGTTTAACACCTGTAATAGGTGATGTAAATAAATTTAATAAAATTAGCTGATCCTTTTCTGGCCGTTCCAATTTCATCCCACAACTTTTGTGACTCTCCCGACACTTGCAATGCATGAAATAATGAATGATCACTGTGATTACTACTGCTGTCTTCATTAATGTCCCTCCCACCCCTGAGGCCGGGGTTCAATTCCCGGGGTGGCCTCAAGTGGGAAAGCTGGTAGTTGCTTGCCGTTGGTCGGCAGTTTACAGTACATAACCCTAACGAACTGTATGTACTGGTTTCCTCTGCCCTTTTAACTACCCATCGTGATATGACCTATACAGTGTTGAAAGCGACGTAAAACCCCAAATAAATAAATAAATCATTAATGTCCCATGACTATGGTCTTTTTAAGGGGTATTAACATAATTTGAAATAAGAAACATGACACAAATCTGCAGACTAAAATTCCTAAAACCATTTAACATTCTTCATCACTTCGGTCATCTTTTTCATCTAATTTGGTAGTGTCATTTCTCAGAAAAGCTCCAGGATTTCTGATTCCGACCAACTTTTAATAACATACATTGTTTCTTATAGTTAAGTACATTGTCATATGCATGAATATATTAAGTAAACCTGTGCCTTGGTGTACAATGGGCCAAGTGGTTTCTTAGAAAGATCATTTTTTGATAGGACAGAATATATATGATAATGATTTGGGAACGAACGAAATGAACTATTTGATGGTTGAGAGGTTCTGGTCCCAGTATATTACTCTCAAACATTTTATACTGTGTAAATACATAATATGTAAGAATAAATACTCACACAAGATAAGCTTCTTTTGCCACAACATTCTCTCAATGTGTGCACCAGCTGTATCCTGAACCTCTTACCCATGTAGCAATAGAGAATTGGATTCACTGCACAATTGGTATGTGCTAAAAGTAAGGCAAAGTAGATTCCCCTAATGTTTATTTGATTTTCGCTGGGGGCCACGATGTCTAAGTACGTATTGAGTATGTAATAAGGGAGCCAACATACTGTAAATATAATGGCCACCAAGACACACATCCGAGCAACCCGCCTTCTCTCTGAAATCAGCCGCACGGAGATGGAGGTTTTGGAGGCAGTTCGTTTCAATGAGCCGGTAGTTTTCCACAGTTTTCTACCCATGATGAGATACATGACCGTCATCATGAGGCCAGGAATCACATAAATGAACACGAGTAGGAAGATAGAGTAGAGAGTGTGTAGCGTGGCGCTCTCCCACTTCTCGTTACAGAAGTAGATGGGATCGGTGGGTACCAGGTCCATGGTGTGTAGGTACCTGATCATAGCGATAGGGATCATCACAGAGAAGGACACCAGCCAGATGCCGACAATGGCCGCCTTGATGTAGAGTGACTGGATGTGACGGGCGAGCAGAGGGTGCTGGATGGCGATGTATCGGTCCAGACTGAGAGAGGCGATAGACCACACACTAGCAGCCACAGCAACACCTGTAATATAAAGTTACCTGGAACTCAAACAGAAAGATCAAATCAATTTTATAGGTATATACTTTATAAAAGTCTTTTTATGCACTTTTTATATATGTTTCTGAAAATACATTTAGAAGGAGATAAGAGTGTTGAGTTATCGAAAAGTGATGTCACAGTTTAAGCTATGATCACTATTTAATATTGTTACCTTGACTTGGAGGTCACTGACAAGACAAACAGCTCAAGTCTAAACAGCCTTTAACATTTTGGCATGTTTATTTCACCCTCAATTTCACCTGTAAATTGAGATTTTAAACATGATCACACCAATCTTCAGGTATTGAAGAGACATGGATTGCAAGTACTTTTTACTGCATACTTTTTTCACTCCTAAGCTTTTTTTACTCCTAAACTTTCGAATCTTTTTAACCTTACCACACAGCTTTAGATTTAACCTAACTCAGTTTCAGTTGTTGGTCTAAATTGTTGACATAAAATCAGGTTCACTCCTACAAATGTTGAAAACCTGGCTGTTGAACCGGAAAAAACCTCACGTTTAGTCCCAGGTAAACAAAACAGAGTTGTGACAAACATGACTTGAATGGAATTATGGGGAAAAGATGTTAAAATGGCACAGATATTTTGTTACATCCGGGTAAGATTTGTATTGAACAGTTGATGACGTTACACTATCACTGACGATAAATTGACCTCTATTCTGATCATCCCAAACCACACTTACAAATGTCCCTTGGAATAATTTTGATAAACTATATTTCAAAGCATTTAATTGATTGATTCATTGATTGATTTGGGCTAAATATCCTTTTAACGCATTTAATTACAAAATATATGAGTCTCATCAGAACGGGGAGTTCAGGAAATGGAAGAAATTGACACAAACTAGCTAGTGAAAATACTTCAGACTTAAACAAGTAATTTTTTTTTAAGTTTTCCCACTTCCTGATAGACCAAGAATAGAACTGAGAACCTTAGATGGACCTAGATGGATTTGACTGAGTTACCCAGTACACTAACGTGCTTCCTTCAGTGTGGTCAAAGCATTACATTCAAATCATCAAACCACCCACAGCGGTATGTTGTTGGACTGAGAGGACGCATATTCCTAAAAATAGGTCATAAAGTCGGAACCCAAATAGCCGAAATGAAAGTAAACTAATAATAGACAGGCTTATGAATTTATGTGAATATAATTTGAAGATATAGCGAGCTTACCCCATGTTTTAAGGGTTTTATTTTGACATTTTATTTCTATTCAAAATATACTATTAATGACATATATCCTTCATTCAGTGCATTTTATCTAAGGATAAGTGCTGTTTTGAAATGAAAAGCCATATAAACTTCCCAAAGACTACTTTAGTGAAGTGTTCTGTGTAATTATACTTTATTTACAGCCATTTCAAATTTTGAAGTGGAGAAAAGTTTATGGCGGCCATATTTAAGTCAACTTTACAAACTTTAAGCCAACTACCTACTGGACTTACGTTAAGTCTACTGACTTAGCAATTTCATGGACTTAGCTGCTTTGTGAAATCCACTAAGCTTAAGGCCACAGATTTAGCATTCTGTTAGCAAAAATTAAGACCAAAGTCTCAAATTTAAGTCTAAGTCTGGGCTTAAGTCCCTTTGTGAAATCGGCACCAGAAAATTTTTTTTAAATCTGCTCTGAATATTGAATTTTAAATGTTGTACTTTGAAGTTTTAAGATACTTCCTTTCTGAATACATCAATTACATTTTGTAAAACTAAAAATTATAATAAACACATCAAGTCTGTAAGTCTGTCACATTTTGGCTTTTTGGGATCTCAGTTATTTGCAAAAAAAATAATAATATACTTTATATTCTCCAGAGAGACTACTGCAATTTTATTGGAATCTGACATGAAAATTAATGTAACATCATCATGAAATATTCAAACATGCAACATTATGGGAAGAGTTTTTCAATGTTTCAATATCTCTCAATGGACATTATTACAAAAAGGTAAAAGTAAAATGGCAGGGATCCAATTTGTATTGTCATGTTCAATGTCCATATATTTCTCGGAGTGATATCTCTGTGTAAATTTCTTCCATGGAAGCCTGATCTGGGATCAGTTTTTGGATGAATCCAGGCACCTAGCAGGCTTTCCTATACATAATATATGAAGTTTAGTCTGGAAAACTACTGTAGTACATAAAACGCCTGTCATATTTGTTAGATGAGGCATTTAGATATGTGTTCTAATTATTTTTAGATCCCTAAAAGGTGAAGGATATATTTAAAATCATGGAAACTACTGGTGCTCAAATCCAAAAGCTCGGCGATTGTTGAAAGCATATCTTCAGTGTAATCAATCTGTGTAACATGGATTGCTTACATTGAACATAGACTTTCAAAAATTGTTTGATTTAATTACACAAACAAGCAAAACAACACAATTTGTGCTCAATTTACAGCATCTGAATATAATAAAATTTAACTGGCTTCCATTAATATATATTTACTTTTTACCTATGTCAGTTTTGTAGCACAGCGAATTGAAATTTGAATTATTTCTTGATAAAATTCTTCACATTTGCCTGAACTCTGCAATTCTAACATCCACTTAGTAGTGAGATTTCTTCATCCCTTGGGTCTACACCAAGTGTTTAATTGGTTTCAGTCTCAATCACCCTTTTTCAAATTGTTTCAGTCTGGCTTGTCAAGGTATTATCCTTGCTATATTTGGCCTGCCCCATCTTTGGTAGCTGAGTTCAGACTAAGGCTAAAACCATTCCCTGTTTTATTTTTCATCTTATCCCCCTTGGTCCCCCCACTTGTCTGTGGTAGATGACTTATGCTTGTTATGCCGCTATATTTCTCTGAATAATGGTTCTGTGCTGTGTGTCTTAGACTCAACTAGCAATCAAGCACCATACCAGTCTTGGGAAGTTATGCTAAGCAGCAATAAGGGGACAAGTTAGACCAAATGAAATGGATACTAATTAGGTTGTGTGTCAATCTTTAGCTTTTAGTATCTACCCTAAAAAGCTACTTCTTCATAATATGGTGGAATGAATAATAGGACAAAATATTAAGTTGTAAGCTTTTAATCATTTTAAGATGAAAACTGTATACTTCAATCATTTAGATATTAATGTCATTACAGAAAGGTGAGATTTTATTCAGTCTATTCTTAGGTAAAACAATCAATGAATGATTGATGCACAATCCACCAACTGATTTGAAGTAAGGGTTAGGGTTAGGAGTTAACCCTAACCCAACCCTAAGCAACTACCAGCTTTCCCACATATGATCCGGGATCGAAAAGCTGACCTCAGAGGTGTGAGATGAGTTTGTTAAAACTGTGTCACTTTGGCCCCAATATTCATGTTGACACACTACATTCAGTTCCCACTCTACCCCTGACTGACCTTGTAGGTAGGGTGATGCTTTACACATGAAGGCACCAAAGATCCAGGCTCCGTATACATTTTGAGCTACAGCCACAGGAACACAGACCAGAGCCACTGAAAATAGAAAAGAATGTGGTGAGTGAGGTGTATCACAAGTATGGAGGATACAATTGTAATAATCTGACAAAAGTAAAGGTTAAATGCACATATGGACAGGACTTGTTCCATCTGCTGGTCCCTCTGCGGCTCCAGTTACAGCTGCACTTTTGTTGTGATGGAAGCACAGCTGCTACATAAGTTCACAATGTGAGCTGAAACTTTAAATTGAAGGATGAAAGGTAATTTAGAATCATTAATTCATTCTTCTGTAAAACTGCAGGCAAAAACAAACATCCTGAAAGATGTAAGGCAATGGTTCTGGACACAAGTTGACATAATCTTGTAGATAAAAATGTTGAGAAATATAGAGAAATATTGTTAAGTAATGCAAGTGATGACATGATTTGATGGAACTGATGATTATTTTCAGATTAATTCTCCTCAGATCAAATCTCATGCTGTGTATGTAACAGTATTTCTCAAATGAACACATCCACTCCCACAAACCCTATGTACTGGTACAGAGTCACTTCTATGGTGTTAACAGTACACAAAGACTTCAGTCCTGATCCCTTGAAGGAGTGTGTCCTCTCTTTGAATTTGTGATATGTAAATTTCTCCCATACATTTTACTGTAAAATATTTTCTCTAAAAGAGATTTGGGTGCTGCCCCCCATATCCCCTTTTGTAAGCAAACCATTGTCAAAAGCCATTTTTATATTAATAATATCTAAACACATTTTTTGTGTAGAGACATGTTTGTTGCAATCATGATATATACATTTAAGGTTTTAGGTGGCTTGGTGTCCCTAACTTTTCACTCACCCCCCAGTGTAAATATTTGTCTTAATATGCCACAGACACTTAAAATTGGCACGAAAATTAAATAAAAAATGAAATAAAACTCTGGCTTTAGAGGGTCGGTGATATAACAATGAAAATTCGAAAGCTGTGTGTTGACTGCTTTTTAAAACCCCTGCTTACAACAGAGGGCTCTCTGGTGTAGTGGTTAGACTGCTCTCCTTCAACCTCTGAGGTCGCCGGTTCATATCTAGGCCCGGGTGCTTCATGTTGAAAGGTTGGTAGAGCAGAATCTTGACCAACTAGTATGCACTGGTTTCCTCCACCCGTAAACTACCCGTACCAATACGACCCCGGCTGTTGAATACGTCAAACAAAAAATAAATCTAATTTTATAACAATGCATACCCACAGAATCAAGGGCAACCCAAAGTGATGTAGATATAGCAGGCCAAGTAACAGGTGTGGTGGTCAGGCTTTGCTGAATTAAGGCTACCACTGATTTAGTGTGTTTGAAACAAGTCTGAATGCTTGCATACTTGGCACTACTTTGTGTACTGGCTGGCGTCGAAAGTTGGCACAAACCTTAATTTGGCACACACCAGAAGGCAGAATATTTATGAATAATTGAATATCATAGGCAACACTTGTGCATATCCAGGATGTATCACCTGTATAAAGTAATACTAGTCATTAATGAATCGTTTTTCGTGCATTTTTGTGTCAGTTTTGAGAGCTCACTTCAAGTGCAATTATATTATCACCCCTTAAAAGCGTGATAAAAGGTTGATTAATCTGATCTCTTGCAGTTAAAGGCTAGTTTAGCTTGCGCCTGCATGAAGGTAGATATTAATCAATAGAAATCCTCATTTTACACACAAAAAGCACAAATAAGGCTTTGGTAGAAAGGTCGTGGTAAGATGTAGAGAAAATGATCTAAGTCAGTAATGAAATTCGCAAATTTAGGCCTAGTGAGTAAGAATCATTACAGCTGTGCTACGTTTACAGGATATAAGATATGAGAGAGGGCAGTATCAGGATTTACGGCCCTATGGCAGACTATTTATGGACTAAGGACTGTGTCCTGCCCATGGGCTGTAAATCTAAAATGGCACTCTCAATAACTTATATTTTGTTTATTATACCAAAGAATTTCATTCAAATCTAGATATTTGTAACTCCTTTACTAAAATATTTGCTTTAAATGTTAAAAAACACATAAACAATAAACAATAACATACATGTCCAGTGAACATAACAAGAGGGCAGTTCACCATATGTTATAAACACTCAGTGTGTGAGGTATGGAAATAATTATTGCTTGATAACATTTTGCTTATTTAGGCCTTCAAAATAATATCTCCTCTGAATACATCATGCTTAACACCATTGAAAACAAACAATATTTTTAAGTTTCAACAGTCATGGTGGATCTTCAACAGACTAGAGGGCTCTTCAATGATAAAAAGCTCTCTGGTTTGGTCCTGTATTTATAAAGGCACGTGTGGTCAGATTTCAACCAATCAAATTCACTTATTTAATGTTGAGATCTTCAGTGGAGAGCCTCTGAAAAGGCTACTCAATACCTGCTCATCAGACAAGGCTATTAAGGCGCTAGAGTTGCTAATTTAGCAGACATCCGTGGCAATTTGTTTCCCTATAGAGATGGAGTCACGCTATGGGTTGCAAAACCATCCAGAATTAACTCATTTGTCTGTTCATTCCGTAATACTGAAGCCCTCTGTAAGGACGTCATTTAGTTTTTTTTATTTTGTATTTTTGGGCACAAATGTGGAAAAAGAGTCTTGTCTGTTTCAATACTCTATTCTATATTAGATGACTGAGGGCAGATACACTACCCAGTAAAAAGTAATGTACTTCTCAAGGAAATGGCCTGTATTAATTAGTAAGATAGATGGTGCTTTGACAAGACCACTCTAAGCCAAATGTTTAATATTAAACCAAATTATCGTAGTATTTCCAACATTCTAGGTCTCAAACCCCGGTGTCCTAATGGTCGACATAATAACAACAGTCAGGAATTGGGCCTCCTTATTAAAGACAATCATTCTGAAAATGTTACCTGTATTTGTATGTTACAGTGACTGGTGACTTAAAGTAGCCAATAATTATAAATTGAAGTGATGCTATACCCATCTTTTCTTCCCACTACAGCAAAATAATTATTGCTGGTTGTAGATAGTTTCATAGTTTCATGATTAAGGTTCCACCACTCAGTTGGGTAGTGTGGATCTTGTTGTAATTTTCACTGAAGTCACATGACCCACATAAAATTGTATCACTTTTTTCTCTTGTTTGAAGGCGTAACAGATAACATAAAAATATACACATGAAAACAAATGTTCTAATTTCACTTTCCACTGGAATGCTCTAAATCCCTTTTTTATCCAGAGCAGAGGTAGATGTTATAATCATCACAATTATCAGAATATATCGGTCTTAGACTTAACCAGGTCTTAGGCTTACATGTGGTCTTAAAGTTGAGACTTTTGCCTCAGCTAAGTTTTGTCTTAAATCCGTATTCACAAAAGGGGACTTGGCTGAGACTTTTGTCTTAACTCCTTAACACCACCAATATTAAAGTCACGCCTGCCATCCAATCAAATCTTTGCTAACAATGCAGTGTGTGATTTTGTGTAAGGTCAAGGCTATGTAAACAAACACATATCATGTTAATATTTAAGCCTCCCACTTGCCAGTCGTAAAGTTGAGCCCTTGGCTAAGCCTAAGACCGGTCTTAAATTCTTTGTGAATACCACCAATCCTAAGACAAAAGTCTCAACTTTAAGCCTAAGCCCTGGCTAAGACCCTTCATGAATACCAGCCCTGGATATTTACCAGTCCATTCATAAATTTTGGAATATAATTGAACATAATATTGACGGTGTACATACTTTCAAAAATAAACCCCTGGAAGGTTTTGAAAAGCTACCAAACCTTACAAACCTGCTCATAAACCTGATCATTCATTTCTTGCCCCCTACCAACCAAGTGGCATGAAAAATCAAGCACATTAATTGTATCAGACATAGGAAATGGAGCTACTGCCCACTGATCAGTAAAATCGGTGGAATAAAATGAGACAGTTAACCAGCAGCCAGAAATTTGATCCCGAGGTGAGAGGTCAGGTCAGATAATCAAGAGGTCATGTACATCGTCTTAGACTCAACTAACCAAGGTCCTGATAGAAAGATCAGATGATGATGCTATGAAGATATTTGACCCCGGTGAAGGGCAAGGTTAAACTGATGCTATGTATTTATAGAAAGGCATTAAACACATTGGGAAAATTTTATTTACATGTTAGTATATGCCCCTGTTCCACCAAAGGATTAAGCCCCGATCCTGTCGGCGACCCTTAATCGTGCACAGTCGGTTGAAAAAAGACAAAAATGGGCGGGAATACTGGGTCGGTTTCAAAGTCTGGGATTAAGAACAGATCGTCCCCAGGACGCCTCAGGACACCTCAGGACGCCTCAGGCGGCCGCAGACAGTCCCCGACTGGTCTGGGACTAAGAACCGACTAAGCCAGTTTTCGGGTCGGTTTCAACCACGATCCTGTCGGACACAAACCGACTGGGTCCCAGGACGCCTCAGGCCTCCTGGGACTAAGAGCCGACTAACACACGATTAACTACCGGCGTCCTCAGGCGTCCTCAGGCCTCCTCAGGCCTCCCCAGACCACGATCCCCGATTATTGTTTTTCAAAGTTGCTGGATTTTCTGGGTATATATATATAAAATTTGCGATCTAATCATCATTGCTTTTCTAGGAACACACCAGGATGCCACCTTTTAATGGAAGACAGATTCAACAACAACTTAGGGCTTTTTTGGTTTTTATTCACTTACAAATAATCATGTATTTCCATTTTTTACGTCAAGCACAGCAACCACCACCACCACCACCAGCACCACCAGCACCCATACAGAGACCCAGAAGAAGGCACAACATGTGGGTCAGGCCATGGCTACTGCAGAGAGAGGAGAGGGGGGCCTACCACAACATTATGGCTGATCTTTATGCCACAGATATTCCAGGATTCACCAACTACATGAGGATGACCCCAGAATTCTTTGAAATGATGAAGACCAGACTGGAACCACGTCTAGCCAGGCAGGCCACCAACTACAGAGCTCCTATCAGTGTTGGGGAGAAGTTAGCCCTCACCATCAGATATCTGGCCACTGGAGAGTCATACACATCATTATCCTGTCAGTTCAGGGTTGGCAGATCCACCATTTCCAAGTTTCTACCAGAGGTCTGCAGGGCCATCCAGGATGAGTTCACCAGAGAGTACCTCAAATGTCCTACTACCCCAGATGAGTGGAAAGAACTGGAGAGGGAATTCAGGATCAGGTGGAATGTTCCACATGCCCTGGGAGCCCTGGATGGAAAGCATGTGGCCCTGAAGAAACCCAAGAACTCTGGAGCCCTCTACCACAACTACAAGGGGTTCTTTTCCATTGTCATGTTGGCCTTGGTAGATGGGCAGTACAAATTCAGATGGGTGGATGTGGGTACAGAAGGGTCTTGCTCAGATGCCCAGATATTTAATGCCTCTCAGCTGAAGAGGAGGATTGAAGATGGCAGGATAGGCTTCCCTGACCCAGCTCCTATAACACAGGGTGGTACAGATGTCCCCTACTTCATTTTGGCAGATGATGCCTTTGCCCTGAAGACCTGGCTCATGAAACCCTATGGCAGAAGGCTGTTAACAAGGGAGGAAAGGATTGCCAACTACAGAATATCAAGGGGCAGGAGAGTTGTGGAGAACGCTTTTGGCATCCTTGTGTCAAGATTTAGAGTCATGAGGACCACCATTGAACTACCCCCAGAAACAGTTAGAGAAGTGGTCATGACCTGTGTGGTTCTGCACAATATACTCAGAAGCCAGTATCAAGGTCAACCTGCTGGTCAGCAGCCTGGGGGGGATGATGATGATGATGATGATGTGCCTGGTGATTGTGGATTGATTGGTGGTGCTGCTGGTGGTGGCCAAGACAGAAACCCTGCTAGAGAGGCCAAAAGACAGAGGGATTACCTGAAGGACTACTTCAATAATGAGGGAGCGGTGGCCTGGCAAGATGGCAGAATATAAGTCCTGTTGCAGTAAACAGTCCTTTTCAGGACTAACTATAACAGTCCTTTTCAGGACTACCAAATATTCCAAAAACAATTAATCAGCTATGTGGACAAACAGACAAACCCCATGCCAAACATAACTTGTTGAGATGGACAAACAGACAAACCCCATGCCAAACATAACTTGTTGAGACGGACAAACAGACAAACCCCATGCCAAGCATAACTTCTTGAGACGGACAAACAGACAAACCCCATGCCAAGCATAACTTCTTGAGACGGACAAACAGACAAACCCCATGCCAAGCATAACTTCTTGAGACGGACAAACAGACAAACCCCATGCCAAGCATAACTTCTTGAGACGGACAAACAGACAAACACAACTTACTCACCCAACAAACAGACAAACCCACTCTTAAACAAAAGCCAAACACAAAGTCACACATAATATCCTAAATTGAATTATTATTTCATATATTTTCAAATCCACATCCTAATTTAAACATTTTCATTTTTTCATGGCTGGGAAACTTATTTGTAGCAGAAATTTTTTTATGGAAATATTCAATTTTAAATATTCATTTCTAATCACAAAAATTTGGAAAATATAACCATGGAACTAGTTTTGCTTTCAATAATGGGGGATTGTGTTTGCTAAATACTTTGTCAGTTCGTTGGCATGGGTTCTATTTACTTTTGGGTTTGTGTGTTTGTTGGTTACTGGGGTTGGGTTTTTTGGGGTAGTTGGGTATTAGGTTTGGTACTGGGTTTGTCATTTGGGGGTTATGTTTGGTATTGGGTTTGTCTGTTTGTGGGTTGGTAAGTATGTAATTATGCCTTTTAACTCTAGGGAAGATGTAAGTGTTGGACTTTTCAATTACAGATTTTAAACTATCCCATGGATTTTAATCTAAAAATGGGCTGAGTAATGGCCATATTGGGAGTTACTTTTAATTTTTTTTTATGTGGCCTTTTTTGTTATGTGTAGTACCATGGGTTATTTGTTTCATGTTTGGGGTGGTGTAAGTGTTGGACTTTAATTATTTTTTTCTTGTGATAAGTATTTGTACTGAACTTTTTTGTTTTGGGAGGGGAATTGGAAGAACACGTAGCTGAATAATTGTTTTTGGATGATTTGGTGGCCCTGAAAAGGGCCTGGCAGGTCAAAGACCCGCCCTGACTGGATGGCTACTGAGGAGGCTGCTGCTGCTGTTGAGGCGGTGCTGAAGTGGTGATAGTAAAGAGCTGCTGCTGCGGTTGTTGCTGCTGCTGCTGAGGCTGCTCGACGATCTGTGTTGATGTCAGATCTGGTAGCTGGCTTAAGATTCCACTCAGATTGTGTCTGCTCCCTTCGTCCTGTACAGTTAGGACAGATGTCGGGTTGCTGAAGCCAATGGGGCTTGGTGTATAGTACACAAAACTGCTGCTAGCTGCTGCTTGAGTAGAACTTGACGCCTGTGGAGTGGTTGTTGGCAGTAGGCCGACCCTCTGGGACTCCGTGGTAACAGTGGCTGATCTTCTGGGCAATGGCTGACGTCTGCGGTTACTCTTAATATTTTCGATATCTCTGAATATCTTGCCCTTTAATTCTTCGAATTCTTCTTGAGTCATCTTTTCGGCCTCTGAGGCCACGTAGTCAAAGAAAGGCTGCCTGTCTGACTTCTGATGCATAAAACCTGAGATAAGTGTCCTCATCTGCTCAAAGTGTTCGAGAATCTTGGAGTCTGTAGTTGAAACGGGTGTTGATGTAATGATGGACTGACTCCTCTCCCTCAGGACACTTGACTCGAGGTGTTCTGTGTCAGTAGTTGACCCACGTGATTCGTCCTGCTTGCTGGTATTTGGACTGGCCTCAAAACCTGGACTTCTATTGGCCCCCTTTCTTCTGATGTGGGTTTTAAGAAAACCCATCTGTTGGTAGACCCAGGACTGTCTCTTGGTCATCTCCCTCGGGGCTTGGCCAGATTGCAGCTTAGACAGCTTTCCATAACGGGTTCGCTGGGACTCAAACCACCTTCTCACATCAAAGGGCTGGAGCTTAAGTTCTGCAGATATTTCTGCCCAGAGAGCCTCTCTTCTGTTCCTGTCGTGGAAACGTGAATGTTCCTTGTCATACAGTTCAGGGTGCAGCTTGACGAATTCTACAATGGAAACTTCATCACTGTCTGTAAAAGTGGCACACACCCTGGCTCTCTTGGCTGAAGAATGGCACTCCGGATCTTCCTCACACCTCTCTTCTTCTTCTGCCACAGCTTCCCCAATAGCTGGATCTTCCTGAATCTCCTCCTCCTCTCTCCTCTCACTTCCTTCTTCTGTAATAACCTCACTCCTCTCCTCTACTTGACTTTCCTTCTCCCTCTCATCCATCTTTTTCCTTCCTCTCTTCCCTCCTTTCTCTTTTCTCATGATCCAGTCGACAAAATAATAAAAAAATAGTAAAATGTGTCTCCTAACTGTGAAATTTGCCTTAAGCTCAAGTATATAAAATGTGAAATAAAAACTGAAAACCCCTACAAATCAGTGACACACGTCTCTCAGTAGCCAAACAGTCAGTAACAACGACAATGTGTGCGCGGTCGCTTATATAGTCCCAGACCTGCTCATTGCCTCGTTTTAATTTCCAACGCGCGGAAAACAGTCGGTTCTTAATCGGTTGTTAGTCCCAGGCCGCCTGGGGCGTCCTCAGGCCGCCGCAGACTGAAAATGCGTGGTCCCAGGCGTCCTGGGGAGGCCGGTTTGGATCGGTTAGGGTCGGTTACCCTTAGTCGGTTCTTAGTCCCAGACCTTGATTTTTGGGTCGCAGGACACCGCAGACGGTCTGAGGCTTCCGGGGACTAATGCAACCGACTCACTTTCAGACGCATGAAATTCATACGCATCATATTTGAGTCTGGGATTAAGAACCGGCCTCCTGGGACTAAGCTACGGAGGTCTGGGACTAAGGGTCGCAGGACGCCTGGGACAACAACCGACTCTGTAAATTTGGGTCTGAGGAGGCCTGAGGACGCCTGGGACTGGACATTTTGTTGACGGCGGGAAATAGGAATCGGTTGTAGTCGTGTGAAATATCAAACATGTTTGATTTTTCACACGGCCCCAACCGACCACAACCGACCCTTACAGAAGGTCTGGGACTAAGCAAATATTTCAAACCGACCCCCAAAAACCCTTAATCGGGAGCCTTAGTCGTGTGGTGGAACACCCACAATAGATTAATGTAAGAAAGTGTAAAATTTTAAAATAGTTCAGAACTTGTTTAAAATTTTTCAGCCCAAACTAGAAAACTCGTGGAATGGAGGCAGCAAAAGTGTTGGGAATGGTTGAGGGAGCACGGGAAGCATTTTAGAGGTAAGACCATATGGCTGAGCTTCTCCAAAGGCCATGGCCCATGATGTTCTGAAGGGATACATTGTGGTCAAAAGCGAAAGTGACCCCAGACCTCCTAAAGGTGTGGAAGCCATGACCCACGGGGGAGATGTTTAAACTCGACAGAACTTTTTTGAGGGCATTCCTAATGTGAGTGTCAATAATGGCTGAGAAGGGGGGAAATTATAAACAAACAAAGGGTGGGAAGGGGACAAAGGTCGAGATGAAAGAAGAGCTCTGACAGCCCTAACTGGGCAGAGCATGATGTTTCCCAGTGTAGGGAGCTGGACTATGTGATGTGAGTTAAAACTTTGTAAGGTCTTGGTCCACTTAATGAGCAAGTGAGCACCAGGATCAGCAAAAATGAGATCTTGTCTCAGAAAATGATGATCAGGGTCAAAAGCTCTGGCACTATGAGGATCCACATTGGACATTCTCAAAAATGCAAAAAATGCAGTGAGAAAAATAGCTCGAAATAAAATTGGATCAGATAGGGAGTCACAAGCCAGGGAAATCCTATATAGGGTGTAAATATCAAAAACCCCTCTTGGGGTGGGGCTAAACCTGGAGTTGATGGATATACTCCTCAAAAATCTTGAGACAGCAATGTGAGAGAGGTCGGAATGTTCGATATTGTAAAACTTTGCCATGGATCTAATGGAAGCCAAATAGTTGGAAATGACTTTTGGAGACAAAGAACTTTGGTACAAAAATTCTAGAAAAGTAATAATGTTGTGGAGTGAAAATTCTACAGGTAATTGCATGAAAATGAGATATCACAAAAAGGTCCTGAGGTCAGTGATGTGAGCTCGAGCTGTTGAAGGTCTGGCTGATGATTTGACTCTACTCCATGCTGAATCCAGGAACATAACTGAAGCCTGGGATGCACCTGAAATCATATGTATAAATCTAGCTTAAATTTTTGAACGTTGATTTTGTCCCAGATGTAGTTCTGTTGGAAGATGGATAATAATTGTAGATCCACCTTAGAATTGGAATGCAATCTGGACAGCAAATCTGCAATTGCATTCTTTTTTCCTGGAATGTGTTTGATATCAATCTATGTCGAAAGATGCAGAAATAAGCCATATATTACGGATGCAAGCAGCCAAAAATGGGTCCTTAGTTTCACTTGATCCTACCACCTGGACTACAGCCATGTTATCACAAAAAATCCTTATTTTAGCATGGCGCCAGAAATGGCCCCACGTTCTGAGAGCCAGGACTATATTAAGCATCTCCAGATGCACGATGGTGAATGTGAAGCCTGGGATGGATAATACTGGAGTGCTGTATACTCTATTGGCCCAGACCGTTGAGGGAGGCATCTAGGTAAGGAGAGTCATAATGCTCAACATTTTTCTTGTCAAAATATGTGACGCCATTGTAGGAAGGTAGAAAAGTGAGGAACCACTGGATATCTTTAAAAAATTGCTCATTTAACTTGATGCGTTTTTTGTGGGCATTAGCTCTGAATAAAGCTAGTATGCAATTTATGAAAATTTGTGCAGGTTGCACACATTTGTGGACATAGATAAGTTTTCCAATGAGGGATTGAAAGGTTTTCTTAGATAAGAAGCTTCATATATAGCCTGGAGTTTTGATTTTTCAATTTGTAGTGTAGCCGCATTGATTGTGATGCCCAAACAGGTTAGGGACCTGCAGGGTGGGGTTTTTTTGGGGGGGTTCATGGGCAGACCCAGTTCAGTAAGAAGGTCAGATAACTTTAGAAAATGGGTGGCAGCCACTGCCCTGAGGGCCACGCCAATGAAATTGTCCACGTAGGCAAACATTTCTAGCAATTTTCCTTGGCCATGATGAATGATATGGCATCTGCCACCATCTGAAAAGCGGAAGTGCCACTAGCCCATCCAAATGCGATTGCAGGATCAATGTACCACTTATCAGCCCAGCAAATGCCCAATTTTACTGCATCAACAGGATCAGCCCTTAAATTCCTGAATGCACGGGCTACATCAATCTTGAATAACATAGGATCTTCAGTTATTAATATCTGATCAACTATATCTTCGATTTTTGGGAACTTAAGAGTGAAAGGCCTATTATCAAACATGTCTCTAGTGACCTTATCATTCAAGGACTGGCCTGGAGGGTATGATAAGTTAACAATCACCCTTCTCTTGTTACATCTTTGGGCCATGTCAAAATAGGGAAGCAGTGGTAGTGATGGGAATTCAAATTGTCAACTAGGCCCAACATGGCCCCACAATCTTTCTCTTTGGCTATATATTCCGCAATGGCATCAGGAAAGTGCATGGCAGAAGCATGGTTGCTAACATTTGTATTTGCAAGCTTTGTGTGGTTATTAATAGACAGGGGGAAACCAAATTTTAAGTAGTTGATTAAAATTTTATCAGGGTAATCCCTGAGATGATATTCCCAAGCCTTGATGACCAAGTCAGAGACAAGGGGGATTCTGGCAACTCTATAATTAGGAAACCTTGTATCCCTGATAATATTGGCGACCTCAAGGCAGGTCTGAACTGAGTTGATAAGCACAGGGGCTCTATCAGGGCCAATAAACTTAACGTCCGCCCCTTGATGGTTCAAAAATCCCCTGGTTTTGTTGGTGATGAGAAAGTCCTTGTTAACCTTAACATTGTGCAAAACTTGCTGATCAACATAAGCATCGAAGTCGGCAATGTTAGTATAAGGGTTAGTAGCATGTTTGACAGACCCAGACCCAGGGGTCGGGCCTGTGTCCTCTGGAACACAGTCTTGTCTGTGAATCAGATCTTGGACCTGGCCTAAGTGTTGCTCATAAGACTGGTAATAAAGTGTTGCTCATAAGACTGGTAATAAAGATTTTTGTAATAATTTTCATGTGCAATTTTTGCTTGTAAACGCATTGCTTTGTCAACAGTGCCAATTGGCTGGCTGAAAGCTATGTACAAATTCATTGAGAGAGTCTTACCTGCAAAATACCAGAGGGGAGGGCCTTGCACTCAACAAGGGAGCCGTCACCAGTGAGATAATAGAAACCCCGCTTGCTTTGATTGCCATTACATCCATGTAGAAACACTAAAGCACCCAATCTGATGCAATGGTTACTCATGTCAGTAAACAGAAAATCTACCTTGTCACAGTAAGCTACTTGCCCTTGTGTGTGTGCCATTGAATAACAACTTTGCGAGTGCAAAACTCCCCCACCCTGGGGAGAGATGTCCGTCCTATCACACTGAAAACACACAGAATTATTAAGTTTTCTATCAGACATATTATGCAAAGTATGAAAATGCACATTATTATACACAGACGTGTTACTTTCCACTTCCTTGTTACCTCTATCATTATTTACAGACAATATTGAAGTGGTTTTAAAAGTTACATTTTTAACATTTGACACCTTGACATCATATTGATCAGTACACTGATTAAAAGAACTATTGCCATGATCTGTTGATCTGACACTTATATGATTACTACTGATACCGTTCACACTTCCCCCAATTGTAATGTCCCCAGTCAACTTTATCTCCCCTGGTGGTACTTTTGTGTCCTATTTGTTGTCCAGCTTGTCCTGTGACTTTGACTTAAAGTTACATTTGACCTCTGGATGTGCTGCTTGCCTACTCTGACGTGAACAATAAGAACAGTTGTGTCTATAGTTGCCATAACTTGATTCATAAGTGCAAGAGCCTTCATTAAAATACTTGCACAGTTTCTTGTGCTGCAGTTTTTGATACCCGGATGACGACGTCAGATTAGTGTTGGCCATGGCTATCTGAGATGCACTGAGGCGGTTCAGTGCCCACTGTGTAGCGTCCCCCCATGTAAGACGACCTTCCTCCACCTCGTGCATGGAGGTGGCCCAGGCACTTCTGACCACCTGCCATGGCAGTGAGGTGGCGTCTTTCATCGCCAAGATGACTTGAAGTAAAGCTTGTTTTGATATATTGGGGTCCTTGATCTGATACACGTTGGATAGTTGACCCACCACCCATTGCGTAAGCGTCAGGTCGTCATATGCTTGACGCTTCTTGCCCTGACTACCCAAATAACCCTCATTGGCCCATCTTTTCTCAGGGCATATGTGGGAAGTATCTGTAGTGTTATATCGCCCAGAACGCTTGTTGGATGTCTTACCTTGGCTGGCTTCTGCCTTCGCCTGAGTCTCATATGTAGCCAACAACTGAGAGACTGCCTGAGATATGCTTGGGTGTTGCCTGAGAGTGTCAATATTTGGGATGATGGAGTCATGGTGTGGGTTCTGGTCTGTCGCTGTGGTGAATTGTCTGGGTGGCGAGTTAGTGAGTTGATGTGGCTCCTGTATGTTGACGTGTGGTCTGACACCCAGACCTGCGATGCTGTGTGAGCGGATCTGGTTTGAACCTGGGTCCCCACCTCTAGCATGTGATATGTTTGACTGCCTACCAGCTGTCCCATGCGAGTCCATCGGGTTAGTGTGAACTTGGGCCTGGCTGTTGGAAGTCGAAGCCAGTGACGTGGAACAAATTGATTGGTTCTTCTCAAGGGTAACAATGCGTTGCACAATGTCTTTATTGGTTTATTGCATTTCTTGCAAGATCATCAGAATAGCGTCATTATGTGATATGCCAGGAATTCTTCGTGAAGATGAGGTGATAGTATGTGTTACAGTACTTACAGGGTCCTGTATGTAGGATCCATCCTGGCCAGCCATTGGTGGTTTCCTCTGTTTCCTGATGGAAGTTTTTGCCCTAGCTGACGCCGTCACTTTTTTCCTCCCAGTTGTGGCAGGGGTTTTCTTTGAGTGTGATGGCATAGTGCTTAATTCCACAACTTTGAACACAATGTGAAGTGGCTTATTACAGCAAATAACACTAAAGTTAAGATAAAATAACTAAAACCACTAAAATTCTGAATGTAAACTTCCAGTTTCAAATTTTTGTGTGATTCCATTGACTTCAAATTCATAATGACCAGAAACCTTGAAGGGAGCGTGCCAATGAAGCATGCAGTGATCTTATTGGACAATTCGTAAGAAACAAAATAACACTGATATTCCGTAGTAAAATATTTTAAGGTCGGGGGTTAACTGACAAGGCAGGCCCCTGCTTGACCGTGCCCCTACCATTGACAATAAAATCACAAGATGGTCAATCACAAATCACAAGTTATTAAGTACCAAATAAACAAGAGTATATCGGTGAGTGACCTTGAAACTGGACCCTAAGGTCACTTAGATCTGAAACACCCACTCCAGAACTTGGAGGAACCTCACGTCATATGTAAAAATAAATAACCTGATCAAAATAAAGGAGGAAGTTTGATCACTCAATCACATGTGTCCGAGGAGGGCGATAAAACAAGATCACATCAATAAAGAGATGGGAATTAGAATAGCTGCTACAGCTATTATAGCTATTAATAGGAATTAGAATAGCAAGAATATTTTCTTTCATGTACTACAAAAAGGCATTTGAAACAGGCCTGTGGTATTTTTATGAAATAATAGAATTTACTCAATTTGGCAAAAACATATGCTGTACATATGTTATCTACAGATGAACCTGTCATATTTAAATTTTTTCATGTAATTTTTAATATACTAGATAGTAGGGGCGAGTGATTGTAAGGAAGCTATCTTTTATATACAAAAACGTAATACAATTAATCTCTAAATTTAAAGAGGGTGTGATAAAATCTAGTGCTGACATAATTATGTTTGTATTAAAAACCTGTATTAAGAAACTGAAGCTTCTTTCCAACTGACTATCTCCAGTATGATGAGCTGCGTAAAATGGCATACCCACCACCACAATCATCCCTCCGTGGTGGGCGCTTACTTAGTTATAAACTCTGTCTGATTTTTCTATTATTATTATTTAAACATATCTAGTGTATTTAAAACAAAACATAATGAATCTGGCAAATTGGATTATAGAAACCTCATTTTTTTCTTAGTACAGGGCTTCTTAACATAAAAAAACATCAAATAAACTGATTTGTTAAAGCACAAAAATTACTAGTTACCAAAAAAGTGTAATATCTCTGCAGGTAATAGCTGTGTCTTTAATTGTCGTCTGCGGGACCAATCTTGTTTGCATCCTCACTACACAATGGTCTGTCATCTGGTTATGGCCAATATTTCAGTCTGTGTTTTGAAGTACTTAATGTGGGTGTTCCACCACACGACTAAAGCTCCCGATTAAAGGTTTCGGTTTCAAAAATTTGCTTAGTCCCAGGCGTCCTGTAAGGGTCGGTTGTGGTCGGTTGAGGACGTGTGAAAAATCAAACATGTTTGATATTTCTCCCGACCCAAACCGATTATTTTTTCCCACCATAAACAAAATGTCCAGTCCCAGGCGTCCTCAGGCCTCCTCAGACCAAATTTACACAGTCCTATGTTGTCCCAGGCCGTCTGCGACTCTTAGTCCCCGACCCTTAGTCCCAGACCCTTAGTACCTTAGTCCCAGGCCTCCTGCAACCCTTAGTCCCATTGCAAAACAAGAATCGGCCATCTCGGTCTGGGGACGCCTGGGGACGCCTCAGGACACCTTGTGGGGTCTGGACTTAATCATGGGTTAGTTGGGGCTTAGTCCCAGGAGGCCTGAGGCGTCCTGGGACCCAGTCGGTTTGTCTACGGCAGGATCGTGGTTCAAACCAACCAGAAAAATGGCTTAGTCGGTTCTTAGTCCCAGACCAATTAGGGACTGTCTGGGGCCACCTGAGGTGTCCTGAGGCTTCCTGACGACGATCTGTACTTAATCCCAGACTTTGAAACCGATTCAGTTTTCCCGCCCATTTTTTTTTTTTTTTTTTTTTCACCGACTGTCCATGATTAAGGGTCGCCGACAGGATCGGGGCTTAATCCTTTGGTGGAACAAGGGCATAAGCAAACTCACCAGTTCATGTTTCATAGATATTGTGGTGGAATTCGGTGTTTCGGCGCCGATATTTAGTATCCACTGCTTCACGACAATTAGGTCAGGGGTCAAGGACACAGAAGTGAGTTTGTCTGGCCTTTTTAAATATAGCGTCAGTCTAGCTCTAACAGCCAACGTGCATGGTCACAAATAACAAATAAAGTAGTTGCTAGCCTTTGCTGCTGACTATTGGGCAGCACAGGTTTCTTCATAATCTGTGTATATAAATAGTTGAATTGTTGAATTATATTGTCAAGTGTTGCTGTGAGGTAACAACAACCAAGTACAGCGGACACAATATTCTTGGTGAGTTTATACTTTAATATCTTCTTTAATGCTCGAGTTCCACTGTTCCAATCACCGTAAAGAATTGGACATTTCATCAGTCAGAAGGCTGTTATGACTGGCAGAAAAAAACTAGCAAAACACCTGATTTGTGCTATGTCAAAAGAGGGATCTTAAACCCAAATAAGATGCATGATCTGCCCACAACTCTCACAATTCGTTCTATTGTAGGACTGGCTGGAGATTTAGAACATTCTGTAAATTGGTACAAATTGTAACCATAAAGAACAAGAGTGAAAGTATCCGAATATGCTCTGAGCGATAATTGGTTATATATGAATTGCTTTTTCGAAAATGACATTAACAAACTGAAGCAGATTGTATTGAATTAGTACATCATACAACGTTTTGTATTAAAAAAAATTCAAACAATTAGTACTTTTCTTACATAAAACTTTAAAAGTGTTTTCTGTTCTTCAAAGTTACTTCCTACACCTCTCGAACTTTGACCCGGAAACGATGCAGCCTGTTACCGCATGCGCACTTCGAAACTGTGAACTCGCTTATTTATTTTATTTTTTTTCTAGCATGGTTCCTGGGTAAAATGCCTGCTAAATGGCACACTTTGTTTTCTCAGTGGATACAAATATGTCTCTCTTCTCAGGTATGCTAGGTCAACTTTTTGTATGTGAAACCGACCATTATTATAGTGAACACATGTATCAGTACTATGTTTGAAATATCGGGTGTACCAAATTACATAATTTATAAATTGAATAAGACATAAATACAAACTTCAAATCCTATATTTTTAGGTCTAGAGAAATATGATGTTATGCACTCTACCAATCTATAACAAACAATTTGACTGTCAGAAGGTAACCCACTGTCTTAATTTTGAACTATTTAAGTTAAAATATCACTTTCCAGCTATATGAGAAGCATAACATCTTCTTAACTTGCAAAAAATAAACCAGTTAAAGTAAACAATGTAGCCTTTACGTCAACATCAAGTTTACACATAATCTATAAACCGCAAGATATCGCATTTTGGTAGCTATTTTGAATTTGTCTCATTAACAAAATTGCCCAAGAGGGGCAAATTGGCATCAAATGGATTATCACTCAGTAACATTGATACACCCATCATTAATAAAACAACATTATATGTTCTCAAAAATACACTTCAGACACTGGCTAACAGACTGCTTTATTAGATCAACTAACAGGTAAACTTTAGAGTGAATCTCAACCCCTTTCTGATGCTGTAAAAAATTGCCTGACTTTTCCTAACAGAGCCTAGACACTTAGACTTTTATTAGCAACTGATATTTCAGAATCTCTTTTTATGCAGTGATTTTGCTGAGATAGCACACTTATACCTGAGTAGGAAAGCATGATAGATTTCCACTTGGCCCGGTGACATTTACTTCAAAGAAACATAGAAAATGATGTTACATTTAATGAAACAAGGGTGAAATGGACAGTATGTATTACATCGGTTCATTTAGCATCTCGTGAGTTCACCTATATGTCCTGAACTTAATTACCTTGTTGAGACTTCAAGCAATTGACTGCTTCCTGTAGAATGCTATATATGGAAATGTCTCAGTTTAATATTAAAAACAATATTCCTAAATTTCAGTTCAAATTTCTAATGTTTTGGCTGCCTTGGAATGAAACTCTGTCTCATTTTAGGATTTTATGTTGCTTTTCTTTCTAATATACCTTCGTCATTTTAAAATGAGGGACAAGAAAATGTCGAAATTAAGACTTAGAATAAATTCATAAACAGGCAAAAAACAAGAATTGAATGTTACTAATGTGCTTTCATGGGATGAGGTGGGGCACTATTCAGTTATGCAATGATAGTTAACAGCTTTCTAAATACTCCAAATTAATCCTATTAAATATAAAAAATGTAGTTACACCTTTACAACAGCTATGACCGCGATCAAACAGAACACAAATGTTAGTGGATCTTCTGGCATGGTCGAGTACTGGTACGATCAATCTTTTGTTATACTGGCATGGTCGAGTATTGGTACAATATTGGTATAACAAGCGTGCCCCAGATAAGTCACTACATCACTTTGAGGATAAGTCATTGAACCATAAAGATCAGTGATACCTCACGACCAAAAATATTGATCGTATGCACAAGTGACACAAATATTCACTCAGTGTATAAATATTTGGAACAAACATCTGCAGTCACTAGAATTATGTGGCTAACCTGTATCACTGAACAAATAAACTCTACAACTAATGAGAATATACTTAGGTCCATATCTGGGGCAGTCAGAAGACTGACGCATGACAGTGGGACAGGAGAATTAGAGAGACTATACCCCATCTGAATAAAGGGACCGGTATTGCCTATGATGAACTTCACTTATTAATGCTGCATTATTTTGTATGTATTAAAGCTGTGCTAAAATACCTGTGAAACAGTTCTTTTAACTGCAATTTTAAGGGATGTGAACTAGTAAGTACCAGTGCTGAATAGGCGAAAGAATGCATCATCAATATCTGTCATGTTTACTGGAAATCTCAATCATCATTTTAATTATTTTTTCAATTCTTTATGCATTCAAAATATATGTAGAAGCGTGAATCAGTTTATGGGTCTAATTTTGGTGAATTTATTACTTTGAATCTGAATAACACAAAGTATTATATTTTCAATGTTGATACCTCAAATAATAGGTGTGTTATCCCTTTATTACTGCTCTGTGGGTTCGAGTCCCACAAGTGGCAATTCTGAGGACCTGTCCCAATATGACCCTGGCTGTTGAACGGGACGTAAAACCCCAACTTTGACCCTTTATTACTGTGCCCAATATTAATTCCCTAGTATTTATACAAATATTAACAATATTCCTTTTCTGTCTCTAATTGACCAAAACCCTTGAATCAGTTTTTGGGTCTATTTTGAAAAAAAATGTCACACTTGACTGAACCCCCAGCTGTTTCAGGTTCACTATATATAGACTGTAACACAAGGACACTGACCAAATTGTGAGCCTATTTTGACCAAGTATTTTGTGTAGTGGTGTGTCTTCAAGTACTTCAATTATAAAATGTATGCAAAGTATCAAAACAAGGCAATATCAAATCATTAACAGGTAAACTGAAAGTTGTGAAGCTTTAAAGTTTATTAATTGAAGTATTGCTGTCAATGGAATTAACAGAATTAGGTAGAATTACCTATAACCAGAGCACTTGGAGAGTGCATACCTCTACCAATACAAGTAATAATAAGTAAATAGATAAATCCAAGTTATTTTTTGTATCCAGACGATTATCCAGATCACTCTAAAAATTTAACGGGATGTTAGTTATACGGATCTTCTGATTTTTTTTCAGGAAGATCCAACTCCTATTATTTGCAATATCCTGCTAACACACAAGCAGACAAAGAGACAAGCAGACAGTTATAAAACATATTTATTTCAGTTTTTATGTCGCTGTCAACACTGCACAGGTCATATCACGATGGGCAGTTGGAAGGGAAGAGGAAACCAGTACATAAAGTTAGTCAAGGTTCTGTACTTTAAACTGCTGGCCAAGGGCAAGCCACTTTCCTACTTGAGGTCAGGCCGGGATTCGAACTCTGATCTCAGAGGTGGGAGGCGACTGTGTTACCACTGCACCTCCTTGGCCCCCGTTATAAAAATGATAATTCCTTGGCAGAGGTAATAATCATTGTCATGAGAAAAGTATATTCGAAATATTACTGTAGAAAACATTTTGATAGAGTCAAGGTCAAAGGTTAGACTAAGGTCACAGTATGACATTGCATATCTTTAACCCCTAATCTATACCCCTACCAAGTATCAACATCCTTGGTAACATCTAACAGATTCTGAGATACATTCCAGACAAGATATTTACCCCTGCCCACCTGCCCACCCATCTGTTCACTTGTCAGCAAAGATGGATGCCATGGGTGAAAACAATACCTGCATTTGGAAAATTTGAAATCATGATTTGGTCAGTCCTCAGTGACCACAGGTTACAGTACAGATATTGTAAATCTCTGAAGTGATAAGTCAAGTGTAACATTTTTTTTCCAAATTAGACCCATAAACTGATTCACGCTTCTATTTTACCACATCTTATGGTACCTACAACATCAAATATTGCTAATTAAACATAAAATAATTAGTAAAGACAATAATCTTCACAAACAAACACATGTTCTGGGGTGATAATAGAACATTTACAACACTTAAACTGATGAACATTTTTATCTAGCACACATGTCATTTAAATAATATGTGATATCATTACATAGTAAAGGGGGAATATCATGTCAAAATGTGCACTAAATGAATTGATTACACATTATAATTATTTTTTTAATTGTATTTTTCCTTTCCTGGATGTAACTGTGCACGCCAAGTGTACAAAATGGTGGATGGTACCTGACACTTCATTTCAGAGTAAAGTGGTCAAGGTCACCAGACTGCGGCATTAGATGTCCTCAAATAATATCACTTGTACAAAACAGAACCAGACAAGTCCAGAAATAAGAAGACCTCTTTATCAAAAGCTCCATTCCCTCAATCAGTTTTTTGATAGTTTATAGATTTAATGGGGTGCTCTCTTCACCTTCAGTTTCCCAATAGCTATCATATACCAATATAGAGTTTATTATGCCTCTGTGTTGGCTTATCAAAATGGCTGAACAACTAGCCTTTTTTGATTGTCAAATATTGTAAATCTATTATGTGACATATTTAGACTAAATGCACTCGATCTAGTTCCCCAAATTTCGGCAAGTTTCAGAAAATTCAACATTTATCGACTAATAAAAAACAGACTTGGAAAATTTTAAACATGAAAACTAGTTTATTATATATATTGTGTTCGATATTTTCTGCAGAGGGCACTGAATTTTTCCTCTAGGCACTGATGACAATAAAAGTCGGACGTAATGTGATGTAACTTGTCATAAAGCCCCTGAAACAATACATTCTCATCCAATCAGAAACAAACTTCTTTACTTCTGGTCTAATTTTTTTTAATGATCTTCACCATTATGTAAGTGTTACAATGGTTTGCATCTGAGTGTATTGGTTTGTGTAGAATCAGTGTGGTATGCAAAGGCCTTTAGAGTTACGATATGGTGGATATAACTTTGACAATCTCTTTTGGACTCAGTCACCGTATGACACCTCAGTGGCCCTAAGAATCCATTGCAACAAAATTGCCTTTTCACAGTAAAAGATCTTGTTCTGAGATGCAAAATTATGCAAACCCCTTCAATCATACATTTATAGAACTTTATCACATAGTAACAGACTCAAAGGTGCAAAAATATAATCATAGTTTAAAACTGGTTGAACCATTAGACATGCTTCGGTCATCGTGCAGAGCTGACAAGGAATCAAGGAAAAATTAAGGTGGGAAGCCTCTGTTAGAGATGGTGCCTGAGAAAGGCTAGGATTAGAGCTATTGAGTGAGGCATCAGCCTGTTTGTGATTTGTGTCGCTTCCAGACAGAGACGATTACCAGTGATATACATTTCGGTGATTTAAGGGTCATCTCAACCTCAGTTGTCCCTTTCGGTAATAGAGACGACAGGTTTTAGACCCCAGCGGCCCCTCCCCTAAATATTATGTAAACAGACCATTGGGTGGGTTACATTGGGAAGTGTGTAGACTGCAGGTTTTGGGCTAAATATAACTTTAGTCAGCACTTCCACCATATTATGTAAACAGACCTTTGGGTGTGTTCGATTGGGGACGTCTAAGACTGCAGGTTTTCGACAACGGGTAACAGCTACCCAGTCCTCCTGTAAATATTATGCAAGATCTAAGTGGCCATCTAAGTGCTGGGCGTTTTTATATGCTTGCATGTTTTGAAAGAAACCAAGCTATAAAATAGAGATAAACTTATATAAATTTGTAATAATTACATGTTTCTTAAACAATCATGTTATGTTGTAAACAAATCCATCAACAATTCATTTAACACTGGTAACACTAATCTTCATTTTGATATCTGTTGTCATAGCTTGCTAATGTCGAATGACTTTCAGTGCAGGATCTTGAACAATGTTCAACCAGCATCAATCAATCAATAAATCAATCAATCTACATGTTAGCAGCAATTCTAACAGGGACCAAGTGACCTGAGAACCAAGTGATCGCATGTCAGACTTGTTATCAGTAAGCTTTTGCTGTGTTTCCTAACTACCGATCACCTACACCTGATGGTGTTTCCTCACTCTGGTGTTCACACTTAGTTGATGTGTTATATCTCTGTATAACAAAAAAACTACAACTTCTTTATTGTCAAACAGGTTTTGACGATCTACTCAATCTAGACAATGTTGAACATTCTGCACAAAATATTCATTTCTATGTACTAAAGCATGTACAGACACAGTAGGCAACCACATTTTCAGCATTTACACCATAAGCAAATACAATTAAATACATGCCCTGTCTAACTATGAAGCAAAAATACCAAATGTTGTTTTTAAAAATTCGGTTTGTTCTGGTAATTGTAAACGGACCTACATATCGTATGTTGATGATACTTTGCTGATTCAAATTAGTAATTCTTCAAAATTAGATTCCCATATCAATTGGTACGATATGGTTTTCGGTGGGTACAGACAAAGGATACTGAAGCAGTTTCAACTATAGTATCAGAGGTTAGTGTAGCATGTTGTACCTTATCACTAGTAGTGTGTATACATCTTTAGGCAATAAAG
Source organism: Sabellastarte sp. h YS-2021 (assembly GCA_964017235.1). Lineage (NCBI taxonomy): Eukaryota > Metazoa > Annelida > Polychaeta > Sabellida > Sabellidae > Sabellastarte > Sabellastarte sp. h YS-2021. Next base: position 187,675,891 of record OZ024929.1, on the reverse strand, counting down.
AGTATTATCCAATACACTTACTTGCTGATAGGGTTTCTGATAAAGTCAGTCACTGAAAGTCACTCCTTCCTGGTGTATTAATTCAGCAGAATTTGATCAGAAAATTAGTGTTTTTATTAAGTGTATTTTTGTGTGAAAACTTTTAAATTGGCAGTGACACATGTACAGGGTATAAAGGTACTTCACATCACCAGTGGTTCACTTCCTGATCCTGTAGAAGACTCATTTATGGGTCATACTACAATTTCTTTATGACATCAATGTTCCAAATTAGCAGACAGCCAATCAAAACCCATATTACAATATTAAAAGTACTTTTTTTGCACGAGCTACCCTGATTAGTTTATATTTGAAGTTGTTGTTTATCTCACTTTTGTGCTGATTTAGGGTGTATGGTAAATAAGGACAGGCAAAAGAAAACTTGATTTTATACTTAACACAGTCAGTAACAGTTCTCTCCTAAATTGTGAAAAAGATTATTAATTCCATCCAATTCAAACTTTTACAAAATACCTTGCAACCCAGAGACAAGTTTCACGGATGATCTCAGCTATAAGATTCTTTTCTTTAAATCTAAACTTTGTTTTAGACTTGAGGTGTTCTCTCAGTCAGAACTCACTAGAGTCTTAAATGTAGGACTCGTAGGAGGATGAATAAAGGTAGTGCTTTTGTTATGGGATGTGAAGATGTAGTAAGAATATGATAGAAAGGCTAAAAGTTTGGTTTGCTTCAGGCAAGGTTTCTTAATCAAAAAATCTCACCTTTAAAATAGTCTGATATTTCATGTCTTTTCAAGAGATTTTGATTCTGCTCAGAAATTAGATTTATCTGTAGAATGATATACCCAATCTAATGCACCCAATTTTAGACACTGTAAGACAGGTGATGGAAACTCCTGTCAGTGCAAATAGAGGGGGAATGTCTGTTTACAAGTGAAGCTTTTAGAAAGACAAGTGTATTTTGACCTTTGTATCTCCTCAACAATTCCAAATCCATTTGTCACTTGTCTGTTTTGATACATACACAACTAAAGGTGTGATTGGGCTATTGTGACGTCACAAAGTGTTGATCAGTTCTTTGGGATCCATAGCAAACCCTGAGTGGTTAAAACTACCATTGTAGGATAATTTAAAACATTCTGTAAATTGGTAAAAATTGTAAACTATAATATCTGTAAGCTATTTGGTTCAGTTATAAGAAGACAAAGAATCGTAAGCTGTAGATTTAAAGGGTTTGTGCCAAGTTAGGGCGCTGATTTTGTGCAGCAAGTGTGTTACCATGTCTTTTGAAATGCCTTTTGAAGTTACTTTTATACCAATGTTTTCGTATAAAGTATATTTTAACCACGCTTGGATCAATAAATGCTTATCATGAAAGAAAATGGCTGAATCAGAGCCTCTCCTTTTTTCACCTCAGGTCTTGAATGTGACCTAAAACACAAAGATTAACCTTTCTAGGCAGTGACTTCAAATAATGGGGGGGAGGGCAATAGCTTATGTCCATTACAAACGGAAAACACAAGTAAATGAAGAATTGTGTGCAGGTTATTTATCTCAGGTGCTAATAGCTATGATGACACCCTAAATTGACACAAAGGTCAGATGACAACACATTTACAACAGAAGTTTTGACAACTGCAAAATAAATGGACATCACTTCTCACTCAAGGCTACATCTGCCATCTGAAGTATTGCTGGCATCTGTGTCTTAGATAAGTCTTTTCCTTGAGTTTTTTTTCTTTGTTTTGAAGTTTTATATCACACTAAGAAGAAAACAGAAGTATTTCTTTGTTTTTTATTGATGTTATGCTTTTATTGATGGTAAAGTTTTGTTAAACTTTATCTGTAACTGTTTCAGTTGTAACAATCCGTCTATTTTGCTTGTTTCCTAAAAGTACATGCATAATTTACCTATGGCTTGTATCTATTACCTTCATATATATATGTATATACTTTACATTATATACTTAAATAATTTATAGTCTTGAAATACAACTATGATCATACATTTATACTTGGTACACAAAGTCAATTCGTGAATAAAATAACTCTTGATTAAATTCTCAAATAGAGTTTTAAAGTCTCTTTCAGTCATTAAAATATCAAATAATATTTTTATGTGTAACACAGATTTCAGCTGAATATTCCAAGCCTTTGAACTTGTTTATTGCTTTTAATCAATGGCCTTGCAGCAGCCCATGAATCAGGCCTCTTCCCTGTAATATCGCCCACTAATGACAAGCTGTTGCTGATTAAGGAAGGTTTAGAGATGGACTTCTAATCAGAAACCATCGAAAATCTATCCATGTTAAGGGCACAACATGACAGATGGAGGTGGAATGACCTTAAGGTGTTATCTGTACTCAGGAGTAAGTTAGTGAAGTCACATGATCAACACATCTCTTTAGACAAGTCTATCTCTTTCCTAGTCACACATACAAGAATGCTGTTTCCCTTGAATTGTTATATAGAATATAGCCTTTTGTATCACATCAAACTACCTCTATTTATTATCATAAGTTAAAACTGCCACTCACAAAAATCATGTCATTTACCGTATTTTCACTGAAGCAAAATTTTAAACAGTTTAGGTAAACCTGGAAATAGCATTTTTACAAATATCTACTGTTTGGCATGGCTCTGTTTGTCATATGCACCTATTTGTCTGACCAACCAACCAGAATCACAAATACAAGTTAAACCGTTGTAAGCTGTGTTGATTATCTGTTCTAATTTAGGGCAAAAATGCCCAGCAAAAGTTCCATTATCGCCCATTAAAAGTCGTCTTTATGATAATTTAGTTACCACTTTTTCATCTAAAAACTAATTAAGATGTGTATTTATTATTATTTTACTTGAATGAAAACTGCATTCATTTAAAACAAGTACAATGTGAAATTGTTTTTGTTCCATGTCAAATGACGACATCAAGCAGTATTGGAAAGTGAAGACAGTCCAGACAAAGACAGCAGATTATCCTGAATTGTTGAAATGGTCAGTTGGTGACTTCACACAGAAAGATGTGCTTCCATTGGTTATTTAAGTAATGGAAGTTTCTTGTGTTACTGTCAGACCTTACTGGAGATTTTGTGAGTTTTTAATGGAAGACGTTTATAGTATTTATAATAAAACATGTCACTGTAATCAATAAGCTGTATTAGTAGCATTAAAACCGATAATAACCTTTTGATGTAGCAAATATCCCGGAGTCCTGTTATTGCGACAACATAAAACAACCAGCATTTATGATTTTGCACTCGTCCGATTGAGGACAGAAGTTATTTTTTATATTTTATCTTTGGCCGCAGAAATTTTCCCCTTGGAGCACTGTGAGGGTGACTGATGGGCTAATGTAAAAACATCCACCAGATTTTCCCAATCAGGCAGCCAAAGGTCTTCAATTTAAGCCATTTTTTCTCCTTTCATTCAAAACAGAGGTGCATGGTTTAAGTGTTGTGGAGTAAATGATACACTGAACTAATAGGACATAGAGTAGGTGGTAATGGGCAGAAATGCTTAGCCAGGGCACTGGCTTAAATGTAAGCCATTTGTCTATAATAAACCTAAGGCTTAAATATAAGTCTTTTCTTTCTTTATTGTATTGTTCTGGCCATAAGACTGTCCAACCATGTAAATGTAAGCCTTTTGTATCATATTTTGTCATTTTGGCTTAACTGTGGATATATTTTATGATTAAGTTAGTGTCTTATATGGCATTTTTGTCTCTTAAGTAAAACTGAAGATTAAATATAAGACTTTTGTTCAAATTAAAATTCATGGTTACTCTTGTATGTACCTTAAATGATATGCATTTCTTAAAAAATGAATAGATGATATTTATATATATGTTACATATATCATATAGACATTTAGACAAATTAAATCTTACATGAATTCATCAGTTTTTGAATAGTTCTGCAAATCTACTAAACAATAGATTAGTTTAGTATACAAAATAACATATATCAGACCATGTAGTTATAATATTGTAATCAGCTTAAGACTTGCACTATAAAGCTAACACGTATAGCAGGCTTTAAGTTAATTATTTGTGTTTTAACTTTGCCGGTATAGGTCATATCACAACGGGTAGGTTTGTGGGCAGAGGAAACCAGTACATACAGTTGGTCAAAGTTCTGTACAGTAAACTGCTGACCATCGGTAAACAACTACCAACTTTCTCACTTAGGGTTTGAACTTCAGACCTCAGAGGTGGGAGGCGAATGTGTTACTACTGCGTAAAATAGTAAAAAAAAAGTCAAACTTCTATTTTTGAGCCTTTGTCCAGGCTAGTATCCTTGCTGTAACCATCTGGGTTGTGATTAACTTGTTACACTGTAACCAAATAGTTTATATGTTACATCTCAGAACAGAGTAAATAATTGGCTCTGATACATAATATTTCCCTCCGTCAGAGCTTTTCAGTATTTGTTTTCTCATTTTGAAACAAATAAATTGTTTATCTTTATAGATCTGACAACAACATTAGACACAGATGAACAAATCTGAAATCACTTCAACTTGTTAATTTGTCAGCAATAAGCCTAGATGTGCAAGAATAACTAGATTTGTGAAAAATTGCCTAATTGACACGAAATTTCCTATGCAATTTGTAAACTCTGTACATTCAAACCATACCCTGCAGTATTACCTGTCTTGTTAAAATTTAGTCTCAAATTGGGAAGGTTAAAGGGCATTCATTCATTAGTTAAATCCCAAACCATTGATTCAGCTATTGCGTCAACTCTCCACTTGTTGTCTTAAAATAAGCACAAGTCAATATAGTTGTATGGGAAAACTCACCACAACAAATTATATACAACATCAACATTGTCATATGAACAATCTAAATATTCCTGGAAAGTTCTTTTTGTAATTCACAGATCCCTGTTCTATCTATTATTGAGATCCATGGTTAAAGTGTGTGATTCAGATTACAATTGCAGTTTTAAAGCTCTATAGAACATTAAATTTATTTTCCCAAAAGGACAACCACTGATAAACATGTTGAATCAATATTAATTGTGTTTTGAAAATAAAAAGACCACAGCACTTATTTACTGAAAGTCACATAACATATTCAAACCAAAGCAAACCTTGCAAAGATTACACAGGCTGACCATTTAGTTAAGGTGTCAAATTATTTAATTAATTATTTGGTTTCAAATCAAATGGTTGTATAATAGATAATTACCTTTTGGCACTTCCAGTATGTACACTTAATGGCTCTTTGCCCCTTTAGGCCTCATAGGTCATTAAGTTTAAATAATGGAGACCAACTTTGCCATTATCTATATAATAAACACCCTGGCAAGAGTCACACAATTAATCTGCAAACCATCATAATACTTCTGTGTATATACAAGGACCTTTAGATGATTTTGTTGTGTATGTACAAGGACCTTTAGATGATTTTGTTGTGTATGTACAAGGGCTTTTAAATGATTTTGTTGTGTATGTACAAGGACCTTTAGAAGATGGCACATTAACACAGATGAGATGTAAATACCTCAACAGCCAGTTCATTTACTTGATTTTTGTAGTTAGCACCTAGAAAGACACCTTAACTGAAATTTAATAACTTATTTATCCCCAAACAAACGCCCTCTCCTCCAGTAGTATATTGTCTGATACTATGAATATGTTTATTTAAACACCTGAGCCAAGTACACAGAGCCAATGTGTTATTTATCCTACACAAATAGGTTGTTGACGACTGGCTCCCAACCACCACATTGTATAAAGATAACACGTAATGCCAAGCCCCAGTTTTGGGAAGCAGTGAAGATTTTTTGAGAGCTATTCCAGAGTCATCAGTCATAGTTTAACAGCTCAATGGGAAGCACCTGCTTTCACCTGCAATAAAGTCTGAAGATTGTGAAGATTTGTGGCAGGATTTGAGTATGATGAGAGCTGACAGTAACATGGCCCCCATTAATTATGTATTCACTATTTTACTCTGAATAACACTCATTTTAGTAAAACATAAAAGGCCATGAACACATTAATGGTCCACCAAACTGTCCAAATATTAATGAAAAGGCTTTTTTGTTGGATCTGTCTCATAGTTACTGCTTGCAAAGGTAAATTGGCACAGGTCTTAAATTGGTAAAGTCTTAATATAAACAATAAATTTAACATCTAACCAATCAGGATGATTGATTAAAAATCTTGAGCTGTGCAAGCTTTATGTTCATTGGCCAATTCTATAATATCTGCTCCTTATAAAGCAGCGCTAAAAGTTTAATTAATTAACTACTTTGAATATCAAGTACATTTGTGACTGGAGTCTGAGTTAAGACATAGTCTTACCGAAAGAAATCTATGTTGGACTTTCTCAAAATAATCACATAAAAACATTCATATTTGATTTGTGTAAAATTAGCAACTGAAACAAGTATTCCTGGTTTTGAGTGACCGCCTCAAACTCTAATAATGATTTTAGATGGTACACACCAACGACAAGAAGTGATGATGTGAACTGGTGATACAGTCGATAGTGCTACACAATGGCTGTCTGTATCCATAAACAATGATACAATACAAGCTGGGACGAAATCACTTTTATTTGGAAGAATTCACTATTACTGAATCTGCAAAGAATGACAGCATAGTTTATAGTCCTCAAGCTAGAAGTAACTCAACTTCTTTATCATATTTTAAAATTAGATTTATTTTTTTATAATTATCTGCATTTTGAAAAAGGTCACTAACTGAGAGCATTGTCAGTTTGGAGCGTACCAGTCTTAAGGTCGTATTTTCTGATCTCAGGTAAATGGTTTTACAACTGCTGTTGGCACACAAATGTCATGTGGTAGCGTGGCCGCGAATCGCGGGCGTTGGCGAGAATCGCGTTTTATTTAAACGGCTAGACGAAATAATTTTGTCTTTTGTCAGTTAGCGGAAGTTGCTAACGGCGCGATGTCATTGTTTTGTATGTTTTGAAAGAGAGGAGTTGGGGGTCACGGTTTTGGTGATTGTTTGATTGTGGCTTTGCAGCTAGTGTGCTAGTTTGTTTGGTGATGCAGGTGAGTGTTTAAGTTATGTGTGTTATGATTAAGTGGAATGTTTGCTTGTAACTAGCAGTTTGAGTTTTGTAGTTGTAAACATAGATTTGATTTAAATACTGGTTATGATAGGTTACTATCTGTGCATTTTAGTTGTGATGGAAATGTATTTAATTGAATAAGTAGTTTATAACCTGTGCTTTGGTTATGTGATAAAATTATGTCTAGTCACATTTAGTTGATAATGAAGTATAATGTGTGATCTGTGAGCAGTATAGTTTTATTTAATTTAAAATACTTGTTGCTCACCAAAAGAATTATAGTGATGTAAATTGAAGTAATGGTTATATTATGTAGAAAATACTATTCCTAGTGATTGTGTATTTTTTAGGTGTTTTTCGTACGTCAGTTATCACAGAGTGTGATTGTATACCAGCCAGGGCAAGATATTTCAGTATTGTGTTCACCTTATTGATCAGTGTTGGCATTTACCTTTGCTTCAGTTGTGTGAATATTTGCAGCTTGTTTACTTGATATTTATGATTTATTTTGGTGAGACTTTCTAGTCAAGAGATATTTTGTGGTACTGACTTGGTGTTGGACTTAATTAAGTAATCAAGTGCAGTTCTTTGTTTTTTTAATTTTTACTCATTTTCCGCTATAGTCAAGTACTGTGGTTTTGGTGTTTTTTTTGTTTTCTTGATGAAAGTAAGTCAGAATAATTTTGATTGGTGTGTGGAAGTACGTTGGGTTAATTTTGTTTAATTTATCAGTATTTCAACTGTTTTTATGTACATATGAATTTATGAAGTAATTCTTTTGATTTTGCTGGTCAAACTTATGCTTTACGTATTACTAATTTATCCAGTCATTTAACGTTTAGTATATTTGGATATATAGGTGAGTTTGTTTGTTTTTTTCTTCACACATATTTTTGGTGTATATTTTCATTTAACTTTATTATAAATATTGATCATATATTATTGATTATTGAGCATATAGTTACTATCGTACATAATTGTTATGTTATGTACTTGCGTTTATTAAATTTTGGACTAAAAGTATACCGAATGAATGTGCTGAGTGAAAGTTGAGATATAGTGTGAGTCTTTTTATTGCGTTTTGCTTAATTTATTGCCGTTTTCAATAGCTTGTCAGTTAAATTCCGGATTGGGATTTGTTTTATCATTATATTTGTCGGATTTATTGCCGCTCAATAGCTGTCAACTGTATAACTGATTTTTTAACCAGTAGTGCATTTTGCGGTTTTCTTGTTGGAAAAAAAGGGGGTCGGCTGTATTCATTTTCGTTTGTTTTCACCTTTGGGACCTTTGGGACTCATGTTGGGTTAATGTGAGTTATCTGCTATACAGAATTATTTATTGACTTACTGTTTTATCTTTTGCATAGGTTTTTATTATTATTAGCTTTTGCAGTGAATAAGCTTACCTTGACCTATTTTACAGTGAACTTGTATTTTTTTGAGCACTTGGATCTTTAATTTTTCTTTGCATAAACATTGTTTTTTGGAGTTTGTGATTTAGATTAGCTTGCATTTTATATTGACACTTTGAATTTGTATTTTTTTTGAACTGGTAGAACCTTGAGGTATTTTTCTGACAGCCTATGAGTTGTAGTGACATCATGTCGACATCGCAGATTGTGTACATTAGCGGGTTGGACTCCGATTATGACCCGGTTGAAATTTGTAACAATTTGAAACTAGACATCAGTCCGGATAAGGTCATCCGTGATTGCATTCCACATGATCATGGTCTTTTTATTTTTTTTGTGGATGTCAGATATGTTGAGATGGTGATTTCGAGACATCACAACCAGCCTCTTTGTGGCAAGATTGTGACAGTCCAGGTACTTACACCAAAACTGACTAGTCTGTTGGTTAGCCTGAAGCCAAGCGTTCTTGGAGCTTATTCCAAGCATGAGCAGATGGGAAAGACAGGGATCACTGAGTCGACTCCCAAAGTTGAACCCAAGATGAGTGACATCCTGGAGGCAATTGGAGGATTGCCAGTGATACAGAGGAAACAGTTGAGTGAGGCCCTTAGAGTTTCCCTGGACCCTCCAGTGTCACAGGGAGTTGCTTATCCACATGAGATGAAGACAGTTAAGCCTACTTTGCCAGGTCAAATACCTCACTCACCGCCAACTGGTCTTCCTGCTGGACCATTTGAGTCAACACCATTTGGTAACCAAACTTTTCACTTCGGCAACCAGAATACTGTGCACAGTGTAAGAGTGAGCACTTTTTCTGGCTCGTCCAAGGATTGTTCCTATGAACAATTTCGCCATGATGTGAACTGCTTGATCAGGCAAGGTTGCCCAGAAGGTATGGTGTTGACCGCTATTAAGAGGTCCATTAAAGGCCAGGCGCAGGAGCTGGTTCTTCATATGGGGGAGAGTGCTTCCGTCAGCGACATTCTTCGACGCTTCGAGATGATGTTTGGAGATGTTAATCCTCCACATGTGTTGTTGGCCCAGTTTTATGCCGCAGAGCAAGGGGCTAATGAGAGTATTACTGAATGGTATGCCAGGTTGGAAGATATAGTTTCCAAGATTACCAGGAAGGATGCTTCCATCATTAGCCCAGACAATTACGATATTGTGGTCAACACACAGTTCTGGACAAAGCTGCGCAGCGGTAAGATCAAGGATGCCCTTAGGCACAAATTTGATGCTTTGGCTGGCAGTCCCAACTTCATTGTGGAGGCAAGGAAGGTTGATGTTGAGTTTTCTGCACAGACAGTAAAGGTGCAACAAGCAGATGCGGAAATGTCACCAATGTTCAAGAAGGGGTTCGATGAAATCCTAGCCCGGCTCACAGCATTGGAGACCAAGTTTTCGCAGGTGACACCATCTACGACATCTTTAGATTCCACCTCGTCCCAGTCTACGCTACAGACACAGAGGAATTCACGACCACAGGGGTCGGGAACAGGTTTTAAGAAAACTGTGCACTGTTTTAAGTGCAACAAGCTGGGGCATATTGCGAAAAACTGTCGTTTAAACTTCAAGGGGTCGGAAAAAGGGAGCGGTCCGACATCCCAATGAAAAGCTCCTATGATTTAATGAGGGATATTGTTGGCAGGGTTAATGAAGTGCCATTGATTGTTTGTGGACAAGAGGTATCAGCATTGTTGGATACGGGTTCAATGGTCAGCACTATGGCAGTGAGTCTTTGCACTTCTTTGAATTTGACTGTTCAGCCTTTGGACAATGTGTTGTCTATTGAAGGCGCAGGGGGTCATAAAGTTCCCTATCTGGGATTGGTAGAAGTTGCAATTCAGTCGCCTGAGATTTTGTTAGGTGAGTTCCCAATGCTGATGCTAGTTGTACCTGATACAGAATATCACAAACGAGTTCCGGTGCTTCTTGGTACCAATATTCTTGGTCGCCTTACCAATGCCAATCTTCACCCTGACCGCACCTGGAAGAATGTGTTGTACGCTGTTACCAAGCAACAGGCAGTACAGGGTAGAACCGATAGTCTGGGTGATCTAAGGACTTCCAGACCAGTTACCGTGCCAGCTAATGGTCATGTGATCATTTATGGTCGAACACAAACTCCAGCGGTTTGCCAAAAAATGACTGTTTGCATGGAAGGAAAGTCTGGGTTACCAAAAGGCGTTATGGTTACACCAAGTGTGAACATTGTATCCCCAGGTAGGTCAAAGATCAGGTTACCCATTGACCTTGTGAACCATTTGTCACAGCCTGTTATCATTCCAGCAAAGACTCGCATTTGTGAGTTATACAGCACAGAGGATGTGGTTGGCCTTGAGAAGGGAAGTGTGGCTGATGAAGTGTCATTCAGTCAGTCCGCTGATTTCCTTGACAATTTTTCTAATATGAAGGAGACCTTATCTGATGAGCAAGTCGGTGAGGTACAAAGACTTTTGGTGAAGTGGAAGTCGGTATTTTCACTTCATGACTTGGATTTGGGTCTGACAACTAAGGCGGAACACCATATACGTCTTACAGACAATGTGCCTTTCAAGGAAAAGCCACGACCCATTCCTCCATCCATGTACGAGGAAGTTCGGGCTCATTTGAAGGAAATGGAGACACTTGGTGTCATCCGCAAGTCTCAAAGTCCGTATGCTTCAAATGTTGTGATAGTGCGCAAAAAGTCTGGTGCTTTGAGGTTTTGTATTGACCTAAGAGCAATCAACCGCAAAACTATTCCAGACAGATACAGTTTGCCACGTATTGACTCAACATTGGATGTGTTGTCTGGGGCCAAGTGGTTTAGTGTACTGGACTTAAAGTTATTGGCAGGTACCTCTTGCCGAGGGAGACAAATGTAAGACAGCTTTTACAGTTGGTCCCTTGGGGTTTTGGGAATGCGAACGCATGCCTTTTGGGTTAACCAATGCCCCGGCTACTTTCCAGAGGCTAATGGAGAGTTGTATGGGTGATCTCCACCTGTCATTTTGCTTGCTTTACTTGGATGATATTGTCATCTTTAGTAAGACGTACGAGGAACATCTTGTTCGCTTGGAGGCGGTGTTCCAGAAGCTGAAGGAAGCTGGACTTAAATTGGGCCCGTCCAAATGTCAGTTTTTACGAAAGGACACAAGATACCTTGGACACATAATTTCAGAGAAAGGTATTTCAGTGGATCCCGATAAGATAGCCAGTGTGAAGTCTTGGCCTGTGCCGACTTCTGTGAATCAGGTCCAAAGTTTTGTTGGATTTATGAGCTTTTATCGGCGATTCATCAAAGATTTTGCCAAATTGCAAAGCCACTACATCAATTGGCCCAAGGGGGAGTGCATTATCAAACAAAAACCAAGACAAAGGTTAAGTATCCTCCCTTCAAGTGGGGACCAGAACAGCAGCATGCCTTTGAGGCTTTAAAGCAAAAGTGCTGTGAAGTGCCGGTGCTTGGTTTTGCCGATTACTCAAAGCCATTCATTCTCCGCACCGATGCAAGTGGCGATGGCCTAGGTGCTGTGTTGTCACAGGAGCAGAATGGCTTGGAGCGGGTGATCGCTTACGCTAGTCGTGGAATTTCCAGGGCTGAGCGAAACTATCCCGTTCATAAGCTTGAGTTCTTGGCATTGAAATGGGCGGTCACAGAGAAGTTTCACGATTACCTTTATGGAAATACTTTCTCTGTGATCACAGACAACAATCCCCTGACTTATGTGCTTAAGTCAGCCAAGTTGGATGCCACCGGGCATAGGTGGGTTGCACAGCTGGCAAATTACCAGTTCACCTTGACATATTGTCCAGGCTCGGCAAATCGTGCTGCAGATGCACTTTCGAGGATTAAATGGCCAGAGGTTAGTTCTACCATTGTCAGCCAGATGTTACATGCTCATGTTCCAGGTACAGTTCCTGTGGAATGTTTCTGTTATGGGCAACAGGCTATTCCTGATGTCCTAGTTCGGGACTGTCAGTCATCCCTGGATACTGCCATTGATTGGTCAATGGAGCAGGAAGCCGATCCTGCGATCAGAGAAGTTAAACAGAAACTCTCTAGTAACATGGCTGAAGGCGATATTTCACCTGATGCAATGAAACTTTGGAAGGAGCGAAAAGCTCTCGAAGTGGTCAATGGGATATTGATCAGGAAAAGGATATGCGCAGGTGAACCGCATTCACAACTGGTTTTACCCAGTAAGTATCAGGAGTCAGCTTTGTCATACGTGCACAATGACATGGGTCATCTTGGACGAGACCGGACCCTGGAGTTACTCCGTGAGCGATACTTCTGGGTTGGCATGCACCAATCAGTTAGTGATTTTATCGCCAGGTGTGGTAGATGTGTGAGGAGAAAGGACTGGAATCCTCAGAGGGCACCGCTGGTTAATACTGAAACTTGTCAACCTATGGAACTGGTCTGCATGGACTTCTTAAAACTGGAGCAGTCTAAGGGTGGCATTGAGAACATATTGGTTGTGACTGACCATTTTACAAAATATGCTCAGGCATACCCGACTCGCAACCAATCTGCTAAGACCACCGCTAAGACGCATTTTGACAATTTCTTTGTTCACTACGGCTTCCCAAGAAGGTTACATAGTGATCAGGGCCGAAACTTTGAGAGCAAATTGATAGCTGAGCTGTGTCAGATGGCGAATATCAAGAAGAGCCGTACCACCCCATATCACCCTATGGGAAATGGGATCGCGGAAAGGTTCAACTCCACTCTTCTCAATATGCTTGGCACTTTGGATCCGAAGAAGAAGGCTGACTGGAAAAGTCATGTCGGGTCTCTTGTTCATGCATATAATTGTACCAGACATGACACAACTGGGTTCTCCCCTTATTACTTAATGTTTGGTCGCCATCGTAGGATAGCAGTAGATCTTGCTCTTGGCCGTCATGAATCATCTGGTCCTGTGACATCTCGTGACTACATAAACAGTCTTAAAGAGGGCCTGAAGAAGGCTTATGATTTAGCCGAGTCCTCTGTGAAGCGTAGTCAGGCAGATCAGAAGGATAGGTATGATAGGCGAATTCGTGGCGCTGTTTTGGAACTCGGGGACAGGGTTCTGCTTCGTAATGTGGGGCTGCAAGGTACTCATAAGATAGCGGATAAATGGAGCCAGGATGTGTATGTTGTGGTAGAGCAACCCAATTCTGATATCCCAGTGTATGAGGTTAAGCCTGAAATTGGGAGTGGGAGAGCTCGGATACTGCATCGTAATATGCTCCTACCCATACCCTGTTTGCCCCTAGAAAGTCAAGCAGTACTACAGCCAAAACCTCGTCAGCGGGTTTCTCAGAGCGCATTTGACCAAGTGGATGGTCCAATTCATTTTTCAAATGGTGATAGGGACTCCGAGCAGTCTGGTGTTGAATCAGATGTTCACTCCGATGAGGGAATGGTTGTACCTAAACCCAGGACTGTGGTTCCGGTGCCAACTCCCAGGAGAACTCGGGGTTTATCAGTCACCCCACAAATAGAGGAGTCTAGTTTGGCTCAATCAAATGGGTCAGTGAGTGTTGTTCACCTAGATAATGGTGAGGTAGTGTCCTTTGGTACTGGGGAGGCATTGAGTGATGAACTGGTGGACCATGGTTCAGGAATTGAACCTGGTGGTGAGGACTCTGATGTGTCAGAGGAAGTGATATCCAGTTCGAGCTCCTCAGACTCAGGTACTGATGGTAACGTCAGTGTTGCTCCTAACACTCCAGTTCCAGCACCAAGGAGGTCTACAAGGGTGAAATCGACTGCCCATTTGAGGTCGGATTTTGTATACAATTTCAATCAGGTCGTAGGAGATGGCCAACAAACTGGTGCTAGTGATGATGGGACAATCAATGACACCCAAACTCGCGACAAGATAAACTTTTTGAAGAACGTTTTAGAGTTATTTTGATGGGTTATTTTGACTTTTGTGTGACATTGAATGACTTGTTCAGTGAAACATAACCTGAATTAGAAAGTTTTTTTTTATGTGTCTTGGATGCGGTATGATTTTTGTTGAATCGGAATGGTTATTGTTCGTAATCATTTTTGACATCATTTTTTTTTAACCATATGTTACAACTGTGATGGGATTCGGCTTGGGATTTGGACCGGTTATTCTGGTGTGACTGTGTAGGTGACCTGATTTTTTATGTCAGGATGACATTTCCCAATGCGGGGAAGTATGTGGTAGCGTGGCCGCGAATCGCGGGCGTTGGCGAGAATCGCGTTTTATTTAAACGGCTAGACGAAATAATTTTGTCTTTTGTCAGTTAGCGGAAGTTGCTAACGGCGCGATGTCATTGTTTTGTATGTTTTGAAAGAGAGGAGTTGGGGGTCACGGTTTTGGTGATTGTTTGATTGTGGCTTTGCAGCTAGTGTGCTAGTTTGTTTGGTGATGCAGGTGAGTGTTTAAGTTATGTGTGTTATGATTTAGTGGAATGTTTGCTTGTAACTAGCAGTTTGAGTTTTGTAGTTGTAAACATAGATTTGATTTAAATACTGGTTATGATAGGTTACTATCTGTGCATTTTAGTTGTGATGGAAATGTATTTAATTGAATAAGTAGTTTATAACCTGTGCTTTGGTTATGTGATAAAATTATGTCTAGTCACATTTAGTTGATAATGAAGTATAATGTGTGATCTGTGAGCAGTATAGTTTTATTTAATTTAAAATACTTGTTGCTCACCAAAAGAATTATAGTGATGTAAATTGAAGTAATGGTTATATTATGTAGAAAATACTATTCCTAGTGATTGTGTATTTTTTAGGTGTTTTTCGTACGTCAGTTATCACAGAGTGTGATTGTATACCAGCCAGGGCGCTGTGGATGTATGCTTCACGGTATGTGAATAAACATAGTTAAGCCAATCTGTGGTGTCATTCCGCTCACCCTAGTTAAGACCGCTTCCACCCTTTGACCACATAGGGACCGTGCGGCAACAGTCAAAATATTGGAAGAGTGCAATTTAAAGAAAAAAATGAAGAAAACTGCTAATGTCTATATTTTGAATAAAAAAGGTCATCAATTACCCAGTGTAATCTCACACCATCCTGCTTATTTCATTGCTCCTGGAAGCTGTCATGTTGAACCTTTTTCTCCCAATAGTTGCTTCAATTTAAATTGCCTCATTCCGGGTTATGTTGTTTTTGGAAATCCAGAACTCCAAGGTGACTTTCTTTCTATTTTCCAGTAACCAGTGACGCAGATTACAAAGCTGATTTACTGACACGAAAAACATGCTGAATAGATTTTTAAGTAATTAGAAATAAATTGAATCCATTTGAGAGATGACTGTTAGGTGTCGTAAACTATGACAACACAATTGTCTATTTGCGCTTTAATGTATTATTTTAAGGAGAATTTCTTTCGATGAAATTATGCAAGCAATTTTCTCAATAAAAAAAGTTCTGGCTTACTAGTTAGTTACACCGGCCCTCAGTTTAAGAACCAAAACCCACAGAATTGAGAAACTAGTGACTGAATTTCAAACCTACTGAACCACCAGTCCCTGAGTACTTTCATATTTCTGCAGTATGTGGAAATACAAAGTAACTTATTATTTGGTTGATTAATTTGGCATTAACCTCAATTTGGCATGAAAACCAAGAAAATAAAAATATTAGATTTGTCAAACCGGGACCATGTTATCAAAAGAGATGATTTTTATGTGGAGTGCAAGATCAGCCATGTTTCCTTGGTGGAACTGATTTCAGGAATAAACTGGATGTTCACTAATCAGATGTTCAAGTAGTTCTCTTGTTACTCAAAACAAATCCACACTCACTGGCATAAACCAGTGTCAATACTTGATCCTGTGTTCACGGTGGGCCAATTACCAAGCACTGAGCTGACCATTAATGCCAGGTTATATGGCCTCCAATGTTAATAAACTATCTTACCATAGAAAAAAAACCTTTCATAACCTTTTCATTCCCGTGGTTACACAAAGATTCCTTCTTCTGATTTCTGTACCCTAAGTCTATTGAGTATTTTGAGTTTTATTCATGTCTTTAAGCTTTAATTTATTTGATAAAGTCTATCAGTCTGAGTGCTTACTCCATTTCATGTATTCTAACTCAGGTTACGAACAGGGTGCATTTCAACAGACTTGAGTTGAATTTTGACTGACTATTTTCCTAAATATCTTGCTATCTACAACACGAGAGCTTCAATAAACGTCATCTACAGACCACTGGAAACTGAAAAGTAAGATGAAAAACCTATATTCACCAGATTGCATGAAATGTCACTGGAGAGATTGTTTTCAACATTTTTATTCAAGACTATTGAAAGTATTATGTCAGTGATTTGATTGGATAAGGTTTAATTTATCATGGTCAATTGAGGGACAATTTTGAAAGTTTTATATCTATCAAAGTATATTATGACTCCATGTGGCTTGTACATCATACATTGTGTACCCAAGATCACTGTAGTGCTATATAGGACATTGATAGAAAGACAAGTGATAAATATACACAGAAACTGACTGTTTATTGTGCTTTATAGGGGGCGATAATACCATTTTTTACATAAACTGGTTCCTTAAATTGGCACACAGCCAATCAACATACATCTTACAATGCTCTATGTTTCTATCAATGAACCAATTTTTTGGCTGAAATACTTTATTCTTGATTTTTCTGCCAATTTGAGGAGTTTGCCAAACTACAAAACCAGACAATGTCTGTTTGACAGTAACCTGTCCATATAAAGTATTACACACATAACATATTTGGACTTCAAAATTAAACACATGTAGATACGTATTTTTGGTTGAAAGGCGAACAAAAAGTGCTCACCTACTCCAACATAAAGCCACACTGCACTGACCATATGTGCAATAACCCTTAGCCTTTTTTAGGTTAGCATTAATAGCCAAGGATAGCTTTCATCTGAAAAATATTCTGAAGGACAAAAATAAGTCATTATAGAGTTAATAGATTCGTGATGATCTGTCAGGAATGGCTGCCAATAAATCGAAATAAGGTACTCATCTCAAGTCAGATGGCTTAACCTTGTCTTAAATAGCTTCCAATTCCCTGTCTGCACTATTTCATCCAAGGGAACCACAATCTGAAGGTCATATGACATAGATGACACCATGATAGTGGCTTATTGATAAAAACACCATACTTTAAATAAATGTTTTAAACATCTGACTGAAATTTTGTATCAATCCTGAGTTTAAATAAAAGTAAATAATTCACATTAAAGTTTGCCAGCTTTGCATTCAATTGCATGTCGCACACAAAGAAGGCCATGGGTTTGAATACAGCTTTTGGTAACATGTCTGATTCACAGAGACCTTGTCATGATATCATTTGGGCAGTTTAAATTTGCTTAAATCCCCAATTTTCTGTTTAACCATAAACTATTTTAGTGTCATGTCAGAAAATATACTCATTTAAAGAAACATACTTTAATAAATTATAATAAAACTATGCATTTATAGAAAATGTTTGTGTGTTGCTTACAAATCATAATCATTATTTTGTGTTAGCAATTCTGACTGGCTAGACTTTGAATTTATTGCTTTCGTCATATGTGTGCCAATTTAATACGCGAGCCAGATTGTGACAGTAGAATATCTAGTTTTAATGTAAAAGCATTAGATCCATCACAATACTATTTTCAAGTGATAATTAAAACTGAATGTTTTTCATTTGAACAGTTTAAAACTGATTGCTTTCCTGATTAGGTATTTATAAATACCTTCACACTGATATACTTATTCCCTAAATAGAACACCTCCCCTCTCCAGACCCATGTTAACTTAATGGTGTGTTCACACTTCTCCGATCTGTCACCAGTTGAAGGAGGCATACACCAAAAAATGTAGAAATATGAGTTTTTGTTTTTGAAAATTTTAAATTATGAACTTACAATAGAAATAGAGATTAACATGAACAGAAACATGATAGAAATCAGTTTAAATGTGGATAGTTCTAGAAACATGAAATAACTCAACCATATATACGGTTTATGTAATAATACTGTAAAAAGTTTAACATTATATTACCTCAATCGGATATGACATAACATCAGAGAGTAAAAGATTCCTTTTTAAACACAGTTACATAAAGCACCTTACTGGATCAGTATGAACTTGGTATAAGCACTAAAATGTCACTTGTTGTGCAGTACAGCTCTGCCTATGAAGTTGTTGGGTAACTCTCCATCTATCATGTTATGACAGACCTATTACTCAGTACCAATTACTTGGTGACTATTTTCAAGGCCAGGCAACTATTCTTCATTCTTCAGTTTAAAAATAACCTAATTATTCTACAAAATCCCAAATGTGACAGTCAGTGTTTTTATGCTTATTCATTAAATATTTTTTGCTGTACATCGCGTTCAACAGCCAGGGTCATATTGCAACAGGTAGTTTATGGGTGGAGGAACCAGTGCATACTAGTTATGACACCGACAGCTAATATTTCATTGATAACGTTATCTTTTTCAGTGATTTTGTTAAAATTAATTCCTTAACTACAGAGATGCCCTACTTCAGGAGCTGGAGAAATTGACCTTTTTTTCTGAATCAGTTCCTGGCAAAATGCAGCCCCTACACAAACGGATCACAGACAAAAGTATTTGGACAAAAGATATTGGACATATAGGAAACCAGACAAAAAGTATCATGTGTAAATCAAAATGAATCTTTTTCTGAACTTAACGCATTCTAATATTATTGACAATAACATGGACTTAGTAAGAAAATAATAGACTAATATAAAGTGCTTACATGTGCAGGTTGTACATGCCATCATGTTTGGTTTTATATATCATATACATTATATATTATTCCATTTTCATATACAGAGGACATTGGTAGAAATAAAGTCATTACTTAAAAGTTATTACACATTCAAAAGCTCTAAAACAGACAAGTCTTCTTTCTATGCAGATGTCACATGCATCGGGTAAGTGTGAAAACACCATAATCGACTATGGGGCGTCAGTAATCAGCCACAAGGAACTCCTGACTAACTGTATAAAAGCTGAGTTATCTGGCTGTCAGCTCAACTCCAATTTAAAGCTGTATTCTACATTTCTACATGCCTGATTTGATGTTTTGAAATATTTCACAGGGAGTGATCATGTAAAATGATAGAAATAGTGAATCAAAAATCATAAAAACATGTTTTTTTCAGAAACAATTTGTGTTGGAATTTTGTTTTGTGGTTGTAGATACTACATCTTTGTCCAACTGTATTCCTATTTTGAAAATGAATAATATATTTACAGAATATAAGATGTTTAAGAAGGGTGACTTATAAATTTACAGCCCCAAGGAGGCTGAACAGAAGGTTTGAAGGTTATGGCCCTAGGGTTATTATACGCAGCACACTCCTTGAATACAGGAATCAGCTGTCTGAACTCATCCCTACTGCACCAGTACCGCTAACTTCTAGGGACATTCCCTTCATTGAAAGAGCCTCATGGATGAACATTTATCAATGTCCCCAAGGTTCTTTAGCCTGACAGTGGCGATAGGACCAAATGAAAGGGGGCCGCCATTTTAAGTATCTGGCTGCATCTAGAATTGAACCAGAATGCACTGTGTTTATAGGCGAGTCTATCAACCACTAGGACAAAGTCAGTGTAGCTCATTCACAATCAACACCTATCAGCGTCCTGTATTTAGTAAAGAACTTTAAAATAGAAACATAACTCCCCAGTTGGGAGAAATTGCCCCCAAGGGTATTGAAATTATCAAAGAAGTGTGAACAAATGGCTGTTTTATCAACCTTAAGCTGAACGCTCTATCACACTTCTGGAGTTTCTATTCATTAACTTTCTAGAGTATCACCAAGTGTTCCAAATATAGAAGACTCCCATAACATGGAAATATAAACTGCTTTAGCAAGATTTCATGTCAGAGGATTTAATGAAGGGCTTGTCTTACTGTCTGTAAGGGTTTGTCCAAATAGTTATATATAGAAGTCGTATTGTCATTAGTTGACTTTTGGAAGGATGAATAGTGACATAAAACTCTTTACCAAAGGTGTAAACTACTTTTGTCATGAACTTCAAACTTGACAATCTTGGGGGCTAGTTATGTAACATCATCTGCTTATCCCAAAGTCCCAAAAGTCCCTACATGACATATAACACCCACAACTCCTGGCTTTAAAGCCAGTGCAGAAGTTCACCAACACCTATACAGGATAATATAAGAGAGAGCAAGCCACTTTAGTTATGAGATCCCTCATAGCAAAGGTATAGTTACCATTTCACACCTTGGTCAATATATTTATCTATTGCTTCCTGACACAATATGGCAGACATCTTAAATCTGCAGAAATATGAGATTGACAACAAATGCAATCTCTTAGCAGTTAGGATCACTGATAGAAATAGTATGTCATCTGCAATTTGATTGGCCTCTTAAGTAAAGACATAACATCATCATCCATTTGAAGAGACGTTTAAAATGCCAGTTGGTGACGGTTGTTGGGTGTTCACATAATACTTATCACTTTATAAGCTACACCTGTGTCAAGGCATAATCCCTGGTGTTATGTGTGGTGACACAGTTTTAAACCTTCTAGGCTCTTGGTTTGAAACGAAGACCAGATCTCAAGCGGGAAAGTAGGTAGATGGCTTTTAGGGCAGAATGGTGACCACCCAGTATGCACTGATTTCCTCCTTTCACTTCAGGCAGCTCACTGCACTAAAATATGTAAAACAATATTGATATTTCTGAAAGAAATTCACACACCTTTGCTACAAAAAAGCTGGATACCTATCATGTCTAAACTACTGAGTCAGATCTAATGTTAGTTGACCACAGCCATGCTGGAGAGTCTTTATTCTGTCTCTTGTCAAACTAAGTCGTGTAACTGAACTATAAATACACCTCTCAAGGGAGTTTGGGAACTAAGTTCTCTCTGCAAAGGAACCAAGGGGTCAGTGACCCTTTATTGTATTCCATAAAAACCCCTGTCCTGGTACAAAATACACACCCCAGGGAACAGATAA
This sequence comes from Sabellastarte sp. h YS-2021, assembly GCA_964017235.1. Taxonomy (NCBI): domain Eukaryota; kingdom Metazoa; phylum Annelida; class Polychaeta; order Sabellida; family Sabellidae; genus Sabellastarte; species Sabellastarte sp. h YS-2021. Next base: position 187,654,447 of record OZ024929.1, on the reverse strand, counting down.
CACACGGTATTTAGTTTGGCTGGTAGACATAAACTTTCATTGTGTTCTAGATAGTACGGAATTTTTGGCAATGTAATATGAAGGAGAGATTGGCATCGTTTTGCCCTAAAACCTTCAAAGCATTAAAATAACTGGTCTGTCATAACATTTGTATTAGTATTTGTATTAATATTTGTGATATGTATTTATAATTAGCATTTGTGTCATATGTTTATATTATTCACAATATTACAAAAACATAATAACAGATCAGAATTTCATGTTTAAGTTGTGGTAAGTTAAGCTTCCTAATCAGGCGGATTATCAGGACCATACAGAATTCCAGGGATTTCAAACTGGATAGTGCTAAATTATGTACCTTTATGTAATCCAATACGAGGGATATTTTAACAAATCCTTTTAATCTAGTTAGAGAGTCATGTTCTATTATTTTGTGTGATTTTTGAGTTAGCTTATCTGTGTGTTGTAACCTGAAGCCTCTCATTTCACACAGTGGATATTTTAAGGTTTATGGCGATGAAAAACGGCCATAAGAAGAAATTAGTGTACTACTACTACTACTACTACTGCTACTACTACTACTACTACTACTACTACTGCTGCTGCTATTATTATTATCATTTCAAACACATTTTGGATATAAAAGAATTAACCTAGAGGGTATTAATCCAATCAAGATATTGTTTATCCGTACATAATTCTTTGTTAAATCCTAGTGCAACAGTTACTTTACACAAGAGATATATTTATGGGTCTGGAGTCTAGCTACAAACTTGAGATATATCTATATCCGCCTCCTCTCTCATGTCTGTTTTATTTGCTTAAAAATAATGTCTTCCCTTAGCCCCAATCAATTTTAGCTATTGAGAATGATATAAAACCCACCAACTATCCTCACGCCGTTATGGTTATTTTCCAAAGGGGAATTATCTTTTTGATTTCTGCACTATTCAAAAACAAAGTGACAATGGCATTATGGGTAAATATGTAGAAGACACTTGCTGCCATTGCTGCTAACCCTGTCCCCAAATACTTTAACATGGGACTACTATGCTGAAAAATGAAGCTGTTTAAAACTAAAATTCAGCTAGATTTCTCCCCCCAATATTTGTTTATCAGAGATATTTTTTGTTTACATCATCTCCCATATTTCCTTTACTAGTGATTTCAGTCAGCTACCACTAAACCTCAGAGTATTCGGATTTAAGACACTTATTGTGTGATAGGACAGATTTACTTGCAGGCACCTTGGTGCATGCGGGTTCATTCCTGTGGGGGACCTTAAACATTTATTTATGTTGTTTAGTATACAGACCATGCCTGTTGTAACATGTGATTTCATTGGTTCATTCCATTTCGAGTTTATAACCTTCCCTTAACTCTTCCATTTGGATTCAGGACTTGGAAGGGGTAGCACCTAGAAAGTTAAAATTATTTTTTCAACTTCATCTGTGACATTTTATGCTTAACTTTTAGTTTTTTACCTTTACATTTTAGTTTACTGTCACAGTATGGAGAAGAAAAAATATAATTTGCGTTCCGGCAAGAGTGATGGTGTACAGGCACCTATACAAATGCACTTGTCCGAAGATCACGACTTTCTCACGAACTTGCTGGGTAATGCATCAGCGCATGCTCAGCCAGATTCAGATTCAAATTCATCGGCTAGTGATCTGGATGGCAGTGCTTTTGTAAATTCGTCTGATAGCGACGATGCGGGTACCCAACCACATTCCTTTGATAGACTTGCCGCTGAAGGTCCCAGTACTTCTGCTAACAAACACACGACCCCTGATACCCAGGCTATCATTAATCAAACCATTTTGCAGCACTTGTCTGCCATTAGTGAACGGTTAAACAAGATTGAGCAAAAACCTATAAAAAAGACCTCAGGCCTGCATAAATCTAGAAGCAGAAGTTCTGGGACTAAAACTACCAACGTTGTCACACAGTCCGTGAGTACACACCCCAGTAATCACTCTGGTTGAATGCACACACGAATGACAGATACACATACAGTACCCAGTACTGTCTCCCTTCCTACGCTTGACCAATTGAAAGTGAATAATAACATTCAACAGGCGGTAGGGGAAAGATTGTCAGAACTCCAGCATTTAAATTCTACAGGTATGTCTCAAAAAATCAGGCCCCAATGAGGGGGTGTTGAAGTCTTTGTAAAGCAAAAAGTTAGGTGGCCCCATGAGTACGTCCTTGTAGGTAGTAACAAAGAATGTGTCACGTACGACCAACTTACTATGGGACAGTGGATGGCTGGATGAGCTATGAGGGAGGAAATTGATCAAAATTTTAAAAATGCAATGTTAGACTATTTAATTTCATTGTTGGATGATTCCAACGACTTCTCCTGGAGCTCTACAAAGGCCAGCCATGCAGTACTACTCTGTTGCATGGAACAGGGAGAGATTAAAGATTTTACTAAAACTGACAAAATTGACAGGATTAGGCGTGCACCTGTGCAAAGGCACACATCCAGTAATCAGGACATGAGTAAACATGCTTTAAAACGCAATAACACCCGTTCTATGGTGTGCCAGTACTATAATGCAGGAACTTGCAGTCATCAAAATTCTCATGAAACCAAAGGTGTCACATACCGACATGTGTGTTCTTTTTGCTTCAGTAAAAATGGTAAAAATTTTCAACATACAGAATCTACTTGTCGAAACAAAGCAAAGACAAAAAACGAGTAAGCTTGGATGTGGGTGCTCCATCCGCCTGCCTGGTTACCTCTAGGTCTGTTTGGTCTACTGTGAAAGAAAACAAGTGCATGAAAAATGAGGTTTTAGCCAACAAAAACACTGCATTGTCATGGTTTCGTTCTTTCAAAACATTTACTCACAGGCGGGATGGTAGGACGTATGCCCAAGTTCTCTCACAAAGCACAAAACTTCCTTTGGCTTTGCCATCTAAATACGACCTGGGTACTCGCATCATCGCGATTTGTAAGAATGCAAATGCTCGCAGTGCTGCCCCTTCCAAGGTTGGTATGTCAACTCCTTGCAACGTCTTCCCTGGCATCACAAATCTGCTTAGATTGCAGAACAGGTTTGAAGCTTTGCAAGACATTACTGTTAATTCCGAAAATTGTGACTTGTCTACTGCCAGGGAGGGTGGTGCTACCACTACACAAACAACTACTGCACACACAAATCTAAAGACTTGGGTTACAGAATCACCTAAACTGCTTAAAAACCAAGCAAATGACTTACAACTTCACGCAAATTCGGTGACAAATGTCCCTACTGATGATCAATGCGCTTGTACTCACACTACACCATGTAATGCTCACTCACGTAGAAATCTTGAACAGAACATGACCACACCTTATCTGACACTCGAAAACCACACCCTAGGTGCTGTAAGTTCTGTACAAATGCAATTCCCAAGTGTGGATCACTGTGTGAAGGAAGAGGTAGTCCCTCTATACATATGGAATAATAAACACAATTGCAGAGATTATGCAGCTTGCATACAGCAAAATGGTGATGCATTCGGTTACATACCCTTGTCGAATTTGAAGTTATATAAGGGACCTCAAATAACATGGGGTACAACCCCTTCCATTTTACAAGCACACAAACTAATCAGGCAAAGTGGGGTGCCAAATTTCTTAAATTGCAGGATTCCGGTTCAAACCCAACTTCATCCTGATAGGTGGAGACACTACCTTACTGATTACTGGGACCAACAATTAACTGATCTCATCCAATATGGGTTCCCTTTAGATTCTGATAGAAAATTTCCTTTGTCTTCATCAAAAACTAATCATACATCAGCTATAGAGCATGGAACCCATGTTGAAGCGTATATTAAAGAAGAACTTGAACATGCAGCCCCGTATGGCCTATTTCAGGATCTCGATTTCCAAATACATGTGTCCCCCTTCATGACCAGGGAAAAGCAAAACTCAGACAGCCAGCTTACAATAATGCACCTTAGTTGGCCAAAAGGTTTTTCTGTAAATGATGCTATACATAAATGTAAATATTTAGATTCTTATTTCACATTGCAGTACCCTTCCATTGATCATATTATTGATAAGGTCAAAGCTATAGGTCCTGGCACGCTGTTGTACAAGGTGGATATAAGTAGAGCTTTCAGACACATTCGGATTGATCCGGGCGACATAGATTTGCTAGGTTCGCATTACAAACACAAGTATCTCGATGGATCTATGCCGCTCGGATATCACCTCGGATGCGGAATTTTTGAGAGGTGCAGCGATGCTATTAAATACATTATGAGACAACATGGCTACCCAAATCTTATGAATTATATAGATGATTTAATCTATATTGATTTGCCCTCAAAAATTCACACATCTTACAACTTTTTCGTTCCTCCTCACACCGAGGTTACCTGTCTCGGTATTGTAGTCAACAAAGTAGATAAAACCATTTCTATCCCACCAGAAAAACTACAAGAAATTCATGGTATATGTGTACAATGGATTTCTAAGAACAATTGCACTAAGAAGCAATTACAATCATTATTGGCTTCTCTATTGTACATCACCAAGTGCATAAATCCTGCTCGATTCTTCCTCAATAGAATGTTACAGGTTCTCAGGGAATCCCATGATATGTCACACACTACATTATCACCACAGTTTCACCGTGACCTCAACTGGTTTAACGTATTTCTTAAACAATACAATGGGGACATTTCCTTTGACAACAAGCCAGTCGATTTTCAGGTTCACCTAGACGCCTCACTCTCGGGGTTGTGGGGTGTATTTGGCCCCTTAGTTTATGCCCTCCCTCTAGGTACTGAATTCAAACATCTCCATATTACACAATTAGAGATAGTAAATGTAGTGGTTTCTCTCAAGCTCTGGTCTCACCTTTGGTCAGACAAGAAAGTACGATTTTTTTCTGATAATCTTGCTGTGGTGGAAGTATTGAAGTCTGTCAAGACAAAAGACCCATTTTTGGCAATTTGTGCCAGAAATATTTGGCTTATTACGGCTATTTTCAATATTGAAATTGTTGTTGTTCATGTCCCTGGATGTGACAATCACATAGCAGATCTCTTAACTAGGTGAGTGGCGACCCCTAATCAACAGCAAAAGCTGAGACAATATCTGCCTAATTTTATATGGATGAACACTCACATTGATTTGACTCAGCTTAATTATTGTACATAATCTTTATTTATAGATTTGCCACTTCCTGCAGCCCAGCTGACCACCTCAGCTTGTGCTGGATTGGCTTCTGCTTTCAGACCAGCCACTAGAAGGGCCCATGAGCGTATGTTCAGGATTTTCCTGGCATTTCTGGTGGCAGCTGGACTGCCTTTCTGTCAGGTAAACCACTCATGTCTATTAGCTTTTATGGAGTATTTATATCGAAACCAATTCTCTCCAGCTAACATACAAAACTACATGGCAGGCATCAAGGCACAATTTATACTTCATTCTTCAATTTATACCTTGATACAACCCCTTTCCAGCATCCACAAATACAATATTTTCATAAAGCACTAAAAATCAACAGACCACTCCAACCCAGATCACATACATACATAGATGTCCTACTTTTGTCATCCCTAGTGGCACTTACTCAAACCTTCCCAGATCCCTTAGTATTTAAATATTTGCTACTACTTGCTTATTTCTCCTTCCTCAGGCTTTCCAATCTCTTACCTCATACAGTTGGCTCCTTTGATCCTACCAGACAATTGGCCAGAGGAGATATATTGTTCTCCAATCAAGGAGCCACATTGTTGGTCAAATGGTCTCAAACTCAGTCTGGCACCAGTAATGACCCTGTTTTTCGCATTTCCAGGTCTCATGGTCTGGTCCCACTCACCGACTCTGTTACTCGCAAATACCTCACAACCCTTTCTGCTATGCTGCATCTTGCACCTAAACTGACATTCCATGATTTCAGCGGTCTGGGGCTACTTGGGCTTTCCAACATGGGGTTCCCATCCAACAAATCATGCACCATGGGACCTGGAAATCCGACGCCATATGGTCCTACATTCAAAATGTACATACTGCCTCTTCTTCTGTCTCCCATACTTTCCAACAGCACCTACTCCAATAGCTTGGCTGTTTGGTGGATTTCTCACATCATATCACCACCTACTTTACCTCTGCCACCTTCTGAATTTGACCTAGCCAGCTCCCATTTTGACCTTCACCTGTGAGGTCTCATGGCTTAACTTCCAGGGTCACTGGTTGGTTATTCCCCACACTGATCTAGTACCATGTATGGCTTATTTTATTGGCATTTAAGTATTGTAACTCTTCCTTTGGGGGTTCCTTTTTGGCTTTTCTGAATTTGACCAGTGACCTTGGTTTGTGCTACTGATTAAGGTCATATTTATCATCTATGCTGTATTTGACCAGATTTATGATAAATGGTGTCCGCTCGGGTCATTCTCATGACCTTGGTCGTATCACTCGTCAAGGTCAGTTATATGTGTATTCTTGAAGTATCACAGTAATTTTTCATTTTATTAATGTTATGGTACTCTTCTATGAATAATTCTAGATGTAAATGTGTATTTTATAATGACTTTTTAGTAGAATTAAAATTATATTTATCCCGACTTGCTGGTCTTATTTCGGTCTTGTCCCCCAGGGGAATGTACTTGCAGGCACCTTGGTGCATGCGGGTTCATTCCTGTGGGGGACCTTAAACATTTATTTCTGTTGTTTAGTATACAGACCACGCCTTTTGTAACATGTGATTTCATTGGTTAATTCCAATTCGAGGTTATAACCTTCCCTTAACTCTTCCATTTGCATTCAGGACTTGGAAGGGGTAGCACCTAGAAAGTTAAATTTATTTTCCCACCACAGTGTGGGCCCACCTTTGTTCAATAGAAATGTAATCAGTATTGTAGTTTTAGATACACCTGGAGGACCTTCCCAGCCTGCAGTGGCCATAGACCCCCTGGCTGTTTTTAGGAACTTTGAATAGAGACACAATATCATGGTTCAGGCCATTTGAGTATTTGTTCCATGCCTCATGTATAGCCTGTGTGTGCTCAAGTATTTTATGCTGAATGTCGATGGCTGATAACTATCTATTACATTCATTTGTATTCAATTGTACCTAGTCATATTTTACCATGTACATATCTCAATATGCATCTACATTCATATTGTGTATACCCATAAAGGGAGTTTTGTTGTGTTTTATTCTGACCTGACGAGTAACCTATGAACTTCTATTTGGTCAGCTGCCTATGTGCCCTATCAAGGCACCTGCATACTTTGTTCACTTACATCAACTCCATTTTACACTGCTGGCCTCCCAGGAACCCCAAGCCATTCAGGCTATTGTTTTCTTCATGACCTTTCTTGATCTATACCTTTCTTGTTTATTTCAAACAATTTCCAATCATGCTGATATTGTTGTGTCTTCTCTGCCAGCTGAGTTGTAAAGTTGGTAAGGCTGCCAGATTTGACACAACCCCATTGGGACACTCTGTCTGCCTCCGCTGTTACACCTTTAAAGCCTACATCTCGCATATCTACAATTGCAAAACTTTCCAATCACTATTAACACTTCTGCCTTCTCTGGCAGGTGATTTGTAAAGTCTGTGAGGCTGCCAGATTTCGCAGAAGCCACCCAAGTCCTGCATGGTTACTTTGTCCGTTTATGGGGGTTTTTTTTTCGAATCCAGGTTATATCTTGGTAGTTTCATATCATTGACAATTCCCCTTTATCACATTTCCTTTTGTAATTTTATTACAATTTAATGCCTATAACTAGGTCATATCTTGGTATTTGGTGGATTTCTCACATCATATCACCACCTACTTTACGTATGCCACCTTCTGAATTTGACCTTGCCAGCTCCCATTTTGACCTTCACCTGTGAGGTCTCATGGCTTAACTTCCAGGGTCACTGGTCGGTTATTCCCCCCACTGATCTAGTACCATGTATGGCGTATTTAATTGGCATTTAAGTATTGTAACTCTTCCTTTGGGGGTTCCTTTTTGGCTTTTCTGAATTTGACCAGTGACCTTGGTTTGTGCGACTGATTAAGGTCATATTTATCATCTATGCTGTATTTGACCAGATTCATGATAAATGGTGTCCGCTCGGGTCATTCTCATGACCTTGGTCGTATCACTCGTCAAGGTCAGTTATATGTGTATTCTTGAAGTATCACAGTAATTTTTCATTTTATTAATGTTATGATACTCTTCTATGAATAATTCTAGATGTAAATATGTATTTTACAATGACTTTTTAGTAGAATTAAAATTATATTTATCCCAACTTGCTGGTCTTATTTCGGTCTTGTCCCCCAGGGGAATGTACTTGCAGGCACCTTGGTGACCTTTATAACAATAAGAAGCATTTATCAATTACATGTGTTATGTCAAGGAAGCTAAAACAATAAACATTTTCAAGAGGAAAACAAATCTACTGCATTGCATTGCAATTTGCACGACTAAAGTTTGCATATAAAGAAAGTGCAAAATATTCAACGGTTCTAAAATTGAGTGATTTTTGGCAAAACTGGTATATTTGAGTGAATCATACCAAATAAGGTGGCTTTAATTGTGGCCATATTGATGAGAGATACAAATTAAATGCGTTCTAAGTTTTTATGTGCATACTCCCAGTAAAGTACTAATATGGGGAACTCACTTCAGGTACACATATTTTATGGCTTTAAAAGATAAAAGGTGAATTGATATGGTTGTTTATTTATTTAGATTTATATTGATCATGTACATTAAAGGCTCTTCAAAACAAGGCATGTTCACACTGTGCGATGTTATCTGTAGGGACCGTATTATTTGGCCAATTAGGCGTGAGTTAAGCTGCACTGGATGTTGGATGACGGGGCTTGAGTACAGGGTTTGTTTTAGTCAGAAACGTGTCTTACAATTTTTAACTGGGGGGTTGTTATCTACCTCAAACATTCTATTTTTACTGATTTTTAATGATGTAAAAGGTCACCTTACATTGGTAGCAAGTAAGGTTAAATTTATCCTTTATTTAAGGCCACCCTAAGGTTATGTTACTATGGATTCTTAATGGACAGTAAATTTATTAATTTAAATTAATCTTAATTTAATCATAACTTATACTCATTTGAGGGTGCCGTAAACTTAGTTTCTTCAAATCTTTACGGTAACCTTAAATATAGATGCCTTTTAGTGCTGTACATAAAACTAGATTAATAAAAATAATAATATTAATCCCATGTGGTATGTTAAAATGTGTAACTCCATCCCATCACAGTAGGGACACTGTTTCCGTTTTCAGAAGATGTCACATGTCACAGAAGTTGGTTTTAATTCCCTTCCAACAGGTCACAATAAGTCGAGGAGGTGGGTTTAAGTCATCACCACAGACCAGATGTATGGAAGACAACGGCTGTTTTAATAAATAAACCATAAATGTATAGCTAAGAGTTCTGAGTTGGGGTGGGTCTAATACCACGAGGGGGTTGTTTTCACAGTATGTACCCAGTTGGTGAGGAATCAGGGCGTGGAACCTTCACTTACTGATACAGACAGAGTGAGTTTCCTTTGATCAGGATATATCCGCAATTAACACAGAAACTCACTGATAGTCTCCACAGATGGGTAGGTTACTGTGTCAGCACCTTATCCACTGGGTTTATACTAGCCTGGCTTGTTGGCTTATATTTGACAAATCTAAACTTTTAAGGTTAAGGCTTGTACCAGTAAGATAATATATGTTTGTATTAAGTCAGTTGCAAGGTGTTAAACAAGACATCAACCTTAGGTTGTCAGCAAGAATCAAGCCTTTGCTTCAGGCTCAAGTGTGTCCCCGGAAGTCTCTTCAAATACACATACAAAAGCTTTGGTGCACTTCTTATCAGTAAAACTCTTTGAATACTTCTACATTTTTACCATTTTAGTCATCATAATTAACGGTTATTGCTATAAGATTTTTCCTTTAGTCCATAGACACAGTGCTGGCGGGGGGGGGGGGGGGGGGGGGGGGTTACACACCATGTTCACCTCCAACTTTATAGGTCCTGGTTTCAAATGCTGGTCTGGCCTCCACTGGCAAACTTGGTTGCTCCTTTTCAGTGCCTGAGGATTTTTGGTGCAGAATCACCTGGCCCACGGGTATGCACTGGTTTCTTGCATTCCTACAACTACCTATGACATGACCTGTGTTACAAGTAACACAACAAGCCCGGGGCTCTATGTACAGCCCTGTCAAACAACTTGTATAGTGTTTACATTTTCAGAGCATAACTTAACCCTTTTCTTAGACCTTCATCAATGCTAACTTCTTAAACGAATCCTATGTGTCAATGTTTAACAATGCAATGATAAAGATTTATACTTAGTCCCTGTAAAGTGTTTCCTGTCCACCTGTGACATCAATACAAACGTCTCAATATAATTATGGCCGATCGGATACAATAGCCGAATAAGGAAGCAAGTAGTTAATTGTGTGAATTGATCAACTTTCTGAATTACAAAACAAGATAAGCCTGAAACCAGGCTAGTTCAAGACACCTCCCACAAGGAATAGACTGGTGAACGAGAAGTGAGATTTTTCACAGAGAAGAGTTGTGAATCGCTATAAAGCATGGTGGGCGTTCTCTAGAAGAGTTGGTTCCAGGATGTTTGGAGAGATTTCTTAGTAATTGGCTGAACAACACAAGATGACTTATTGCCTGCACCGAGAACATACTAATCAAGTATTCATGCATGAGTGAAGTTATTCTAGGAATTATTGATATGAATTTACTCACTGTAATTTTCATTTATATTGTGATTGTTACACACGTGACCACCTCTGTTACAGATTTACACAAAACATGAAACAGTATGACCGATAAGGTAATTAAGGTAATGTTATATATAAAGTATATCTTATGGAAATACTTGAGTAATAAAGTGTACTTCTAATTGGCTGGCATTAGATCACGTGAATGGTTAATGTTATACATATTGACCTGAGGGCAGGCAATAACAGTTCCTAAATACACAGGACCTTTATAACCCTCTGATCTGATATATTTTTAGTTATCACAAGTTTCACTTGAAATGTTCTAAATTCAAAGTCTCAGGGCCATTAGTTCTTAATTAATTTTTATTCTGCAGTAGCTTGTGACCAGATCTGACTCACCTATGACGTCACCGTGTTCATGAACAACTGTTGACACTATTAAATTAGGCCAATAGTTTGCAAATAAAAGTGTAATTTAACATATTAGTTTGTAGTTTGGGTGTAAACTAACAGGCAGACGCTTAATATTTTTCAGCCACTTTATGTAATAACATTAATTTTAGCACTTTCAAAATATATCTTATAAGAAAAATATATTATAAAATAAATATTTTAATAAGCAGCTCATTTGATATTTAATGATAGTCTTTTCTATGCAAATAAAGCTATGAGTCTCTGCACTCAAGACAAGGTTAAACCAAATTAGAAAGTATTTTGTCCTGATTCTGAGAGAATCCAGTACAAGGCAGACTATAGAACACCCCATGACACAGTTATGTTATACAGTTATGCTCCATTGCTGTGGTGATAACACTCTCTCTGCCTGTCATTATCTGGAGTTTCAATCTTCAACTTCACAACTACAACAACAGACAGCAGTGCAGTAGGTTTGTGATGGTTGGTTTGTAAGCTAAAATATTGAGTTCAGTTAATCCGTTATGCTGTTGTAGCAGCAGCATCATCTGCTGTGTTATGGTGCCTGCCACTCTAGCTCTGGAGAATGGAGCACATGGGTTTGAATCAGAATACATTTGAACAAACAGTGGCTTGGTGGACCACTTCAAATGCCAGTCGTCTGTCATTAGGGCCTTTTCTCAGTGGCTGGCTAAAGAAGCTCAAGTAGGTTGATAACTGGTCATCCCTGAGACACCGTCTTTCTCTACAGGGGAATGTCACATGTCAGAGCTTGGGTTGTACTGGAGCAACCTGGAAGACTTAGAAACGCAGCAGTCCATTAAATAGCAATGATGATGGCCACTTGGTAATTGAAATTCAACAAACCAAATGTTGTTTCACGTATTCATTAAATATTTAACTTTAACCTTAGTTTTACTTATAATGTATCAAGTTTCATGCAATATTACACTAGATAGAAATATGAAATGGAAGAAACATAAATAAGGGAAATTTCAGACTTTTTGTCCCTTTTAACCACAAATATGATATAAGGACAGGTCCTGAGTAAATCCTACCTATTGTCTGGAGTTGTATTCGAACCCACCCCCACACACAGGCATGCTGACCACACTAACCACTGAGTGACTGAGTTCAGTATTACCACAACATCCAAAAGATTTATAACTGTGACGAAGTTTGTAAACTGCTTTTTTGTAGTTATATTATTGATTTTTCATCTCTGATTTGTGGTATTTTGCACCTTAGAGTCTGGCAGTAGATGAAGATTAAGCGCTATGAAAGTAGCAGTGGATTTAGAATTAGCTAGAGCATCACCAACTCCAAGCCATGTACACCAAAAACAGACCTACGGATTTAGTGTGCATTTCAGTAGAAGATGAAACGTTTTTCATTTGGGAGAGGATTTCTCCTCACAAATATGTGTCTTTCACATGAATAATACGCTTGACTAATAAAAATTGACAAGTTTTAATTTCCGCAACAAATGAAAAGCAATGTCAACTTTATTTATATTACATAGTGGCAACTGTTTCATGACAAGATAACTTTTTATGGACATGTCAAAGCATCTTGAGAATACAATTGTTACTGATCCCGTGTTAATACAGTAAACACCACATTTCTTCTATCTTTTCGGAAGAAGCTGGCTATTTTGTACATATTTAGGCCCCTTTCTGCTTTGTGTATTGTTGCTTAGGGACTGGTTGTTTGTAGCAGGCTTAGTGGAGGAGTATAGGGTGCCCGTGAGTCGCCCACAGGACGAATCGACTAAGGTTGGACTGTCAGACAGATTGAGGATTGAGCTTTTAAGGCCTGAACTGGTGAGACTCCCCACGGTCCTTTTTCATTAAGGCTGCCGGAGTATGTACACTGTCCTTGCTCAGAAATGTACACTTTATACTGTCTGATTCTACTGTGTCTTTTCTCTGTAAACATAACACGCAAGGGTACGGAGCTCTATATCACAAAGACTGCTCACGGCTCTAGTCTACTCCTACCTCGTTCTTTTAGGCAGGCAAGCTGTTGCCGTAATGTCAAAAATTTTCCTACTACTACCAATTTCAGAGGCTTTTCTGTTTTACTTTTATTATGTGGAGATATTTCACTAAATCCCGGTCCTGTCTCTTTTGGTGTGATCAACTGTCGTTCTGTTCGAAATAAAGGCCCCACTATTGCTGACATTGTGTCTTCTCGATCATTGGATCTACTCAGCATTACAGAAACACACATAAGACCAAATGAAACCGACAGTTTGCTTCGCTCAATAACACCATCAGGATACAAATTGTGTCACAGACCTCGTGCGCACGGCCACGGTGGTGGTGTTGGCTTTTTTGTAAACCACAACATCCATTTTAAAATAGTTGATAGTCCTTTCTATGAATCATTTGAAAATATAGCAATTACCATTGGTTCTCCAGCTTTTGCGATAGCCTGTGTTTATCGGCCTCCTGGTTCATGTTCTGATACATTTTGTGATGAATTTTTCAGTTTATTTGAGTATCTTCACTGAGTCAAAATTTCTTGATATGTGGCGATTTTAACATACATGTGGATGCAATCTCCAAAGACAGTGAAAAGTTTCTCAATTGCCTTGAATCATGCAATATCCACTATGGCCCCACTATTGCTGACATTGTGTCTTCTCGATCATTGGATCTACTCAGCATTACAGAAACACACATAAGACCAAATGAAACCGACAGTTTGCTTCGCTCAATAACACCATCAGGATACAAATTGTGTCACAGACCTCGTGCGCACGGCCACGGTGGTGGTATTGGCTTTTTTGTAAACCACAACATCCATTTTAAAATAGTTGATAGTCCTTTCTATGAATCATTTGAAAATATAGCAATTACCATTGGTTCTCCAGCTTTTGCGATAGCCTGTGTTTATCGGCCTCCTGGTTCATGTTCTGATACATTTTGTGATGAATTTTTCAGGTTTATTTGAGTATCTTTACTGAGTCAAAATTTCTTGATATGTGGCGATTTTAACATACATGTGGATGCAATCTCCAAAGACAGTGAAAAGTTTCTCAATTGCCTTGAATCATGCAATATCAATCAACATGTTCATAAACCAACTCACCTACATGGTCATACTCTCGATCTCATCCTCACTCCCAATGATTCCAGTGCTGTTTCAAATGTTCGGGTCAGTGATTTTATTTCAGATCATGCCCTAGTGCTGGGTCAACTTGATTTTACCAACCCTTCTATACCTACGTCAAAAACTGTTACCTTTCGGATGTTTCACAGGATAAATATGGATTGTCTCCGGAGTGATCTGGAAAACTGTTCATTTGTCAAATGCCCTGGTAGTACTGCTAGTGTTCTTTATGAGCAGTATACAACGGACCTTAAAGAGTTGCTAGACAAACACGCTCCTGAAGTGTCTCGCACTTTCATCAAGGGTCCTGCTAAATGGCTCTCAGATTCTTATCTGCTGGCTAAGGCTGTCAGGTGCCAGTTTGAACGCATATGGCGGAAGAATAAATCACCACAAAATCGAGCCAGATTGCGAAAGCAGATTGCCCGTTGTAATTCACTAGTTAATAAAGATAAATCCAATTACTACAGAAGTCTTGTCAAAGAAAACGCTCAGGATTCCAAGAAATTGTGGCAGGTGATACGTACTGTATTACATTCCGATCGCGAAAGCGTACTCCCTTCTCATCAGTCAAAAGAGTGTCTTGCAAACCGTTTTGTGACTTATTTCTCAGAAAAAATTACCAAGATTAGGGACTCATTTTCCAGCACTGACTCTTTCAGCCTACCTGCACCCTCAGACCTACCCAGCTTTGACTCATTTGACTGCTGTTGTGCTGCTTGACCAATCAGCAGCTTTTGACACAATTGACCATGGTACACTCCTAGGATGTTTGAGTTCTTGGTTTGGCGTTGGTGGCGTAGTTTTGGAATGGTTTAAGTCCTATCTCTCTGATCGTTTGCAATGCGTTAAGATTGGCTCTATTCTGTCTGGTGCAAAGAAGCTCCTGTGTGGAGTACCGCAGGGCTCTGTCCTAGGTCCCATACTCTTTTCCTTATATACTACTCCCCTCAGCAAAGTCATTCAAAATCATCCCGGCATAGGTTTTCACTTTTATGCAGATGATACACAGTTATATGTTCATCTCACACATAAGAATGTGTCTCATGCCTTTGACAGGTTGGAAAGGTGCCTGGAGGATGTCAAAAAGTGGTTATCTGCAAATAAGTTGAAGCTCAACCCTGATAAAACTGAATTCATTGTTTTTGGTTCTAAAATTCACCGTGAAAAACTCAACAAATCTATTCCAGTTAACATTCTTGGCAATTTCCTCTCTCCTGTCGGAGTAGTCAGGAACCTCGGTGTATGGTTTGATAGTGATTTCTCCTTCTCGAGGCATGTCCAAAATATCTGCAAGTCTTGTTTTGCTCAAATCAGGGATCTTAGGCGTCTCAGAGGTTACCTCACACATCATGCTGCCCTTATGGCTGCAAATGCTCTGGTTGGAAGTCGACTTGACTACTGTAATTCCTTGTTTAGAAGTCTCTCAGCTCTTGATCTTCATAAGCTGCAATGTGTTCAAAATAGTCTGGCTAGAATTGTCACCAACACCACCAAGTACTCACACATCACTCCTGTTAGGAAGATTCTACATTGGTTGCCTATTGAACAACGCTCCATATTTAAGACTGCTTTACTGGTGTATAAGTTCCTAAATAATGGTCAACCAAGATATTTTGCACCTTTTCTTAAACCCAGACAAAGTGTCTACAACACACGCAAAAGCCAAGCTGATGGTGTGTTCCTTGAGATCCCTCACTTTGCCACCTCACTATATAAGTCTTCTAAGCATTTCGGCCTCAGCTTTGCTTATGACGCTCCAAAGATTTGGAATGATTTGCCTGATGATGTACGTTCGGCCACTTCTCTCCACTCATTCAGAAGGAAGCTCAAAGCCTATCTCTTCGCACAAGCATACCCGCCCTGACTTTTGCTTTCCCTCATTTCTCTCCGTGGCGCTGACCCTTGCTATGTCTCAGGTTTATGATTACAGTTTTTTGCTTTGGTTTGGTGTTTGGTGTTTGGTGCGCCTAGAGTCTGTCTTTGGATAGAGATTAGGCGCTATAAAAAAAAATACTATTAGAATTCTCTCTTTACAAAACCCTACCCACCTTAGGGTTTATTGTACTTTCCAATTGTCTCTATGGTATGGAAACCCCTTCTTTGTTGATGGACTTTGATTTTTGGGGGTCTTGTTTCTCGGTTGTTGCACCTTAGAGTCTGTTTTTTATGGCGATTAAGTGCTATAAAGTTCTATAATGTGAAATAAACAAAGGATACAAAAACTCTAGTACTAACCAATCAGGTAGACTTGTAAAACAATTGTGATTTCAAAGCTAAAAGTTGATTGGTCCTTTTAAGGTCACCTTATCTCAATGCTTTAATCTTAACTGATTTTAATGCCAAGTGATACTGAAACTGTCAGTGTGAAAATGTGATTTGAGATAAAAGGTTTTGTTACAACTAACCTCAATTAAATAGTGTAAACAATGCATTGGATAAAATCCATGGTCACTTTATTGTTATCACGCCCCGACATAAGTTAGCACACACCATAAATTGGCACCAATACGTAGATGATAAATGCAAATTTTAACTCATCAGGGACACTAACACAATAATATTATCTAAAATTATTATATGTATTGGCTGTACACATTTTTACAGAGCTGATTGAAGCAGAAATTACATTATCGCCCTCATTGCACTGTAAATTGTAAATCAGTTGGAATGTCTTTTTCTATTTCCTTATTTGGAGAAATTATTAGCCGTCCTGTTTTTAGTTCAGCCAATTGAAAAAAAACATCAGGGAGCCTGGAGATGGTCGTGACAGATTACATGGGTTTTTGTCATTGTTCAGATCTCCTGTCTTCTAGAAACAAATTGCCATAAATGGATTGGAAATGGAATTATTTCAAGAGTTTACCAAACTAAAAGTTATGAATTATAAATTCTTCCCTCATAGACCCCTTTATTAACTTGGGGTATTCTCTCAATGTCACTGCAATGTTAGTAACTAAAGCAAAAATAAATCATTTTTTTTTTGTTTGGTCAAGTTTTGTCACCTTTAACTTTAACACTTCTAGGACCCTAACCATAAACAGAAATCAAAGCTAACCTTTCAAACTGAATCTAAACTAAGGCCATCATAAACCTCTGGCAAACGATATTTTCACAGATAAAACTGTTAAAGCACTCAGGGAACGCATACCTCCACCAAGCAGCTTGTTTCCCCCCTTTTTTTATGTCCTGGATTGTAGCTTACAGCAGTTTGCTAGGATTGGATTATAGCTTACAGCAGTTTGCTAGGATTGGATTATAGCTTACAGCAGTTTGCTAGGATTGGATTATAGCTTACAGCAGTTTGCTAGGATTGGATTATAGCTTACACCAGTTTGCTAGGATTGGATTATAGCTTACAGCAGTTTGCTAGGATTGGATTACAGCTTACAGCAGTTTGCTAGGATTGGATTATAGCTTACACCAGTTTGCTAGGATTGGATTGTAGCTTACAGCAGTTTGCTAGGATTGGATTATAGCTTACAGCAGTTTGCTAGGATTGGATTATAGCTTACAGCAGTTTGCTAGGATTGGATTATAGCTTACAGCAGTTTGCTAGGATTGGATTATAGCTTACAGTAGTTTGCTAGGATTGGATTATAGCTTACAGCAGTTTGCTAGGATTGGATTATAGCTTACACCAGTTTGCTAGGATTGGATTATAGCTTACAGCAGTTTGCTAGGATTGGATTATAGCTTACAGCAGTTTGCTAGGATTGGATTATAGCTTACACCAGTTTGCTAGGATAGGATTATAGCTTACAGCAGTTTGCTAGGATTGGATTATAGCTTACAGCAGTTTGCTAGGATTGGATTATAGCTTACAGCAGTTTGCTAGGATTGGATTACAGCTTACAGCAGTTTGCTAGGATTGGCTTATAGCTTACACCAGTTTGCTAGGATTGGATTGTAGCTTACAGCAGTTTGCTAGGATTGGATTATAGCTTACACCAGTTTGCTAGGATTGGATTGTAGCTTACACCAGTTTGCTAGGATTGGATTATAGCTTACAGCAGTTTGCTAGGATTGGATTATAGCTTACACCAGTTTGCTAGGATTGGATTATAGCTTACAGCAGTTTGCTAGGATTGGATTATAGCTTACACCAGTTTGCTAGGATTAGATTATAGCTTACACCAGTTTGCTAGGATTGGATTATAGCTTACACCAGTTTGCTAGGATTGGATTATAGCTTACAGCAGTTTGCTAGGATTGGATTATAGCTTACAGCAGTTTGCTAGGATTGGATTATAGCTTACAGCAGTTTGCTAGGATTGGATTATAACTTACAGCAGTTTGCTAGGATTGGATTATAGCTTACACCAGTTTGCTAGGATTGGATTATAGCTTACAGCAGTTTGCTAGGATTGGATTATAGCTTACACCAGTTTGCTAGGATTGGATTATAGCTTACAGCAGTTTGCTAGGATTGGATTATAGCTTACACCAGTTTGCTAGGATTGGATTATAGCTTACAGCAGTTTGCTAGGATTGGATTATAGCTTACAGCAGTTTGCTAGGATTAGATTATAGCTTACACCAGTTTGCTAGGATTGGATTATAGCTTACACCAGTTTGCTAGGATTGGATTATAGCTTACAGCAGTTTGCTAGGATTGGATTATAGCTTACAGCAGTTTGCTAGGATTGGATTATAGCTTACAGCAGTTTGCTAGGATTGGATTATAACTTACAGCAGTTTGCTAGGATTGGATTATAGCTTACAGCAGTTTGCTAGGATTGGATTATAGCTGACAGCAGTTTGCTAGGATTGGATTATAGCTGACAGCAGTTTGCTAGGATTGGATTATAGCTTACAGCAGTTTGCTAGGATTGGATTATAGCTGACAGCAGTTTGCTAGGATTGGATTATAGCTTACAGCAGTTTGCTAGGATTGGATTACAGCTTACAGCAGTTTGCTAGGATTGGATTATAGCTTACAGCAGTTTGCTAGGATTGGATTACAGCTTACACCAGTTTGCTAGGATTGGATTATAGCTTACAGCAGTTTGCTAGGATTGGATTGTAGCTTACAGCAGTTTGCTAGGATTGGCTTATAGCTTACAGCAGTTTGCTAGGATTGGATTGTAGCTTACAGCAGTTTGCTAGGATTGGATTACAGCTTACAGCAGTTTGCTAGGATTGGATTGTAGCTTACAGCAGTTTGCTAGGATTGGATTATAGCTTACAGCAGTTTGCTAGGATTGGATTATAGCTTACAGCAGTTTGCTAGGATTGGATTATAGCTTACACCAGTTTGCTAGGATTGGATTACAGCTTACAGCAGTTTGCTAGGATTGGATTATAGCTTACAGCAGTTTGCTAGGATTGGATTGTAGCTTACAGCAGTTTGCTAGGATAGGATTATAGCTTACAGCAGTTTGCTAGGATTGGATTATAGCTTACACCAGTTTGCTAGGATTGGATTACAGCTTACAGTAGTTTGCTAGGATTGGATTGTAGCTTACAGCAGTTTGCTAGGATTGGATTATAGCTTACAGCAGTTTGCTAGAATTGGATTATAGCTTACAGTAGTTTGCTAGAATTGGATTATAACTTACAGCAGTTTGCTAGGATTGGATTATAGCTTACAGCAGTTTGCTAGGATTGGATTATAGCTTACAGCAGTTTGCTAGAATTAGATTATAGCTTACAGCAGTTTGCTACTGTGGGAGTGTTTTGACCTTTTTTGCCAAGCAATTAATTATGGAGGTAAATACTCACAATCATAAAAAATCCTTCAAAAACTTCTCCAATTGTCCAGATTACCACCAAACACTGTTAAAACACAATGCCCCTTGACAGAGGTCTTAATATAGGAGCTTTCTACAGAAGCTAGCTTTAAACTTTGAACAGAATGTAGCTCTTATGTAAATATGAAACATATTAAAACTTGGCAATAACTAAGTATTCTTTGTGATGCTGTATACCCCAGCTCAATATTCCTGATTCACCATAAAACCTACTCAGGTCTAACCCACCACGACTGAACCAGTGGGAAAATTGGAAAGAACATGCAACCTGTAAAGTCCAAAATTGATGAAGATGCTCTAATTCGCTTGAATCTAAATAGGAACAGTCCTTGAACCTTGCAGAGTCATACTCCAGTAAACGCCCACCAGAGGAGTATGACCATAGTTGTGGGTAAATGATAGCTGTTACAAACTCCCCCTACAACGATGCTTCCTGAAAATCATTTTAATATCCTGCGGGAAGAAATTATTGATTGATTTTGGCAGTCGATCCCACGGACTCTGGATTACATACAGATATAAACACAAGTCTAGCTCTTTAATCAGCTGGGATACAGGGGAATTCCCGACAGCCCAGGTATTAACAGAACTGATATACATGAGGATATTACATCATGCAGAACAGTAAGTTCCAAAAGCTCTTGTATATGAGAGAATACTTAATGGTAAATTTCTACAGCTAATGTTCTGTTCTGAGGGTCAAATCACTCGCACTGTGTGAATGAGAAAACAGGTTCTATCATGATAGCTTGAAGCATCAAAATACAGGTGTAACACCTATAGACCTGTCAGGGTTGTCAACTTTTTCAGTATTATGACCTTGATTATGGTTCATGCACTGAAGAAATGTGAACTTATTTATGTTATTGGTATGTACAATAGGGCGAGTTTCTTTTGTGTGAAATATTCATAGATATAAACCTAAAGTTATAAATAGACTTTTTCATGAAAAACAACCAACTACCAAACCTTTAGAGGACATATCATGGGTGATAAAGCAATTTGCATATGAAATTTGTGCTCCAGATTGGATACCGGTATATCAATATAAGCCTTAAAACGGTTTGTTTTACACAGATAATCCTAAATGGTAAGAGTTAGAATTTGTGAATTTATATTTCTGCTACTTTGAGGTTTGTGCCAACTTATCAAACCAAGCAGTAACTTAGTGGTTTTTAGAATCTAACTGGGACCTATGCAACTCTGAAAGGTATTAATGAGTATTAATATAAATCCTTTATGTTAAAGAACCTATCAGAAAAATGATGAAATACCTTGTTTGGCTTCAGTTATGTCTGTCTGAAAAGATGGATCATGCTCTGAGTATAGGCAGGACCTTTGAAACAAAGAAATATGCCTTTGTGGGGAAAAACACGACTTTGCAACTAAAATTGTCCAATGGCATCACTTGTAGTAAATCTCTATTTATAATTTTACTACTAGAAAAAAATCTTTGTTGGTACGTTTGTGGCTCCAGGTATAATTTGGCATAGAAAAATGATGCAAAGGCAAGGTAAACAATAAAGTACATCTGTAGCCAATCAGAATGACTGTTGCATAAAACAGAGCATTGTAAGCCGTCTACTGATTGGCAGTGCATCCTCTTATGGTGGCCAGTTGCAGCATAGAAGACGTATTATTGCTCAAATTTCTCCAAAAGATTCACCAAATAGCATTTAGTGGACTTATAAACATATGTGTTAGTACATGTTACAAACAGAAACACAATTAACAGTTTTGTGTCTGTACTGAGGTACAATTTTCAACATGTAGATTACTCCAATAAATTATAAAGCCCATTATATTTGTAGAGTGGTTTTAATCCAATAATTGAATCAAATCTCATGTGGACTTTCATAGCACTTAATCCTACTATCAGCCGAACATAAGAAAATTGAATTATCATTATCAAACGAGAACCTATGGCCAAAATGTTTGACTGACTTGTACAATGAGGAGTGGAAAGGAGGACTGTGTAATGGTGGTCAGGGTGACTACAGTAGTCCAGTCGACTACTAACCAGGCACTTGAAGCAAGGATGGTCACTTCATGAGTAAAATACCATCTAATTCCATGTTGTTCATTCATCTGGAGGAAGCAGGCTTTGCAAGTCTTTGTAAGATGAAGCTTAATACCACAAATACTGACAGGAAAATAAGAGGATGGTTTTGATGTAATCTTTATACATTTATGGGAATATAAAAGAGGAAACCATACATGTTTCTCACAGAATAATCCACAACTTTATAACGCTGAGCGACTTTTTTTCTCGGAATTCTATTTGTAGTTGTAATGAACCGGTATATTTATGACCTAACACATACGGGGGTAGAATACAAGCAAGTAAATTTGCTTTCAATTTGATGCATGGCTAATCTGGTGACTTACAAAACTATATCACTTGTGAAGATGGATTTAATAGAAACATTCCAGTGGTAGCACTATTAACAGCATAACCCTCCATTTTGGCCATGTTGCATACACATACATGAAGTGACAGTTTAAGTAACACATTCCATTATTTTTGGACAGTCACGTATCTTGCTTTCCATATTAAACCATCTAAAAAGTATATCAGAGATGTTTGACCAGAGAAGTGTGACCTTTGAATAAGTCCGGATGGTGTCCTGTTGTCTGATGCTTTTCAGTACATTTAATATGATGAAACTGTCCATCTGGTGGTCGAAATATTTGCAAATCATTTTTTCCAATACAATGTTTGTACGTGTTTTAGTACAATATACAAAAATATGATTAATTGTGCTGTCATTAATAGTCCACGGGGTATCATTACCAAATGCAAGTGTCTCTTGTGATAGATGAAGTTATATTCATGCAGTTTCAGGATTTCCAATATGTATTTCACATTAATACCACATGTGTATCCTTGTATTGGCTTTTATTACCATTTATTATGTGTAGGGTGTGAGTTTTAAGGGGTGTAGCTTGTGTATAAGGCAGTACACCCAGACGTACCATTCTGTTTGTAGAATCATTGATGAGATATACAACACCCCTAAACAAATATTACAAATGACCACAACTGAAAAATCAAGGCATACCACATCCAAAGTTCTAGCTTCTCCCTGATTTTATTAACAACAGAATTTCAACTGCAACATTTATGGATCTAGTACACTTTAGTATTATTCGAATTCATATTATTTTATTATTAAAATGAAAACTCCATTTTTTTTTATTTCAAAACATTTATGTTGTTGGACCATGTTAATAGTTTGAGAGTTCCAGTGTTAGAGAAATACACACCATGTTTCACACAGTAAACTGACAACCCTGATTTGCGTGGTTTACACCGGGGTCAAAATTTCAGTCAATTATCATTTCTTCAACAAGATGGGAAAACATTCAGAATAATCTTAATTGGTCTGGAAATGTAAACAAAAAGATATCTCATACCATGTTTATTTGCAGTTAATTAGTATGCTATCTGCTGTAACACATTTTATTCCACCGGCTCTAACTTTTTGGTCATTTAGTTTCTGTGATGTCTTACAAACAAATCCCCAAAATGGTGGGAACTCACCTCTACAAATACTTCCTGGCGTTGTAACTACAACTCTACAACAGCAGACTTGTGTTTGATTCTTTTGTGTGTCATAATATGAATATACACATTGACATCAGCGCAGTTCTAAGAGATTTTAGATACAAAATAAATCCAATAAATATAACTTTTATAATACTATTTATGCAAAAATGCAGAATCCTTCCAAATTCTGACCATCGCTTTTCAAAAAAACAAATTCGGTGTTCCAGTTTGTGCCATGTTGATGTATTTGCCAAGTTAGGACATCTAGCAGTAGAGAGATGTGTTGTGTGACAGTTTGTCACAACAGCTGGGAAACAAGAAGGTGTACAAATAAACAAGTCAGATGTAAATTTGTGTTTTCTGACATGACAACGTAATAAAATGGATTGCTGTACCATCTATTTGATTTGAAATATTCCTTATTTATAAATTCATATTTGTGACTATGAAATTTAACATAAAAAGAAATTGCCCCTTACTTGCATATAAAAGCAATTCAAGCTTTTGGGATCCAGTTGAGTGGCTCGTTACTGTGGGCAGCCATTACATAGTGTTTTTGTATAGAGATTTTAATGGACTAATTATTGAGGAAATGAGATAATGAATGCTTTGAAATACAACATCCTTTGAAATATGAAAAGTGTACAAAATACATGATTTACACTGAGTTTACATCAGTTGAACCATATGTTTACCAGTACAAGTCCAATCACTAAAATTGAGGTTTGATTATATAATTGTTTAAATTATCTTATGATTTAATTTCATCATTTAAATACAGACAAGGTTTCAGTGAAATCTATTACAATAAACCATCATGGCTTCATCATTCTAGAACAAATAACTTTGTTCCCGATTTCGTCTAGTATTTTTATGGGGATACATTTGATCACACAAATCGTCGTGTTAATGATTAATTGAGGGCTGAAAAAGTAAATATTATCTTGTAAAGGTACACACTCATTTTGACATTTTTCAAATGCGTTTTGATAAAACTAGTTCTATTACAATCTGTAGATGACGCCATGATGACTGTACCCATGTCTTAAATATAGACATTAGTCATAACTTGGATAAGTGTGATTGCAGCTTTAGGCAATGTAATCAACTAGACTGTTAGATGTTCAATGTAATAAACATACACTGTTATTAACACTGAATGGAAGCAGTGATAAAACCATGATCATATATTGAATATATGGAAAATATTCATGTCAGTCCGACTTACGGGTCAGTCTGTAAACTAACCAGACTGGCGTTCCAGACATTTCAAACTCACTGAACAGACAGGACTAGATACAAATAACATACATACAATACAGTACAGATACAAATAATAATCACATTCAACAAACCGGTTAAAAAACCGATACCAATAAAAGGGAAGTATGATTCATTATAACTATACGTCCATGGTGCCAACAGTTAAACATGAAAAATCCTTCAAAATAAAACCATTTTGTATTGGGTCATGTTATTATCATTGTTTATACACAAGGTTTTTTGATAATTCTTTCAAATTTAAAAACAGATTATATCGTTAACGACTGAAGTGGATCAATTTGATAATTATGGGACTGTTAATTACTCTCATTAGAATAGAATACATACATTTATATAGCGCAAAATTCATACACAATCCTCTAATGAGATGGAGGTCAAAAACAGAAAGTCTGGAGACAAGTGAGGTCGAGATGCAAATTAACACCCACCTAGGAAGATATATTATGTTGGACGATATGCTAGTCTAACAAGTAGGTTTTTAACTGGCTTTGCAAAACCTGTTATTGTGTACTCTGATCAGACCTATTGTAGGAGTCTGTTCCATTCTGTGGGGGAAGCCATTGTTAAACCTCGCCTGCCAATAAGCCTTTCTAGGACAAACTGAGGAAACAGATAGCTGCCGACTTACACAGTACTTGAAGCTACTGGTTTTAATCAATGATGATACGTATGTAGGTTGGGAGAATTTAAAGGTGCTTTCTGTTTTATCTTTCTCAAACTATAGAACATCTGACACTGGACACCTTTAAAACCTCCATGTCCAGTGTCAACATAGGCCTACTAAAGGGTTTGTCAGTCTATTATCCACAATGATCTTTGTGAGAAAATTTTCACAGGGAAATATCTAACAGAAAGAAGTTTCCCTAAAGACTCTTGGAGTGGTTCTGTCTTATTCCTCAGAATTGTCTGAAAGGCTGTTTGACACACAAAGTATACGATTGATTTGTGATTTATGTCACTTTGACCACATTCTATGGTTCCTATCATGACAGGTAGTTAAGTGGATGGAGGAAACCAGTGCATACAAGTTGTTGTCAAATTACTGTTCTGAAAATAATCACACACCAGTAACCAATGCATTACTGCTTAGCGTCAAAACTTGGCACAACCCTTAACTTGTCGGAAGGCGGAGTATATCAATTGACACTGGGATGTCAACAGCAACACTGGTGGATGTCTTGGAACTTCCCATACCAAATAAGGTGACAGTGATCAAAGTGATAACAGATCTAAAGTAATTGATACTGGTAACTGTCATATGCAAATTCCTATATTTGTGCCAAGATGTGGCATTTAATTCAAGCTGAAATTATACCATCGCCCCTCAAAAAGCATTGTTAAAGATTTCATTTTACAGTCTATCTCAAGCTAGCTTTTGTATTAGTGCAAACTTAGTTCAATAGAAATCTACAGTATTTTATATAAAACAAGCACACACATGGGTTTTATGGTCAATCTATGCAAGTTATGGCGGAAGCAGTAAAGGACACATTTTTTGTCTAAAATTACAAAAAAAAAATATAATTATGCAAAATGATTTAGAATAGTTGTATTTTCTAAAATGCTACAAACTATAAATATGTAATGGACTGGTTTCTTTATTTATCTCCCAGAGTTATACAGACTTTCTCCGTGATAGTTTTAAGACAAACTAGACTGTACCTACAAATAAGCAGATTTTAACAGAACCTTTAGTGACTGTGGTTTATTGCTGTCTGATGTCAGATGTAACAGCTTTAGGTCAGATAAAACCAACAAGCTATTTCCAGTCATAACAGAACTGTCAGTCTGTTTCCTGTACAGAGAAATCTCAATCAAAATAAACTGCCCTGAAGAAATTATCTAAAACAATGAAAAATCAAACCTGGGATTTCTGTTTCAACAGCTGAATTCTTACTAGTTCAGAGAGATGATAAGTTTTTACTGTATTTAGATAAGCAGATAGCTGTGAAATTTCTATGTTGTTGTGGCAATACAATTACAAGCTTTTGCACCTGTATATTTGACAGCAACTTATTCCTTAGCCTTTAAAGTGGTGTTTTCACACAATGGAAGTAAACAAAATAATCAGGAGCTATGAAGATTCACAGAAAGCTACAGTCTATCAGCTGAGCATTGATTGGTAACACTATAAGTAAAAATTTTATTATCCACCTCAAGCCATGGTTAACCCGTATAGGGAGATATACAGAGTGGGATAGATTTTTTTTCTATACAATGCACTTGTAATATTTCACAGATATGAATCATGCACAGAAATCAAAAACTATATATGTAATGATACATAATGATATTTTACCCCCAAGATCATAAATTCAGAATTAAATTTGTGTTATTCTTTTCAGCTAACCACTTTTCAGGTTTCCACACATTTGAATGAACTGCCTCTAGATCTATGTAGTTCTTCCTACTTTTATTTCCTACTTATTTGCCTTGCCTTGACCATTTCTGTTTTCCTTCATTCCACAGCATCTTACTGTAATCTCCCCCTCAAGTCAAGTAGCTTAATATTATTGAACTATGACTCTCTGGCTTACAATCTCCGACTACTGAAGAGATTAAGCAGCATAAAGGTATGACTCAGTTAAATTAAATCTGACTTCTTTCCATGTGAGTGTCTGCACTTTCATTCTATCAAAAATTACATTATTTTTAGAAGTTACACATCTCTGGAGAAATGAGATTTGCATGTAATTTTATTTCACCCAAAATGACACAATTATATCAACACAGTCATTTATTCCATTACAAAAGCTTACTTTGCTAACTCAAGAGGAGGGGAGGATGCTTGAAGCTCATTTTAAGCAAGTCTAGATGGAGTGGTAAATCAATCATAATTCTGCAGGGATCTTTTCTATATTTTTCTATGATGACATTCTGGAGGGATTGTTCCATCTTAACAATAAGGTGATACAAGTAGGCTCCACTGACAGCAACTATTGTAAGTGTTGGTTCAATTTGAACTAGAGGTATGTTTAGGCCAGACATGACAAAGAAGGTGAAAAAATATCCAATTCAAACATATTTTGTTCAAGTCATTCTACTTAGACTTTTCCATTTCAGACATGTATGTAAGTAGGCTTCTAATCGATAATGGAAGTTTGTTTGTTTACCCAAAATTATGAAAAATACTACATTTAAATAGTGGATTGAAATTGTATTGAATATTAGTTTACCAAGCTGTTACACCGTTTCAGTTGAAAAAGTTTAGAGGTAAAATAATGTATTGCAACAGAAATCAGTTGTTAGCAAAAATGGCTGACGTTATCCCCATAATGTCAAAAAGACTGGAAAACCCCTTGTTCCTACGATAAGTGTTATTATTGTTTCTTATTATCTACTTTTTTCACATTTTATATCATTTTATCCAGACTGAAAAAAATAATTGTCTGGTTAAAGCTCACAGCAAAAACTGTAACCACATATGTGTGAAGGGTTGAGACAATAGGGTCTGTAATTATTCAAAAATAGGCTTGTAAAAGTACTCAACAAGCAACATATCACATGATTTATGGGTTCCTGAGTAAAACCATTAATCAGGCATTTTATGGTGAAATCAAATGTTCTGAATCATTTTAAATCCATTTATTGCCATCTTGTGTTATACAACATGGCGTCGTTACATGGACAAACCTTTTAAGTGCAGAGATTAATGTGTCACCTGAAGTAAGACTTACAATCATGGAGCTTTTCGTGAGAACTACAAGAGTATTCTTAATTCATGTTTATGTTTTGCAAGTGATTTTTGTTCTGACAAATTGGTTAAATAAGGGAAAATGAAATCTCTCCATTATGAGGCCGTGACGATTGTAATTTTATAAATGACTTTCGAAGTGTCATCAGCATGCAAGTGATCAGGTTGTGGACTTGTTTATAAATACTTATTCAGTAATTAATGCAATGCTATTTGTGTAATTTTGATAACTGAGTTTAAAATATGACAAAATATTGGTGTAAAAGTCGTGGAAAAGCAGAAGGAAGTGACACAAATGATGAATTTCTGTTACTATCTTTAAAACCAGATTATTGTTAAAGTAGGAACTTGAATATTTCTTAAAATCATTCACAAAATTTGTTTTAATTTTGCCCAGACTTAACTTAATCATTATTCATATGTTAGATTGTAAAAAATATACACTTCATTGATTTTTAATTGCCATGTTACTAATGTTGTTATTTAAATAACTGTAATTAAAGTCAAGTTATTTTATTGTCATCACAGAAAAATATACAATAAAATACTGAAGGCTTACTTCTAAGAAGCTATGGGTTTTTTCCAAAACTTGTTGTAAAAAGTTGGTCACTTGTTATCAATTCTAATGAAATTAAATTAATTTATAAAAGATTGTAAACTTCCTATTTTCAATTCATGTATTGCCTCAGTCCTTTAAAACAATGGTACTACTTGCCAATTATTGACAATTGTGTTTTTGTGTGCTTAGTTCAAAACGTGCAAGTAGTACTATTTGAGTCAATCGAACGACATAAGTCGTAAAAATTGATCTAAACTGATCGGAAAATGATCTAGATCACTATTGATAGGTTATTGCCTCTTGACTGGCTGAGATCAGTCTTACTTACTGGGTGGTGAGATCACCAGAATATTGCGCAATAACTGACAGCACTTATTTGAACCTGAACCCATTTTACTTGAGAACTACAGGCTGAGATCACTGGTAGCACTTATTTCCATTTACTTGAGAACTCTAAATGACAATATTTCAGGTAGCATACATGAGTATCAGAATAGTGTTTGTGAACATATTGTAATCACAAACTACTTGATGGAATGGTGGTCTACTTCACAAGAATATTGCTGGAAAAATTCAACCAAAAAATTGATCTCAAGTGATCGGAAAATGATCTAGATCACTATTGATAGCTTATTGCCTCATTTATTTGAAGTCAGATCACTATTTTGATAGTTTAGCAATACTGGGAGAAGGAGCTACAGGGTTTTTTCGCTGATGGTGCATACTTATATATAACATAATCTAGATCGTAGGGCTGATGCTGATGCTGCAATACCTCCAATATGCTGTAATAACTCCCATAATATGTAACTCCAATATAACAAAGAATATTGCTGGAAAATATAAATTTGGACACCTTGTTAAGTTAAACTCATTCCTTGTTATAACTACAACATGGCTGGTACTATTACACTCTGGGATTTGTATCTTCAAGTAAAGAATTTCCAACTGAAGAAACCAGCTGACTTTATGATGTTAGTTTTAAAAGACTTTCCAATAACCTGTCCTGGAAGATTTGGAATTTCTGCCTATTATATGGCACTGTTTTATTGGCATTATCCCTTTCATTTTTTCTCTCTGCTATCAGCCTCTTTCCAGATATGTACACATAAAATATCTGGTACCTATCGACAGTGGAAGAATAAGATGAATACTTTTTCACCTATGGCCAGATTCTACACTGACCAAGCCCAGGACATGATAAGAAGAATAGAAGGGGGAGGAGATGAAGTTGGAGATGCATGAGACATTTACTTTAATGCTACCTAATGTATATACAAATATGTAATAAAATATGTAAATCGTAATGTGAACTCTTTTTTTCCAGGTCATATAAACAGCACTCATAGATATACAATATGTCATAATCTTGAGAATTTTTGCATCATCATCAATAATATGATGGTAACTGACCCATATGGTCTTCAGAAGCTATTGCATCATCAGTAATATGTAAACCAAAATTACATATGTATGCAAACATGAATTGCCTCATCATCACTAAATATTCTTATAAATAAACCTCCACATCATCTTAAGAATTTAACAATAATCTGTGACTTTGAAAATGGAATTCAAATGTCCATTCTGTGCGTGTAATATGCTTAATGCATGTTTGCTGAAAATTCACTTGAAGATGTGCAATAAGTTCATATCTCAGAGGAAAACTTCTAAACAGAAATTTCAATGTGAATATTGTCAATGTGGTATGATTAACCAATATTTGTTGAATTGTCATATGAAGATATGTGCTAAAAACAAGGATAATTTACAGAAATGTAACATATGTGACAAGGAATTTCACTCATCTCAGCTGTTATTTCAACATTACAGAAACTGTGGGAAGTTTATGTGCTTTCAATGTGACTATCCATTTATTAGTACCAAAGCTCTGAATTCTCATATTCAACGTCGTCATAGGACACAGGGGAATGCAGTGACCAAAGACAATGCAGTTAATAAAGTTTACAAATGCTCCATTTGTAAATTAATATGTCAAAACAGGAAGGAACTATACACTCATCGTATGTCTCAGCATGGTGGAAATGACGTCTATGAAATTCCACCATATGTGGAAGATCTGAATAATCCAGAACTTCAGGCTGAGTATGCTATCAACAGACGCCATATTCTAGCAGGAGATGAAGACTCTGATATGAAGAAGGTCTACAACTTCCCATCCAATAACCTCCATAGAGGATTCAACGAGATTAGAGGACATCTGACACAAATATATAATGACCAAGGAAATGCTTTTAGAATAAATTTTTCATTTGGTATGATACTACAGAATACAGAAACTGGTGAATATAGGTATTATATTCCTTATTTTAATAATAAGATCTTACATTTTCCATTTACTATATCTAATAGGAACAGTATTAGATTTCTTATGTTTAAACTTGCAAAATTAGATATTATAGAGCAGGCTAGAGCTGTGAGACCTTCAACTGCCTGGACATTAGCCTTTATTACAAATATTCAATATGTAGTTTTCAAGACAGAATTCCCACTGGGACAGACAGATAATTTTCCCTCATATCTTAAAAAGAATCCTTATATCATTTCCTTTTACAATAATAGAGTTACTCGCAAGCCCTATCAAGATAATTTGTGCTTTTTTAGATGTTTACATTATCATTTTAAAGATAAACAAACTGATACATTATTGCAATACCTTAATCAATGGAACAGATATAATAATTGCCCAGAAATTTCAAGGAATTCCATTGCAAATTTTAAAGGTGTCACCATAGAAGACATGAATCAGCTGGAACAATGTTTTAATGTAAAGATAATTATTGTATCTCTGAATTCATCTACTTCTGTAAATTTGATGTACGATTCCTTATATGAAAGTGAAAAAATAATGTATTTAAACAATTATAAAAACCATCTGAGTTACATAACAAATTATTCCAAGGTAGCCAACAAATTTCAATGTGAAAAATGTAACAAAATGTTTAATAGATATTGGAATCTTAAAAGACATTATCAAAATTGCTATGAAAGAACTAAATATATATTTCCTGGAGGCTTTCATAAACATCAAGAGACAATTTTCGATAAACTACAATCGCTAACTATATATGTACCTGAATCTAAAAGATATTACCCCACTTTTATTGTGTGGGATATGGAGGCTGTATTAATGAAGACAAGTACTCCATGCACTGATCAAATGAATTTTTTGTCCAAACACATTCCAGTAAGCGTTAGCATTTCCTCAAATGTTGAAGATTTTAGTGAACCCAAATGTTTTGTAGATACATCTTCTAATAATCTTATCTCTAGTATGATGTCCTATCTCATTGAAATAAGCTCTTCCAATTTAAGTAGACTAAAACTGAAATACGACTATGTATTTCAAGATCTGGATAACCTTCTTTCAAAATATACAGTGGATCCAGAAAGTGATTCAGATTTTTCAGTCACCTCCTCCACAGAATCCACTAACGAAGAATCACTAAGTTCTAACACGAAAACTCATTTTTTAAATAAGATACTGGATCTTCAGAAGAAATTTGAGATATATCTTTCCCAAATTCCAGTTGTAGGGTTTAATTCAGGTAAATATGACATAAACTTAATTAAGGAAGAGATTATGCTATACATAGCCAGAAATTTCCCAGAAAAAGATATTCATACAATAAAAAAAGAAAACTCTTACCTGTCAATTGCTATCCCTCAGTTGAAATTTTTGGACATTTCTAATTATCTTGCTGCTGGGAGTTCTTATAGTCAATTTTTGAAGGCTTATGGTTGTGATACACCCAAAGGTATTTTTCCTTATGAATGGTTTGATTCTTTTGAGAAACTAGATCATACCTCACTACCTGATATGCAGGATTTTTATTCTACCCTCTCTAATACGAATCCCCTGAAGTCTGAGACTGAATATTTTGAATTGAAAGAAATATGGAGTACTCAAGGAATGCAAACTTTTAAGGACTACCTGGTTTACTACAATAACCTAGATACAGGTCCTTTTGTTACTGCACTATCTTCTTTTGTAAGCATTTACACAGAGCAGAAAATTGATATTTTTAAAGATTATGTGACCTTACCAGGAGTAGCAAGGAAGCTTCTATATGCATCCACAGAATCTAATTTTTCTTTGATTAACCAACAAAATGCTGATTTATATTATACTTATAGGAAAAATATTGTGGGAGGACCTAGCATAATATTTTCTCGTTATCATGAAAAAGGGGTTTCTAACATTAAGAAAATAGAAGGTAATAAATGTCAGTCTATAGTTGGATATGATTGCAATGGTCTATACTCCTATGCTATTAAACAGAATATGCCTACAGGTGTATATGTAAGAAGACATCCGGACAATAACTTCAGACCGGAAATATCCGAAAAATATATGGATTCATACGTATGGATGGATTATATTATGGTCAAAGAAAATATCAAAATTTTGCATAAATTAAATAATTCCAAAGAAATTAGAATTGGAAATTTTCTAGTTGATGGTTACGCTCCAACTACAAAGACTGTTTATGAATTTCAGGGTTGTTATTATCATTACTGTCGGGATGCTTGTCCCATTGTTAAGAAGATTAAGTCTTCCCATTGGCTTAAAAAAATTAAGAAAACTCAAATCAAAGATATTAGAAAGAAGGATTTCATTATCTCCATGGGTTATAAATACGTATCTATACAACAATGTGACTTCAACAAAGCAGTAAAATCACTCTGCACTGAGTATTATGACCATTATTTGCCTACGTATTACACTAAGAATAAAGGTTCATTAACTGAAAATAAAATTAAATCGGACATTGCTAATGGACAATTGTTCGGTGTACTTGAGGTTGATATATCTGTAAAAAAGGAATTTAAAGAATTTTTTTCAGAATTTCCCCCCTTTTTTTGCACCTGTCAAGTGTCAATGTCAGACATAGGTGAGCACATGACTGAATATTGTAGTCAGAATGACATTATATTCGACTACAAGAAACTTCTTATTAGTGGAACCTCAGGGTCAAAGATGTTACTTTCAACTCCGCTGTTGCAGTGGTATCTGAAGAATAATTGTGAAATTACCAAAATTTATCAGATAATAGAATATCAACCAAAACTGGCTTTCAGATCCTTTATCGAAACAGTGACCAAATATCGACTGGAGGGTGATCGAGATCCTGACAAAGCAATCATTGGGGAAACCTATAAGTTGGTCAGTAATAGCTCCTACGGATCTCTGCTCATGGATAAGTCCAAACATTCCAATGTCAAATATTTAATGGATATATCTAAGGTTTGTAAATTCATCAATTCGCCTGTCTTTAAAAATATGAATACATTAGGACAGGATTTATATGAAGTAGAGACATATAAAACTCGAATATTGGTAGACACTCCCATTCAAATTGGTTTTTTTATTTTGCAATATGCTAAGTTAAGAATGTTGGAATTTTATTATGATTGCCTGAACATTTATCTTAAAAAAAATTCATTCGAACTCACACAAACAGACACAGATAGTATCTACATGGCTATAAATCAACCGGATCTTGATCAATGTATATGCGAAAAAAATAAAGATAGATATCAGAAAGAAATTTTTAACTCCTGTTCGGATGACTTTTCTCCTCCTTGGTTTCCTAGGAGATGTTGCCCTCATCATATTGCATTAGACCGCCGCAGGGTTGGGATTTTTAAGAAAGAGTTTGAAGGATGTCAGATGATTTCCTTATGTTCTAAGTCCTACATCATTCAAGATTCCGAAGGGAAACAAAAGATATCTTGCAAAGGAATTTCTAAAAAACAATTGGTTGACCCTATGAATAAATTTCAGCAGACGTTAAATGAGAAAGTAATTAATTCATCAACTAATGTAGGATTTCGATTAAGAGGAAGTAAAATATACACATATTCTCAAGAAAAAATTGGGTTTAACTACTTTTATTGTAAAAGAGTTGTTGAGAATGATGGTCTAAGTACAAGACCCTTAGATATGGTTCTATGTCCATGGGAGGAAGATGTGATTTTGGTTGAAAAAATTCAATCCTCCTTGTCCAATATTTTTTTTGTTAAATTAAGATATGAGGAATACCATTTTTATTCTCTTGAGCAACTTTACTTCTTTTTATTAGCCAAACACTATCAAAACAATCGATTATGCGAACAGTTAGCTGTAGAAAATGATTGTTTTAAAATAGCTGAGGTAATGAAACCGTATAAAGATGTGTACATGGACTCAGAGATAAGAGAGCGCATTATGAGATTTGCAGTACTCCAAAAATTTATTCAGTGTCCTTTATTTAGAGAGGATTTAATGATCAATAAAAATAAACATCTTGTATATAAGCAACCAACTTTTAACAGCGAAGAAACCGCCTTTTGGGGAGTTTCTACACCCTCTAAGCTGGTTTCTGTTTTGAAACCATCTTCTTTAGCTGGCAACAATATAATGGGACAAATATTAATGGAATATGTTGAAAAACTTTGTAATTTTTGATTATTTTAAAATTGAAATCGGTAAAAATGAAAAAGGACTTCCCAAACTACTCTGCTTATACGACCTAAAGAAGGAAAAACAATCCGACCTCAATGAGTAATCTATCAGAATTTGAATTTGTAACGGCAAATCTCGCTCATTGAAAGGAAATGAGTGCATTAGTTTGCTAGCTTCTCAAAACTGAAATCGGAGTCAGACAGCATGCTTTAAAAAGTGAATGGTTTTTGGTTATTGTAGTATGCTTTGCTAAATAAAATGTAAGAAATCTGAACTAATATTAATTTATTACATGCTATGTTAATTTCTCGAATACATAAATATACAACTGTTATGTACAAATCTTCAATACACATATACATTTATTAAAATAAAAAATATACAAAATGTCAATTGACAATTTCACTGTACAGTCTTTTCACAATATCTTCATTACATTCCAAGTTACTGCTGAAATTTGTTAATATTATATTGTAGTCTATCTTTCTGCAACTGTAGTAACTGTAGTAGAAGCAAAACAATCCACATGACTCTGTATATGATGATTGTAACCTCTTTTTATTGTACTTGTATGTAAATCCTTTACTGCTCAATAAATTATGTATTTCTTTCGCTGGCTTTTT
The DNA here is from genome assembly GCA_964017235.1 of Sabellastarte sp. h YS-2021. Classification (NCBI taxonomy): domain Eukaryota; kingdom Metazoa; phylum Annelida; class Polychaeta; order Sabellida; family Sabellidae; genus Sabellastarte; species Sabellastarte sp. h YS-2021. The sequence goes on along the minus strand of OZ024929.1, from coordinate 187,618,268 downwards.
TCCTAATGAATCAAAATATTCCACATGCTTTCTTTGATAATGCAGAACTATCCAATGACTTCCTTTCTTCTCAGAACTGTCCAGATTCACTACGATAATCGACGGTACTGGAAGATCTTGGGGTATTAGATCTATAGGATAAACTCCTATGAATATTTTATTGATTTCTTTGTCACTTTTCATCATTTCAAAAACTTCTTCTGTATTCATGATCCCAGTGTCACATTTCTACTATGATCAATACTTAAGGTCTCAGGAAAACTTCCATAAATTATAATATTTATAGTTTCTGGCAAAGCCTTTGAAAATCTCATAGTTAACCTCGTATGACCTTTAATACCTTTACTCATAATATGACCTGAGAGGAAACTTTGAATGTCAAATAAAAACAAAGTATAGCCTTTGTCATATTCTAATAATTTTATAATAATCCCATTTTTCTTATTATAATCATTGTCCAATAAGGATAGGTAAGAGGTAACGAAGTCCCCTTTCTCAAAATTCGGAGTTAATGCTCTATTAGGTACAGGTTGTCCATCTACAGTCACCTCCAGGTAGTTAACGTTCATGTGTTTGAAATCAAAAGGATTTTTACTGTAATCTCCTGAATAACCTGCATTGGAGACCATTCCTATTATTAATTTACTTGGAACCATACCATGATATATGTTATCTGTCATAAAATTAAGGGAACCTTTAGCAACACTGAAACTCTTAATGTCACTTCTCCAAAAAGGATATATTGCAGGACTAATTTTTAAGGCCTCATCATGCGCCACTATCATCTTTGGGTTAAGAGAAATGTAACATACTTTCCATACCGCAGCAGTGATTACTAACTTGTAATTTTTAGTTCCTAATCTCATTAATCTGAACTCGTTTAAAGCCTGAAACAACTTAAGGTTTACAGAAACTCCATTTAGAATTGCTCTATTTTCGCCTTGACAAATATCAAGATATAGACATCCCTCAACATTGGCTGAATCACCATCCTTAGTAGGTCTACCTCTTTCTGTGTATCCACTATTGCTTCCTATATATTGTAATTCATCCAAATGCCCTGCCTGGTCTTTAAAAAACATAGCTGCCTGTGCCTGAGATAATATCATATCATTATTGGACCCTAAAAAGAGGTCAATGAGTGCTTTGTAAGGATAATTAACACCCACATCCGGTGAGATAAGTTTCTGATTTAAAGATAAGTCAACTTGTCTGAAAATAGAATGTAAGGTAAAATTGACAGGTGCTACTTGATCTGTATTAGGTGTGGGGTCTCCATCAAGAGTTCTTTCATCGCTAACCTTTTTCCCTTCTTCATCTGTGAGTACATATTTTATGTGTAATTTGCTTTTTCCTAAACTTATGTAATCTACAGAGGTTCCTGGTACATTGAATTCTATAACCCCTCCCTCAGTTATGGCTGCAATAGGATTGTAATCCACCCAGTATTCCTTGACAATGGACCTATCAGTGGGAGGTGGAGCAAATAAAGATAGTGACGTCTGGACTACATCCATATGGATCTGTAGCTTGTTAACTTTTTCTTAATTTTTTTTTTTTTTGCTTTCTTCTTGGACTTTGTAACTGGCAATTTTTTTTTAATTTTTCCTTTTTTATTAACAACCTTTTCTTTTTTTTTCTTCCTAGAGGTATTGTTTAGTCTGTCTTTACCTCCTATTTGATATTTTTTTATAGCTTTCCCTCTATTTATAATCATTTTGTCTCTAACCTCACTTTTAGCCTGGTCAACTGCTGCTTGCGTAGGACTAACTATTGAAACATCTATAGAATCTTTGTTTTTATATTTTGCATGGTCATCATCACTATCTAGAACGTAATAGTTCTTTGATAGTTCTATTTTTCCATCCATACATTTTTTACAAAATTTTAAATATTTATTCATAATTTCTTCTTCTTTCGAAGATGCAAGGTTAATTCAACCACTCCAGTTAAACTACTTGCAAAATGAAGGTTCTTGTTCTTTATATATATACCAATTCGACTGAAACTTTGATTTTTAAGTGGTAAATAGTAAACATTATTAAATAATTGATATTTATTCGAATTAGATTGAGGTAAAAGCCTTAATATACCCTCCATTGAATTTCTGACATAGGAGTAATCCACAATATCTGAAAACAAGTACAGGGTTTCATTGATTACAGTACTCGCATGGAAATCGCATATCCCTACTTCCCAATCACCAGATAAACTAGTTCTCTCAGCGATCTCGACTGTAAAGTTATAAGCCTTGTTATTCGGATGAAAATTTAAGGAATCTATAGAGGATAAGAAAAAGTAAATGCTATCTTCTTCCATCTTTGTTATTTGAGATCTTAAATTATGAAAGAGATCCTACATTATGAAATGATTTATATACTCTTATGCCCTATATATTTTCTACATCTTCCTCTGGAATCCACGAATTAAACTTTGGAGGCCATCCCTTCCATTTCACTAATACCTCCACCTGCCCACCTTTTTTTTTCTTTCTTTTTTTAAGAATTTCCTCAATTTTATACAAAATATCAGTACCTATGTATGCTAACTGCAGTTCAGGTTCATAAAAGAAACCCTGAATTACCTCATTATTGTAATCTTTTAACTCATACATTGGAATATTTTGATTCAATTTACGATTAATTATAGTAAAAATTTCGCCAGACCATTTTGCAGTATATTCTTTGTCGAACATTCTTTTAAGATGACTTATCTTAACCCTGTCTGATATGTCGAATTTAAATTTTTTTTTATTCAAGGTTTGTAAGAGTTTCGGATTTTTATTTTGTTTTTTGATGCTAAAGAAACTTTTGGGGTAGATGAGATTATCATATTGAAATTTCCAAAGTAAATACTGGTTTTTCGATTTTGCATCTTCTGGACTCATATTAATTGATCTATGGATAGAATTATTGTATCCATAGGTTAAGTCAGTCAGAATATCAATCCATCTTAAGGTTTCTTTTTCACTTAAATATTTCATTATTTTGTTTTTAATTGTTTTAATAACTCTTTCAGCATAATTAGCTTTGGTTTCATAGTATGTGTACAAATGTTTTATTTTATTTTCATTTAACAAATTATTAAATGAATGGTTCTTATATTCACTTCCTTGATCAGTTCTTAGAATTTCTGGTTTCTCATCTGTTTCTCTAATTATTCTTTGAAATGCATTCACCATTTCATCCCCTCTTAAAGTTTTCAATGGTGCTGTATACAGATATCGAGTAAATATATCTATGAATACTACAAAATAACCGTAGTCATTGTTTTCTGACTTGAATTTCACCATGTTAGCTGTATCACTATCCCATTGATAATTTTTTGTAAAAGCTAAGACTTTAGGTCTTCGAAAAGTCCTTCGAGCTGGGCGAAAAGTTGTATAAGTTTCCTGTTTACTTAACCACTTCCTTAAATACTTAGGGGTTATATGATACTTTCCATCCCTTTTAATATATGGATATAATTTACTGTAACTGCTGTAGACTACTGGACTCCTGATATCATAATAAAGGTTATGAAGATATGTATTGATTTCTTCATCTGAATTAAATTTTTTTGGTCCATTTTTGAATCCATTCATTTGCTCCACTCCCTTTCTGGATTTCCCTTCCATTTTTTTCTTTAATTTTTGAGAGGTAATTATCTTGATTGTAAACCGCTTTTTCGGGAAGACCTGGTGGAGGGAGGGGATGATTTATTTCTGCCTTGTCCTTTGTGTTATCACTGAACTCACTACTTACAGTCTCCTTTCGATTATTGTCCAACAACTTTTCTGATTTCCTCTTATTATTATTATTATTATTATTCAATATCCTGCTGTCTACACTTCTGAATTCTTCTCCTTTAAGTATTTCTGAGTTACTGTCATGTATTTTTGGATGGATATCCCTGTCATTCACTGTTTCCTGATTGCTTTCTGCAATTTTATGCTCCTTTTTATCAGCTAAAAAGCTTTTGAAACTCTGATACTGTTCATGTGGTATTAATACGTACTTATTCATTCTAAAATTTTTTCTATGTAATATTTAATTGATACAAGCAAATTGGTTATTCCTTCAAAGTGTTTTCTTGCTATAGTCCTCCTCCCTCTTTCCCCAGACTTTATATATTTTTTCAATATTTTTAGCCAACTTAAGAATTTTTCTCTTTTCTTCTTAGTTAAAGGAAGCTTGAATACATTGTAAAAAATTTCCGCCACTGCTTTCAACTGAGATGGTGTTGCATGAATGAATATATGTTTATTTAGGTATAAATTATTCTCCAATAACAGCAGAATGAAATGTTTAGAGTTTTTGAGGTTCCTAGACATTTTAAACCATATGTAGATAGCTCGATTTTCTATTCAAAGGAAAATGAAAGAAATTTTTTCCTATTTATATATAGTCATATGTTCACCAGGAAATATGTTACTTCTTAGCATGTAACTATCTTTATTTCCAGGTGATAAATCGATCAATAGGTAACCAAAAGGATCTGCAGTTGCATCTAAGTAAACCTCTAATAGTTTCTTTGACATACCTAATTGTCTTCCCAATAATTTAATTTGTTGAATATCTCTAGGATTTTTAAATAAAAAGAAATAATGAGTATTTAAAGATATATCTCGACAATATTTTCCCTGGTGAAATAAATTTTGCAAAACTAAAATAACACTAATGTTTTTATGATGTGATTCTCGACTAAAAAGATTTGCAATGAAAATGTTGTTTAGAGCTGAAGCCTGCATATCATCAATCACAAGTATGCACTGGTCATCATTAGGGTAAGACTTAAAATCCTTCTCTGTAGGTAGACCTTGTCTGTATTCTATATCACTAGTAATCTCTTCCTCAAACTTTTTCTGCCAGTTGTTATAAAAATAATAAATTTTCTTAATTTTTTCTGAAAAAATTGCACTGATGTTATTTAAAAGTCTCAAAACGAAGGTAGATTTTCCGGATCCGGTTGGACCACATACTATAGAAGTGAATGGGTTCTTCAATAAAAATGGATCCATAAACCCCAGTAATTTTGGCAGTGTACAAGGTGTTAATAGTTTGCAGTTGAGAGATAGCCAGCAAATACCTGTTTTCAATCTGCTGCAATAAGTCAGATGAAAGGAAATATTTCAGAGATTGTTTGAAAGCTAGCCAGAAGTGTGAGTAATGAAAGCTGTGCTTGGTTATGCATCCTCACTGCAACTCATCCATTCCTTTTATATCTGTTTGCAGACTCCAGTGGATTAGTTCCTCTCCTAAATACTCTCAATTTTTTGCAATATCTCTTTAGCTGATAAAGTTTACATAAATATGGAAAATTTCAAAATATACATATTTCTTTCTGTATTCCTTTTTTCTTTCAATGAAATAGTGAATGGATACAGCTGTGATTGTGCAGAATGTACTTGCATGGAAGATATGATAACCTGTGTTGGAGTTGCAGCACCCAGGTTCAAATATAGAGCCACAGTGACTATGCTGTATATGGATAATGTACAGGTAGTAAATTTGATCGATATTCTGAAGAACTTGCCAAATTTAAAATATTTAAGTTTAGTAAATATGAAATATTTCAACTGCAAATGGATGAAGGAAGTACCAAGGGATGTGTATGTGAGGACTAATATGTGTTTAAAATTAACAAGTACACCTCATTATCCAACAACTGGTCATTTTTTTTTTGAAGAAAAGACACTGAATCAAGATAAGGTCTCTGAGCAAGAGGACAAGATGCTATCTAGTCGATATGGAACAAGATATCCTTCTGTCACTGAACTGTCAGAGAGGGAGGAGACAAAACAGATAAGTGAGCAGATAGATAAGAGACAATCTACCTCAATGTACAATGAGGGATTCGAAACAAAGACTACAAGGTACTCAGAGTATCCACAAAGTCAGAATTTGAAAGACGGAAATAACAGGTATTTTTGGTGGATTTTATTAGCCATCTCATGTATTGTGGTTACAATAATAATTCCATCCATAGTACACCTATGCAGGAAAAAGTTACTCAGAAGAATCCAGCCTCAGGATATTGAGGATGATATTGCTATACCATTGTCTGAGGTACTTAATGAAGACAACCCCCTCAGAGATGATGATGAGTAAGTTATAAATTATTAGCGTTTGTTGCCTTAATATCTTCAATAACCTCACTTAATTCTTGTTAAAGGAAAATTCCTTCATATTGTACCCGCAAAAATATATTTACAATAATTAAAATGCGAATATCTTGGATTGCAGCTTATCTATCATCCCATATTCTTCCTGGCAAATGATGGAAGAAATTGATTGCTCTGTTGAATCAGATATAGGTAATGATTTCGTACCATTTTTTATATATTCCTTGAATGTGACGTCACTTTCCATGGACTGTGACGTCACTGATGACGTTCACTGTATTTCTACGTATAATTTTAACGTAAGAGGCTTCTGCTTTTTAGTAAACAGTGAAGATCTTGTTGTTTAATTTCATTGAGTGGATTATAAGTTCTAAAGATGAAGTTCATTTCTTTACTTGTTGTTTTTGTTGTAATATCTTGTATTTATCAAAATGTGGACTCCAACTTAATAGAATGTATGACTGAGGGTCGTGAGGTTGTGATTTCGACCTTTGATGGTCGCGGACCAAAGAATAGTAATATTTTCTTCTGTAAAGATGACAAAGTTATCAGGACATACAGAGAATGCCATGTAAATTATATCAAACTACCTGTTGACAAAATTATGAGAAGTTTCCCTTCAGTTAGAATAATAAACTGGGCTTGTACCGGAGAGTGTTATGTCCTACACTCCACTGATGGGATTACTGTAAAAGGATGCACCAAAGGTAAATTTATTAATTTTTAAAAAAAATTTATATAAAATATTACTATCCAGTAATCCAGTTACTATTCAGTTCACAGTTGAATTCATTAAAAAATCCACCATTAACCTGATTGAGGCTAGGAGGCGATAGACAATTGTTATTACCCGGTTTTAATATTTTTCCAGGTCAGATCCTCGAATCTATGTGTGTGATCTATTTCTAAATTTATTTTTTATTTTTTTAGTGAACATGAAGAATCCCGAATCTGATTCCCTCTCAGAGGAGGAAACTGGAGAAGAAAGCCAGGTGGAATTTTCTCAAACTCAGCTGAGACTCAATTATGTGTTATTTCTTCTACCACTAGTGATAGTATTTGGTGTTGTCTCAATAATGTATATCAAGCATTATATTCGGAATAGAATTCGGAATCTTATTCAATTACTGGACAATCACATGGACATGGAGGATGCAGATCAAACCCCAGTAAAAGTTTTGGAAATGATGGATGGAATTGAAAGTGATGATGGTGATCTGACATCTGATCTGATATGGGACGATTCGATTGAGAAAAATGCTCAAATATTAATTGATGAGATCAGTGATCAAAGAAAGGAAGTGGATCCAAAAGATCAAGATAATGACCATTCAGGCATCAGTTCTGTTATTGCTGTCAATCTTGAGGATTACCTCGGTCTTTTCAATGCAGGAAACACTTCCATTCGAGATGATTTGCCTGTTACTAATAATCAACTCCCAATTTCATCCTCAACCCCAATAATTGCTGAGAGGAATTCCAATAGTTCCAGAAGTGAGGATTCTCAGAGGAATTCTTTGTCTAAATACCTTAGCTCACCTGAACATTTTCCATCTTTCAATGTGAACATCTTAGGCTCAGATTCAGAAAGTTCACAGGATGAATGTGACCTCAAAGTTCAAAGTAAAACTAGATCTGGTAGGATTTACAAAACTGTGTAATTGAAAGATATTTTCCATAATTATGCATGTACATTTATTTGAAACTGAACATTAGAAATCATGTGTTTCATGATCAATGGGAACATATAATTATGTAACTTGACTTTTTAAAGTTTTGGATGTACAATAGAAAATTCAAAACACATTAGAGTAATTTTAAAGATTACATGATGTATTACACGCATAAGAATAATTTTTAACCTGTATGTTACATAGATGTTGTACTGATAGTTTAGAGATTTATAAAAAGTAATTTTAAAGATTACATGATGTATTACACACATAAGAATATTTTTTAACCTGTATGTTACATAGATGTTGTACTGATAGTTTAAAGATTTATAAACAAATGAAGTTGATGAACACACTGTAATTCCACAAAAATTTTAACCTGCATGTTACATAGATTTTGTACTGATATTTTCGACGTTAATAAACACATTGTAATTCCACATAAATATATACAAGTGATTACCAAGATATTTCAGTAAATTAATATATATGTATATTTCATTTAATATATACTCCTGAATATATAATTTTTACATTAACTTTTGTGTATCTTTGACTTTTGCAGTAAGTACAATGCACTGATATTATAATAACACGTTATTCTGAATGAGGACATTGTACTTGGGTTTACATTTCTTTATTTCCCTGCAAGTTAAACCTATAAGAGTACCTCTTGAAATTATTTTGTGGGTATAATTATTGCTTCATAAAATGAACGTGATTCTAGTGATTAATATTTCCTTATTCTATAACTAAGTCAATACATGCATTAGCTGATGGAGGCAACAAATATCTGAAGTAAGTACACCGCATTTGATGTGTATCATTTCACACAACATCTTTGAGAGTTTCTAGTAGGCGCTGCCTCACCTAGTTACATTTTAAGTATCTGACTGGTCAGAACTCACACAAATGTGTGCAAAGAAGGAAACAGAGTTAAATGCGAGTTCTTAATAACATCTAATGTATTGTACAATGGAGTGGGGGCAAACAGATTTTACCACACTTTTCCAATGTGGAATGAGGGTTATCTTAATTTATATTTCTCATATCAATGTTACTCCATTGTAATGCATGTATGATTCTTAGTTATACTCTTATATAAAACCAAAAAAAATTTAAAGAAATAATTCACAGAGGTCTCATAAATATGACAGGTGAATCACCTGTTTCAATTACAGCCATACAGGATGTACATTCCAATGCCTCTGACCTTTCTTTCTGCCTCAGAAATGCTGCACATATAGTGCAGTACAGGTGCCCACAGATTGTCATGAATAATACACTAATTTCGAAATTAATATTGCAAGAGCAACATGAGGCATTTCTTGCCTTTTCATAGTAATATGTCTCCCATTTGTTACACAATGATAAGTCAATGTCATTCGGAAGGTGATTTAGCATGAAGGCAGCTGAGAAGGCTTTGAAAAGGTTACCTTCAGTTAGGTTATCAATTAAATCCTGCTCATAATTCTGTCTTATGTATGTACCTGTGGGCACCCATACGAAAACTGAGGTCTCAGAAGATTTTGACATGTTACAGGTGAATGATTTAGTGAATAAATTGCCCTTTAGATGACTTCTGCACATTGGACACTTTTTTTTTTTTCTTCCATCATTTCGCCAAATTCTTCCAAACTCACAGGAGCACTCAGGACAGAGGAAATGAGAGCAAGGATTTGTTATAATGATCCTGTCCTTCTCCAGATACTCGGAGCAGACACAACATCTCATTGTCTCCATTTCATCTGACACGTAATGCACAAAATCTGGGTATTTCTGGCTGTATTAAAAAAATTTTGTTTTAGGATTGAGGATAAAAGTATCTGATGAATGGTGATATCACTTATTCTTAGAAAAAAATATACACTTTCTTAATAATTTCTAATTCTAAATAAGAATCAGGGGTTAAAGTGCTCTAATAAATGTATGACTATAGTCAATGAGGAAGATAAAATACTGAAATAAATTCATATTTGAGGCTACAGTTCTTAAGTTATGACTACAATTTTTTAAATTATTATGTAAAAAATGCTACTCACGCAATATAGTTGGGTATAGCATCATTGAGCAAAAGCAGTACCAGAAATGCCTCACGGTAGTTATTCTTGTCCACTAGTGACACCAGCTCCATTAGTGTGACTGTAGTACTAGATATCAAATCCGGATAATAAACATCCCTCTTCTTCCCAAGGAATACGTTGACAGCAGTTTCCATCCTTTTTCGACTGTTAACTAATTATGAAATTCAATCAGAGAAAGATCAGATCCAATCTTCGAAAGCTGAGACAGTTGACTGTAGATAGTCATATTTTCATCAATATTTATAAACAAAAAAGTGTGTCATCCCATTGTCCATGTAACGAGCATATGTCCCCATCTGTATTCCCATCACCGTCAAAATGTTAGAAAAAAACTAGAATATATCACCAGACAATAGTTCTGAAAATTCTGTACACTTCATTTGATCCACTTTCATGTCTTCAATCATTTCTAGATTATATATCTTCTGTACAAATTTAAAGGAAAAAAAAAATCCCAGGAGCTTCAATTATAATGGAATATTCTCTGAAACCTCACCCCTGCAGGAGGTTTCTGTATCAGTCTTGCACTCTTCACATGTGTTGACATCATGCCCTGATCTATCTTGATCCAGAATGCAGGGTTCACAGGTATATATTTCTGAATATTCTGAATACATTTTTTGTGCCACTTTTATGAATTCATTCCACTCATTAAACCTCAAGGAGATCCCTTGAGGAGTAGCATATTTCCTTCCATTTGCCATTTTCCATAACCTTATGGATACGTTTCTATAGGGAAATGCACAGGTGACATATATACCAGATCCTAAATAATAACTGCAGTCCACGTCTTTTTTACCATCAGAAATCTTCTCAATAGCAGACATAATGAACTCAACGTAATGTAAAATTACAACTAATTTAGGTACGCTGAGTTTAATACCTTCATTTTTGACCTCACCTTCTTCCCATTCCTTCAAATATATATTTTCAATAAGTCCATGGGAGCCTTGATATATGACGTACTTGGGTCCTCCAAGATGAAATGTCCTTTTGATCACAGTTGAACTACATTCATTAATACCTGATACAGTAGCTTTCTCAACAGAAAAATCACTTGTGGGTACATTACTCATCAGAAGACTCGAAAGCGAGTCCTCAAAGGTTTCTGAAATCTTGCTAGTAGTGGTACTTGCTAAAGTCCTTTTATTCTTGCTTCCACCCAAACCATCACTCTTCCTTTTCTTGGATCCATTGCTAGATTTAACTACTGCTGCCTCAGCCATTATTTGAAGTTCAGCTAAGATAAAAGTTTGAGGTTACAAGTATCATATAACTGTGAAAAAATCTTCAGTGACAATCAGCGTTATTAGCGAGTTTATATAGATTTAGAGGCAGAGGTAGTAGCACAACTTGAACCAATGAGATTGTAACATCTAACAAAAAAGAAAAGGCTGATGAGGCAGTTATTAATTGCAATACAAGCAAAAAATTCAGACTATAATGCATGTAGAGACTTGTTCCAGGTTCATCAAGGATATATGTCGAAATATGACCTAAAAAATTAACATTTTCATTGATATGATGCAATCATGTAAAAGATTTCACAAGTGATCTGTTACACTTAAAAATGATTGAATCAGATAGCAAGACATATGGACCTTGTTCTGATGACTGTTGTGCCACATATTATGCTGAGCTGTTTTGTTGTCTGTTGTGCAACATATTATTATTCTGAGTTGTAGCATGTGGATTGAAAGTGAACACGTGTTTGTTTACATATTGAATAAATTCTAGATCATTAGCCTCAGCAAATTATTTCTCAATCATCCAGGCATTTGAATCTAAGACATTTAAGCAATGTAAACATATTGGTGTGTCTAGGTTACATGCACTTAGTGACTAGATAGATCTTTGAGAGATGTATAGGAATGAAAGACATAATATAGGCTTCAAGATATTTTATTACTTTTTCAAATTTTTTTTACAACAAATGATAATTGAGAAATGGATTTAACATTAACACAAAGGCACAGTAAGGAGAATGCTTCTGGTGCTCTTCCATTGGGGTGTCGTAGGTCTCCCACTCTATAAGGTTAAGATTACACCAGGGACAGATAACTTTATCTCCTTGACCAGAATAATAGAACCCAGCTTTCACATATCTCTGAGCAGGAATTGGATGCGACTTGGGCCAGGTCGCAAATGTAGATATTCTGTCATCATATCTGAAAAATCCATCTGTAGGATGAACTTTAGCTTTCGGATCTGATCTGGGTCCTCTAAGATCTGATGATCTGTCAGCTCTTACATCTGTTCTATCACGCCTTTCAGCTGAAAGATGTAAGCCTCCAACATGACCAGTTTTTTCAACTTTACTTCTACTACATAGAGCAAATCCTGCAAATCCTGGCCTCATACCACCCCTCATAGCCTTAGAGTCAGTTGCATCATTTGATTCATCACCAGTCAATCTGAAAGAATAAGAAGGCTTGGAAGCAGCCTTACAAATATCTACAGTTGAATCAGATTGGTTGGACATTTTTTGAGGTTGTTGATTGCAGAGATTTTAAATTAAAAATGATATTTGAGATTTCTTGGAGGGTTTATATATATATTCTTCATACATAAAATATTGCTGAGATTGATTAATAAAGGAAAAATGATGAAATGCTTCCATTAATAGCACCTAAACCATTTAATTACACTTCGAAGAAGAGATATCATACAAATTGAAAATTTGAGAAAAAGGGACGCTTCAAACTAATGTAGTTATCCTACTAGTTGATTATATACAATCCGAAAATTGACAGAATATTGGGAAAAGAGTCGGATGTAAGAGTACTTGGATGTGTTAGATCGAGGTCTTTCCAAATTTGAAAAACATATTTGATGTAATGTGTGCAGACCAAAGATTCTAGTTCTCCCCTTATTGCTCAAATAAGTGCTATCAGTTATTGCACCATCATTATCAGTTATTGCACCATCAGCGAGGTGTATCAGTTATTGCACCATCAGCGAAAAGGCTGTAGCACTTCCTCAATAGCAGATATGTAGCAGCAAGTCCCCAGTATTGCACCATCAAAGAGGCAATAAGCTATCAATAGTGATCTAGATCATTTTCCGATCACTTGAGATCAATTTTTACGACTTATGTCGTTCGATTGACTCAAATAGTACTACTCGTGCATACTTCCATTCAATATGTTTATAGCATTTGATACTTTATGTCAGTATCACACCCTTTTTTATAATATTTGTAATAATAATATTTTAGCTGACACATTTCACCAAAACGGTTTCAAGTCAAAACCTGACATTTCCCTCTCAGCTGAATTTCAAATCAAGCTGCCAAGAGATTTACAAAGTCCAATGTTACCTGACATAAACAGGTCATAATTTACCTGTCTATCAAACCCTTGTGAAGATTTCAATGTAACTACTCAAGCCACCCCCTGACAGTCTTTTATCTAAGACAAGGCTTAAGCAATAACTGAGTCTGACAGCTTTTTAAGATTTGAAAAAAATATCGGGCCTGAGATTTTTCATATCTCTAGCCAAAGGTATTGTTGTCAGAGTCTTGACTTGATCATATAGTCAACATGTTAGTCTTATCATTATCTTCATTGTGATGAGCATTTTGCAGTCACGTATCATTTGAATTCCTATAGAAGCTTTTATAGCGCTAAATCCCTGTGTCAGCTAAATAAAAAATATTATAAAATAAGGGTTGTGATTCAGACAGAAAAAAGAGGGGCCATGGTGGCAGAGTGGTAACACTCTTGCCTCCCACCTCTGAGATCAGGGTTCGGTTCCCGGCACAGCCTCAAGTGGGAAAGCTGGTAGTTGCTTGCCGCTGGTCGACAGTTTACAGTACACAACCCTAGCGAACTCTATGTACTGGTTTCATCTGCCCTTCCAACTACCCGTCGTGATATGACCTGTACAGTGTTGAAAGCGACGTAAAACCCCAAATAATTAAATAGACAGAAAAAATACCTTCCCTTGATTTTTCTCAGATACCTCTCATACAACCCAAGCTTTGTGACCACCCTGAAGTCCCAAACATAATCAGGGAGATCACACACCCACCAAAAGTAGTTGACATCTTTACAAATCCAATTTGGTGTGTAAGACGTTTATGTGAGGACTTAATGTGAGGAGAATAAAGTTTGAAGTTTAGGGTTTTATATCCTATTCAACAGCCAGAATGGTATTAGGGCAAGCCTACAGCATTACCACTTATGGCAGTCGAGTTTGAAGATTGGTAGTTTTACAGCTAGGGAACCCTAAATGCTCAGGACAAGGATTTTATTTTCCCCATAAACTATCAATACTGTCTACTGAAGGAGTTGCTTAACACGTTTAAGAATTTCATGACTTGCCTCTCATCGTTTTCTTTTTGTTTTAAATCAGTTTTATGATATTTTGCAAATAGTAAATTTAGTTATCAATTGTAGAAAGTCTGAAAGGCTACATGTGTGGCTGATTACAGTATCGTATTGCTTTGTGCCAAAATTTTATACACGCCTTAAAGTAGCAGAAATATTATGATACCAAAATTATGCTTTACAAGGTATCTTTTGATTCCTTTGCGAAGCAGGGCATTAGAAATTGAAAATTAAGTATAAATTGTATTATTGTCTACTAGACAAGAATGTAAAAGGTAACCTAGTTGTCTTTTTCTGTGTTGTTTCCTGCCTCAACTTGGCGTAATTTGTTTATGGAAATTCCTGAAAAAATTGTTTATGTCCATTACCACTTATCATCATTATAGACTACTTAAGAGAGTGTTGATACATCCCCTGCAATGCAGTAGTCTTTCCAATCACAAACAACTGTCGCTTAAGATTCAGAGTTCCACTGTGTGCCAAGCTCTGGTGTGTGCCAAGTTCAGGTATCAGGTATTCATGTGCTTAATCTCTGAAACTCGCGGCAAACCATCCAAATCATAATGCATAGATCATAAGTCGTAAACTATAACAGTGTTAGTTAAAACACTAAGCAGTAGAATATATACTTCTAGGTGGTGCTTGTATCAAACCATAGTCTAATCATAAGAAATTCATGTACACTAATACAAAACACAAATAAACGTTTTCTGTATCTTCTGTGCCAAAATACAGGAGTATAAATTGTATGATATCGTAGAAGATGGCTCACTTACTTACTTAATTTTTATTTTTTTTTATTTTGACAACATGGTTTGTTCTTTGACGTCAAAACTCTTTTTCTGAAATCTATGGTCTGTGTCATTACCATCGATGACTTTCCAATGTTGTTTTACACCTGAGAGCAGCTCTGATCTTTTATGTGGAATATTGCTTAACATGCAAGAAATATCTCATAAATGAATAAGTTGATTATAGCTCTTTGACAGAACTTGAACACAACATTCTTACATATTCCCAAATTCGCACAAAGTTCAGAATCCTCAGAAATTCCCAAACACATTGCATTAATTTCCTCTTTGGCCATCATTGCTGCAGTATGTTGGGGTTAGGGTTAGGGTTAGGTTGTGTCAAATGTACTCGTTAGGGGGTTAGGGTTAGGGGTTAGGGTTAGGTTGTGTCAAATGTACTGTTGTGAGATCCATTAAAATACGTGTCTGAGAGACTACAGCCCACACAACATGTATCAGGTTGCACTGTTGTAAAAGCAGACAGAAACTCCCGTGTTTTACCAATATTAGGATGTCTCAACTGGTTACCAGTGAAAGAGAGGTTTGAATTCTATATATACTCTTTGTCCAAAGAACTCTGTGGACTGACAGCAGGCTACCACTCTGACCTGATCCCACATCACATAATGAATGCCTTTTGCTTAATGAAGTAAAGTAATTATAACGAGACATAATTTTGTGACCATTTTCAGTTCTGGCTCCAAGGATGTGGAACATTCTGTCAGAAGATATATTAACTCTTTAAACTGTTGTTTGAATTTTAAAAAAATCATAAAAAAACTTCTTCTCAAAGAATGTCTGGGAGATGAAACAGAGAAATATTCTTATCCAGATGGTACCTTTAAATACGCAGTGAAAAGGACTCTCTTTGATGCTGTTTACAACATTATTTCATTTTTACTTTAAATATCTTTTTTTTACATTTTTCCGCCTGTTCAGAAAATCACTTACACCAGTATAGTTTACAACAACATCTGACAAACAGGTTGTTAATTGGTTCTAGAGGTGCCAATTACACATTTGTGGTTTCACAAAGCTATTTCATTATATCTTGAAACAAAACTTTTTTTACAAAAATCCAAGAAAAAGTTTCAGAGCTTACAGGAGTATCTGGGTGATTGGTATGTTGTAATAAGTTGGCTGTAGAATGTAAACATCGAGTTTTGTTCACATCAAGAGTTCTACCCTGCAACAAGTGAATGCAATTACTGAGGTTTATATGGAGATACATCGCACCATTGCAGGTGTTTCTTACAGTTAAAAATGTCCATATTTTATCATACAAATATTTTTCCAAGCTATAGTGCTCTTCTTTAAATATGAACCTTTCTGTCTGTGTGTTCTTTTTGCCCATTTAATGAATTATATCAGTGTATAAAACAAAAATGGCTTGAATTAATGTTTAAATTAATTCCAGAATAAGATTATGTTTCTCTGTGTCTTAGTTCAGAGAATAAGTTCGATGAAAGAGTTTATGTTAGATGGCAGATTTGCCTCATAGCTGAGAAAGAGCAGTAGTTTGTCGTTTCTTTATATAATTTATCTCTGTGCAAACCTTTATCTTAATCTTCTTATGTTTAAGAAAGTTAATATTTCCTATTGTGATGAGTTATGAGTTACAACAATGCCTTATTAATCCTGTGAACTAGTCTCTCATGTGAAACAACTCAAGTTTAAAAGAATGCCAGTTAAATTAAGTTAAATCTAACATAAGTCCATTTTATCTATTTAATTGAGTTTTGTCTTTTATAAATAGTGCTGCAGTTCACATTGCTGTCCCACAAATATCAGGTGTCCCACTCTAAATTACCACTTGGAACCCTGGGGTTAGGTAGACTTCATGTATTGCTGGAAATAAATCCTTTGTCCTATGTTTCTCTCAAGGTTCATCCATCAGAAACTGGCAAGGCACAAAACCTGAAACTTGGAGTTCTTTTGGCCCAGAAAGGAAAACATTTTCAGACTTTTCTACTAGTTTTGGGGAAACCTTTACTGTTACAATAACCGATAGATCCATTTCTAGACACTAATTAATCTTGGCAGTGCATCGGACAAATGTGAATCATGTTTAACCTAACATGATTATTTAATAACATATTCATTGAGTAATTCGACACAAAATCATGTGATCAATGTTCAATATCTTGATTGATTGGTCATTGGTAAAGTTCATTAAACACTCTCCTTTGATGTTCTAATTCAAAGTTTTTTTTTTCCATTATCAGTTAATTTATGTGGGTCTTGGGCTGTCTCAATCACTCTCATTTTATGGGTCTGTATAAGTTATGAGAGTTGTAAAACAGCCACCTGAAGTCACACTAAATACTGCAAAAGTCCATTTACAATGAGCCTGGGTCTTTTTGCATAATTGTTTCTGTGCATAAAAATCTTTTGCAATAAAAAAAATCACTGCCATTTGCAATTTCACAGGTCTTGGAAATCATGTAGTTGAATACACTTGTTAACCCCTTACGTCGCAATGAATTTTAATACCTGAAACTCCCATATATCCATAACTGATTGGTCCCTTGCAAGTCTTTTTAACTTTACATAGCCAGGTGGGTTAATTGGATATTGTGTGATTCATTCCTGAGGTACAATCACAGTGGAACAAAATCAACCACCACTGGATAAAGTGCTTCTTCTTTCATATTTATGTTGTTCATTTGACGTTTTAATGCTGCATACATCTCTAAGACTGATTTTTTTTTCAGATGTTTCCTGAAGAACATATTTAAGTCATCAGTGTCGGGGACCTGGAAGCCAGTCACATGGTACTGGTGACACAAGGACACAGGATAATGAGATCCATTTTTAAACTGGCTTCATCACATTCTATATAGTTATGTATCTATATATATATATTAACTCACTTATATTAACAAAGTAGTTCAACCTTTTGAGTCACAAGTAGAACGAGAGTCTCATACATAGCTATATGTTAGACTGAATCAATCAGACACTTTTCTGACAGCTGTGTGATAGCTACCCTGTGTGCTTTAAAAGCAGATTAGACAAGGGAATTACTCCAACTAACCTTTTCATATCAGGGGGCACAATGATATTGATTCATAAAAAAATAATATGAAAAGCCATTTTGTTCATTTTATTCTGTCATCCTCTACAACAAAGGTCATTTTTCTGTGGACAGTAGAATACTATTTACAGTCAGCACTTTATGTTATTACTACAGGAGGTAAATAACTTGATAATCCCATTCCCCACTACAGACGGTATGTCCCGTGGTTAGCTTTGCTCAGCAGAGGAACTGTCTACAAGGATGACACATTCCTTTCTAGATTTAGTGTATCATTCACCCTACAGGCAGTGTTACTTGCAGTTATAGGCATTGGATGAAACTCCACTGTCCTACAACCGCCGTCAGAGGTGTAGATGCGAGCTTGTGACACAGTAGTGAAACGTCCATTTACCTCCAATCACCTTATGTCACTGTTGTTTACTGAAAGACGGCCGTGTCACAACTTTATATAGACTGTGTACCACATCTGTAGTTACCATAACAAGACATTCATCTCACATGCTTGCATTCACCTGTGCATGCTCACAGTACCAAATTCAGAGGCTGAAATTTTAAAAAAAAATTAAAACTTCTGTAAGATGTACAAGGTAATGGACATTTAATCACTGTGTCATAAGGTCTCCTAAAACCTCAGACAGTAGTTGAAGGACAGGGGTGTTTCACCAAATACCTGTAACTGTGGGACATACCACCTTGTAGTGTAAATGGGGTATTAACAGTGAATTGTCACATCTCCACTACACAAGTACAAACTATAGTGCCTAATATCCCACAAACTGAAACACAAAGGCAAGAGGAGGCCATTAGTGTAACTCCTAGGGGATTACACCAAAAGACAGAGGACCAGTCTTTGAAGTTGTCATCAAAGCCACTGTATATCTGCCTGTAATCCTGGATTATATCCAGGGGCAATATTCATGAAAGGTCTTATCCGAGTCTTATGCTTATCTTTTGTATAATAATAGAGTCAACTTCAGCCCAAGATATGGCAAAGACTTTTTTGTGAATATGGGACCTGGTCCATTGTATTCCTAAGGGAGTCAGTCGTCTACTAGACAACTTGAGTTTCTCTAAAAAGCGAAGAGTTGTTTGTGACCTGATGGCATGCAGTGATCCATTCCACTCGGATTGTACTCTCACTGCAAAACTCCAGCTACCAACTTGTGGCTAGAAACTGACAACTGATTTTGTGCTGAAATTTACCATTGCAAGAAGGTATGTTTGCCCCCCACTCCTCAACTAGCTTGAGCTTAATATTTGTGATTGAGATCCAGACACTGTTTCAGTAGGACTGATCCCCTGTTAGATCTGTAGATCAAATCTATTGGCCCTCAACAGAAGTATATCAAACAGTCCATAAGAGGATTGCACAGGATTTAAATGTCAGCAAAATATCAGAGCTTAAAAAGTCAAAGTTCACTCACGTGTACACAACATTGGAGTAATTGGTTTTTTCCCTCTTTCTGCATATGAAGAACACAGGAAAGCTTTACTTTATCCAAAACATTTCAGTAATGAAATCCTAAAGGATTCTGTTTTCATAAAATTGATGAATTCCTCAGGGTAAAAAAGTAACTATAGCACTTTGTTTTGGGTTTTTACAAGCACTGACCAATGCTAACATTTCATAATTATTTAACAACTATAAGAAATAAATGTCTTCACAGAACAGTCATTACAGCATGTTACTATTACAATACTATATGACTTTTGTAACCATTTTTAAAATAGGTTTTTTAACCTCTTTGACTCTTAATAGCTGAAACAAGAGACAGGAATTACTATAAATAACCAGGCAGAGGTAGAGGCAACAAAAGGTGTGTGTTTGGGTGAAGTATATTGCCAGGTAAAAATAACTACTGATTATGGAAGTAATAGTAAAGTATAGGTTTATGGGCAAGTAAGTGTCCAATATTTGAAAATAATGGACTATTAACGAGGTCCCGAAGGGACTGAGTCAGAATTCCATTATTGAGAAATACTGGACATTTACAGGGCTATTAACCCATTTAAATTACACCCATTCCTTAATTTATAATTTTCCCTGCAGGACCTCGTAAACAATCCATTATTTCTAATATTTGACAGCTACTCGCCTGCCCTTCCAACTACCTGTCGTGACCTGTACAGTGTTGAAAGTGACATAAAACCCCAAATAAAGTCTTTTGCCAAATTATGGTAGGAAAAAGTATTTGCAGACTCGCACAAGATATGACATAATATGAACTCTGAGTGCTGAAATAGCCATGGATCACTCTGTATGAATTGTGGAATTTAAAATATCAAGATACAAAACATCAGGCAGTCACTTAGCCAACCCAAGAAATCTGCTTAATATGTTCAGGATAAGTACAAACATAAGCCGTGTTTCCACAGTTCTGACAACCTGTGTCTGGTTGCCGATGGCTAAAATTAACCCTTTTACTCATTGCACCAGGGATAATGGTTTTATTATCTATTCAAGGCCATGTTTTCCTGAAATAGCAGGAAACAGAGACCATGACATATGCTTTCCCTGAGTTAGAGCACCCCACACTCTGTGTTATGGTGAAACTGGCTTTTAAAACCCAAAATAAAAGGTGTCACAATAAAAGTAAGACATTCATCATTAGTAATATACAATAACATTATATCACTCGTGCATACAAGCGAAGTACATCCCAGGATGGGTTAATGAAACGGTTATTGCGGCAAAGGAGACCAAGCGTTTGTTTGAACGTATTTGGCGCCAAAATAAATCTACCTTCAATAGATCCCAATACATGCAGAAAGTCCACCAGTACAATAAAATCTGCATGCAGGCCAAATCTGAATTTCTCAAAGAAAAAATTCGGGACAATCACCACAACCCACAAAAACTATGGCGAGTCCTGGGTGATGTGTTACACAGAATCCCAGCAAAGATTCTCCCATCTATAAACCCCCCAAAGCTTTTGGCTGATAGATTTGTCAATATCTTTACAGAAAAATTTAAAAAATACACTCAATTTTCTCTACCTCACTCAATTTCTGACACATCACCCCAGACTCTCCTCCACCCACATTCGCCTCTTTCTCTGCTGTAACTGAAGAGCAGGTCACCAAAATCATTCAAGACTCTCCCACTAAATCATGTTCCCTTGACCCTTGGCCCACTTTTCTTGTTCTTGAATTCCTGGATATCCTTATTACCCCCATCACCTCAATAATCAACGCCTCTCTAGCACAAGGTACATATCCTAATTTCTTTAAGCAGGCCCATGTAACCCCAATTCTCAAAAAATCATCCTTAGACAAGGAAGTTTTCAAAAATTACAGGCCCGTTTCCAATCTAAACTTTATTTCAAAGATACTTGAAAGGGTAGTAGCAGCCCAGCTACATAATCACCTTGATGAAGCCGGCCTGATGACTGCCTTCCAGTCGGCTTATAGAAAACACCATTCTACTGAAAGTGCCCTCCTTAACATTCATAATAATATTCTTCTCAATATGGCCAAAGGGTCTGTTACAGCCCTCACCCTTCTAGATCTCTCCGCCGCTTTCGACACCATTGATCACACTATACTCCTGGACAGACTTAATGGTTACTATGGAATCAGTGAACTGGCACTTGGCTGGTTCAAATCATACCTGTCGGGAAGGACACAGTCGGTCAAGGTAGGCAGCACACTCTCAAATCCTGTTGCCCTTCAGCATGGGGTCCCCCAGGGCTCCGTCCTTGGTCCAATTCTTTTTTCCCTTTACACCAACCCAATCAGCTCCATCATTCAATCTCACAGTAGCATCAATTACCATTTCTACGCCGATGACACTCAGCTATACATTTCACTCTTTCCAGCAAATTTTTCTTACTCTGTACAAAAACTAAAAAATTGCCTAAACGAGATCCAAAACTTCATGTTCACAAATAAATTGAAACTCAACCCTGATAAAACCGAGTTCATTTTGATAGGTTCGAAAAACAACTGTAAACAACTCCTTCCTCACTTCCCAATCAATATTCTTGGTAATCAGGTCTCACCAGCACAAAGTGTCAAGAACCTCGGAGTGGTGTTTGACTCCAATTTCACTTTGTGTCACAGGTCATAAAGTCCACTAGAGCTCATGCAAGAGACCTCTACAGAACACGCCCCCTTCTAGACCTTAAAACATCAGTTCTTTTAGCCAATGCCTTGGTCAGCAGCAGAGTGGACTACTGCAATTCCCTGTTTCTATCACTCACAGACTTTGAGCTAAGAAGATTGCAACTAGTGCAAAACTCACTCTGCAGGGTTGTCACCCGTTCCTCAAAATTTTCTCACATCACCCCTCAACTGAAAAAACTCCATTGGCTTCCAGTTAGGTATAGGGTACAATTCAAAATAGGCCTCATTACATATAAAATCCTCAACCAAGGTCAGCCTGTTTACCTAAGAGAACTAATCCACCCCTACACTTCCTTTAGAAATACTAGACGAAGTACCCCTAAACTCAAGTTCCTTCATACCCCCACTTTTGACCGTAGAGTTCATAAATCAATTAAACACTTCTCAAATTTTTTAAGTCACTTAGTCCCAGTTTTTTGGAACTCTCTCCCCTTCCAAATAAGAAACAGTCCCTCTGTCGCATCTTTCAGGAGACACCTCAAAACGCACCTTTTCAACTCTAGCTTCCCAACTTAGTCTCCTTCCCTCTCGGTCCCACCCACAAACCCGGTACACTGACCTTGAACGCCCCTTGACTCTCCTTATAAGAAATGATTTTTGTTATTAGCGCACTGAGTTCCCCTTAGTGGGGAAGATATTGCGCCTGCAAAGCAGTAGATTAGATTAGATTAGATTAACACTAGTGCTACACACTCATAGCTTATTTATTATCCCTAGTCATGATATATATTTTATTTATGTCATGCGGATGGGTTTTCTTACTATAACTGACTTTGGCTGACACAGAAAGCCAATTAAACAATGGTTTCTCCTCCACGAAGCCAAAAGAAGTTGGATGACATCACCACCTGATGGCCAATAAACAGGATTAATACCCAATGTATTTATCTATGAGGAATACTGTACATATATATTAAAATGTAAAAATAAATATTACAATCTCCGTCTCATCACACTGAAGACATTGGTGAAAAATAAATAAAAATATTCTGAAAATATTATTTTAAATTTGGGATCAAAAGAGCTGTTCCTGAATACCTATTGATGCTACAGAAAAAAACATAAATTAAATTTTAACTTAAGCTGGGAAACAATTTTGATTTTCTAGGATCATTCACTAAAATGTGTCTGCAATACTGTTACAATACATCTGGTCTGTAAAGAGTGGCATCAGTAGTCAACTGACTGTCGCCAGTCGATGCTTTTGAAACAAGGTCTTAAGTAAAACTTCAGGTGTACTTATTAACCTTGGAGAGGATGAATTAGATAAAGGACATCATTAAATCCACATCTATCTTTCCCAGCAGACGAGATTAGCTCTATATGAACCTTTACAGCCATTTGGTTGAACTGATTTACTGCCCATGTCCTGATTCACGAGCATATTATTCCTCTGTGAGTCTCACAACATAAACCATGTTTTATTATGCTTTATTATGCTTTAACTACCTTCTATTGCATGTGTCTTTCTATAAAATGTGTTCAATATTTGTCCTTATATCTGTGTTACGCTCTTGGAAGTTTCATTCGAGACTTCCCTTATAATGTGACAGGAGCTTAATTGTTGTCATTGTATTACTAACACCCCTTTCACACTACAGTATCCCCCGCAGTCGTAGGCATCGGGTGAAGTGCCCCTGTCCCTTAACTACCATTTGAGATTGGCACCCTGTGACATAATGGCAAAATGTCCATAACCTTGTGTGTTCTACTGAAGTTTTAAAATGTTTAAAATTTCCGTGGCTCATTTCGTACTGTCAGAATGCGTAGACAATTCTGCCCATGTGCATATGAATTTTCTTACTACGGTAACAGAGAACATGTTCCACGATGTAAATAAGGTTGTGAGGTGAGTGGAGGTAATGGCCACTGTTGTCTAGTGGGTTAGACACGTGCCTAGGAACACAGAGGACGTGGGTTCAATCTCAGATACAGGCAGATACATAGTGGCTTGGATAACCACTTAAAATGGCGGTCCTCTGTCATTGGGTCCTATCCCCAGTGGTAGGTTAAAGAACCTCAAGGATGTTGATAAATGATGATCCTTGAGCCTCTGTCTTTGGGTTAGAGTAATGTCAGTAACTTGAGAGTTGGACTGTACTTGTGCATTCAGATGGGTCATATAGCGCTTAGCGTCCTGTAGTATATGAAAATGGACATTTCACCAATGTGACACAAGGTCACATACAAATTTTGGATGGTAGTTGAAGGACAGAAGCATTTCCCCAAATGCCTCTAACCATAAATTACACCCCGCCTGTAGTGTGAACAACTTGGACAAAATGGGAGACGTGAGAGGCGGTTCTGTCGCCGAGTAAAACCTCTAACCGTAGGACCTATCACCTGTAGTGTGAAATGGGTATAATCTTTACACTTGGGAAGATTCAGTGGGAATCGTGTCAGTACAAGTCAAAAATCAAAACTATCTAACATATTTCAACATCTTTGTGACTAAAGATTTCTGTCCAAAGAACTTTGCAACCAATATTTTCAATTATATCTGCCGTACAGCAAAATCTTTTGGACACTACCACCAATATTTTGGAAGTTATTACCTGTCTTCTGCATTCTTTTTATTATACCAACAATTTCCTGGCCAAAATGGAGTAAATTGGTGTCATTTCAAGAGACACTTAGTCTGACAATGTTCTCAGTGTTACAGAAATGATTGGTAGGTGGAGTTACAAGTGATGTTTAGTCACAAGACCTGTCTTTTCAATCGTATCACTCATGTTTTACGCTCGGTGAAAAATTAAACATTCTACTGAACTTAGTTTTACAAGATCAGTGACCGAATCTCTAAATAGGATCAAGAATTGAGTAAAATAAAGTTCTTTTTCACAGAGAAGGCTTTGTCAATATTATGTATAGTTCACACTTTTCAAGTTAAACGTCTCCACTGTAATTTCAGCAAAAGATCAGTTGTTGCAATAGAGATTGGTGGAGGAAGTGTGAAAAATTACAGAAGACCTCCACTTTATGTCATCCGTACTGCTCTCTCTCTGTCTGAAACTGGGATCAAACCCAGGTCCTCCATATAATTAGCTATATTTATACCTGCTTGTGAACTGTCTGCTGGCCAGTACAATGGAACGTTTTGGTTCTAAAATGGGTTTAAAACATTAGACTTACCACAAAATGTGATGTTGACATTTTAAATAATGACACTGTCTGCTTTACCCTTTTGCAGCATATCAAATGTTAAAACTCTTTACAAATAATTTACAATAAAGAAAACTCCAGTGATAAAACAAACATATATTTAATTAACACTTGTCATGTAAAATGAATTTGTTACATCAATCAATAATGAGTGGGTGTGTTTACTTGAAAGGCTCTTTCAGTCCTTTGATGTTTTCATTTGAATTTTTATACCCCAATTTTAATCAGAAATTATATTTTGTAAAGTTCAAAAAGAAATTTGTCAGTTTTTAAAGTATAATAACTCTGTGTCAGTAAAGGGGAATTCACACTTTTTAGACAATATTAAGGATCAAATATTATCACATCAACAGTTGAATTAGACAGGATAACGGATCGGTTAAATGTGAATTTTGTCTTTCTAATTTTAAATTATGACGTTACAATGGAAACAAAGATCAGTACATATGACAGAATGTGTTACTAACATGGGCCAAATATGATTGTTCGCGGCAGACTATATTTTTGGCAAAAATTAGAGAGAGAAATCGCTATTCTAGAAGAACCTGATACTTTTGTCATATTTTTTGTCCCAAAGGAAACAGAATAGAGTTCTAAGATGTTGGAATGTGTCACTGGTAGAGTTCAAATGTTATGAATAACACATTCCAGAGGGTTAACTAGGTATTAGGCTGAATGGGATAAAATAGACCAATATGCCATGTTTGGGGTTGGTACAGAGATGGTTTTCTACAGATTTAAATATCTGGGGTAACTTTGTAAGAGATATGAACAAGATACAATTTATTAGACGATGTGGCACAAAATCAGACAGATTCATGCAAAACAGGGGTATATTCTGGCACCTTTTGGTAATTCTTATTTTATTTGACTTTTACAGCACTTAATCTCCATTAAAAAGTCAGACTCTACACCACAGCACCACAGAGACAGTTCGGAGACCTTATCAGACAATTGTGAATGTAGAATAACATAGCATCAAAGTTAAATAACATATTTCCAAAGTAATTCTCTCCACAAATTAGTCTATGATCAATTTTAGCAGAATTTAAGATAGCCAATTTTATTACAATGCTAAATTAAGAATCCAAACTTAAGTTATACACAACCTCAAAAACAGGTTTATCCTTTCAGATTTCACAGAGAAAGGGAACTATTTCAGTGGTGGGCGGAGGGATACACTGATTAAAAGGTTATCTGCCATTCAGTACAGCTAGGATTAAATGGCATTATGTATCGAGTAACTCTCTCGTTTGATTAAAAGTTTAATTTCTCTTTTTAACATTAAAGTCAGAAGAAATGAAAACTTTCAGTGTATTTATCGAACATTGTCCAACACCAAGACAGCTTTCTTTTAAAGAAATAAATGAAAAATATGAACTCAATAATAAACTTTGAACATATTATAGTGTACACTTTAACTCGCAAAGCAGAAGAGAAGCTAAAATTGTTTGCTTTGCGATGCCCTGATTTTTTGAAAGTTTTTGTTACATGCAATGTTTGTAAGGAGATGGGGGTGTTTTATATTTCATTAATCATTCTTCTAACAAAATGGTACACCTGGGTGAACTAGCTGATGCATAAGCTAAGTCCCTGCAAAGAAAGGATTTTGATGAAGAGCAAATAGTTTCAGGATGAGCTTCTAAATTTCACTGATTTTAAGATGTGAAAAAATGCTTTTGTTATTAAAGACTCTCCTTTGAAAACAAAATAAAGTCTAAAATCATGCAACAAGGCTGAAATAGGTGATATAGAGAAAACAGTCAGCTTTATGCGAAAGTAGTTGGCCCATAAATCTTCTGTCCTTGAATTGGTGTGGATTCCGTAATGATATTCCACAGCGGGGCAAAGGTCCTGTAATGGTGGAAGGGTCATTGAAACCACACACCAACAGACAAATTGAATCAGACAGGATTCAGAAAGAAAAATTACAAAAAAGACAAAATCTCTTTGGAGTTCTCAAATTAAAACATGTCAGTTGGTTCTGAATATTTTTATTCAACTCACCTGGGAGTTTGTGAGTGGACAAAAATGTGATAGAAGGTATATTATTGCAAATAAGGTTTGAGGGTTCTGTACAACTGATAAAAAATTTCATTCAAAGACTGAATTTTAACATGCAGCCACTGAGACTGCCTTTCATGGAACCAATTCGTTAATCTATTCAAATCACTCAGGCTGTTAGAGTGTATTTCAAGTGACAGTATCAGAGTTTTCAAAGGTATTCAGGACCCTAAGTTGGCACAAAACACGGCATCTACATCTGTAAGTTCTGAAATATTTTGACTTTACTTCTGCCTTCACTTGAGTTCCTATCGTCTCCAACTTGTGCAATATCTGACATAACGCGTGTTTCCGATGACAACCAATTGTCAATTACTTTCCTACAATCTGTTGCTTTCCAAATTTCTGAAGCAGACTAGCAGGTATTCAACATTATCTGGCCATACGTAATCTAATCTAATCGTATCTACTACTTTAAGGTTTCATATCTCCCCCTCACAGGAAACTCATTGCCTTAAAAAACAAAAGAAATGAAAGAGTCACAGTCAGGCATCATTAGCATAGAGGATGTCAAACACTTTAGTGTGGGAAAGTCCCTCAATGGGACCAAAGACAGCAAAAATCTGTTATTTGCAATTTTTTTGTAATAAAAAGTTATTAGCAGTTAAAATATTTCAAACATTTGTTTTAACCCACCCCCCCCCCCCCCCCCCCCCCAAAAAAAAAAAAATAAAAAAATAAAAAAAAATAGAGTCTGGCTACAGGCTGTGACAGGATCTAACACAGTTCTGGGTTCTTAATGGCAGCTCATTGGGTTTTCTTATCAGTGAAGTGTGAATCTGGTTTCAATGACAAGAGGACTAAGACCCAGTTGTATCACATTGGTTTAATTATAACAGAGTCAGAAGCTAATGTGATAAAGCTACAGGGCGGGGGAGAGGTGACTTCATTTATTGATATAAATGGCAATACTTTCTCAAACAAAATTACTCAGCAGTGGAGTAATATAAAGCTGTGTTCCCCTAGCTCCGACTCACAACAGCCCAATGACTGGAATTTTGGTCACAAAAACCTTCATTATAAACCATGACAGATTTTGATGATTATGCCTTCGCAAAATCTAAGTCATCCTCAAGCTTATTTGCTTTTAAGCGAAAACGAAAATCCCAATTAATTCTGAGAATTAATTAGAGATTCACCGCTGATGTACAATCCCCCTTTATAGTTACTTGGTATCATTAAAGTATTTTATTTTAATGAGATAGTACTGCCCTTAGAACATATATAGATGTGCCACAGGGCCATCAATTCTAATACAGCCCTCCCAATCATATTACAGTATGTAATTGTAACAGTTCAATAAATGGACAACAATTTTAGTTATCTTTGGTGTTAAGTCAATTCTTTCATGTTAAAATCATGAAAAACTTTCACAGATTAAACTTTGTTCTACTGAAATATCATTATCTTTGGCATAATGTTTTGTTTATATCAACTGTTATATAATATTTACATATTTGTTAATTTTGAAGGAATAGGACCTCATCCATTTTACTGAGGAGAAATAGCTTACATATTTTTCTTTAAAACCGTACTGTAATATCAATGATGTTTATCACTAAAGTTATACCCTCTAATACACAATATGTGCTGTTCACCTCACAGTTTCCACCTGCTGCTGATGCAGACATCACAGAGTTGTGATAGGAGTCGTATGTGTGGAGATCTGACTAACACAGAGATATTGTCTCTGGAAATATTCTCATGTGTGAAAAAACCAGTGAAATTAGAAACATGATCAGCTTTCTGTAATCTCAAGCTACTGTAAATATCAAAAATACTGCCTGATTTAAAAAAACGCCACATTGAGATCAATGTCTGGATCAAATTACACCTGCTTCATGGCTGGTTTATGCCTGGATCAAATAGAGAACACACTAAATACAATATATGTTATAATCACAAGATAATGTCTATTATCTGCTCATTAAGAGATATAATGATATTGATGGCTAGATAACCTTATCTAGCAGTTATGGCTAGATAACCTTATCTAGCAGTTACATGAGGATTATAGTAATAACCATTTCTTTAAACTTTAGATAGTTTTATCAAGCTCTTACAAGATATCCACTTATCGTGATTAAAAGATAGCATTATGTAGTAATTATGAAATAATTAATTTTGTAATTATAATTTCGAAAAAAAAAATGTTTGACATGGCGAGACTTCAGTGTAAGTGTGAACCATGCGCGGTGTTTGGATTGCCCCAAATAGTGGAAAACTACTTCCGGGGGACTGTGGCTTTAACTGTGACATATCTGCAGATGTTAGTTTGTAATTACAACTGAATCAACAGCTGCCAAACTGGGGCCTGTAAATCGAAGCATTCGTAAAATAGTTAACTAATCAATACTTAACGACAATATAATGACATATTAACTAAAGCATTCAGTGGGTAAATGGAAAGCACTCTTTATGTTTTCGTTACATTATGCTTTCGTTTGGTAACTATAGACTAAATGTGTGCTTGTATTTGGTTACTTGTGTGTTTGTGTAGCAGTGTCCTTTGCCACAGTACCTTATTTGGTAGACACACAAGAGTGGGGTTTACATATTTTAATCACTAACATTGACATAGATCTAAAATACCATCTACCTACTGGTGTAATCAGAGATTAAGGCCAACTTAATAAAAATATATAGTTAAACATTTTACATACTTTATATTGAGTATACTGAGATATATTTGCAATAAACTAAGATAGCAACATAGATTATGTTAAGGTGGCCATACCGTAGCTTGGCCCAATTAGTTGTCTTTGTGAGTCTTTGTAACTAGTGGACAGGATGACATTTAGGTTGAAACTTAGAGTGAAGTCAATTTTTGAGTAATTTTACTTTACCAACATAGATTTTGGGCCAAGCTAAGGTTATGTATAACTTTAAGCATTTACTTATGATAATAGTATCATAATTTAGATTTTCTGGTTAAGTAGAGTGGGTTAAGGAGTAAATACTGTGGTGAACAATCTAATAAGTATCCCATTGTTGTTTTGTTCACAAAAGAGGCAGATTAAAAATGATGAATATTCATAAATATGTATAAATGAACTATTAAAAGGTGTAAACATAAAAGATGAGTAAAATTGTAAGATCTGCACTTAAAACAAAGATAGTCAAAACTTACAAAAAATTAAGATAATCATTAAAAAATTCTTAGCATTTCAAACTTGTGAGATTCATGTACTATGTGGGAAAAGTTGACCAAACATCTTTAAAAAATGTGATATTTATCTAAAATTGATTTGGGATACCCAGGATATGTTAGTAGAGATCCCCTTCAATTCATAAATCTTCATTGAAATGCATCACTCACTCAACCAAATCCAATGTAAATTACCATTTATATTCACATTACCTTTATGCACAATATTCACTAACTTTGTTTTATATAACAATGATAACTTTATATTTATGTGGAAGTAAAAGACAAAGGGTTCATGCAACTAACACTTAACAACAGGGTCAGAGTTATCGTTAAATTTGAGGGTTTTTACGAAAAAAATAACCAAGAGTAAACTAACTAAGGTTTTGATTTACACGACACTTTGCTAACTTAGGGTTAACTTAGAGTTAACCAATTAGTTAGCAAAACGAAGGCTTTGATTTACAGCCCCCTGATCTGTAATGTAACAACTATTCATCGCTCTCTGCAATTTTCCGGTATCGAATTACCATGGTTTGGTAGTTTTACAGGAAACAAAACGGTCTGCAAGGTGCAATACCAACAATACAAAAACTGCTAAAAGTGTGAAAAAAGAAATAAGTGAAAGAACTTCTGTCTAATCAAACCTATGGGGATGGATTGTTAAATAAAGTGGTAGACAGGCTGATATACACACAAACAAAATCTTATAATATGTCCAGATAGGCGTACTATAAGCTTTTCTCCTGGTGATTTTACAAAAATAGAGAGGCTACATAGCACAGAGGTCAACATGTCATCAGTCAACAATCACAGAGCAACTATTTACAATTGTGAATTGGTTTAACTGGTTAATACTGCACCAGGGGCCTGTAAATGGAAGCCTTAGTTGTGTTAACCAAGTTGTTATGTATTAGTTAACTCCTAGTTAGCAAACTGTTGAGTAAATCAAAGCCTTAGTTAGTTTACTCTTGGTTAATTTTTCGTAAAAACCCCTCAAATTTAACGACAACTCAGACCCTGTTGCTAACTGTTAGTTGCAGTAACCCTTTGTTCTTTACTTCGGTATAATTATTAATTTACCATTGTTGTGTAACACAAAGTTACTGAATATTGTGTATAAAGGTAGTGTGAATATAAATAGTAATTTACATTGATTTTGGGGTGACACATTGCAATGAACATGTATGACTGGGGGGGTATCTACTGACATATCCTGGAGATCCCAAATCAATTTTAGATAAAAATCTCATTTTCTTGAGATATTTGGTCAACATTTCCCATAAAGTATCTCACAGGTTTTAGACACTAAGACATTTTAATGATTATCTAGTTCTGTTTGTAAATTTTAACTATCTTTGTTTTAACTGTAGATCTTACAATTTTACTCATCTTTAATGTTTACATTTATACATATTTATAAATACTCATCACTTTTAATCTGCACTGTTGTAATCAACACGGTAATTGTTGTACTTATTAGATCTTTCTCCACAGTATTTACACCTAGCCCACTCTACTCAACCAGAAAATCTAAATTATTATTATCAAAAGTAAATGCTTAAACATACACATAACCTTAGCTCTGGCTGTTGAAGGGAACGTAAAACCCCAACTTTGACCTTTGACATAACCTTAGCTTGGCTCATAATCTATGTTGTTAAAGTAAAATTCCTTACAGTATAACTTCACTTAAAGTTTTAACCTTAATGTCATCATCTCCACTAGTTGCAAAGCCTTAACAACTTATGGGGCAAGCTACAGTATGGCCACCTTAACCTACTTTATGTTTCTATGTTAACTTATTGCAACTATATCTCAGTCTGCTGAGAGCTTGTAAAATGTTTAACTATATACTTTTATTGAGGTAGCCTTAATCCCTCATGATACCAATATGCAAATAGTAGTTTAGATGTATATCAATGTTATAGAATAAAATATGTAAACTCCGGTCTTGTGTATCTACGTAATAAGGTACAATGGCAGAGGCACTTTTACACACAAACATACAAGTAACCAAACACAGCCACACAAACACTGCATAGTTTCTAAACGAAAGCATAATGTAACGAAAACATAAAGAGTGCTTTCTATTTACCCATTGAATCCTTTAGTTAATATGTCATTATACTGTCGTTAAGTATTGGTTAGTTTGCCATTTCACGAATGCTTCGATTTACAGGCCCCAGGATCATAGGACTATACTGTAAGGCTCGGACCATGGCAGAAGTGACAGTCTAATAGTTAGAAAGAGGCCAGCTCCCCAAACCAAAAACATTTATGATTCTGCTGAGCAAGCATCCACAAAGATCATTGTAAAATGACGATAAATCCACATCTGTAAGGTAAAACCAGAAGCTCCCGCAAATTTTTTCGGGTGAGCGCTTCAAGTTTTTTATAAATTCTAATTAACATGGTCTAAAGCCAACTCACTTTAACTTCTGAGGCTTATTTAAAAAAAAAAAACATATCTATAGCAAAGATAATTTGATGATTAAAATAGGTCATGTTTACTTCTAAATAATTTACCTTAATGGCAACAAAATAACAAATAAATAAACAAAAAGTTTTTGAAGCAGAAGGAATGAGTGATGACATTGTGGCTGTTTTAGAGGGTGATTTAGTACAATATTCACACGGAAATATTGATTACCGGTATGTGATGAGTTCACACTTGTCTGAATATCTGATAAATTCACTCTCATAGACGAAAGTATCCATACCTTGCTTATGTTCTCACAATGATTTGCATAATGACTTGTGACTTAATGGATGATAAAGTCTGCACAGTTACAGTTTACTTCTACATCAAAGCCACAACATACATTTGCAGTTTAACATCTCCAACATAATTCTGTATTGCTTAACTTGCAGGTCAGATCAGGTTAAGGTTGATAGGTTGTCAAAACACAATATAATGACTGGATATATCTTTTCTTTTCACAACTTTTTCTTTGTTGTTTCACAATAGAAACACAGACTTTCTTATTAACAAAGTGGTACAATGTTACTCAAGCATATATCAAATGTCAACCTCAATAACAGCTGGAGTACCAGGGACAACTAGAAATGACAACCTCATTAGACCAAAACCAGCAATAATAGAAACAGTTATATTTTCTTTGATATCACAAAACTTGTCGACATTTTAACAATTCAAGCTATTTTTTTTAGTATCTGAAAGTGATGTTGTTAAGCATTTTTATAACATTTTATGCCATGGTGTAGACTTTAAAGACTTGTGTGAATACATTGAGGTGCATTATCGGATGAGTGTGAATTGGGTGTTAGGAACAAAGCTTAAGGTCTGGACCCTCGAGTAGACAAAAGAACTCATTTATCACTGAGTTTGTTTTTTACCAGTTTCTGTGTTTTGACATTTTTCTTTATAATGTCTATTGGACTTTAGTTAAGGACACAAATCATCTCTGGTTTTTGTTGATGAGAAATTCTGAATCACTGAAGAAACTGAATAGGTCAATCATCGCTTATCTAACTGCATTTCATTGGTTCAAAACAAAAGCTAAGTGATGTAAAAATCACATGAAACATTTCTGTTATAGTTGGTTCTTGTTCAAAATAGCTCATATTTTTCACATTGTTCAAAGCCCAATCCTTGATTAATTGGGTTTGTCCCATACAATCCTTTCAGTAGCCTTGCTGAAGTCTCACATTTCAGTTCATAAGAATCTGTCCTACATGAGGATATTATAAAGTTCATTGATTTATTCTGTCTATATCTCCATTCAAACAAGTGAGGGAAGGTATTCAAAATAACAATTGTGTCCTATTGATTTGTCTCATGTTACTTACACCTCCAAAAGGGGAGGGGCAAGGTATTGTAAACTGGTCTGTTTGTCTGTCTGCGGTCATAACTCAAAAATTATTCATCATTTCTGTACCATATCTTCACAGTTTGGGCTGTATCCATGCCTCAATCCTCCTGAAAGTTGACTGCAATCTGGATTTGGATGGAGTCTCCAGATTTGTGATTCTCAGCACACCATGTACATTAGCTAGAGCATATAAGACGTAACATTGAACTTACTTAATTCGGGGAATGATCTGCAATAAATTCCCGACCCAGGTGAAGCTAGCTGGTCTTGGCGGAAGTTTGTGTGCTTTAGATGCCTTTGTTTATAATGTTTTGGTAGAATGTGTGATAAGATTTCAATATTTGATAAAAACAGACTACATCTGAGAGGTGATAAAATCTCTTTGCATGTCTAACATGTTTATAACTGATATAGTAACAAACACACACACGCCAAAAAATGTTATTAATTTGGGGGGAGATGTTAACATTCAAAAACCGCTAAAAATAGTCACTTCCTTGATGAATTGTTTATTTAAACTTATAATTTATGAAAAATGATACTGGAAAAAACTCAACTTGTGAGATCCCATTGTGTGTCTAATAAATTACAATTAATCAAGCAATCGAAACACACTTATAACATATTTCCTCATCATTTGTGAAAGATGTTTTGTGATGTCAGTGTTTTAACCATCTTTTGTAAAACAATTATCAGTCAGCTGATGACGTCTGTCCAAACCATTGTTTTGTGTTATATTCTATCTACACAAGAGGAAATATTGTGGACGTTAATGCCTTTGACATCTTTCCTACTAACAAGATAGGGGCAAGGGACCTGTAAACCAAAGCTTTTGTTCTGTGAGCCAATTTGTTAGTTCTTAGTTAAACCTAAGTGAGCAAACTCTTGTGTAAATCAAATCTTAGTTTACTGTTAGTTATTTTTTTTGTAAAAAAACCCTCAAATGTAAACATAACTCTGTCGTTTTGTAAATCCTCAGATCTTTACCTCCAACTGAACATAAAGTTATCATTGTTGTATAAAACAAAGTTATTGAAGTGTTATATAATAAGGTCATTTGTAATTTAAAAGATTTATATAATAATTGAGACATTCCAATGAACATTTATGATGTGGAGGGAATATCTTACCACAATGTTATGACTAATGAGAGTGTAACGACTACTTAAAGAATACTTCTGTTTACTCCCTGAATACCTTAGTAAAGTGTCATTGCGCAGTCATTAGGTATTAGTTAGTTTGATATTTTACAAAGACTTCCATTTCCAGGCCCTAGGTTTCTCAGTGGCTGTACATTTAGGTCTGTTTGTTTTTTGGGCTTAGTTGCCCCTTCCTGGCTGATGAGCAACAATTTTTCTCATAGTATGGTGATATATTCCATCCTGCCTGGTTTTTGAA
The DNA here is from genome assembly GCA_964017235.1 of Sabellastarte sp. h YS-2021. NCBI lineage: Eukaryota > Metazoa > Annelida > Polychaeta > Sabellida > Sabellidae > Sabellastarte > Sabellastarte sp. h YS-2021. Next base: position 187,582,513 of record OZ024929.1, on the reverse strand, counting down.
CAATTGTTTTTACAACCTTAGCAAATGATCTCACATTGCATTTGTTATATAATACACTGGAAACATGCCACCAAGTTTTCCATTCATTTACTGTAGCCTGATATTCTGACCTTTGCTTTGCATTTTTTGTCCAACTAACTCTATGTCTATGTATGTGGTGACTAATAGAATCCACAGTCACAAGTTTTTATATTCTTATTTTTGTTCCTACACCCTTCTTTCTTGTGAGAGAAGCACTTGCCCATTGTATTGAAACAAGCAGAGAAGAGATGTCAATACAACACCCTTTTTGGTAAAATTGCAGGAGGTTTGACTGTAATATGTGCATGAATTTGAAACCACAATGCTGAAGAGTTGAGGGGCAAGTTTCCATAAGCTGATAATAGTTATTCCTTGGTGAAAAGTGAAAGCTAGATGATTGATTGAATGTGTAGATATACTATGTCAGGACTTTAATATACTCACCATTAGAGTTGATGAGCAGATATACGGATGGCAGAAACTGCCTTGTTGTGCATCAAAAATGAGATTCATTTATCTCTGTCCAAGGATATGCCTACAGCACTAGTGCTACTCGACCTGTCCGCGGCTTTCGATACTATCGATCATGACACACTCCTTTCCTGTTTGTCAGCTAGGTTTGGCTTTTTTAGATCTGCACTAAAATGGTTTCGATCCTACCCCAGAATCACTTTCAGTCAGTCAAGATTGGTTCTACTGTTTCGAATTTGTTCAAATTGAAGTTCGGAGTCCCCCAAGGTTCTGTCTTAGGCCCACTTCTGTTCTCCCGCTACACAACACCCCTTAGTCAAGTCATCAGGAAATATACTGGAGTTAAATAGCACTTTTATGCTGATGATACTCAGCTGTTCATACACTTATCCTCTGAAGATAGTCTCAAGTCTCTCGACTAAAAGACGCATGTATATAATACTGCTTTTCAAGGTTCATTGGTTAGTATTAGACCTATATAATGTTACAGTGTTATCACTGAACCTGTCACAAAAGGGGAAGAAAAACTGACAAATCATATGATCTGTCTGCATGAAATGATAAGTTGTACCACTGAAACGTTTGGCCTTAAGACCTGCTCCAGACGGCTACTACTGAAGACAACTGGTTACAATAAGCCCAATAAGATTGGTTGCAATTACTCAGGACAGAAATGCTCATTTGCAAAGTTTTTTAAACATAATCAGAATTTTGGACGATCACCCTCAATGAACTTTCAGACTCAACAAACAAGTCATGTGACTAGTTAGATTACAGTCCGGAATTATCGAGGTTGCCAGGCAACCAACTCAAGACAATAGAACAGGGGTGTGAGGAATGAGCAGGAACAGAGTAAAGTAATACAGGCTAAAAATAGAGCTAGTTTGCAGAAAACAAAAAGCTGTCTGTAGGTCCAGTGGAATAGTAAAATAAAGTATCAATTGCTGGTTTGTTTCAATACTATTGTGGTGTATTATAATTAGGATGTTTATATTTTAGCAGCAAAATACCCCTTCTTGTGTAGAGATATATGTAACCATAGTTACATCATAGGAAGGCTTAACACTTCACACCAATTTATCTGTCTACTGAGTTTCTGTCTTTATAGTCTGTTGTTGAGCTTTCACTTAAATACCTAATATATATTACAGACAATTACACATTAATAGCATCACATATTCCAGAAGGAACCAGTCCAGCCAAACTCCCACCAACCACATGGATGGACGTCTTTACCTAAGTCCATGTTCACACTGGCCCGGTTAGGATATAGAAAGCACATTCCATTCAACATGAGTTTCCAGTAAAACTATTGTTCCACTTTATTAAATGGTCGAGCTCTGATTTAAATTTTTGACAAATGTAGGGAGTGAGACAGGGGAAGGGGTGGTATTCAAGAAAGTATTGGGCTTTTAAACTTGTAGTAAATTCTCTTGAAAGACAAAACAAACAAGTTGGGGCCACGGTGGCAGAGTGGTAACACTCTCGCCTCCCACCTCTGAGACTGGGGTTCGATTCCCGGCACGGCCTCAAGTGGGAAAGCTGGTAGTTGCTTGCCGTTGGTCGGCAGTTTACAGTACAGAACCCTGACGAACTGTATGTACTGGTTTCCTCTGCCCTTCCAACTACCAGTCGTGATATGACCTGTGCAGTGTTGAAAGCGACGTATAACCCCAAATAAATAAATAAAAACAAACAAGTTGAAAAAAATCACCTGGAGCCTTACTCTAGGCTAGATTTTCTTTGGTCCTAGCGAGTAAAAACAATTTAATGGAAAGTTTGTTCCCAAGTAAATAAGTCGGGATGTCTTTAAATAAGACTAATTTACTTCTCACAATGAGGGCATTTATGTTCTATGTTATCACAGTAATTATCAGATAATTATCACCCAGCCGGCCAGAGAGGATACCGCCCATTATAGTTTCTTTTGGAGATATAAAGCTTTGGTATTTTAGTGTAATTCCGCGCCCTAATTTACCAGAATGAGAACACAGAAATACATTACTTATTTGTCGGCATGGTAAGCTGATAAAACTAAAAACAGTGATAAAAAAGTGATTTTTTACTTTTTGCAGCAAAAATGTCAAGCAAGTTAATATTTTACAGTGCTTGTTACAGGGTGATAATGCTATTTTTTGCTTCAAATTTCTGCTTTCTGCAGTGATCCGATATTCGCACTAACTATTTAACATACAGATTTAACGTATAGTTTATCAATAGCCAAATAGCCATCCTAGCTGACCACAGGTAATGACTTAGTTGTTAATTTCATTTTTGTGCCAATTTGAAGTGCGTGCCAAATTATGAAGTAAAGCAGACAGGTCCTCAGTGACTTAGTGGGTTAGCAAGTTCGGCATTTAATCACGGGCTGTCTCCTTTATGTGGGTTGGACTCCCACAAGTGACAAATGCTGTAAACCTGTCCCAATATGACACTGGCTGTTGAACGGGACATAAAACTCCAACTTTGAAAATGACACAAATGAAACTTATAACTACGCCCCCCCACCCCACCCCCACCAGTTCTTGAGTTCATTTCTCATCCATTCTCTCTCAAGATGTTTTTAAGTGTGAGCTCTACTGAGGCTTGTACTTCTAGAGATGACTTTGTTTTTGTCACCAGACTTTCAGGAGAATAACCTGATGAGTACCAACTTATCACTGATGTTAGTTGAATGAGTTAGTAGTTGGGTGACCATCAGAGTCTAGTGCACTACTCGTGTCTATGGTGGCTTTACATCTCGCGCATGCGGACTAAAAGACATTTTGGCCTTGCTATCAATTGAAAGCTATTTCTGTGTCCCGTTGTGGTATCTACACACTGCTTTGCTAAATTATCTAACTTACAGGTTAACTAGACTTATGCTGCTCGCTTTATTGCGAGCCGACTGTGTATCCCCGAACATAGCAAACCTGTAGAGTTGCTTCACACGATAAATGAAAGACTAATTTCCTGTTCTTGTATATAAAATTTCTAGTAAATTGCATTTATACATACTTGTTAATAAGTAAAGTTATGTCAAATAAGTTTTGACAAGCACTTGTGAAACACCCGATGGAGGGTTGCAGCCGTCGCCCTCCCGGGTCATGCACGGAAAAGGGCCAATAAAATGATTGTTATGAAAAAAAAAAAAAAAATTGCAAACCTCTAGGACCAATAATAAGCGAGTTATAAGCATTTAAATTTGGCTATCCTCATTTGACCTTGAAGGAGGGGCCCAAGATTCCTAGTCCATGATATCCTAGAGGTTGGTTTCACATTGCAAACCTCTAGGACCAATAATAACAATAGTTTTCAAGTTACAACTGATTTACTCAACAGCGATAACATCAAAGTAGATATGACTGCGCTAGTTTTCAAGTTACAAGTCAAATTGTTTGAGGTTTTTGACTCCCCAGAGCACAATTTTGACTCCTAGGCTAAAAGTAGCTATTGCTCGTTTGATTTTGACCCCAGGCCTACAAAAAAGATAGGGTGGTGAGACAGCATACCCACCAATTCATGCACTAAATATAAAATAAATCTGAAAGAAACTGTGCCCCAAAGCTTGAACACAAGCAATAGTCAACATTTGTTATTTTTTTTACTCTCCACAGCATAATTTTGACTCCTGGGATACCAAAACAATAGGATGGCCAGATATCTGCCATAGTAAGACACTTGCAAAGTTTAAAAGAAATCCCAAAAGAAATGTGGCTTGTAGGTTGAACACAAGAAAATCTCTTTGGACATGGACACGGACGATGACCATGCATGATCCATAGTATCCCCGCTTTTCAGGGATACAATTATTTTCAAATATATATATTTGATATTTATTTTAATAAATACACGACCAATACATACATAATTATATAACAATTTTAAACCATAGGTCTTGATACTTCCCAGAATACCTTGCGATTTTTATGAATGTTTTCTCTGAAAAACAAATCCTTGTGAGGATGACAGTAGCTGACTGTTGACAGTGTAGTGTCTTCTATTGTCTCAACCACCCGTCATGACATGACCCCCAAACAAAGGCATAAAAATTAACCTTTCACTTTTCAGGGGCGATAATACATTTCTCCCTTAAGTGGCACATAGATTTTACGTCCAGCTTACAATGAATATTTTGGTATCATAGACCAAGATAAGTTTAGATTGGATTGATTTATTTGCTGCCAAATTAAGACATGTGGAAAATTACCAAAATGTGCAGTAGGATTTCATTGAACACTGCATAATATCTCAGTGAAAAAAACACATGGCAATAAAGTAATTTTCATAATAATTACACAATTCTTCTGATATTTTATGGATTTATTTTTAATATTGATTATTCCTACACAACACATACTATGGTTTTAACCAGCGTAGTCTGATATGTACAACTTGCGCATACCACAAATTGGCCAAACAAAGTAAACAACCAATTCTGTCTGAGGCCAATCTGGTTGACTGATTTAAAAAGTAAAACCATTGATAATTGTAGGCTGAAATGGTGTATGTCAAATCACGGTACAAAGTGAAATACAAAATTACTTTATCACCCTTACAACCTATTTCAGAGGTTCAATAGTTTTCATTTTTGCCTGAAGTTATATTTTCATCTTCTGCTTATGCAAATAAGTATTCTCATCAAAGCTATTCACTTTAACTTACAGAAAACAAGAATAAATTAGCAATTTGTGTTGCAGTTGGGGCAATTTACACAGGGAACATAACATTTGCAAGTATATGTATGTAAGCTGAAACGACATGTACTCCTTTTCAAGACATAAATAGCTTTTTAGTGACCTACAAATGACTTCCTTACTGCTCAAGTAAGGACCTGTGCCATGATTAATGCCCTCCAATGAAGGCAATGACACTAAATTACCGCCCTCATTTCTAACTATGCACATTTATCTGTTTTTACACAGGAACCTATGGCGTGTTAACACAGTATTCCATGACGTCACTGACTATAATCTTCCCACTTCAAACAAACAAGTTTTCCTCAGTCCAAGGTGATCACATAAGAAGAATCAGAATGAAAACTCTTAAAGTGTATGTTATGTTTGTTGACCTACTTTTGCATATTATTTGTATTCTGTTATAGTTTTTATGATGAGACAGAATTCCATTTTAATTGGATCAATGAAATTGCTATAAAGTGGCCTTGATATGCTTACAAACCTCTTTTCTCAAGGAAACAGTTGCTTACAGAACCCGGAGTGTCTGCTGTTCACTGTACACATACTCATTGCTTTACTTAATACTGTTACCTGCATGTATTTTCATAATAAATATACTTCTTCTTTCCACTGTTTTATTGCTAGCTGATATAGTTTAACTTTCACATGTGTTATGTATATGACAGATTACTGGTGGGATTGTTTTCTGATATTTAGTATGTTACATGTTTCTTTTACAGTTTTTGATCGACTTGATTTTGAATTGTTATAGACCAGAAAAGTACAACACTTGGGAGCCCGTTTGGTCCCATCTTAATAAGCCTATTCCACAGTCTGAACATGCACAAGTATCATCTGCATTTACAAGGTAGCTATTCCATTTCTCCCTCTTTATGGTAGCAACAGATGTGAAACCATCTACACCCATAAACTAATGAATAGCTTTGTTTTGTACAATATCACATTCACGTGACCTTTTAAACCCCAGAACGATGAACAGTAATTTAAAACTGTCAAGATTTGCGTATTATCCATCAATACTTCAATCCATCCATCTGCCTACAATCTTCACTAAAGGTGTGCCTTCTCCTCTTGTATTACTGGATCTGTCTGCAGCCTTTGACCCATTTGACTTTACCACTCACTTGGGTCATCTCAGACACACGTATGGTCTATCAGGTGTATGGCCTATCAGGCCCTAAAATGGCTTAAATCATATCTGTTAAACAGGCGTCTGTCTGTAAGGATGTAAGGATTCCCAGTGTTGTATCTTTTCCAAGTACTCTGAAGTATGGTGTACCATAGGGATCAATTCTGGGTTCTATTCTATTCTCTATGTACACTACACTTTTAGCAAACATCACCTCTGTCTTTGAGTCGCCAAAAAAAAACAATTTTATGAAGATGACACACAGAGTTACTGCCAGATAACCTTAGACAATGTAACAACTACTTTCAGCCATCACATGTAGTGACTGAGTGAGATCCAATCGTGGATGAATTCAAAAAGCTCATACTTAATCCTGCTAAGACTTTATGGTGTTTGGAGCGCCAGCTATGTGATAGAGGTTGGAATCTCTCACTGCTATACACATACTAAAAGAGAGGTTTGAGCCTGTTATATCAGTGCAGAACTATGATTTCTTCTGTTTTGTTGGACTTTGTGATCTGTGAAGGATTAGACAGTACCTACCACAGACAGCGGCAAACACACTTGTCCCAAGCAGACTGGACTACTGTAATTCACTATATCAGGGTTCATCTAAAGGTAACCTGAGAAGATTGCAGTATCTGCAAAATGCGATGGCACCAGTTGTCATGGGTTCCTGCAAGTGGGTCCACATCACACCTGTACTGAAGTCTCTACATTGGTTCCCTCTGAAACGGAGAATTGCTTTCAAAACTGCATCCCTCATTTATAGATATTTGGATTTGTGTCTGCAGCAGTACCTCAATGAATACATTAATCATTATACCTCCTCTGTCAATATCAATGCTGTTGCTACAAAGAAAACTTAGTTGTTCCCACTTTTACTCCTCGGATTCATAAGTCTAAAAGTCATTTTGACAGATCCTTTGCTAATGACGGACCCAATCTTTGGAGCAGTCTTCCACTTGCTGTACAGTCTGCCCCCACTTTGTTATCTTTCGGACACAAACTTAAGGCTAACCTCTTTCATGAATCCTATCCTCCATAACATCCTCTCCTCTGGTTGCACAAGTACTTTCTGATGTCAACTTTCCGACCCTTCATATTTTATTGTGCCCTAGAATTTGATATACATTAAAATTTAGTGCATTAAAAGTTTGTAAATAATAATAACAATAATGATGTTAGTGGGAACACATTTGTTAAGTAATATTTCACTAGATATAGTACTATTATACAAAGATTGTTATACACTATTTTTTACCAGTAATACTATAAGTGAGTAAGTGGTGCAATAGTACATCTCTATTCACCCAGTCAAGTGCTTTCTAATTCTAATTTGACTTTTATAGCGATTACTGCTGCGCCTTAGAGTCCACTACTCATTGCAGATTATTTATTTATTTATTTATTGTTATAAATAAATAAATAATCTGCAATGAGTAGTATTGTTATAAATAAATAAATACATAATCTGCAATGAGTAATGGACTCTAAGGCGCAGCGACACAATAGCAATATCCAAGTTCAAAATCCAGGAACAAAAATAGGTCAGCTAAAAGCATAGGTTTTCCATGAGTATTTTTGTGTATCAAGTTCATTCCTGAGTCTATTTCAGTCAACTCAACACTCAGGTTCCCTCTCTACCCCTAGCATTTATGTTTGCACATAATATAATTAGATCAGCAATAAGTACACCAAAAAATCTGTGATAAAACATGTGGAAAGAATCTACTAGGGTTTCTGTCTGCCTCACCAGTGAAAGGTAACAAATACATGTAACAAATGAGAAAAAAAATCAGTGAATTTGTTTTTCATTTCTTTTATAAGTATCCCATCAAACTGCTTATCAACTACTTTCGCATTGTACTGAGAGAGTACAGTTTGACAAATAAAAATATCAAAACTACCTGAAGGTATAGGTGCATGAAAGGTAATATTTTTGTTGGTGCCAATCTAAACATAATTACTTATATTATATATTGAGTTTGGCTGAAATGTTTTCTATGAAACATATAATATCTTGTTTTTCAAAATCAATTATTTGCTTTCAAAAACTGCAATAATTTTTGTCAAGCCATTAATGTTCTATTCACAAAAACTTCTGGGCTGGGATATATCCTAGCAGGCTGTCTCTGTCTGTGGAGAAGTCTGGTAACCTTGATATGAGTGTCTTATCTTGGATTTATTCTCACCAAATGCAATGCCAGATGACAAGTGAATTGGTTTGGAACTGGAGGCTACAGTAGGCGGAGATCGTTGTTCCCATGATGACTTACAATTCTGGTTTCCTGTTGCCAAATCACAAGTTTTGAAGTGCTGGTGTGAACTGTCTTTCAGGGTTATCGTGTTCTTTCAGATGGGTCCTTCTGTTTAGATACAATATGGCCACTAACAGTAACTCTAAAGTCTTTGTCCCAGGGACTCTGTCCCAAGAAAGTCTTTTTCTTTAATTCAATTTGCCTTTCTTCATGTGATTTGCTACTGTGAATGTATAAATTATTGTACAAATTATTTCTCAGAAGGGATCAGAAGCTGACTTTTAACGAAGGAGGTTTAAAGGAGGTAACATGCCTGTTTAAATTCGGGCAGTTTTGATGATCTTCATTTCTTACATTCCAATAAGTGGAATAATAAGTAGTGAACGTCATATAGTGAACATGACATTATTAGTTGTGAGTATGACATAATGGATACTGAGGCCAAGAACACTCAGGATAAAACAAGCTTTGCTCATGAGATCTTCTCTCAATTACCACTCGGTACATGCTAAGATGAAACTCATAATGCCCAATAGAGTCTCTGTAAAGAGGCAAAGGTATGGCTTTTCATTTTCTTACAAAATCTCTGTAGATAAATCTTCATCAATACTTTCTTAACAGAAATACAAGGTTTTCATGCTAACAGTCAATAAATCTGTCACCTGGAAGCTAATCTTGTGACTTCTCTCCGCAATGCAAAACATGTCCAAAATGTGTCGCAGTTTGTATCACCTAGACATTAAACCCTGTCACCCCAATCACCATTCACAAGACTTCCCATAAATGATTAATGATCGCATATATCTTCTCTAAGCCTTAAATAGACCGTGGCCCTTAGAAAACCTTTACAATTACTCCATAGCCCTGAATCAGACATTCTCATGCCAGACTCATATATACAAAATAATTCCATTATTCTCACAACACTGGACATTATAGACCATAAGGGCGATAAAGGGTGTTAAATGGCTCTAACTGTCCCGTCTGGAAGGAATGCATGATTTATTGCATCACAGAATGTCACAATACAGATCACAACATGTAACAGCAATAATATCTTGATCCAGTGTATAGAACATGGAATATTTATTGAAAGTAGCTGTGTTCAGGTTATTTCCAATACAATGCTACTCAGGACAAGTTTTTCAGATAAGACAAATCTGTAGACCCTCTCACACCACTTGCCTCACCCCCAAAGGGGCGGGGCTTTTGGGGAGACGGTTTATAATGGTATTAGCTTGTCTGCTTGCATATTTTGAAAAATTATTCATGGGATTAGTATCATATTTTCAAACAAGAAGACTGGGTCCACCTTACACTATTTGTAATAATTCCAAAGTATTAATCGTGACAGGCTCTTTTTACCCAAGGTTGCAGTTTAGCACTGGCTTGGTCAACAAACATGATCCGGACAAGCACAGAGACCCCAGAATTGTGTGGAAATATACGGGGTGAGGGATTCATTGAAATGCAGAAACGATTCACTTTTGGATCTGTGACAAAACATAGTCAGAAATGCAATCTATTCAGTGAAGCCTTTCTTTAAAAAAAAAGTTTTTTTTTTTTTTTGTTGGAAACCATCATGTCTAAAACTCTTTGTATACTAAAGGCCTATTTCCATACATGTGGCATCCCATATCCGGCATCCGGATAGTGCATCCGGGTCCGGTATCTGGCATCCGGTTGGTGTGTTTCCATATATACCGACATAAATTACTACTTTGTGATTGTACATGTTGGTGTGCTCTTATCCCTGCTTCCACCTTAAATTGCATTTATTTATGATGTTAATCTTTGCAAATATTTTTAAAAAGCACATTAGCCACACACAAAAAAATACAAGAGACGAATATCATTAGACAGGTATATGTGTAATGTTTAAGAGGCTTTTATTGCGTTAAAACCAATCCAGAAATAAGAGAGAAGAATTTTAAATAAAAGTGAGTTGTTGGTGTGCTAAAGGGGTAAGACTGCCTGATATATAGTACAGTATTATTGGCTTATATTTCGACTTTCCTTATAGGAATGGTCTCATCAGAGGCTTGGTGTGTTTTGGATCTAGACCTCCTCAAGTACTATTTTACAATTTTTTAAATAGGATCAATTTTAACCAAGAATTGATCTACTCTCATAAACACATGAGATTTAGTGTAGTACAATGGTTGGGAAATGATACAAGCCCAAAATGTGTGAGTACCCGTAGAAAGCATGAACATTTGGGATATCCCCACCATTGCACCAATTGACATCAACCAACATGTATAATATAACCCTCTCATTTGGTATTTTTGTCCAGATACCACCCTTTATTTATATTATAGAAGAATTTTAACGTCTTGTCTTATATATACAAATTTTACTTATATCAGTTATCCCCAGATATCTCAAGCAAATATACACCCAAACCTAATGAAAGAAAAACGGTACAACCTGCAATAAAGTCCCTTCACAATAACATTGATACCATATTTTTAACTTCAATATTTAATTAAATAACATTGTTTCACCTGTATATTTCATTGCCAAAAAAATTGTTAATTGTAAACTAATTTCTTTCTAATACAAAGCACCGTTAACTTCAATAAGTTCCCTTCAAAATGGTATAATTAAATGAAATAATAAAACCACTGTATATCAATTTTCAACCAAGTCCCAACAAGATGGAGGGTCTCAACAAGAGCCTATTTCAGTTCAAGCGTGTGTAATAAAAATAAGATATATTACTACATCTTATTAAATAATAAATATATTTAAACAGTGCTTCCATTTGTTTAATTGCCTTAAAAATACATGCACAGATGAGAAAAGAATCACAAAATATTTTAATTTTATTTTTGCAATTAATCATTTACACTTTGTATTTGTGTAGTTTGTGTTTAAATATCTGGGTGCTGTCCTCGTAGATGCTTTCTGTGGGCCATAAGCTTTAAAAATGATTTATTATTTGTTAAAATCAAGCAAGGAATGGCAGTTTTCCGAATATTCACCAATATGTTTATCTAATTTATTTAACAGCATGATTCACGTAGTACTACAGAGTGACGTCATTCTAAGGTCACTCTATTGATTTTAACATGCGGTATGCAGATATTCAGAGTTTTCAGTTCCTGATGGGTCACGCATGACGGATTAGTACTGTGACCGTGCATCTAAAACGCATGTAAGGAAACAGGCCTTATATTTTATTGCAAAGTTAAAATTGCCGCATTCCGCTTGCCGCATATAGCATCACGCATGTAAGGAAATTGGGCTTTAGGCATACAGCTTAGTCAATATTCTTAGTTGTAAGTAGATTACACTAAATGTATACTTAAATATACATTAGATTATTATAAATAATATAATTGCAATAAATAGTAACACGTTTGAGGACTGGTTATTGGTTTATTCCTCGAATACCTCGTGGTCTCTGTTAAGGGTTTATGTTTGTTTATTTGTTTGTTTAAATCTACACACTTCAGTGGCGCTGAGCAATATTTTAAACATGTTACAAACTGAGGCGGGTTTTGAGCCAGAAAGAATCATAGTTTTACACTATTCTAGAACTTAAGTTCTGTCTAAAAGATTTTATATTTGGAAGGCGACATAGTGATCTTCTCAAAACCTTACAATATTGTTACTGTCAGGTGAAACTCAAGCCTTGTTATTTTGATCTTAGGTAAGATTTAATTTTAAGTGCCACTAAAAATCAAGTAAACAATGGGCTATGAATTCTGGGTGAATTCTGGGTGAGACTTGTGATTCTGGGTCCTGGATATTTATTCTGTTTTCTCGTTACACAGTAAAGTTATAAAATAATATCCCTGTCCATTCCAAGCAATAACTATGCCCCTCCTCTTTCTATAACTCTCACAGCACTCAAACAACCCATCTTTTATATTTGGCCTTCCTCTGATAGCATTCCCTTGTAACTAATCCCTTCTTGATTGTGACCTTGCCTTGACAGGGGATTAAGCTGCTTCTCCATTACTGTCAGTGTTGTTTGGGACTGATTGCTTTGCATTACGTTTTTTTCCATTGCCATAAATACTGATGTGCACTTAGAATGGAGCTTTTTAACACTGAGATGGAGTAAGAGGTTTACTGCACGGTAGGGTAATATCGCCCATGCCTCCAACTGGCACAGCCTTCACAAGATATGCTTACTGTTTTTAAAAATAGTGTCAATCAGAAAGCCCAAATCATTGAAATACATTATAAATGGGACCTTTGAATATTCAGACCTTTTTATATCCATATATATAATTCAGATATTTTCAAAAATTTAATGGCTTCTTCTTTTGTCCATGTTCTCCCCACATAAAAAATTCATATAGATTCAAATAGACTGACAGACAAATGAACACACCTAAAAGCATAACCATCTTGGTGGCGGTAAATATTGTAAGTTGTGGGTTATATGCCAAGTAGGAACATTAATTTCCTATGAAGAATTTATGACATCTCTGCTTTTTTAAAAATTAGTTGACAATCTTTTCCTGTAAGCTGTATTTCTGTCAGTGCAAAATTTTACACAAAGGTAATACCCCATTCATACTGCAGGTGGTATACCCCACAGTTAGATGTTTTACTTGGTGGTACAACCACCTTCCAGGATGCCTCATATCTTCCAAGGTTTGTGTATCCTTAAGGTATGACGACACATAGCCACTGATTGGACACAGGGTGTAACCATAAATAACAGTAGGATGGCAGTAGAACGAGATCAGTATAAATGTGTGTCACCGAGTTACAACCTCCACTCACCTCTCCGTATTACAACTAAACACGATTGAGCCACAGTTTTATATACACCATGGATCACGCCTTCAGTTACCACATCACAAAATTCATCTGCACATCCTCACGATACCAAATTCACAGGCAGAAACATTTTAAAACTTCCAAAGTAGGCGCAAAGAATTGGACAATTTGCCACTGTGTCACGAACTCGCCTACAGATGTCAGACGATAGTTGAAGGACTGCGGTGTTTTGACCAATGCTTATAGCTGTGGGTCGTTCTGCCTGCAGTATGAAAGGGGTATAAGGCATCGACAAATCACCAAACTTGTTTATCTTTTAGCCACTCTAGCTTGAAAACAATTTAACTATGAAAAGTTTTAATTTTTGGTTCAGGAGCCCCCACCTTACAGTATAATATACATTCTTTTTAAGTTACACAATTTTCCAACAATGTACTTACACATCTCATCAAGCCTTACTGTCTCCTTATATAATACAGATCTTTGTCCTAAACAAGCAGCTTTTTTCATAAATGTCTTTGCTAGGGATTACCAGGGAATGTTTTATCCTCTCCTTACTCTTCACACAGGTCAATATAACACCAGAATTAGTGTGTTAAGGTCTTCTTTACATTCCCAGACTTTTTAACAAGCAACTTATAAAAAAGTTCAACAACAGTTCTTCTTAAGGTGCTCCTAGAACTTCCTCTCTGATGGCTTAAATGGCTTAAAAACTACATATGTGGAAGGGATTTTTCACTTTAAGTTTCCACTGGTTTCCTGGAATCTTTGATTTTTGTCCTATGTACATCATAAAACATAAAACTGTTGAGTTGTGATTCCATTCCTGCTACTTAGAAACTGCAATATATGGTACGATTATATTGATTCACATTTTCATGAATTTTTCTCTTTTTTTCTTTGTGTTACATTATGAATAGCAACAAGTATTTTATCAATGAATCTGATAGACTACAAAAAATTAGAAGTGACTTTAAAACAATTTCATTAACTTGGACAAACTTTATGCATTGAAATATTTCCTGTCCATCTGATAGCTTGCTTTAACTTAATGACAGAGTCACTTACATATAAATCTTTTCTATTTTGCAAGAAGCTAATTTGATCAAAACCATTTCAGTGTCAGGATAAATTAACTTTGGATGGAAAATAGTATCCAGACATTTGGCTTTGCAAACTGGCAGTATGGAAGTGGCAGCACTGTGTTTTACATTGGGAAAAATGTAATGACCTTTTCAATGAATTGTGTTATGTCCAAGTTCACACTGCTACGATGGATTTTTTTCTCATTTAATTGTGACACGATTTCTGTTGTTACGTGAGATCTGGAGACAAATATCTGTAAAATATCACCTTCATCCATGAATACATTCATATTTTTATAATTTGATACAATGGACATTGGGAATATTATAACCACATTTCACAAATATGGAAAAATTATTAAAACTCATAATGAAGGCACTATGGTAAAGTATTAATAAAGACCTAATAAAGAAGATTTACAGTCAATACAACAACAAAAACAGATTTATAAAGTTTTCAAAATTAAGGAAACTTTTAAAATAATATTAATGTTTGAGCTAAACATTTACTGTAAAATTAATAGCCCTTCATCACAATAGAAAGATTCAGAACTTACTGACAGACTGTTACTTTGGGATATTAATATTGATTTTTAATTATTATTTCAGTTGGAAATCAAATGAGAAATAAAACGTTAAATCATAGATAAACATTGTAACATCTTTTGTCTCTATTGTCTACCAACTATGATTCTGGATTCTAATTTTTCACATGTGACATAACATCTGACGGCCAATTTTGGATTTTTGCTACAAAATTTATATCAATATCCATTTGATACAAAATACACTTCATATGTGATTTTACTTGTCATTGAAGTTTTTTCCTTTCAGAGCCAAATAATCGCAGTCACAAATCCGAAGTCAGGTGTCGCAAAGCTGATTCAGATGTATGTCAAACATCCAAACATCAAAGCGATGGCAAGAAGAAGTCATAATAGCAAATCAAGAAGTTGGAAAATGTATACACGTGTATGTACACTTATAGCCTAGCATATGATGAGGATTAAGTGCTATAAAAGTACTCATTACAATATAGAACAAATTGAAATGACAAATTTTGTGTACAGAAGGAAAAATATGCTCTAAAGTATATTAGATAAATATTTAATCACTGTATCTACTACAAATGTACTACAAAACTACAAATATAATATATTTTATATATAAGTTAGACATTTATTTGATTTTAACTCAGATGCCATAGGTTTTTCTGTAGTAAATTTGCAAACCACCAGAAAAGAGCAGAATGGAAATTTATGCACAATAGTTTTTAACACTAAGAAATGGACAATGTGACTTTTTTCACAGATATAAGCAGTCACACAATGTAATTAGTCAGGGGACACATCCCCAAACCTAAAAACATGTTTTGAAACGTATGTACATAGGGGCCTGTTATCAGAAAAGTGTGAACTGGGTCATCAAAAGCAAAAACTGCACAAAACACGTGCTTTCTGGAGATAAATATCCTTTTAAGGTTTTACCCATTGTCCTGTTCGATGGAAACTACAAAACATCTTTTGCCTGACAAAAAAAGTCAATTAGATTTTTTATACAGAAATGAATTTCTGTAATCATAAAATGGGATTGTTCTCAAGATCCTTAATTGGCAAAAAAATTACCCCATTGTAACTGGAAGTCTTTGAAGCTTTACTGAATATGTTCCCACATTGTAGCAAAATATAAAAACAAAAACCTTTCTTTGAGGTCTATTTTCAAAATTAATATTACTAGGAAATTAGCCTCTGAATTACAAACAACTGTTCATTATCCTTTTGGCCTTCCATGTATTTTGAAGTCTGTATCAACCTGTTCATTCCCAATATTGTACTTCAATATCCACATTTATACTACTGCATTTTCTGAAATGTATGCAATATTTTCATTGTTTCTTTTTCATTCGCTTCTAGCCCATGTCACAAAAATAAGGCCTCCAATCATTTAGCTTGACCTTGTTTGTTCATGGTCATGCATCAAACTCAGCCTTGTCGCCTTTTGTTAGAGGCAGCCATGGATCACTGTTGTACTGGAAGGTTGTCAGACAAATTACTCCAAAACGTCGATCATCGAGATCAGGTCCAGGGACTTCTGGCATTGAAGTGATTGCTTTGACGTCCGAAATGAGGTGTTTGCCCTGACGTCCGAATTAGTGTACCCATGTCAGGTTGAATCGCCCTGGCGTGCACATTAGTGGTTAAATGTCAAGGTTACTGTGTTTACAATCACTACAGTCATAAAGTTTGATGGATTTCCTCTTAGCTTGTCAGGGTTTAATGCTGGATATTATTTTTGATTGCTTGATATTATGACTATTATGTATTGAGTATTACTTGAGATTTACCAAAATATTTTGTACAGCAATATACCAGTCTACAGTTTTGATAATGAATCTGAGATCCAGAAATTAGCAACTAATAAATATGCCCATTATACTAATATTATTAAACTTTATGATGAATACTGGTTCAGGTGAATTATCACTTAGCTATAATCTGGTTGGTTATGAGTTCGAGTCCACACCATAAATGTAGAATTTCACCTGAAACTGAAACCTCGGTATGGCATTAATCTATAAAGCACTGTAAAGATATTATTACATCAGATGAACATTCCAATCAATCAGAACAACCTGAATTGATATTTGCTGTGGCATTTTTGTCCATGAAAGGTTGAAATCATTTGTGTATCTAAATAACAGGCTTTTTCTTTATGATTTTATTTGTTGTTTTATTGTGCTGTATATGAAATGAAAAGAACAATAATTTAGATAATATGTATCAATAAATGTGATGCAATGCATAATTTAGCACAATAAGTGTACTTCATCCATTGAAATCATATTTTAGTAGAGAAAACCAACTCACAAAAACAAGCATGGATTTCAAATTCAATATATTTTGTTTTTCTGAAACAATGACTGTAAAAAAATAATCCCACTTCTTGCTGACATTAGGAAAACCGCACCGTTTCTGGTTTCCTGATGAGAAGAAACACGACTCACAATAACAAGTGTAAGATGTGACTATTAAGTGTTAAGTGATCCGGAGAATCGTGTCACCTGGTGATAAACAATCATCATTTCAAAGAACACGACAAATTTTATGATGAGAAAATACAAATATATACTCAGTCCATAGAGGATAACATTTTAAAGTATCACAATGGTTATTTATATGTATCATGCAATACAACTTTGTTTGAATAATGTCTAAAATTATAAAATAAGTCCATCTTTTTCTGGTAACACAAAACAAAACAAACAGCTATGAACCATATCGATAGTAAGTGGCCCTGGGAGTGAAAAAATTCCTTGGTCTTTAAAAATATTTCATAATATATGATGCACTTTAGTTGTTACAATTTCACAGTTACAAAGTCACAGTTTGTCCTTTTAACAAAGTTGACCAAGAAGTGGTAATTTCAGCAATAACAGGTAAAACGGTATTGATTTTGATATTTTTATGAATAATAAGAGAAAGGCTATATTATCAGCCAGTCTGACTCACTCTGCTAGCAATGTTTCTTGGTGGTCACTATTCAATATGTCAAAAACTAAAGGTATCAAAATGATCACATAAACACAAGGTTTGAACAGACATTGATAGGTTTCTGAATGGACTGAATGGATCACATCTCACACGAAACTTTGTGAGATGTTATGAGCTTTTATGCAAAATTTCAACATTTTAACAAAGGAACCCAAAACTAAATAAGCCAAAAGCATGTTTATATGTAAGGAAATCCTTCATTAGGTTACATGGGAGAACTGTCTTGAGGAAATTACAATAAAAACCTTACATATATTTGTATCGATAGACTGAACCGGAATTTACAATATCAAATCACTCCGCTGCAATTCACCTATCATGTGTTCTAATTCCACAGACGTACCATAATTTGGCATTTATAAACGAGAGTTAATACATTTTGTTGAAGAAAGTAGTCCGGTGGTGCAGTGGTAACACACTCCCCTCCCAGCTTCAAGACCAGAGTTTGAATCCCAAACTGATGGTTGCTTGGAGTTGGTCAGCAGTTTACAGTATAGAACCTTGACCAACTGTTTGTACTGGTTTCCTTCAGCCCTTCCAATTACTAATAACAGTATGATTTCTAAGGTACCAGGCTTGACGTTAAACACTAAGCAAATAGATAAATAGTCAGAGCTTTCCCTGAATATATTATTTTTGGCTTCTTTCTTCTTAATGGAATCTGTTTTGGTGTTTAAGTTCATGTTGAGTATGCTTCTCATTAATGATTACTCCTTAAGCTCCCTTCACACCAACAAAGACACAATACACACTGACACAATTTGTATTTATAAGACTTCTCCCACTGTCATTGGATCTGTGCATATCCTCAGCCAACACAGAATCTCATTTCAACTGAGAATTTCCCTATTTCCTTGTTTTAAGAACATTTCACCATTGTGTTCCATACAAAAACGGCAGTATGTGACCGTACTGTATTATGTTATGTTATATTGCTTCAGTTTGTACGACCCTTTTCTTTACTCAGATTATCTGAAAATTTCCCTTCAAATGACCTGGCAATTATCACTTGATAGTCGTCTCATCAACTGCTGTCTGACTTTACAGCATCTCAGTGTCTTAATTGTCTAGTGTATCTGTAATGTCACTTTGTTACTAAGGTGACTTAATAATTCTCTGTGGAATGGTTCTTCTACAGCATCTGTACTGCGTTAAAACTGCTATTGTCAAAACTGTACCCAACATTGTAAAATAACATGTTTTTCTGCCCACTAGAATAAAGTCTTGTGTAAGCTTCTGTTGATTAAATGGTTCTTATTTAATATCATAAATTTGTATCACTGATATATCTCATTCCCCTGTATTTCTGTCAGGGACAACTGTTACATAGCAATAAGCTGTAAATAGTCATCAAGAATCACCGTAAACAGACATAATACAAAACTCTGGTTTCACTGTTTTCTGGGTTAGCACGAAAGTTCTTCCTAAAGCTAATTTACTTTCATGAACTACATTATCCATCTCCTTAACAGTCATGCCAAATTATTCACCTTGTGCCGAATTATAACTCAGCTACTACACTACTATAAGCTACACCCTGCGTAAGAATTATGAAAGTAACTGATATCTCTTGTTGACTTAAAATAGAACATTAAGGCGCCAATCAGATAAAAATGAGGCTTCATTGCCACTGTAACACTCAGTGGAAGACACTTGATAACACTAAAACAATTGTACTGTAAGTTCTATTCATTGAACTTAGAAAAAAGACATTTTTAGTAAACTGACTGAGAAAATAAGGGAACAAATACAAACGAGCGCCCTCTCTGTAAAGGAACTGGAGGCCATCACAGTATGGCAGACAGTACAGACATGAATGGTCACTCCTCCAGTTTGTTTTCAGTTGTTTGTATTGTTATTGTGACACAGTTGTTTACAGTGATCCGCTCTCATCAGTGACTGTGGTTTCCACGCTTTGAAGCTTGGTGACACAAGCAGAAGTGACGCCCATTATTTCTGGTGCCACCATAATCAGCTTTATTAGTAAAATACCATACAATATCATACTAAGGGTGATAATTCTCTACATTCTTCACCTGTTTTGTATAATTTATCACGGATTTCTGTTAATTAAATGCACACTATAAACAAACCTTTCACCCATAAATATAAAAACACATTTGACTAATCTCCCGTTAAATGATATTATTATATATTTACCTTTATGTTGCAAATAAATAATCTCCATAATTTTGGCACATATGCAATCTCCATTCACCTGACACAAATCAAATGTTTGTACCAGTGATTGTAAATGATTGTAATTTATATTAAATACTTCCTTCTTGTTTGTGCCGCATTAAGCAGTGTGCTGAATTATGGCACAAGGTAGCGCAAGGTAGATTTCAACACTGCAATCACTACACTATAAATATAGTACATACTTACCCAGTAAATCTGACACGGCCATGTTAATCAGGAAGTAGTCCGTGGCACAGCGCGAGTATTTCCTAGACAGCAAAACAGTCAGTGAGACGAGGTTACCAATGAGTGCCAGAACGAACACCAAAGTGTAGAGACTCACCACCACAACGGTCGCCGGGTTACGGTACCGAAGTAAATCCTGCTTAAACTCATCAAACACAGAGCCACATCCAGGAATATCCGCAGAATCGTATCCAGAAGAGAAAAAGTCGTTGAGTGAAAAGTTCCCATCTAGAGGGATATCCGATAAACAGAGAGAATCGACCCCGACAGACCAGGAGTCATAGAAAGGGATGTCAGTAGAGTTAGATAGATAGACACTGTCTGTAGCCATGGTGATCTAGTTCATTGCATAAGCATATTTAAAGTGGAATTTGAGTATTTAATGAGTTAATTAATTGTTTGTATGTGATACATATGTAGCGACATATGGAAGACATATTCATCTGTTTAATCTTAGTTTAAATCACAAAAGAGTTAAATAATCCAATTGACCGCCTCAGCTGTTTCCTAAGATAACATTTCATATTAAATGACAGATCAATATCCACTACAATAAAGCAGTCAAAATAATAAAATGAATATTAAGTTTCATAGTAACCAACAATTGTCAAACTATAAGCCTAACTCTATAAATATAATATGTTTATTATTTTGTGTTATTAACATAAACACATAACATAAATAGGTTTATTTGTTGTACAGACAAGATATAAAAATATACTTATTCCATTCTCATCAAATAATATTGAGTGACAAATGTTCTCTATGATTAAAGTCTTTAAGAGCCAACTTTTAACACTGGGAATCCCTTTAAGAAATGTTTGAAGTTTCATCATATATAAATGACACTTTTCCCCTCATAACAGAAGAGATGAATGACTCACCGCAGAAAACACATAGCTCTACAATAACTTCCATTGATCACAAACAAATATGACATTAAAAGTGATTCCTATTCAGGACATACCTTCAAAATAAAATAACATTTTATTCCTTTTAGTTGCCATTTAAAACAAAGCACCTTTGATGTAACTTTATTCTCTTTTAAGTCATTAATAATCTCATAAATTCTTGTCTTTCCATTCTATTGAAGTTTGAAAGCTGTAAACATGATTTAGTGAGGACTTTACCAACCTGAAATCAATGACCCTTGCTTCTAGCTAAGTCAGGGGCTTTTAAGTTATACCTTTCAAGGTAAACATCTCCCATATTTGCACAATTCCTAACAGCAAAATCTCTGAAAACTATCATTAATCAATAAAATTGTATACATCTATGTCTATCTGTTAATATATCCTTTCAGTCACTCATTTCAATGAAATCTGAAACTCTAACACAACTGTACTATTTCATCACACAACACAGCAAATTCTGTCTGAATTTCTTAATCACACATTTTGTTGATTGTAATAACTGCAATCGAGAAATAATTACATTACATCAAATAATTAAAGTAAATCATCAAGCTACAAAAAATACAAATATTGTTAAGCATCAAGCAATATCCACAACAGAACTTTGGCTCACCCAAACTCTCACTGACTAGTGTGACCACAAAGGTTCCCAATAACACACTTTTATTTCTCTGTGTGTTTTTCTTTCTCTGGCAAAAGGGGGATTCCCCATGTTCTCTCTATTCATAACGAGGCTTGGGGTGATGTCTTACTGGCGTGTGTGTATCTGACCAGTTTATGCTGAAATTACACACGTTGTTACTTGATGCTGGGTGGAGGTACAGTCTGGCTGTGTACGTGAACACCAAATCCTTACTGGTACCTATAATAAGTACATCAGACGGATTTGTTTTCATAAATCATATTCCCAGCAAGACAAAGAGACATATAAATGGGGTTAAGGAGATTTAATTCTACCACTTCTGTTATCATGGCACAAGTTTTATATATTGTAATCATCTTAATCATACTTAAATTCTGACAATTTCTAGTGAACAAATTCTATGACTACAGCATACATTCAGAGAAACTGACTAGGAGGCCAGATAGAAGGCCTAGTTTTAAAAATGTTAAAAGTAACAGATATGACCTTGGATGTACAGCAAGGTCAAGCCGACCAATATTGGCCTCAGCAAAATGGGAATCTTACAGATGACTTTCAAACCAGAAATATTCTTGAAGTAATTGAAAAAATAATAGAATTAGAAATGCAATAGAAGTTACTTTGAATGGAACCCATGCTCTGGAAATTAAATGGACTTTATTGTAACCAAAGAGTAAAAACAAATTGATATGACAAACAATCTTTGTGCATTTGAGAAGTTTTACAGTGTAAAAATCACCCAATACCATTCTTTAAAATTGCACAATTAAATAACTGAGATAAAGGCAACATAATTTAGTGAGATATAAATGAGATATGAAGCAGTGGAAAGACATCAAAAAGGCCCAACCTGAGGTCAGCCTGATCAATATGGAGATCAAATTCATTTTATTGTTAATAAAATGTTAAATTCATGATAAAACCAAACATTATATCAATAAACTTTTAGAGAACTTTCTAGGTTGCGATAATACAACCTTTTACTTTTACGCCAATTTTAGACATGTGCCAAGTTAGCATGCCAAGGAATACTGGCTGTGGGGTTGGGGGTGGTGGGGTGGTGGGGTGCATCTGTATTCACAGAAATGGTATTTTTACGCTTTTTAACATGTTCTAGAGATTTTTTTTGACATTTTAAACATTATTTTTGAGGACCTTATCGTATATATGCTATCATTTTTAGTGGATTATTTATATATCTATATTTATATATTGTCTAAAGCATTGTTCAGAGTGTGGTAATTTATCACAACTCAAGCACAAAATTGTTAATTGCACTTGTTTTGTGTAAATGGATTCCTTTTGATTAAATTATTCATTGGTAAATGCACAAAATATAAAACTCAAAAATAATTCAAATTCAAAAATATATTGCAAAATGTCTCCACTCTAACTTCACTTTTCACCCTATCATTTTGCATGGCTTTTAATGTAAGAAAAAAAAAACAAATGCTGTGGAGTGTATTTTTTAAAATAGCTGTGAAAATTGTAAAAATACTCTCTGCCATAAGAAACAGCAATGAATATGAAGAAAAAATATATATATATTCCACTGGAAGCAGACAATCTCTTGCCAAGGATGAATTCTCTTGAATTTACCCTTACAGACACATAAGGAAGCTGATTGAAAGTTAGAGCATTAATTATATATATATGTATAATAAAACGGAAACACACAGTCAATACTTTAAAACATGGCTGATTGAGTGTTCCCCATTTAGACACCTCAAATTTCACTAACTACACCCCACAACCTTTCATCAAATTGCTTAGCAATTTACAGTTCTGGTTTTTGCTGATGTATAACTGCTGTATTTTTTTTTGTCCTTTCTATTGTAACTTCCCACTAAAGACCATTTCACATATACGCAGACTGGTGTGGCTTTTAAAACAAAGGTCAAAGTTGGGGTTTTACGTCCCGTTCAACAGCCAGGGCTTTTAAAACAAGGTGCTTCTCCAAATCAGTAGTGGTAATGAGATGTTATTCTAACATGGCTGACAAAGGAATGACAACTTAACAACTTTGTCCAAAATGTCTGTTCAACTACAACATTTAAGTGTTTAATGCTCTAACTTTCAATCAGCTTCCATATGTGTCTGTAAAGGTAAATTCAAGAGAATTCATTCTTGCAACATGTTGTCTACTTCTAGTATCCATACCCACAATCAGGTTTGTAGTTTGATTTTTTTTTTTTTTTTTTTTTTGTAGTTGCAGCCACATACGAGTGGAATAAATTACTTCTTGCACAAAAGACCAAGATTAAAGATGAAAACAGACCCACCTTTTCAGACTTGCCTTCTTATTGCCATTACTGTGACTCCTCTGTTAGATGCTGTTTTCAGTGTTATCATCTAATTGTTTTAATACTTTCCCTTTACAGATAACCCTTGCCTTACAGGTAGTTCACATCTATTCGGGTGTACATAATTTATTCAAACCAATCAGGCAATTTGAGTCCATATAGTTTATTTGAGGCTGTTAATAAAAACATGTTGCCTCTGATTAAAGTTTTCAACTTGCTTAAAACCTTACACAAAAATATGTGAAGTGTTTTATTTTTCATAGTGTAACACAGTTGTGATAATATAAATTATATGAAAATATGGCTCCAAATTGATTTGGACAAATTCCAGTGGATTCTGATTACACATGTTACTTTTTCTGTATTTGTGAACTGACCTTGGCATGACCTCTGACATTAAACATGATCTCTGACCTTTCTCTGCTGAGACAGCAGGTCTTGTGTTCGAATCGTCCTCTTGACCTATAAGTTCTGTAGATTTGTTGGGTTTGGAAACACCTGTGGCTCCAAGTTGGTTTGGATGAATTCCAGTGGATCCTGATTACAGATGTGACTTATTGTTTTTTTTTCTCTGTTGGAGCCATTTTAAGGGTTGTGCCAAATTATCAAGATGATAACCACATCTTAAACATTTGGATTTTGGTTGCAAACACACCCTTAAAAATGTCTACCCCTGAGGTTTGGGGGATGTTGTAATGAGGTCTATCTGTCTGTATGTCTGTCTGCGTGGATAACTATACATCTGATTTGTGTCACATGGGTTTGTGTGTTCTCTCTCCCTGTGTGTGTTGCAGTCTGACCCAACACAGTCAGCATCTCGGTATAAACTCTTCATTGTAAATGGCTAAACTTTATGCAGCCAATAAGAAAGCTCCACTTATTCGTCCAATCATAAGAACTAGCCAGATTTGAACCTGGGGCGTTACTATGACTGATTGAATACAAAAAGGCAGGAAAGTGACAAATTTTTCCCCACAGAAAACGTTTGGTCAAAACCCAAGGCGTCTTTACAACCTGCTCCAACTGCTACGATTCAGACAGATCACTGGTAAGACTGCATACAGTACTCCTTGAATTAATCCTGAGAAAGGATACTTATTTTTACCTTATTTTACAAGATAAAACATAGCTGACTTACCATCAATGGGATATGTTGTGAGAACTCGGAACAGAACCGCCCACTCACAGCACTGATCAAAGTGTCTGAAAACTGGGACAATAGTCTATACATTTGAGGTAAACACAATGTTTGAGTATTTCATCACCATGGTTACTCCACTGACCTTCAGAACTGAAAAGATAAGTCTTATGTTGCCATTTACTATTTTTCCTTTTGGATTACACATCTCAGAGAGTGTTATGCAGTTTGCCCTTCACTATCATCATGGGTTCAATAAGTGTATCTTTACAGTTTTTTATATAAATGAAAGAAAAGTGACCTTTACATCAAATAAAATTAGAGCCTAAGTCTAGGTTGATTAAATAAAATTAAAGTTCTTTTATGCAGGTTTTCCACTGGAGCCGACCCTGAATCCAACCCTATGACTTTAAGGTCGGTTCTGAAAGTCGTAGGATCGTAGAAAAAAAGGTGCGAAAATGGGGAGTCGGTTAAGAAATCCCCAACAGGACGGTAAACTTGTAGACAGGATGTGGTGACTACCCCAACATAGGTTCGGGGACATTTGAAAAGCCTGGAAGTATAACCGACAGGCCCTCAAGTTAACCGACAGGCCTGTTGCTAGGTGGATGAAATTAGGGTCAGATACAAGGGTTGCCAACGGTCGTAGAAATATCAAACATGTTTGATATTTCACTGACTCTCCCTGATAGGCCGGGAAACTACAACTGACCCAAACTGACCATGTAAACATTGGTGCCGACTCACCAAAAATGCATAGCTACTGGCCGGTCGGCTGCAGTGGAACACCTGCATTAGATAGTGACTGATCAATCAAGTACTGTCTTAAAGGGTCTGTACAGAAACTTATTTTCAAATTTATTTATATATTAAGTTATCCAAACAAAAATGTCTCACTTCCTCAAAATATGATAAAAACATTTGATCCCCAGACACGGCCTCGCACATATGTGCAGGGTCCATAATTCCACCACACATTCCTGAGACGACTTACACCATACTTTGCTTGACAGAAGTAATTCTCACTCTAGCCTTGGTTAGGGCTCAAACTGGTACTAAAAGTCCTTCTTAAATATGAACATAAAAGTTTAGAATTCACAATACACCCCTATATTTAATTCCGCAATAATTTACTTAGCACCAAATTAAAGCATACACCCTCTCGGGTACTGATTGTCCAAGAAAAGAAACTCCAAGATGGAAGCTTGAAGTAACCAGTAAGTACAGTGCCCACCAGGACAAGGACCGTCATAATGATGGTAAGGCAAGTCTCAATAGACGAGTATTTAATTTGCTTTGTGAAAGAAGCCATAATTGGTTGTTAGCCAAGTAAGACTCTCAACTACAAATATATTTGCATGTACAAAAAGCTGTATGTGAGTAATTAGTTGGTATGACGGAATTTCCTAAAAGTGACTGAAATTTAAAGCCTTAAAAATTAACTTGAAAAGAATATTTTAGCCAAATATATTAGCCCAACAGACAGGCCGTTTTAACAGGGCATCAATATCAGTATATGTAAGATTACATTAAGTAAATGGATTTTATACAAAGAAACTCGAGTCTGAGGCAAGGCTATATCCTTTCCCTTGCGTGTGCTGAAGTAATTTTCCCACACAAAATTAATCCGTCATTGCTAAGTTAACAGTTGATGTTTTGACAGGATTTACCTTTGAATCTTGTAAATATTGACATTTTGAAGTCATTTCAATACAACTCTTACTAGACTTTGTGAATAGATCTCACAGACCATGGAATAAATGAAAAGTTTCAGCGTAACAAGTACAATATGTCACTTGATAAGTATCTGTACTTTTCACAGCAATCCTGTAATAATATTTTAATGAGAATTTATTTCTTTTCAAAACTGTACATCCTGATAATTTCATGCATATGGTATTTTCAATCCATTGCTAATTTATAAATCCACTTTGCCGTATTGCATACAGGTTCCTCTATAATTAAGCAAACTTCACACTTTGTCTGTTGAAAAGCTTATCATTTTAAACACCATGTCGACTTACTTAAAGTCATCAAACTTAGTCAACGTAAAACCACCAACGTAAGTTTACGTTTAGATATATCTTCACTACCTATGTCTAGTAGCCTGACCAGGAGATATTGCCTTTCCATTGCTTCAAACCAATCAAACAAAATTGCCACACAAAGCTCCACTTCCACTGTTGAATGAACTAACCTACCGCCCACAGGCCATTTCATCTGGTTACAGAAATCTCACAAAAACCTGTACTTCAGACCCACCTAACCACCCTGCCCCAGTCGGTGCCTATTTGAGTGTTACTAGTTGCCATCTGCAATGTATTTTTGGGAATAAGGACATTATCTTCTTGGATATAATAATAATAATAATTTTACTGCCACGGGGCAAGCACGGTAGCAATTACCGTTTGCTTTTAAATTGCAACAGGAAAAGACAGTTGAACTAAACAAATTTATTTAGCAATTAAAAATAATGATTACAGAGAACTGATATGCTCAATAGTACATAAAATAATGCAATATTGAAACCGATCTCACCTAGCCTCTGTAACTAACAGTTAAGTTTTTTCACTAAAACACAGATATCTATATCCTGTGATCTGTTCAATATCCGATAACACAAAATGTCCTTATCCTGTGATCCTTTTAATGCCTATAACACTGGATGTCTGTATACAGATATTTGGAGAATTTGCACAACTATACTGTCTGCTCAAAGAAATGGACAATGTCCAAATTGCAGTCAATCCACTCTCCGGCAGAACTGTGCACTATATCCAGATATAAAAAGTATCCCAAGTACAGCAAATACATTCTCTGGTAAATCTAAACACTAAATCCTGTCCACTCCAACAAGAGTTCACACAAGAAGCTTATATCCACTTGATAGTAGTTGTATGACACAACATAGCTTCCCTTATAGCCAGCAAATGCTATGTTCATCTGTGGACATATGTACAGCGCTTATATGTGGCTATGGGAATGGCCAGAAGATTATAGAACTAACTTGAAAGTAACATCTGTAACCAGAACAAGTCAGGAAGTTGTACAAACCAGTTCAAGTGATTTCCCCAAATCTATTAATACAACCAAAAAGGCTACTGAAGCCTAGAGGGATTTCTCCCCAGTATATAAATAGATCAATCTAACAGAGTACAATAAATATCAATACCACATAACACACAAAAATCAATAAGTCATTTACCTTAAATGTTAATACATAAATATAATGCTTAGATTAAACAATGCACTGGCACAGTGCCTATATATGTAGCAATATTAATAACAATAATAATAATAATTCATCAACCAAATCAGTGTGACAGTTTCAACAGCACACTGTTCGAAAATGTATCCAACCGTCTGGAGAGGTGTGAAGTCCCCTTTCCAAGGTAATGTCAGCAGCCAACTATTTAACTCTAGACGACTGATTAAAATTTGATGTTTAATATGTCAACCAGTATAACTTTTCACAATGTGAATACCTTATTCTCTGCTTTAAATATTTTCCATGTTTATCGCTGATGAAATAAATACATCATGCTGATTCACATCTTTGAACGGTTCTCTGTATTTGTTGTGGTTTTCAAAGTGGTAAAGTACTAGTTTATGACCTTCAAGTGACATTATTGGCCAATATTTTAGCCAGGTATGTCTTGTCTTGCATTCTACTATTTTCTGTTTTTGTTAAATGTAAATAAATCATGTCATATTTCTATTTAATTAACATTTAATAGTCATTAAAGGTCTATTTTTAAGAAGTTTCAAAATCAATAAATATTCGCCATTTTAAACAAGTATTACCTAGATTACCTTCATTATAATTTAAAAGAAGAGCAATATTGCTTTATAATCTATTTTGAGGTGAATTCAGGACTTTATTCAGTTTCTCTGATTTGTTTTCCTTTTAAGTGTTCACAAACACACTGCCATCCACTTTATTTCATTACTTTTTAAAAAGTACTTACAATTGAGTAAGTCATTCAGTTTGGAGCAGTTCGTTAGATATTAACAAACCTACATTCACTGAGAAATCCTTCTATTGTTACTACGTTATGTTGGCCTCCTTTATGCAGGTGTTCCACTGAATGCATCTGCTGCCTTTGAAAAACTAAATAGGTGCCTAGACGATGTTAAAGAGTGGATGTCCACTAGTAAGCTCAAATTGAATCCAGACAAGACCGAGTTTATCATCTTTGGTTCGAAGAGACAGCGGGACAAGTTGAAAGCATGTTTTCCAATTGATATCTTGGGCAACTCATTCTGCCCTGCTGATTCAGTAAAAAATCTGGGAGTGTGGTTTTCTTTGTCCAAGCATGTTCAGAATGTCTGCAAAAGTTGTTTTGTTAAACTCCGCGACTTCAGACATGTCAGGCAGTTTCTCACTCATGATGTTTCTGTGCTTGTGGCTAATGCTCTGGTTAGTAGTCGGTTGGATTACTGCAACTCACTTGTCAGGAGCCTCTCCAAGTTCAATCTACGCAAATTACAGTGCATCCAAAATAGTGCAGCTAGAATTGTATCAAACACCAGTCGATACACCAGTATAACTCCTGTGCTAAAGAAACTGCATTGGCTTCCTGTTGAACAGTGCACAGTGTTCAAGACGGCCACACTTGTTTATAAGTATCTTCATACAGGCTTTCCCAGGTATTTTGCTCCATATCTGTCCTCCTACAACAGTCAAACTGTCAAACAATTTGGTAATAGTTTTGCATTTGATGCTCCCACTGTGTGGAATGCTCTCCCTGATGAGATTTGTGCCTCTCCCTCACTGGCCTCCTTCAGAAAGCAGCTCAAAACCCACCTGTACACCAAAGCATACCCACCTTAGCCTGGATCATTCCCCTGGCGTTCTCCGTGGTGCTTGACCCCTACTATGCCCCTGGATACAGAAATTTGATGTCTGCTTATTGCTTAGTTGCGCCTTAGAGTCCTCTTATTTGGGGAGATTAAGCGCTATAAAAGTCCAATTAGAATTAGAATTGGAGCCGACAGGCCGGTGGGGTTCTGTATGTTTGTCCGGGCCTGTCTGTTTGTCAGTACAGCTTGTTGGGACCTGTTACGGCTTGTCTGTTATTGGTTTTGGGCTTGTCTGTTAGGGCTTTCAGGCTTGTCCTGGAAGTTTCCAGACCAGTCTGTACTAAACATCCTGACCCCATGGAAGGTCGGCCTCAAGATCCAGACAAGCCTGTATGTTTCACGTCCTGTCGGGGAGTTGAAGCCGACTCAAAAATTTCCCGCCTTTTTTGTGGATTTTTGTCACTGACCCCCCGACTTTTGCAACCAACCTTATATTTATATACAGTCGTAGAGTCGGCCTCCAGTGGAACACCTGCATTAACAACAAAGGAGACTTGTGGTGAATTTGATTTCTGCTGAAACTTAGCTTATATTTTTTAAAAATACCTTTGAAACATTTTCTAATTTTCTAGTCACAATTTTACCTTCATCATGGGATATGGCTGGACCAGCAGGAAGCTGGGCAGATGGAAAACTTTACACCTTAAGGTGTATTATGATGAATCTAGGCAGGAGCATTGGGTATGAGGTATACATGTTCAATGTCATTGTGTGACCTTCATTTGGCCTTTGATCTTGCTGTACCTACCTGGACCTTTAAAATCATGTCTGAAATAATAATGAAACCAATCTGACTGACTATACATACATAAACGTTTATAAACGTTCAAGTATCCAGCATGATTCAAGGGAGAATGTAAACAAACTTCATTTTATGAATAATTTTCCTGTTTACATTAATTTAACCTTGTACAGTTCATTCTGTGATATAATGTACTTTTATATCTCCACTTATAATTTAATGATGACTTCAAACAACAGTGATACAGCAAGATATAGTTACAGAAATATTTCTCCAGTTTCTCTCAAAATGGCTGTGCTGATATCATCATCCAAAATGAAAGCGAGGTTAAGATATTCTTCACTCTTTCTAAATGTTTAAAAATGTTTATTAAACGTTTATAAACCGAACTAATGTTGCTGAAACTTTTATAAACCCATAATATTGAATAATTGTCAATATTTAGGTTTACATTTGGTTTTAAAAACATTGATACGTTTACTAAACATTTATAAACATTTGCTATGTTTACTGGGCTGAAGTGTCTGCTGATCACCAGCATAAAACATCTGTATAGAAATGTTCAGTATCTATACACAACTTGATGTTTGCTCCAAGATGAGAACAATGTACCCTATTCAGAAATTCACTCTCTGGAACTTTCAAACATTATATCTAGTTTACTCCGGTTACAGTTTTCCACAAAAATGTACATAGCAAGCAGCTTGGGACCACTTGACTCACAGGTAAATAAATCCACGGCTTAATATAGCAAATTCAAGGACTACTATCCATATAGCACTATCTTGTGGTCAGGTCTTCTGTGTTTTATATGCTGCTCTGGCATGTAGAATATTTTAGAAAGAATTGGAAACAATTCACTTTACAGCCACTAAATAAGCTACATGTTTTCAATAATATTACAAGAGGTATAATCATATGTTAGTGATATTTTAAAATTATGGACCTTTTAAGCACGCTCTAGCAAGGCTGATGCTTCTGGAGCTTACTTTTTCCCTAAAGTTTCATGAATTGCACAGGGTGATAAGTAACTGTCTGTTCCATGAAGTTAAGGGCCTGTGGGCTATGTAAGACATTAGTACTGGGATGGTTGACCACTTTGGTGCACTACTCGTGTTTCTGATGGCTCTATGCTCGCACTAGTAGACTGAAACCCCTTTTGGGCTTGCTTATAAATACACTGTTTTGTGACACTAGTCTTGTGACACTAGTCTACGTTACTGAAGATCTTATAATATCATAAAATATGATAAATCTATGAAAATATACAAGGTTGATTTTAAATGCATACAAAGCCTTCTGGATGTGTTGCAGTGTATGTCACACGTACTAATCCGTATACCACTGTAGAAACATTATTTATCCACTACTCACTACTCAAATAATACATAAAAATAGGTTTAAAAACTCTCAAAAAATAATGCATTCATGTATACTGTACATTGATATACAAGACCATAGTGAAAAGTTCTTTTATTGAATAAACAAATCTTAATACAAGAATTTTGTTAATAGAACCAAACCCTTATACCCCGGTTTCACTCTCACGATTAACTGTACCATATAACTAATTTTGAAATGAAGGTTAACTTTGATAGATCCCGTCAAAAAAGTGAGAAAACTGATAAAAGACTAGTGATTTGTCCAGAGTGAAAGTATCTCTCATAATACCAATAAAATTGGCTTACGATCAGCTCCCAACTGTTTGATTCATAAAAACTAATTATAGCACCAAGTCCTGATCAGTCTTGAGGATTAAGTGGCAGACTGGTATGACTGACCTTCTCTTGGGACAAAGTCACTTTGTTTAGAGTTAATAATGATAGTAGTTATAACATAACAAGAGTGGACAGGATAAGTTGTAGCACTGAAAAGATAGGTCATAACACTTAATTACTGGCTGTAGGATCAGTGGCAAGTACTTAGGCCTAAAATGTTGCACCCAATGGGTGTCTACCGTCCCTGTCATTGTGTTCCCGACCATTATAAATGTAAAAATAGGGGTTTTTTATTATCCACCGACAAGCTGGGGCCGCGGTGAAGCCATGGTAACACCTACACCTACCACCTCTGTGGTCAGCGGTTCAATCCCCTGAACTTTACGTGGGGAAGATAGTAGTTTCTTACCGATGGTCGACAGTTTACAGTACAGAACCTTGATCAACTGTATGTACTGGTTTCCTCTGCCCATATAACTATCAAGAATAATGTATACCCTACCTGTACAGTATTCAAAGCAACATTAAACCTCCTATAAACAAACAAACCGCTGTTGAGCTGTGTGCAGCCTACGTAGGGGGTACATTGAGTGAGATACTTAGTACCATTCATTATGCATCATAAATATCACAAATTCGTCAATTTTACATTAATATTTGTAAAACCCCATAGCCTACAAATATGTTATACACATCACATGAAAACTATATTATAACAACCCATCTGCCTATTTTTGTGGCATTAAAATTCATGCAGGCATGACATAGAAATCGCAGGTTAAAGTTACTTATTTTAGATACACAAACACACACACACACACACACACACACCCCTCCATTTTACCGTCATTATCAAGTGCCCACAGTTTACAGTTGATCACACTTTTGCTCATTACCGGGATGATGATGGCAAGTCATACTTTTGTAGTTTGGGGCTAAATCCAGTGAAAGAAAAACAAATGTGAAGAGAACCTGATAATCCTAGCATTTTATTAGAATTGTAATAAGAGTTTCTCAGTCATTGGGGAAAAAACCTTTTGCATAATGTACTTTATAATGTACTTCTCTGTAGACTGGCTTCTACATTGATATACAGCCAGACAGCTGAGTTGTGTCTTCTGAGATGTTTGAGTGTTTTATGAATGTCACACCTTTGCTTAGGTGTTTATGAATGCTTTGGGTAGACATTTAAGCTTAAGGAAGCTCATAATTTTGTGAATGATCACCTACAATTATTTATACACAAGTGAGAGGTAGGTGCATCATACCAACTGAGGTAATTCAGAAAAAATATTTGTATTCAAAAAGGTTAATGCAATTTTTACGGTTAAGTATAGTTTACATAGGAAGTTTGAGCCGAATTAAGGCTCATGCAAAATTACCAAGCCAAGCAATAATGAATATATATTTCAAGAAATATATCTCATACACCCCCCCCCCCCCCCCCACCCCCCCCCCCCCCCCCCCCCCCCCCCCCCCCCCCCATCTCTTTATTATAGATTACTAGAATAATTCCTGCGTCATTATTCATATTGTTGTATAGTTCAAATACAATAAATATATTTCTGCATCAGCCATGATCGGGTGTGTGGAAACACTCCCTTTACATTCAGTGAGACAATAAAATGGCCACTAGTAATCAACCATTGGTAGTTGATGGACACAGTTTCAGTTCGTATTATTAACCTTACATCCTGTCAGACCAAGGCTTGTGCCTTCACCAGAAATTGGCAGCGACTGTTTTTCTGCACAATTTGAGCTGTGATGTATGGACTGATGTCAGTCATTCGACACTAATGTTTCTAATCACATTGTGTTCTTGTCACCATACAGAAGTAATCACAATGAAAATATTCCAATAACATCAGTGACATACAGAAGCCCTAAAGTGACCCACACATTGCATGGGATTTGTTTGATATATTGTTACGTCGAAAGATTCAGTCAGTTCCAAAATTTGCTGTTTTAATATGACATTTTGCTACAATAAAGATAATAAGTCATTCCCTCAAGGTAGTGACTTCTTACTTCAAGAATTATGTCTTTACATTAACATACTTACCATTACCTCAATATCTAATTTTATCTCCACATCATGTGTGATTGCCTATGTCTTGTCACCTCAAAATGATATGTTGTTACCGCTTCTGTCTCTACTCGTTGTGGAAGATATAGTACAAGATACAACTGTCCAGATAAAAACTTCTTGGAGGTTCCTCAATTCTGTCCATCTGTATATCAATAAAAAAAACACTTTGGCTACAGCTTTGCTTTTGATGCTCCCACTTTTTGAAATGATTTGCCTGATGTGGTAAGTTCTGCCCCAACTCTCGCCTGTGTCAGAAAGGATTAAAACTGTATCTCTTCAAAAAGGCTTTCCCAACTTAGCATACACTCTCTCCGGCGTGTCCATGGTACTGGACTTTCAACGGCTATGGATAGATGATTTTTTTAATTGGATTTCTGTGTTGTGCCTTACAGTCTGCCTGGCAGAGATTAAACGCCATAAAAGTACAGAATAGAATAGAATCATATGATAAGGTAGAGTTCATCCCAACTCTCTAATTATACATATTATTGGCATTGATATGAAAAATTAACATAACCATAAGCTATTTGGGGATTTTACACGGAAGGAAGTTTCTCCTACAATATAACATCCTGAATGGGTGTACTAAATAGTTAATTAATTACTTGATGTCCTAAAGACATGTTTTCACTGGGTAATGTGTTTGAAAATTAAACTTTTTTTTCTGGCCTCTGGGTGATACATACTCCCACTGTTGGCAAGGCAAAACTGTAATTTTTACGCATGAATGTTTGATAGCATAAACAATAAGGGCTTGTAACAAAATACAAAACATTAAGTGTTTTATACAAGTACATTATGAATACTCTGAAGTAAAACATTGCAAATGTGAAACAATCATTTTATATTCACCGCTTAGCAGGGTAATACATCATAACTTGCAGACATCACTGTAATGTGAAATTGTTTTGTATCATTTAACACCAGTTTCTTTTGATTAAACATGCATCGACACATCAATCATTAACCGTACTAAGGGGATTTTAAGGCTTATAACATAATTTCCACTTAAAATGAACGCCACAAACTGGCACAAACATACATTCCAGGATTAAAATACATATATTATTAACAACAAGATACACAGAAGAATAAAGGTGACTACTACAATTAATAAGAAGCACATATAAGATGGGATTATACCTTACAAGTAATACATGATGGCATTATGAGCTAAGAAGGTTAAATTAAAAATACATAAAAATACAAATGCAACGTCATGATATGGGAAACCCAGTTATCCAAACAAAAGGTCAACTGAACTTCGAAGGTCATGTACATGACTGGTAAGAAAATTAATGATAATGTTTAGTGGCATTGTAAAGTGATAAACGAGAATTAAATTAAACACCACATTGCCATGTTATAATATAGAGAAAAACTCCAATTATCCAAACTAAGGGTCATCCAAACAGCCTACATCATATACTTGACCCTAAACAGCAGTGATAGGATAAAAGCGTATTAATTGTGAGAGAAATAGAAGAATATAGCAGTTAACAAATTTGGAATAATAGGTTACATACACAAGATAAAAGGTTATCAAAGGTTACCCCATTTGAGTACCAAAAAATTGCTAGCACCTTGTTGATGAGATAATGCTGAAAATGACTACGGTATACTAAAGAGGTATAGTTAAATACCTATAAACATGATAATGCTAGGGGTCACAGGTGCTTAGTGGGAGTAGGGACTAGAAGGTAAGTGTGCCTCAAAAGAGAAAATGCAGTAGGTGGCAGGCAAATAGACTTCCAGACGCAGTCATAAGACAATGTTCCCTGATCATGGATGTCCGGTAGGGGACACCATACCTTAAATCTCAGTGGCACCACCTCGCCTGAAATCATGGAATGACAACATTTTTTTCAATGTGAGCTTACTAGAGGCTAGCTTCAAATACCTCTGGGCGATAGAATGTGAAGATCTGGGGAACTGAAATAATTATTGATCAGTGGAGCCTAGTATCTGAGACAGTAACTTCAGCAGAGCTGTAACTGGACATAAGTCAGAATAACGCTTGCATGGAAATGCTAGCAATTTTGGATCTGTCCTGCAATTTCTTTTTTCCATTTATCTATAATAACAGCATGATCTTGTCCAACCCCCCCCCCCCCCCCCCCCACACACACACACACAAATGCCTGGTTTGGTCAAACAATCATGCACAATAAGGCAAGATACTAGACAACCTCAAAAAGAAATTTCATCCATAACAGACAACAAATTCATGAAAGTGACCTGTAGCCAAAGTTGTACATTATATACCTACCTGTGTCTGTCAGTTTTTGACAGAAAAAAGATCCCAATCGAAAACTAAATGAGAGATATAGATCCAGGAAGTATTTCCTGGGACAAAGCCCTAACAGGCTAATGTCCCCTGGATCTCTCCTAATGTGTCTGAAAGCCCAGTTTACATTCACTTTGAGGGGCCATGGTCGCAGAGTGGTAACACTCTCGCCTCCCACCTCTGAGGCCGGGATTCGATTCCCGGCACGGCCTCAAGTGGGAAAGCTGGTAGTTGCTTGCCGTTGGTTGGCAGTTACAGTACAGAACCCTAACGAACTGTATGTACTGGTTTCCTCTGCCCTTCCAACTACCCATCGTGATATGACCTGTACAGTGTTGAAAGCGACATAAAACCCCACCAGGGCCTAGTGTATTCAGTTTAGCTCTTCATATATATATTTGTCCACATGATGTGCTTAAATTAATGTCAGAGGTATCATTCTTATCTGTGGAACCCAGTAAGTGAGCTGTGTCAAAATTCAGGGAAAGTCAAATTTAATAAGATCAGCTGCTTGATGACCACTATAGTCAGTCAGATAAGCTCTTCAATTTGATACATTCAAATGTGTTTGGAACAGGAATTCTAAATCCTAAAAAATAGGCAATCTACTTCTTTTGACCAACAAGTGATCAAAAACAATTGGCAATAAAAAAATCGGTAATACTATCAGGAATAGTATTCCAATATTTTGGATTTCCTATATACAATTGAATGGCAGTGAGTTTTATACAGACAAACTTTGTACCTGTCTGTTGTTGACAACCATAGATTTCATCATACAAAATGTTTGGCTCTTTATAGACTGGTATTGATGACCAGGGAATATGTGTATTCCCTAACTAGAAATTACTGAGAACACAACTTTGTATTTTTATCAAATAGTTCTTTTTAAAACTGTACTAAGTTGAAACAACCTAATATCTCAGTTTTAATTTAAAAGCACCAATAATTAAATATAAAGCCAAAGTAAACAACTAAATTAAATTTAATTTCAAATTTAAATATATTTCTGGCAAAAATAAAAAAGAAGCTGGAAATATTACATATTTTATTTATTAAACAATCTGTATAAAATTTATTAGATACCAGCTTGTCATAGTTATTTTCTCTCAAGGCTTTTGTTTATTAATTGTACATTCTCAGTTAATCCAATTAGGGTCCCAGTCTTGTGATTTGTCTTTACTTAGCTCTTTGATCTTTAATACTCTCAATCAGAAAGAAGCCACCCACGGTTCAGTGATCAAATCAGGTGATTAAGATTAAATCAATATTTCCATAGTGATCATAGATTACCACTTTAATCTTACAGGAAGCCATTCAGTTTGCAACTAAAATGTCTTCGGTTAAAAATATTGGTCAAGTATGAATGAGTAAAAATTCTTTTAAGGGGAGATTATTCACTGATGTAAAGGATCAGCCATAGATAAGTATGAATTGAAATATATTGTAACGTTCCCGGTTGGTGTTAACAACTAGAACGTTAGTTGTGTGTTAATGTTAACTGGTTTGTATGGTAGTGTGTTAGTTGTGTTAACCACAACGTTTTGCCTTAAACTCTTCAATCTTGTCCAAGAATCAAATCATCAGGTAAGTTCAAGTCAATCACCCAATCTACACAGTACAGTCAAGATTCTCTGCTTATTGTAATCTTAACCAGCTCACCACAGGTAAGATAATTAGTCAAATTACCTGCTCACCACAGGTAAGGTTGCTCGTTAAAGTACCTGCTCACCACAGGTAAGATATCAGTCAATCAAATAAGTTGCAGAGGAACCCTATGCATGTACCTCAATTCGATCATAAGTCAGTCTCACTCATGCATTCCAACAAAATAACTTAAAAAGAATTGCAAAACAAATAACAACTTTATTTGGCTCATGCCAAACTAGCATATTCAATAAATAACAATACAAGTAATTCCTAAAATCAACTACGGTGCACTAATAAAATCAAATGCAACATGCACCTTAAAGCTAAACTTCAATACTGTAAATACAGTCAATACAGTAAATAGTGTCAATACACTCAACACAGTAAATACAGTTAATTCAGTCACTAATGTCAATACAGTCAAACATGTCAATACAGTTAACACTGTCAATACCATAAATACAGTCAGCACAGTCGATACTCAAAGAGTTTCAAGACTAATATTCACATTTAATAAAAATGTGTGCAATTCATTAGTATTCCACATACTAATAGTCAAAATATACACACCAAATATCATAAGAGCAAAAAGTCACACACTAGTATTCAAAATCATATGACATCCAATCAGACTGTGTGCAATTCATAAGCATTTGATATGCCAACAGTCAAAAAATATGCACATCAAATGTCCAAGTACATCAGTAACACACAGTATTCAAATATCAATGTGTGACATTCAATCAGACTGTGTGCAATTCATAAGCATTTGATATGCCAACAGTCAAAAATATGCACATCAAACGTCCAAGTACATCAGTAGCACACAGTATTCAAATATCAATGTGTGACATTCAATCTCAAAAGCACATGTAACACACACCAAATTATAAGCAATTGTATCAGTGTGTAATTACCAATATGTTTAAACAAAATGTATAAAGTATACTGTCACACACAGGTATTAACAGTCAAAAAAGTCAGTGTGTAACCAATAAAATGCTCAGTGCAATGAAAAATGTCACTGAGAAATAGCCAATAAATGTGCACCCCTTATCTGTCTACATAAGTGGTATAATCACAATATTTAAATCAATTATCAATGTGTATGAATGTGTATTCACAGCATGTACATGGGTTTTCAGTGATTTATAATGTGTGCATTTCAAAAGAAAGATTACATTTTTAAGTTGACAATAAATACAGCTCAGTCCAATGTAAATATGTTACACTGGAGTCAATGGATTAACTCTATCTCTTCATATATACTACTTCCCTACTCTGTTTCCAAATATGGAAATGCCAGTGAATGAGTGAGTACTACTTCACTGCAGTTTTTCCAAATATAGAACTGTCACTGCTGATCAATGGGTTGTAGGAAGGGTTTTCATTGGCACAGAGCCAGACATAATCATTGGTTAGCAGGTAGTGTTAGGAAGTAAGAGGTCATAGGTCATGAGGAAATGGTTGTGTGAAGGATTTTCATTGGCTCACAGCCAGACAGTCAAGGAAGTTGGCATTTTGACAAGACACTTGTTGAATTTATGTGAAGAAAGTTTTCAACTTATTTGTGTTTAAGTATCAACTGTTATTAGTTATAAAGCATGGGATATTGAATTTAAATATGTGTGGAAGCTGTATTCACTGTCAACTTGTGTCTAAATGGGATATATCAGCATTAAATGTGCGCACATTGCTTCTGTTAACTGACCTTTTCATTCAATATTTGCGCACGTGAAATCAGTGCATGCGCACAGCAAGATCAATAATGCGCTACTTGACAGTACTGTTTGCGCACAATGTTGCGCAGATCGATGTTCACACTTGAGTCTCTCAAAAGAAACTGACTCTACAGCGTTACGTTCGTCCTTATATAGCTTTCCAGAGACCCCTTGGAGTAGGAATATTATTGCAAAATTGACATTAAAGTTGTAAAACATGAGTCATTACTTTGGATATCATCATAAAATGACTTTAGCACATATATTATTAATGGATTTAGACACAGTATGGATAAAATAAGTAATAAGCTGTGGCACTATATTCTGTCAAACCCTGGATCAATACACCCAAAAGATAAACAAATGGCGCACATACGTGAATTTGACTGTTTAATCTAAAACATTCTGGATATTATGAATAATGAGTGAGGATAATAAAAAAACAATATTATAGATTGAATCTATGGATGAATTGTAGGATTTACCCAGATTTACAGGTAAGATTGGTATTTTAATATTTTATATATTTACTGTGCAACTGTGCGCTCTCAGTACAAATTTGACAGGTAAGAACCAAGTTTTGACAGGATAATTAAGATTTATCAACTCCTGTTAATGGTAAGTACCATGAATAAATTCCGAATAAAATCTGTGATACATGAATAATTCATACATACCTTGAAAATCTGAAGTGTTTTTATTTAAATTGTCAAAGAGCTGATCTTTATAAATACCATCTATCAATACTACTACTTTCTAACAAGAGAGGGGCAAAAGAGAAAGACCAACCCATCATTGACCAATAAGAATTATATAGTGAATAAATTGGTAAAAATGAGTATGCCAAAATATTTTACCCAATTGAAGTACTGTTATAAGTTAAAATAGGTATTATTAAAATATTATGAAATTTAAATTGAATAAAATTTACATTATATTTAATTTGGTTGAATACCCCAATTACTACAATATGTATATAATATAATCACATGTATATAATATAAAACCCTGTTTATATAATATATAACCCAACTAAAAACCTTAAAAACATGCAATTAAAGGAGTTTAAAACAAGGGACGGCAGGGAGGGCAGTCAAATTTTTCATATCATCCCGCCAGTTCACAAATCTTTACAAAACTGGAGGGGAAATGCAGTTTTGGAGGGAATAAAAAGGGGAATAACCTCTGACCCCAAAGGTCAGCCAATCAGAGTGTACCACACATCCTTGCTGCAATAGCAGTGAAAACCACCATGATTTGAGGTAGACAACAATAAAAACCTCCACAACCCCTGGCTTCTCGGGTAGGGGGACTGACAACCGTGATGCCTAGACACCACTTATGAAGATCGCCTTATAGTTGTTTTTAACACTAACTGTGATTTATTACTTTTTCTTTGCACATATATTTAAATGTATTTTACACAAGTAATATTAACTATATGTAATCTATGATAATGGCTAATGCAGTTATGTACTATGGACTCACACAATTTTAACTCACAAGGAACTATAAATATTTTAGTAGTAGTAGTATTATCATACATATACACAGACTACAAAAACCAATGTTAGATGTACTAATAAAAGAGTGCCCTTATAGCGTTGTTTATCTTGTTGGGGTGGGGACTGTTGAATTGGCTCTGGTGTCGTGCCTTACAATGTTCCATGGCAGAGATTAAGCAATATAAAAGTAAATATAATAGACTGCAGCCTTGGTCCCTACCCATATGGTGGAAGCAAACAGTACAACCCATGCACAGTACTATTCGGGAGATGGGCACTGACTTCTTACCACAGGTATCTGTTTTCGGGTTGGCATTTTGGTGCCAGCGAGATCATTGCTAGGGGAAGGTACTGAGGTTCGAATTGGTTACATTATTTCGTATACACAGAATGTTGGTTGTGTCAAGACCTGATTGGACAGCATAATTAAGTAATAAAAATAGATCCTTACTTCTGCCATTTGCTCTGCAGACACTGAAGGGGACATAGGAAAAATGTTTATCCTTTGTTCCCCATCCCAGAGGGTTTTAGCATTCTCCAGGGGAGACGTGGTTTTTCTTATTTTGGATTAAAAATTTTAATTCTGCAAGAGAAACTGGTCGCTACTTGATACATTTTACTGTTATTGTATGTATTAGATAAAAAATTCATAAAACAATAGATTAGAGGCTGACAGCATGCCCAGATATTAATTAATACTATAGTTTATCATTGAATGGGTATTATCGCCCACCCAGATAATTCCCGCGGTATCACTTTCAATGTTTGATACACAAAGCACACCAAGTGTATTACATGTAAAATAGACATATATATCATAAAAATATTGTATATTGGTTGCCAATTCACATTCCCTGTCCACTGTTTGTTAATTAATTCTTTTATTGTTTAATTCTATACATCCCAAACATATGCACTAATCTTCTACTCCTTCCTAATCTAGTATATTTTGTTTTTGATACTGTGATGCTGCTATAGAAAGGTTTGTACGTAGGAAAGGTAGGTGCACCTATTTCTAAATTTTAATTTTGGCTTTCATTGGTCATGCATTGCACTTTTTGGTTCTGTTTTTCCATCCTTTTGACTGCTCGGTCAACAGCCCCCACCAACCAAAAAATAGATTGCCATCACCAAAAAAATTACTCACTCAAGTTTTTCTATCCTCTTTGGACAGTTGCAACATTGCTTTTGTTGCACTGCAGGCCCACTGTGATCAAGTGACATTCTGTTTCAGAAATGTCAACCCTTGGTGGTCCATCATAGTGATTCTTTCAGGTAACATTAGCTTGAACCTGGGTCCCTCGGTCCCTCGGTCAGAAATATCAAAGCCTGTCTGCTAAATGCCCGGTCATTGTGTAAAAAGACATCGGCCTTTAGCGAGTTTGTTTTGTCAAATGACCTTGACATCATTGGTGTCATTGAGACCTGGCTAAGGCCGTCGGACACACAGGGCCTAATGGATGAGATAACCCCTGCAGGTTTCCAGCTTCACTATGTCCCACACAGGGACAAGAAAGGAGGAGGAGTTGCTGTTTTTGTCAGGAATGACATTGATAGCATGCTTTGTCAAACTGATCAGTGGGATACCTTTGAATACATTACCGTCAAACTGTCAGAGCGACAGTCAAGCCATCTCCTAGTACATGTCATTTACCGACCTCCAAGTACCAGTAAAAGCAAATTTTTTGAGGAATTTAATTGTTTCGTGGAAGCAGCTGCTTTGTCAACACATGAAAACATCATTCTGGGAGATGTCAATATCCAGCTAGACAGTCAAAACTGCTGGACAGATAATTCGGACACAGTTCTGTCAGATTTTGATTTTATTCAACATGTGTCAACACCTACACACATACAAGGACACATCCTTGATGTACTCTGCACTAGTAAATCCCTAATTTCCTCAGTTCATCATTCTGTAAAGGAAGGCATATCAGACCACCTGGCTGTCTTTTTCACCACAATATTTCCAGTCAAAAATTTCTGCAGAGTAAAACGCTTAAAAATCAGAAAACTTGGCAAGATAAACAAAACTGAATTCATGTCTGATATTGCAAATTCTGAGTTTATCCAGACTCCTTACAAAACAGCTAGTTTAC
Organism: Sabellastarte sp. h YS-2021; assembly: GCA_964017235.1. Lineage (NCBI taxonomy): Eukaryota > Metazoa > Annelida > Polychaeta > Sabellida > Sabellidae > Sabellastarte > Sabellastarte sp. h YS-2021. Next base: position 187,538,474 of record OZ024929.1, on the reverse strand, counting down.
TATCACAAAAGTATTTTCATACCCTTAGGAACTTACTTGACGAGCACGCACCTATACATGAACGCAAAACTCCACAACATGTCAACAAAGGGTTCATAAACAGCGAGATTTTGGCAGCAAAGAGACGCAAACACAAACTCGAAAGGGAGTGGCAAAGGGACAACTCTGCCTTAAAATCGCAGTAGGTATAGAGCCACAGTGAACCATTTCAACCACCTCTTGGGATGTGCGAAAACCAAATACTATAGTAAGATGGTTAGGGAAAATGAGGATAACCCCAAGGCCTTGTTGAATTCCATAAAGAAAGTCCTCCGTAGATCACCAAAAATTGTACTTCCAGATCATACTACCATCAACAGTTTGATAAACACTTTTGGCAAGTATTTCTCAGACAAAATTGCTAAACTAAGATCTGGATTATTGTCTGCTGATGCCGATTTGGTTTCTTTCCGGACCATGTCAGAGGACTAAGTCCTTAAAATCATTAAGTCCACACCAAATAAATCATGTCACTTGGATCCAATCCCAACATCATTGGTCCTTGATTGTATCAGTGTACTTTTGACTCCTATAACAAATATTGTGAACTACTCCCTACAGGAGTGCAATTTCCCATCCTGTTTTAAGACTGCACATGTCACACCCTTGCTGAAAAAAGCTGGTCTTGACAAAAATATTCTCAAGAATTATCAAACAGTATCCAACCTCAGCTACATCTCCAAACTCATAGAGAAAGCTCACGAGGGTATATCCAATGAAAATCAGTCTGCATATAAAGTTTTTCACTCAACTGAAACGGCATTGCTAAAAATACAAAATGACATTGCCACCTCAATGGACAAGGGTGCAGCTGTTGGATTAGTCCTTTTGGATTTATCTGCATCCTAAGATACAATAGACCACTCAATCCTATTCAACTGCCTTCAACACTGGTGCGGCATTGATGGGTTAGTGCTTAAGTGGGTTCAGTCATTTTCAGATGCTTTTCAACTCCCTTATGGAGTTCCCCAGGGCTCAGTTCTGGGGCCACTCCTTTTTACCCTATATACAACCCCTCTCAGTTCAGTCATATCTAAATTCAATGTGACCCATCACTTATATGCAGATGACACACAAATTTACTTGGAACTTGACTCTAGGAACTTCGATTCTAGTATCACTGAACTGACAAATTGACTTGAGGCCTTCCAGACTTGGATGGGAAATAATAAACTTAAATCAAATCCTGACAAGATGGAATTCATAGTGATTGGTGATGATCAAACTAGAAGCTCCCTGAAGTCATCTTTCCCAGTGAGTTTGATTGACAACATGATGGAACCAGCTGAATTTGTCAAAAACCTTGGTGTCATCCTGGATGCTGAAAATTCAATTCAAAGACACATTCAAAGGCCTATACTGGCAGACTATAGAGACTTCAAGCTGCCTTATGTTGTACAGTGTGCAAACTAAATAAATTCATGTCACACCCTTCCTGCACAAACTACACTGGGTCCCTATTCATTACCATATATTGTTCAAATATAATCTCCTTACTTATAAAGCAATACATTTCAGCCAACCTCCATATCTTTCCTCTCTGATTAGGTGGAGTGATCTTACACAGGGCAATAGTCTATCAATTTTCTCATCTCAACCAAATAAACACTCAGGGTTGCACAGCTTCATAGTAGCTGCTCCCACGGAGTGGAACAAGCTTCCTCAAGCCATTAGAACCATAGAAAGCATTTCTGGTTTCATAAAACAGTTGAAAACATATCTTTTCAGATTAGCCTATCCTCCACCATAGCCTATTTCCCCTATTAGACACTAATATGGAAATGGACCTCTTTTTGGAACTGGATTATCCCTTTTTGGACATCAGCGCCTTAGAGGATGTTTACATCAATTTTGGATCTTTATTAAAGTGTTTCTTACTTACGTACTTACTTAGTCCCACCCTGTTCTGTAAACATGTGAACAGATTGCTGTAGTTTGCTTTATATATTTGTAGGTAATATCATGGAAATTGCATAAGGGTGCTTATGGATTTGTTTGGCTCACTGTGGATGTATTTACTAAGGAGGAGGAGGATAGCCAATTGACCAGTCTTTTATATGCTCTTCTTGAGCTCCTCTGAATGCTTCTACAGTGAACATGGTCAGCAGAGTGTTAGTAGTGTCATCTGTTGACTGCCTGTTGTTACATAAAATAATTATTATGATATTTAACATTATGACATTTAATGAACTGCACCATTACACTACTCAAGTTAAGGCATTCCATACGTTTTTATTAATATTTTGATAGTAGGGTGGGCTGTATTGGTCAGCTCCGTAAGGTGTTATAGTTTCAGCTAGATGGGATAGAACAGTACTTGGATGCTTTTATTATATTAATCATAATTTATATATCTCTTGTGTTGTTTCTTTCTTGTTGACCAATCTCATCACATGTATCTATGCCTGACTTTGGATTGGTAAATTATTCTTAAAATTTACCAATTGCTGTAGTTATGTTCTACCATTTATTCTTGCCTCTTGTCTTTCACTTTGAATTTAACCTTTGGCTTGTGGGTCTTTGACTCCTTCAAAATTTGAAAATTCTTTTCCCTCTTCATCCATGGATTATGTTTCGCAGAGTTTCCCCTGGTTTTCCAACGGACACCTTGTAGACTAGACAAAAAAATTGCTACATTATGGTCAACTCTTTTTATGATGTCATAGTACATGTTTTACATTCTAAGTTATGTATAGAAAGTATTTTAGAAATGCTAAATAGTCATGGTATAAAAAAATATTAGTAAACATATATAAACCCATTGCTGTTTTTAGGCTTCCTTCCCCTTGGAGAATGTACAGAACCTTGACCAACTGTATGGACTGTTTTCCTTTGCCCATTAAACTACCCATCATGATTTGACCTATACAGTGTTGAAGGCGACGTTAAAATCCAAATAGGGACCATGGTGGCACATTGGTAACACATTCGCCTCCCATCTCTGAGATTGGTTGTTCAAACCCTGGGGCCGGTTTCATGAAAGGACTTAAGTCTGGTCTCAGGCTCAAATCTGAGACTTTGGGCTCAAATATTGTAAATATTTTGCTGAGCCTGTGGACTCAGACTCAAAGCATTTCACAAACAGGCTCAACTTGAGATTTGGCTCAGTCATGGACTCAATTTTGAGCCCACCAAGGAGGTGTCTCAAATTTTGAGTCCAAAGTTTGTCATCCAAATACTTGTGTATAAAGCAATATAATTTGCATGAAAATGAATTTGTTGAATCTTGAAATATTATATTTTTATTTTGCTTACTAATTACAACTACATATTCAATATTCATAATAAGAAAAGTCAATGGAATTGACATGCTTTTTTGCTCATTGTCAAGTGACTAGTCTCAAGTGGGGACTCAAAGCTTGACTCGGTCTCAGTTGAGTTTCAAACAATTGGCTTGTTACCAATAATATTATATCAATTTTTTTCATGTGTTATCAGTGTTAATGCAATTTAAATCGATAATGACGATGAAATAAATGCACTTGCATAAAAAACAAACCAAGGAAGCGTCTTAAATTAAATTTAAAAGTTGAGACTATGACTTGAGACCAGTCTCAGCTGAGTCACCTTTTGTGAAATCAATTTGAGCCAAAAACTCAGCCAAGACAAAAGTCTCAGATTTGAGACCAAGACTCAGCCCAAAACTGGTCTCAAACTGAGACTTTTCATGAAACCGGCCCCAGGACTTTATATGGGAAAGTTGATAGTTGCTTACTGATGGTCATCAGTTTACAGTACAGAACCTTGACCAACTGTATGTACTGGTTTCCTCTGCCCACAAAACTACCTGTAGTGATATGATCTGCACAGTGTTTAAAGCGACGTTAAACCCAAATAAACAATATACAACAATGAGCCTTTAAACTAGATTTGGACTGATGGAACAAACTCTCAAATTGCTATAGTGTACCCTACCTTTGCAAAGTATTTTATTCGAACTTTTACCGTCTGTATTCTTGTCAATACAAGTACCCTTTTGTATGCAGGAGCGGCGTGCCTAGTGTCATGTGTGATCTGAGTCTTGTTTTGTCTATGGTGTTGTCACACTTTGTAGAAACGACCTGTGCAAAAGTTCTAGAGTCACAGTTGTTAGCATATGGCATGGCTTTGTCAATAGTTAGACGATTTTAATAAAGGACATGTTTTCTAAATAGCCTTGTCAAAAGCACAGTTCTGGACAATTCTAGAACTGTGGATAAGATCCAAAATTACCTTCCCTCATTGTTCCCACAAGCTGAGCATTTAGGTCCTTACAAGACACCCTTGGTCTCGTGTGTCTGATTCTGTGTGCAAACATTCTTCAAATATACAAGGGAATGATTTATTGGCTTTTGACCTGGAGTCATTTGACCTGTGACATGCCTCTGAGTGTAAACTCTATGCACCCTATCGATCTTATCAGAGTCTAACCAATGTGTTATCTCACCCTGCTCTATCCTGCATAGGCACACCGCAGGACTTAGGAATTAGTTGTATTATCCAGTAAACTAAGTTGAATCTTGGTTTCCTCCTTGATCGTACTCAAAGAAAAACCGACATCCACCAGATAGGTAATAGTTAATTATAGGTCTAAGTTTGAGTTTGAGATGTTTTACTAATACCAACCAAGGTGTCCAGTGAACATATAGATGCTGGTCCACTAGGTCCTAGATCTTGTGAATCACTGGTTATAAGCATCACCTGGGCATCCAACAGCCTTTATGCTGAGGGCATTACATTATAGATAACTCTGTAACCAACAAAGTGGGCTCTTCCAATGCAAGTTGTCGCATACTGACTGAAGAATGTGCAATATTGCATGACATCAAATAAACTGAAACTAAATCCCGATGAAACAGAATTCATTCTGATTGGTTAAAAATAACAACTATAAACAATTCCCGAATTCTGTCTCATCCTTTTAAATCAGGTTGCACCATCCACTAATTTCAGGAATTCACGGGTGGTGTTTGACACTAACCACTGGAGTCCATGTGGAGTACAAGAACCAATGACATCTGAGATGAAGGATCTGAAGACTTATCTCTCAAGTTTTCAAAATAAGTTTTCCAAACCTAGTATTTTCTTTAGTTCACACCCATAAACCTGGTTTATTAGCCCAGTAAGTCTCAGGTCCCCAGATCCTGAATAATCTAGAATATATTAGATTAGATTAAGTGGGCAAGTTATTACCATCTAAAAAAAGGATAGAAATGAGATTTAAACACATGACCTCAGAATTGAGAAGCAAGTAGAAATTCCAGAAACCATAATAAAGGTGGCAATTTCGTTTCAGTCTTTGTAATTTTGTTTCACCTGTCATAATTTTTAAAAAGAGCTTTTAATTTTGAGAAAAAAGTCAATTCTGATCAATAAACATACTGCACCTAACACCTGTGACGCTGTTTCCATACAAAGTCCTGCTTCTTTGGCAGTTGTTAATATCAAGTCTGAGTCATAGGTAGAAACTCTGTGTGAGAAGCAACCTAGCACATAATCAATGAGAAATCTTAGCAATCATTGTGGAAGTATTTGTCTAGAACTTCATCTGAAACTGTTCGCTTGAGATTGTTTGCTTTACCCTTCACATATGATGTAGAACTGAATATGTAGATCGTATGTAATTCTTATACATTCACTTCTGGATTTTAGACCAAACGTTTCACAATGTAGATAACATATTTATTGAGGTTAAGAAACCAGTAGTTGCGTTGAAATATTATTTAGATTGTCTTAAAACAACGGATATAATATGTTTCCACAAAAGGCTTATTTATTATTATTCATATGCATTATAATATGTTGCTATGACGTCACTGCTCGTCGTGGTAGAGGGAACAGACCACGTGGTCGAGGAAGTCGTTATGGCGGTAGACGCCGATATTGGTTTCCTCCACATCATGACCAGACATTGTCATCTCCGTGTGACGTCATCGCCTGTTCTTTCACTGACGGCAATGGAAAGGTTTTAGAGGAGAGGAGTTGTCCTCCTACATACGAGTGTAACAGAGGACCTCTTCAGGTGTTCATAGGAAGGAAGGATTACTACTTCCGCTTTTGCAATGTACCTTTTTCACCAGAGGTGAGTTTGAAACACGAAAAATAAACATATTTATATTCAGTTCACAAGAATTTGGTCAACAGCTGTAATGAATGGTAACATGCATTATGATAATTTTAAGTATAAAAAGAGCATCAGAGATGCCCTGACCCACAGCTTGGGGAAATAGAGTTAGACACCATGCATGAGGTATAGAAGGTATTTGAGAAAGAGAAAATGTATGTAAAGACAAAGCAAGATGACAGCATGAATTTACACAGTAAAAGTAATGAGCACTTAAAGTAATGAGAACATGTATGTGCCGGACCATTATCATTCACAAGTATCAACTCCCTACAGCTTACAATTTCCAAGATATTGCCCAGACAAGATGTGAAAATTCGGGATGAACATAGTGAAATCAAAGATCAAATCAAGGTCACACCTCGATCAACAGCAGTGCTCAGTAGCAACTACACCTCATAGTTTCCGATATATAGCCTGGACAAGAATTTTAAGACCAAGATCACTTTGACATAGTCCAATTTCAAACCAGGGTCACATCATGATGTTGCACACCTACATACCTTAGCCAATATCCCCAATCAAGTATCAAGTTCCTAAACCTTTTTTCCCACAGTTCGTTGGCTCAGATGGGCACCAACCTAAATAAGCCTTGTCTACTGTATGAAACATTATATATATTATCTTAAATTACCATACCTCCTGCACATCACGTCCAGAGTTTGATATCTAGTCCTAGTTGAAGCTTCTCCAATGTCTGATGGTTTCAGTTCAGAATCAGCTAGTTCATACCAGTCTCTAGACCGAGTTTCTGTCCCGTCGCCAATTGCTGTTGATATACTGATGGACGCAATGGCAAGCGACCGAGCTCATATGTACATGTTTTCTGTGTAAATTTTGAACGACATATTTGTACACATATTGCCACAAGTATAAAGTGTTATTTGGTTTCTTTAAGGTATGTATATGTGCCTTTCACTTATATTTTATGCCAATCAAACTGGCATGTACGTATATATTTCAACCCATTTTCAAAATGTAAACAAACCTTCAACATTACATAGTTATCTACAAAAGAAATTCCTGGCTTCTAAAAGCAGTTTAATTTAATAACATATGTATTGTAACTTGGATACAGCGAAAATAGACATAACAAGGAGTTTTGAAAGTGAATACAATAATTCCCCACAGTTCGAGATTTACAAAGAAAACATGTACATGAGCTCTGTCCCTCGCCATTGCGTACCGAAACAAATACCAGCAGCAATGCGTGACGGGACAGAAACTCGGTCTAACCAGTCTCCTATGTGCCATCAACTACACCATATAATATTACTCTATACAATTGAATGTAACCCCAAACTAATTATTCAATTCATAAGGTTTCGAAATGACATGTCAAACAAGAGTGATTTTGCATCACGAAATAATAATATACATCATGGGCAACCATGGGTGATTTTGAGAGTTATAGCATTACATAAAGTAGGTTACTATTGTTGGTTAGTTACGCGGGTCACTTGTGTAGGTCAAATATAAACCTAGTAGAAGTATAATATTATTCAAATCTAGAACTGTGACTCCCATATGACTTGAATCTACTGAAGCCCATAAGGGTCATACAAGTGAAATAAAACTGTAAAAACATTTCATCAGTCGTAATTACTATTTCGTAATTACAACTTACTATCTCATAATAATGAGAAAGCATGAGTCGTAATTACGACATAACATATCTTGTAATTACAAGAAAAACACCAAAAAACACAATCTTTGTGTCTGAACCTAGATTTCTGGGATCAAGAAATCTATTTATAATGTAATAAAATAGCATCAGAGACGCCCAGACCCCACAGCCTTGGGAAACATCAATAAGTGCCTTGAGATCTGATTGAGAATGTACACTTTATACACTCAAGAAATATTTTGTAGATATAATACTCATCTTTAACATTACAGGGTGAGGGCTATAGGGCACATTGATGACAGAGTATGATGTCACACAATACACCTGGCCCCCACCCAACCAGTCCCCAACCCAATTACGACTTACACTATGTCGTAATTATGACATGCTATGTCGTAACTACGAATTATGCTATCTCGTAATTACAAGATATGCTATCTCATAATTACGAGATATGCTATCTCATAATTACGACTTATGCTATGTTGTAATTACAACTTATGGTTTCTCGTAATTACGACTTATGGAATCTCGTAATTGCGAGAGAGTAAGTTGTAATTACAACATAGTATGTTGTTATTACGGGTTAGTGCATGTCATAATTACGACTTATGAAATTATTTTTTACTTCACTCACCCACTTTAGGCTTGTTGAATAAGTGTTTAGAACTACTTAAGCTATTGCTGACTTAGCAAAATAGTGATCATTCATTTCATTAAAACAAGTAAACAAAGACAGGGCCATCAGGGCAGCCAATCAGAAGAGAATGAGTAACAGGGTGAGGTATTATTTTCATGACCATTTGTCTGTTTGTCAGCTTGTTTTTACTTGTCAGCAGGATTACGCAAATACTACTGCTTGGAATCTTTATAGAAAAGAGATCATAAGATGGGTCTTGCTCAAACAGAGATCCCATTAAATTCTGAAAGTGATCTGGATAACTGTCTGGATATAAAAAATCTAGATTTTCCCATTGACTTATTATTATATAACTTGTCATGAGGTCTGCATTCTCCAAGTGCTATCCTTTATTGTTATGAAACTAAAAATACTTAGTAAGACTGACAACACAGTACACCAGTGTTGTAAAGAAAAAGACTGAATAATTTGAGTGACCACTACTAAGAAACTTGTAGACAAGTTTAGCCATCTTAAACAAACAGTGGTATCTAACAGGCAACCAGACTATTTAGGATTGGGATAGGCCTAGTGTGCTTGATATGGTGTGCTTGATATGGTTGCTGACAATCCTTACAAGTGTGTGTAACAGTTTGTGATAGTTAAAATAGACAAACTTCTTAAAAAGGAATTGCAGTAATCCGACTGACTACTAACAAGAGCATTTGTAGAAAACAGACATTATACCATATTCTCCGATAAGCCTGAACAAAATCACTTTACTGAACAAAAGAATTCTAGCAAGTGGTGGCTACATGATCTACAAGAGACAGGATTTTTCAGGATTTATTCAGGATGTTTCAGGATTTAATTTTAATTTACTGGAAGAAATTCATTCTTGAACATTATGGTGACAAGAATTCAAATTAAAGTGGCATTTAACAAACAGCTGGGTGCCATCAGCATATAAATGATATTTAATACCAGAGGTTTAATAAATAACTTTACACAGATGTTTGGTGTAAAATGAAAACAGTAGTGGACTTAGTGTTGAGCCTTGGGGACCCAATAAATGAATGCACATACTTCTAAAGGGTAGAGCGAATCTTAATGGCACGGTAATGCTGTTCCGCACATACCAAACCAGTAAGTGAGACATATCTAGCAGGGTGAGAGCAGTTGGCTAATAACATGCAAAAGAGAGATGGACTTCAAATTTTAATACATATTAAGGCAGTATCTGCTGAGTCTCCAGACTTTTGTGTAGATTGAAGTGGTTCAGAAAATCAAATTTGTTTATTTGGAAAATCAAATTTTAGTTATATTAAATAAAAGCCGACATAGCTTAAATCTTTTAGTGTATTTTACTTTAGAGAATAGCCCTATTACTTCTGTCTCATCAAATCTCTATGGATAGATGATTTTTTAGTTGGATTTTGGACCCTTAGAGTCTGCCTGGCAGAGATTAAGCACCATAAAAGTACAGAATAGAATAGAATCTTACAGTACTTGACCTAGAACAAGACTGACAAATACTAATCTTCATTTTCAAACTATTAATACTTTTTGTTGCAAATGTTGACTAACCCGGGAGTATTTTTTTATTTCTTGCTTTTAGCTGAGCCAGTCCTGTAGACACGAGGTCCAGTGGCACTGGTGGTCAGACTACTTCTACCATTCTTCCTATGTTCAATCCTGTCCAAACAATGAGACCTGTGAGGGGGGACCGGTAGAAATAACCCAGTGGGGCTATCGGTACAGACTCTACTTCTGTGGAAGTCGCATCCCAACTGAACCCAACTACAAGGATGCCTTGGTATTCATAAATTTATGCCCAGAGATAAAAAGCTTTGCTTTTGTTTGATTTGTCTGTTATTTGTTGACATGATAAATTAAAATAACACTATGGATCCAAACAAACTACAAGGCTGTCTTATTTTCAATAGACTCTCTGATTGGCTGTTGACAGCATTTATTAAATCTCCAACATGAAACCAACAACAATGCTTTTCTGTCAATAAAGTAGTTCTAGTTCAAATATAGGTAATGTTTGCATTAATGTTAACTTATTCATCATGTACATCATTTTCTTCAGGTACTAGACACATCATCATGTACATGACACACCGTATCATGTCAGGGATATATGTCACCATGTACTAAATACATCATCACTTAACAGATGCATCATATATATAACCTCATCATGTATTAGATATATCATCAGGTACAAATTATATTATCATATATAAGATGCTTCACTTTAATAACACAGCGTACTAGACACATCAGTAAAGGCCTACATCATTAGCATTATCTAACATCATATACTGGGGACATGATGTATTGGATGATGATGTATTGGATAAATGATTATCATCTATTGGGTACAACAGGTATAAGATATATGATCATGTATCACATACACCATTGTCATATTATGGTTACATCACCATCTTTTAGATATTTCAACATGATGTACTCACTCCATTATTGTCGTGTATGACACACATTTTTGTGTTATTATATACCTCTTCATCAAACTGGATATAGTACTATTGCATATTATCTCTTCCTTCCAGACAAAAGCTGCCTGTAATATCAATGGTCACATCACCAGAAGCTGTGGCTATTGGAATAGGTGTGGTTCCCTGCAGCTTACTCTTTCATCTCAATCCGGAAATAATTCAGTAAAATTCTGCTCCATGTCAGACGACATCTATCTCAATCTATTTGGCACCCCATGTAGGTAAGGATGACAATGTATGCCTGGTTTTGTTCATCCTTTGCTAATTTGTAGCTTTTATGTGTGACTAGTGGTGACTTTATCTTATGTATTTCACAAACTTCAGACCAATCATGAGAAATAATAGAACATAAATCATACTTTAACCATTATTTAACACACTAGAAAATACAGCACAAGTCTTGTTTTGTGTAGGGGCTATGCAGGTGGATATTGGTTCTCCCCAACAGTAACAAAACATGGATCACCTTCGGATGAAGATAACACAAATGTCTCCACAAGTCCTAAACCAGTCCAGTCATCAACAGAAGAGAGTACACAGAAACCATCCAACACCACTGAGGCTTCAGTTGATACTGGTGGAGTGGACCAGCCTGATACTGGTGTGGAGGCACCACCAGAGAGGGATAATCTACCATGAAATCGATTTCAAAACAATTCCGTAGTTTATCAATCAGAAGGCATAATGTAGGGACTTATGTGATATAAGTAAAATCGGATGTTTGTGGGATTTACTTCACAAGTGAGCATCTAAATGTAAACCTATGTAACAAATAAACAGACAAATGAAACCCTATAATATTCCATGTTGCTAAATCTGGTTACTAAAAAAACTATAACGATCCCTGGGTTATAAAATGTACCCTTCAGTTGATGCCAAGATTTTAAATTACTTTAAAATAAATTGAAATTTCATTTCTTGATTTTCTCATATAACAGGTCTATATTATTGGCTATGGTTGCTTTACATGTAGCTATGTCTCATTTGCATTGTTTTGTATAAAATAAAAAAGTGACAGAAATATTGGGTGAAACTTTTACATCCCTTTTAATGGTCTTCGTTGTGCTACCAAAATGACTGAATACCAAATTTGTTAACTATATACTTGTTGAGGCTTCTTGGAAGTTTTGGGACTCCATCCTTCCATCCACTGGACACTTTTTTATTCTGTCGACTGTTGATTTGTAATGTATGTCTGATTTGGATTCAGTATGGAAAGCATTTTTATACAGAAATTCTTAAAGGCTTATTAACGAAGATTTTGTTGTATTTATTCTGACAAAATATATCGACAGTCTATGTAAACTTGGAATTGATGTATCACATTTAAACCTGAACTTAAGTACTTACAATATAATAAAGACACACAAAGCAAGCATCAATGCATTTAATATTTGAATTTAATTTTGTTAAGTGATTAAGTTAGATTTTAATTAAATAGATAATTTTGCATCTTCGAACACATATTTAATTTACAAATAATACTATGTGGCCATATTCACAAAGAAAAATTAAGTTGAAGCTATATTTAATCCAAAATGTATATATTTCTATGGATTTTTCGAAAATTTAAACAAAACATTAGCTGGCCCTCCCTATAAATACTACACCTAATCCTAAATTTAGGTTAATTTTTCACTGATCCTTTGCCTTTGCTAATTCTTGTGAATATTGCCCCCAAGTAGTATATGATGCGGCAATCGAACGACATATGCCATAAAAATTTATCTAAAGTGATCGGAAAATGATCTACATCACCAATGATAGGTTATTGGGGACATTCTGATTTGGCAACTTTGTAGTGCTGAACATATTGTAGATCTAAATAATCTGACTGAGATGACAGAAATTTGATTAAATTGAATGTGCAACTGTATACTAACATATTGCACCGTCTAGCACTAAAATTGATCTAAATTGATCGGAAAATGATCTAGATCACCAACAACATAACTTAGATCACCAATGATAGGTTATCGGGGACACTCGGAGGTGGCAACTTTGTACTGCTGAACATATTCTAGATCTGAAAACTCTGACTGGGCACTTTTGTGGAGGTGCTGAGGTGACAAAAATTTGATTAATTTGAATTTGCAACTACATATTGTACCTTCTAGCTAGAGCATATTTGAAAATCTCTTAATATTTTAACATGAAAATATTAAAACCAATCTGTTTAATAATTTATCCTGAGATTGTTGATAATGTGTGAAATCAAGAATGTATGTATCCCAAAATTGTAAATTCGAACACCTTACTAAGTCATTTCTACAACATGGCTGGTACTATCACACTGTGGGATTTATATCTTTAAGTGAAGAATTTCCAATTGAAAGAAACCAGCTGACTTTATGATGTTAGTTTTAAAAGACTTTCCAATATGCAGCCCTGGAAGAGTTGGAATTTCAGCCTATTATATGGCATTATTTTATTGGCATTATCCCTTCCATTTTTTCTCCCCTATCAGCCTCTTTTCAGATATGTACACATAAAATATCTGGCACACATCAACAGTGGAAGAATAAGATGAATACATTTTCACCTATGGCAAGGTTTTACACAGAACAAACCCAGGACATGATCAGAAGAATAGAAGGGGGAGGAGATGAAGTTGCAGATATAGGAGACAATTATTTTATGCTAATTAATGTATATAAAAATATGTAGTAAAAAATGTGAATGTTAATTTAAACGCTTTTGATTCAAGTCATTATACTAGATCTCTTGTAACAGCTCTAGGCGTACAATATGCCATAATCTTAGGGAAATATTACATCATCAATAATTTGATATATAATTATCCCATATGTTCTTAGGAATCTGGTGCATCATCAATAATATGTAATGCAAAAATCACATATGTATGCAATGATGAATTGCTGCAGCATCACTAATTTTTGTTACAAATAAAGTTCCAGATCATGTCCACAATCTATCAATTTGGTTTAATTGGTAAAATGGATTTCAAATGTCCATTTTGTCAGTGTAATATGCTTTTTGCTGCTTTGTTGAAAATTCATCAGAACTTATGCTACAAGCGCATATCTCAGAGAAAAACTTTTAAACAGAGGTTTCAATGTGAATATTGTGAACATGGCATGCCTAATCAATATTTGTTGAACTCTCATAAGAAGATCTGTTCTAAGAACAAGGATAATTTGCAGAAATGTAACATATGTGATAAGGAATTCAACTCAACTCAGCAATTATTTCAACATTACAGGAAGTGTGGAAAGTTTCTTTGTTTACAATGTGACTATCCATTTATTAGTATCAATGCCCTGAATTCTCATATTCAACGCTGTCATAGGACCCAGGAAGCCTTAGAGACTAGAGTTTACAAATGTTCCTTATGTAAACATATATGTCAGAACAGGAAGTGTACAGTTATCATATGTCTCAACATGGTGGAAATGATTTATATGAAATTCCAAATTATGTGGAAGATCTGAATAATCCAGAACTCCAGGCTGAATATACTATGAATCGAAGACACATACTTGTGGGTGATGAGGACAGTGACTTGAAGAATGTCTACAATTTCCCTTCCAATACTCTACACAGAGGATTCAATGAAATCAGAGGACATCTCAACCAAATTTACAGTGACCAAGAACATGCTTTTAGAATTAATTTTTCTTTTGGTATGATTTTGCAGAGTACAGAAACCAGTGAATATCGTCATTATATTCCTTATTTTAATAATAAAGTTTTACATTTTCCCTTTACTATTTCAAATAGAAATAGTATAAGATTTTTTATGTTTAAACCTGCAAGATAAGATATTATTGAACAGGCTAGAGCAGTGAGACCATCCACTCTATGGACACTTGCTTTTAAAACCAATGTGCAATATGTATTTTTTAGACCCAATTTCCTTTGGATGAAATAGATGACCTTTGGATGTATCATTCTACATTAATAGAGTCACCAAGAAACCTTATGAAGACAAATTGTGTTTTTTTAGATGTTTAAATTATTATTTTAAAGATGGTAAAAGTAAAACGCTGTTAGAATACTGTATAAGTGGTTTTTTTCGCGGGTACTTAAGTTCGCGAATGTACACTGTAGGCCTGGTTCACGAGAATTTATTTTCGCGGTGAAATATATTCAATTATCGCCCAAACTAACAACATGTTCAAATTAAAATATTACGCGGACTTCTGCTGGTTTGATTGGAAATGCATAGTTAACGTTAAGTATCTTAATCAGTGTATTAAATTTAATCAATATTCCTACATTCCAGGTAATTCCATTAAAAAATTTGAAGGTGTAACCATTAAAGAAATGAGTCATCTTGAGAAATGTTTTAACTTGAAAATAGATATTGTGTCTATGAATTCTTCTAGCTCTGTTAATGTAATGTACAAATCTTTGTATGAAAGTGAAAATATAATGTATTTGGACAATTATCAAAATCACCTAAGTTATATAACCAATTATTCAAAGTTTGCTAACAAATTTCAATGTGAGAAATGTAACAAAATGTTTAAAAGGCAATGGGACCTTAAAAGGCATTATATTAATTGCTATGAAAGGGTTAAATACATTTTCCTGGAGGTTTTCGCAGAAATGCTGAAACTATATTTGATAAACTAGAATCCTTAACTGTACATGAAGGCTATTTTAATGAAGACAAATACCCCATCCACAGATCAGATGCAGTTCTTGTCAAAACATGTACCAGTAAGTGTTAGTGTGTGCTCAAATGTTGAAGGATTTTACGAACCCAAATGTTTTGTAGATATATCCTCAGTCTTATCTCTAAGGTGATGTCTTATCTTAATGAGATTAGTTCTGCTAACCTAAGTAGACTTAAATTACAATATGACTATGTATTTCATGAGTTAGAAGATCTCATGGAGAAGTATAGTACTGGTGCAGAAACTGATCAAGAATCTTCAGACAGTTCCTCTTCAGAGTTCACCAATGAAAATTCCTTAAGTTCAAAAGCTAAAACTCTTTTTTACTTAGAATACTTGATCTTAGAAAAAACTTCGAAACATATCTTTCACAAATACCTGTTATAGGTTTTAATTCTGGTAAATATGACATAAATCTAATAAAAGAGGAGATTGTGTTGTATGTGGCCTCTAATTATCCAGAAAAAGATATTCATACAATCAAAAAGGAATATTCTTATCTTGCAATATCTACCCCTCTGTTGAAATTTTGGGACATTTCTCATTATCTTGCAGCAGGTTCCTCATACAGTCAATTTTTGAAAGCTTATGGCTGTGAAATTCCAAAAGGTATCTTTCCTTATGAATGGTTCAATTCTTTTGATAAACTTGCTTACACCTCACTCCCCAAAATGAATTATTTTTATTCCACCTTATCTAAGTTGAATCCTTTGAGGACAGAGGAAGACTATCTTAAATTGAAAGAGATATGGAGCTCGCAAGGAATGCAAACCTTTAAAGATTACCTAATTTATTATTATAACATAGATACAGGACCTTTTGTTTCTGCATTGTCCTCTTTTGTAAACATTTACACTGAACAGAAAATAGACATTTTCAAAGATTTTGTTACGATACCTGGAGTAGCAAGGAAGCTATTATATACATCTACTGAATCTAAATTTTCTCTTATCAATCAGCAAAATGCTGATTTATATTACACATATAGAAAAAAATATTGTAGGTTGTCCTAGTATAATATTTTCTTGTTATCATGAAAAGGACTTACCAATATTAAGAAAAAAGAGGATAACAAATGTCAATCTATAGTAGGCTATGATTGCAATGAACTCTATTCCTATCCAATTAAACAAAATATGCCCACAGGTGTATATGTTAGGAGATATCCTGATAACAATTTTAAACCAGAAATATATAGATTCATATGTCTGGATGGATTACATTATGCAGAAAGAAAATATTAGGATTTTGCATAAACTAAATAATTTTAAAGAAATTAGAATAGGTAATTTTCTAGTTGAAGGATATTCACCAAGGTCTAAAACTGGGTATGAATTTCAGGGTTGCTATTATCATTATTGTCGAGATGATTGTCTGATAGTTAAGAAGATACGGTCCCCCAATTGGATTCGAACGATTAAGAAAACTCAAATGAAAGATAACAGAAAAAAGGAATGTATTCTGTCAATAGGATATAATTACATCTCTATTCAACAATGTGGGCCAATGTGGCAGAGTGGTAACACTCTCGCCTCCCACCTCTGAGGCCGGGGTTTGGTTCCCAGCATGGCCTCAAGTGGGAAAGCTGGTAGTTGCTTGCCGTTGGTCGGCAGTTTACAGTACAGAACCCTGACGAACTGTATGTACTGGTTTCCTCTGCCCTTCCAACCACCCATCATGATATGGCTTGTACAGTGTTGAAAGTGACGTAAAACCCCAAATAAATAAATAAATCTATTCAACAATGTGACTTTAACAAAGAAATTAAACCATTCTGTCACAAGTTTTATGATGAATATCTACCCTCTTACTACACCAAAAATAGAGGTTCATTGACTGAAAGTAAAATAAAAACACACATTGTTAATGGTCATCGTTTTGGAGTCCTTGAAGTAGATATATGTGTTAAATTCTAATTTTAATTTGACTTTTATAGCGCTTAATCTCCACTGAGTAGTGGACTCTAAGGCGCAACAAGACAATAGCAATAGGCAAATTCAAAGTCCAGGGACAAAAACAAGTCGGCACCACAGAGAGCCATAAGAAAAGTGAGCTAAGGAGGATAAGCCTTTGCGTAGAGATAGGTTTTGAGCTTCTTTCTAAAAGAGGCCAAAGTGGGTGATGCACGGATGTCTTCAGGGAGTGAATTCCAAACAGTGGGGGCATCAAAGGCAAAACTGAAGCCAAACTGCTTAGTGGACTTGTGAATTGTGGGTTGAAATTTTGGTACATTGAGGAAATTGGCAACACTCTGACTGCGTCTAGTATTGTAAGTAGTGCGGTATGTGGATAGATGTGGAGCGAAATATTTAGGGAAACCAGTATGAATAAACTTGTACACCAGGGTAGCCAGTTTGAACTCTGAGCGAAACTGAATAGGGAGCCAATGGAGTTTCCTGAGTACCGGTGTTATATGAGTGTATCTACATGAATTTGTGGCAATTCTAGCAGCACAATTTTGGATTGACTGTAATCTATGGAGACTGGCTTTAGAGAGACTCCTGAAAAGTGAGTTACAATAGTCCAACCGACTACTAACAAAAGCATTGGCAACCGACACAGCAGCATCCTGAGTCAAGAACTGCCTGATATTTCTAAAATCCCTCAGTTGACAAAAGCAGCCATTGCAAACTTTCTGTATGTGTTTTGAGAAGGAAAAATCAGAGTCGAACCACACACCCAGGTTCCTGACAGACTCGGTGGGGTGAAGGGGGTTGCCCAGGATATCAATTGGGAAACATGCACTAAACCTTTCTCTCTGCTTCTTGGAGCCAACAAGTATGAACTCAGTTTTATCAGGATTGAGTTTAAGTTTGCTAGACGACATCCATTCTTTTACATCTTTAAGGCATCTATTCAACTTATCAAAGGCAGCAGAGGCATTCCTGTGTGAGAGATGGACATACAGTTGTGTGTCGTCCGCATAAAAATGGAAGTTTACACCTTTGTGTCAACCAATCAGTGTACTAAGGGGAGATGTGTACAGAGAAAATAGGAGAGGACCCAAAATAGAACCTTGAGGCACACCAAACAGGAGTTTTTTTAAGTTAGACAATGTGGAACCAATCTTTACACACTGATAGCGTTCTGTCAAATATGAAGAGAACCATTTCAGAGCTGAACCGCCAACACCGAACCAATCCAGAAGACAGCCAAGCAGAGTGGAATGATCAATAGTATCAAAGGCAGTCGAAAGATCTAGAAGTACCAAGGCAGTGGCTTCACCCCGAGATAGTGACAAATGAATATCATTTTTCATGGAAAGCATAGCCGTCTCAGTTGAGTGACCTGACTTATATGCAGACTGGTATGAGTTATCCAAGTCATGTTGATGAATGTGATTAACCAGCTGTTTAGCAACTACACGCTCCACCAGTTTAGAAATGAAGCTAAGTCCAGATACTGGGCGGTAGTTTTTCAAGTCCTCAACAGGAAGAGAGGCCTTCTTGATAAGTGGAGTGACTACAGCTTTTTTGAAACCATCTGGAACCAGTCCCTCACTGAGTGAACAATTGACCAACTTGGTTATTGATGGTAGAAGGATGTCCAAGCATTCCTTAATAAGAAATGTGGGTAATGGGTCCAACAAGCATGATTTGGTGGGTGATTTACTGATTATCTTTTCAATTTCATCTTGAGTGACTTGAGTAAAGACTGTTAGTTTTGGAGGGTCAAAGGGGGGATGTACAGTGTTACAACACTCAGATGAAGAAAAACTCTCACGAATTTTCAAAATTTTATTTGAGAAAAAAGTAGGAAAGCGATCAGCCAATGACTTTGATGATTCACAAGAGGGCAGAGTGGTGCCATGGGATCTATGTAGGACTTTATGTAACTCCTGCCATAGTTTCTTAGAATCATGGCTATTATCGGAGATTAGTTTCCTGTAATAGACAGTTTTATCCCAGTTTGCAAGACGATTACACCAGGCAATTTGACGTCGAAGACGACTCCTGTTGTATTGGCTTTTATCTTTACGCCAAGCTCGTTCAAATTGACGTCTCAGTGATTTAGCAAGGCGGTAGGACTCAGACAACCAGTCAGCACGCAAGAAGGATTTAAAGAATTTTTTCAGAATTTCAACCCTTCTTTTGCACCTGTCGGGTGTCAATGTCAAATATAGGTCAACACATGACAGATTACTGTTCAGAAAATGACTTTAAATTTCATTATAAGAGATTTTTAGTTAGCGGAACATCAGCCTCAAATATTTTGTTAGCTACTCCACTTCTGCAGTGGTATCTCAGCAATAACTGTGAAATTACCAAAATTTATCAGATAATCGAATATCAACCAAAATTATCTTTTATGTCCTTTATTGATACAGCCACTAAACATCGACTAGAGGGTGATCAAAATCATGACAAATCCATCATTGGCGAAACTTGCTCATGGACAAGTGCAAGCACACTAATGTTAAATATTTAATGAATAAGAACAAGGTCTGCAAATTTATTAATTCTAGTAGTTTTAAAAATATGAATAAATTAGGACAGGAATTATATGACGTTGAAACATATAAATCTTGTATATCTGTATACACCCCTATTCAAATTGAGTTTTTTATTTTACAATAGGCAAAGTTAAGAATGTTGGAATTTTATTATGATTGCCTGAACCTTTATCTTAAAAAAATTCCTTCGAACTTACTTAATCTGATACAGATAGTATTTTCATGGCAATAAACCAGCCAGACCTCGATCAATGCATATCTGATGAACATAAGAGAATCGATATCAGAATGAAATTTTTAATTCCTGTTTTGATGAAACTTCCCCTCCTTGGCTTCCTAGGAGATGTTGTGACCATCATGTAGCATTAGACCGGCATAGGGTTGGAATTTTTAAGAAGGCGTTCCAAGGGTGTCAGATGATTTATTTATGTTCCAAATCTTACATTATTCAAGATTCTGAAGGGAAACAAAAGATATTCTGTAAGGGAAATTCTAAAAAAACAGTTGGTTGACCCTATGTCAAAATTCCGAAAAACATTGATTGAGAAGGAAGTTAATTCATCAATCAATGTAGGATTTAGATTAAGTGGTAGCAATATTTTCACATATTCTCAAGAAAAATTCGGTTTCAACTATTTTTATTGTAAAAGAGTGTTTGGGAATGATGGTGTCAGTACATCTCCTTTAGATATGGTGCTATGTCCATGGGACAATGAGGTGGTTCTGGTTGAAAAAATTCAATCTTCCCTATCCAATATTTAAGATACGAGAAATAATGTTTTTATTCACTGGAACAACTCTATTTTTATTTAATAGCCAAACAGTATGAAAACATGCAGCTGTGAACAAATAGCTATTGACATTGATTGTTTTAAATAAGCAGAAATTATGAAACCTTATAAAGACATTTACATGGATTCAGACCTCAGAGATCACATCATGAGATTTGCAGTGATTTAAAAGTTTACTCAGTGCTCGATTTTTAGAGAGGATTTAATGATGAATAAAAATAAAATACTTGTGTATTAGCAGCCTACATTTAACAATGAAGAGACCTCTTTTGGGGGGTTTCTACTCCCTCGAGGCTTGTAACTGTATTAAAACCATCATCTCTTGCCGGTAATAATATAATGGGCAAAATATTAATGGAATATGTCAATAAAATAACTAGTTCATGATATCTTTTAAATTTAAAATAGCGTATTAAAATAGAAAATCCCAATCTAAAGTCCTCATACAAATTAAAGAACAAAAAACTATCTGAGGCAAGTGAGTAATGTATCAGATTTGAAAATTATAACGGCAAATCTCGTATCTCTGAAAGGCTAAGAGTGCATTAGTTTGCTCGTGTTTGAAATTTGAAATAGGGAAATCTCTGCAAAGGGTTAAATGCAGTCAGTGCTTCAAAATATATTGAAATAAAGGAATATAATAACAATATTTTATTATGTTAGTAGTTTTACAATATACAATTCTTGGATATATGCAAATCTGATTACAATATATATACATATACAAATGCATTTCCTTACTTTCCTCATGTAATGGTCAATATAATGTTTATTCTACTGTGTAAATTGACTGTAAAGATTTTTTGACAATCTGCTCATTACATTGCAGGTTACTGGTGAAATTTGTTAATATGTTATAGTCTATCTTTCTACAACTGTAATATAACTGTAGTAGAAGCAAAATATCCCACAGCTCTCTGTATATGGTGGTTGTAACCTTTTTTATTGTACTTATATGTCGATCCCTTTACTTGTCAATAAATAATGTATAGCTTTCTTTGGTTCTTTTCCTAATGAGTCAAAGTACTCCACATGTGTCTTTTGATAATGAAGAACTATCCAATGACTACCTTTCTTCTCAGAACTGTCCAGATTCATTACGACGATACACAGATTAGGAAGATTATGTGGTATTAGATCTATGGGATATACTCCCATGAATCTTTTACTGATTTCTGCATCACTTCTCATTAGATCGAAAATTTCCTCTGTGTTCATGATCCAGATTTACATTTCTACTGTGCTCAATACTTAAGGTCTCAGGAAAACTTCTGTAAATTATAATATTTATAGTTTCCAGCAAAGGTTTTGAAAATCTCATAGCTAGTCTTATATGACCTTTAATACCCTTACTCATAATATGACCTGAGAGATAACTTTGTATGTCAAATAAGAAGAGGGTGTAACCTTTGTCATATTCTAATAATTTTATAATAATCCCATTTTTCCTGTTCTAATCATTATCCAATAAAGATAAGTAGGATGAAATGAAATCCCCTTTCTCAAAATTAGGAGTTAATGCTGTATTAGGTACAGGCTGTCCATGTACAGTCACCTCTAGGTAATTTAAGTTCATGTCTTTGAAATCAAAGGGATTTGTACTATAATCTCCAGAGTAGCCTACATTGGAAACCATTCCTATTATCAATTTAATTGGAACTGTACCATGATATATGTTATCTGTCATAAAATTAAGAGATCATTTAGCAACACTGAAACTCTTGATGTCACTTCTCCAGAAAGGATATCCTGCAGGACTAATTTTTAGGGCCTCATCATGTGCAAGTATCATGTTTGGGTTCAGAGAAATGTAACATACTTTCCATACAGCAGTAATGATTACTAACTTGTAATTTTCACTTCCTAATCTCATCAATCTGAAGTCATTTACAGCCTGGAACAACTTTAGGTTTACAGAAACTCCATTAAGGATTGCTCTACTTTCCCCTTGACAAATATCTAGATATAAGCATCCCTCAATATTGCTGCATCACCATCTTTTGTTGGTCTTCCTCTTTCTGAGTATCCACTATTACTCCCTATATATTGTAAATGTCCTGCCTGATCTTTGAAAAACATAGCTTCCTGAGATAATATAATATCATTACTGGATCCTAAAAGTAGGTCAATAAGAGCCTTGTAAGGATAATTAACACCCACATCTGTAGAGATAAGTTTATGATTTAACGATAAGTCAATCTGTCTGAAAATAGAATGTAAGGTAAAATTAACAGGAGCTACTTGCTCACTGTTATCTGTAGGCTCTCCATTGAGATTTCTGTCATCATTAATCTTATTTCCCTCTTCATGTGTGATTATATATTTTTTTATGTAATCTGCTTTTTCCTAAACTTATGTAGTCTGCAGAGGTTCCTGGTACATTAAATTCTATAACCCCTCCCTCAGATATTGCTGCAATTGGATTATAATCCACCCAGTACTCTTTAACAATCGACTTATCAGTAGGAGGTGGAGCAAATAAAGAGAGTGAGATTTGGACTACATCCATATAGATCTGTAGCTCGTAATCTTTTTCTTTATTTTTATCACTTTTTGGAGCTCTTTCCTGTTAAACTTTTCTTTTTACCTTTTCCTTTTTACTAACGATTTTTTTCTTTTTGATTGAAGAACTCTTGGACTTACTGTTCCTTCTATCTTTACCACCTATTTGATATATTTTGTTATTTTTCCCTCTATTTATATTTATTTCCTCTCTAACCTCACTTTTCGCCTGTTCAACTGCTGCCTGAGTAGGACTAACGGTTGACATCTCTATGTTTTTGGGGGGGTTTTATTTTTTTTTCAAAATCTTCATCACTATCTAGGACATAATAAATTTTGGTTAGATCCATTTTTCCCTCCATACATTTCTTACAAAAGTTTAAATATTTATTCATAATTGCTTCCTCTTCTTTTCCTTGTTAATTCAACAACTCCAGTTAAACTACTTGCAAATCAAAGCTTCTTGTTCTTTATATATATCCCTCTTCAACTGAAGCTTTTATTTTTAACTGGTAAATAATATACCTTGTTAAATAACTGATATTTATTAGAATTAGTTGGAGGTAACAACCTTAACACACCTTGCATTGAGTTTCTAACATAGGAGTAATCAACAATATCTGCAAATAAATACAGGGTTTCATTAGTTACAGTACTCGCATAGAAATCGCATATACCCACTTTCCAGTCTCCAGTTAAAACAGTCCTTTCAGGCACCTCCACAGTGAAGTTAAAAGCCTTGTTGTTAGGATGAAAGTTTAAGGAATCTATTGAGGATAAGAAAAAGTAAATGCTATCTTCATCCATCTTAACCTTTATTTGAAATCTCAAAATATGAAATAGTTTATATACACTTATATCCTATATATTTTGTACCTTTTTTCTGGAATCCATAAATTAAACTTCAATGGCCATCCCTTTCATTTCACTAATATCTTCCTCCCTTTTTCTTCCTTTTTTGAGAATTTCCTCAATTTTACACAATATATCAGCATCTATGTACGCCAATTGCAGTTCAGGTTCATAAAAAAACATGTATTACGTCATTGCTATAATCCTTTAACTCATACATTGGTATATTTTGATTTAATTTACGATTAATTATAGTGAATATTTCCCCAGACCATTTCTGAGTATATTCTTTATCAAACATATTTTTAGATGAATGTGTTGAACTTAAAAATTTTTGGATTTAAGCTTCGGATAAGTTTAGGGTTTGAATATTGATTTTGGAACTGAAATAATTTTTAGGATATTAGGATATAAGTTATCATACTGAGATTTCCAAACCAAATATTCTTGGATTTTGCATCTTCAGGACTCATTTTTATTGATCTATGCATAGATTTATTGTAACCATAAGTTAAGTCAGAGAGAATGCCAATCCATCTTAAAGTCTCTTTTTCATTTAAATATTTCAGTATTTTATTTTTCATAGTTTTGATTACTCTCTCAGCGTAATTAGCTTTGGTTTCATAATAAGTATAGATATGTTTTATTTTATTTTCATTTAATAACTTATTAAATTGATTGCTTTTATAGTCACTTCCATGATCAGTTCTTAAGATTTAAGGTTTCTATTTATCTTCTATCCCCTAATTAATCTTTGAAATATGTCTACCATTTCTTCTCCTCTTAGAGTTTTCAATGGTGCTGTGTATAAGTATTAAGTAAATATATCTATGAATACCACAAAATATGAGTAATCATTATTTTCTTTCTTAAATTTTACCATACTAGCCATATCACTATCCCACTGATAGTTACTTGTAAAAGCTATGACTTTAGGTCTACGAAAAGTTCTTCTAGCTGGGTGAAAACTTGTGTAACTTTCTTGTTTGCTTAACCATTTCTTCAGCTCTTAGCGGTTACATGGAACTTTGCTTCTTTTTTATATATGGATATTATTTACTGAAACTGCTGTAAGCCACCAGACTTCTGATATCATAATAAATTTTTCGAAGATATGTATCAGTTCCTTCTCCAAAATCAAAATTTTTTTATCCATTTTTCGATCCATTCAGCACCTCCACCCCCATCTTGGATGTTCCTTTTATTTTTTCTGATTCTTGAGTGATAACTGACATTATTCGGTTCTACCTTTATGAGACGGCCAGGTGGAGGGATTGGATGTTTTAATTTTTCACTTGCTTTGGAATATGGACTGGCGCTCGACTGAGTACTCTCAATTATTTTTAGACTATTGTCTGTGATGTTTCTTTCACTCTTCTCTAAATTAATGCTACTTCTTATACTCTTAAGTTGACCTTCAAAATTTTCTACTGCTCTCACATTAAGGAAATTATCCTTAATTTTTTCGGATTTACTCTGATTGAGTGTTTCCTGCTGGTTTTGTCTATATTTTGGATCCCTATTTTCTGCTAAGAAAGCTTTAAAACTCAGATATTGATCAAGTGGTATTAATACATATTTATTCATTCTAAAATTTTCTCTGTATAATACTTAATTGATACAAGCAGATTGGTTAATCTTTCGAAATGTTTTCAGGCTATAGTTCTTCTCGCTCCTTCTTGTGACTTTATAAATTTTTTGAGAATTGTAAGGTAACTTAAGAAGTTTTCTCTTTTTTTCTTACTTAAAGGAAGTTTGAAAACATTATAAAAAATTTCGGCTTCTGCTTTAAACTGAGATGGAGTTACATGAATCAGAATATGTTTATTCAAATCTAAATTATTTTCCAATAACAGTAGAATGAAATGTCTCGACTGTTTGAGATTCCAAGACATTTTGAGGGGAATAAACAAGATAATGATGTTTATATAGAGAAGAGGATTAGGAAATTAAATTAAGTGAATATTTTATTTATTTATTTCATCTTTACTTAGAGAAAAAAATGGCATTACTTATCTCATTTGTATATTACTGTATGTTCATCAGGAAATATTTGAGTTCTCAACATATAAGTATCATTACTGCCTGGTGACAAATCAATCAGGAGATAACCAAAAGCAGTCTCAGTCGCATCCAAATAAACATCTAATAATTTCTTTTCAATGCCTATTTGTTGACCAAGTAACTTAATATGTTGAATATCTCTTGGATTTTTAAATAAGATAAAGTAATGAGTATTTAAGGATATATCTCTGCAATATTTACTCTGATAAAATAAATTTTGTAAAATTACACTAATATTCCTATGATGTGACTCTCTACTGAAAACATTAGCAATAAAAATTTTATTTAATGGAGGACTCTGCAAGTCATGTATAACTACTATGCTATGCTCAGAATTAGGAAATCTCTTAAAATCTTCTTCTGAGGGCAATCCCTGTCTGTATTCTATATTCCCACTACTCTGTTCCTCAAAATTCCAGTTGTTATAAAAATAGTAAATTTTTTAACCTTTTCTGAAAACATCTCACTGATGTTTTTCAATAATCTCAAAACAAAGGTAGATTTACCAGATCTGGTTGGACCACATATAATACAGGTGAATGGATTCTTGAATAGAAAAGGATCCATTGTCATGGCACTGTACAAGGTGACAAACATTTGCAGACCAGAGATAACAAGAATCTCTCTGTTATCAATCAAGCGCTATAGATCAAATGCAGAGGAATATTTCACACAGTGTTTGAAACCTGGCCAATAAAGTGTGTGAGTAATAAAACCTGTGCTATCTATGCCAGCTCACAGCATCTTGTCTGCTCTTTTATATATCTCTGCACATTGTTCTGAGTGCGATTTCCTCCTTATTTTATCTATTTCTTGTGGTATCTTATCTGTTGACTTTCTAGACATGGAGATTTTAAGATTGTGCTTCTTTTGTTGCTTTATATTTTATTATCTGAATCTGGAAATAGTGTCAAGTTACAGTTGTGACTATTCAGAATGTTCATGTGTAGATGACATGATAACTTGTGTGGATGTTACTGCACCACGATTTAAATATAGAGCCAAGATATTTACCAGATATTCAAGATATTTGACATCAATGAAAATGCAATATTTCAACTGCAAGTGGCTCCAAGATTTGTCAAGAGATACATATCTCAGGACAAACATGTGTCAGAGTTATTCAACAGCAAATGACAATGTAAGTCTAAAAAATTTGACAACCCTCCAAATTGGTACGAAAATCAATAAAATAAATGTTAAAATCTCTACACAGACAAGTTACCAGATAAACAATAAAGCTACAAGAACAGTTCCAAATCTGATTACCAGGTTAATTACTCAAAACTAGGAAAAATTTAATGTATACAATCAATAATGAAAATATTTCAAGAATAGTCACTATAAAATCAAATATCTATGAATCACCCACATCAACCAAATATATTGACAGAAATTTTGAAAATTCGACTTGGGGAATGGTAATAGAGGATGGAAAATGGATTCAAAAAAAGCTCAAAGAAGGAAATGGGAATCATTGTTTCTATTCTTTTATCGGTAACTTTTGTTCTAGGATTATTAGCAGCATTGGGATATCTTATCTACATAAAGAAATGGTGTCACAAAGGTAGCTAGAGGAGTCAGTGAAATAGATGAATGCATCATCCCTTTGTCAGAAACCTCTACAGCAGATAGATCCAGTGTAAAGTTTCTTTCATTAAAATTTGTGTAAATGAAATTAATTGGTTATATGTTTTTACAAATTATTTAGACACCAAGATACAATAAAATATTTAAATGAAAATTTCTTGGATTGCAGCCTATCTATGTTCACAAATTCCTCCCAACATATGATGGAAGAAATTCATTTGGAGGCCCTCTCAAGTACATGTCAAAATGTCCATTATTATTAAATTTAAAGCATATTATTACATGAACATCTTGGATTACAGCATTCTTGGCTGCCAAGACCTACGTTGCAGGTATTCAAAGATGGAGATTGAATCAGATAGCTTCTGAAATATAAGTATAATTAAATAAGAATTCTTGACATGAATTGTGACCTCACACAATATTGTGACGTCACTCTAAATTCATTGCATCATAAAATGATGTAGTCTCTCAGATTCAGTACCCAATACTGTCGAAAAAGTATTTTCATATACGTAGAGGTATATTTTTGTTGATTTTTTTTGGATAAAGAACTTTTTCATTTGGGTATATTCAAGATGTTCTGGTATATATATTTCTTTCTTATGTGCTTTATATGTTTTTGTGGGAAAGTACTTGAGTAAGAAACTGCCTAACGTGTCTGAAATCACGGAGTTTTACAGAACAACTTTTGCAGACATTCCGAACATGCCTCCCAAATTGAATTAACAGGGCATAGTGGACTTCCCAAGATATCAATTGGAAAACATGCATTCAACTTGGCCCTCTGTCTTTTCGAACTAAAGATGATAAACTCAGTCTTGTCAGGATTCAATTTGAGCTTACCAGTTGACATCCACTCTTTAACATCATCGAGGCACCTGTTCAACTGTTCAAAGGCAGCAGAAGCATTCTTATGGGATAAATTCACATAAACTTGACTATCGTCTGTATAAAAAATGAAACTTTATTCGTTTATGTTTACCGATAATCAAACTGAGGGGGGTGGTGTACAATGAGAACAACAAAGGGCCCAGGACAGAACCTTGGGGGATGCCAAAGAGGAGATTGCAAACATCAAAGTAGAACCAACTTTTATTGACTGATAACAGTCTGTTAGATAGGAAGTGGACCAATTCAGAACAGAGCCACCGACGCCAAACCAACTAAGGAAGCAACTGAGAAGAGTGGAGTGGTCGAAAGCGGCAGACAAGTCAAGCAATACCAAGGCAGTGGCTTCACCTCTAGACAAAGATAAGTGAACTTCATTTTATGGAGAGGAGAGCTGTCTCTGTTGAGTGACCAGCTTTATATGCCGACTGGTACCGCTTGTCTAAGTTACGGACATGAATATGTTCTAACAGCTGCTTAGCAACCCATTTTGATATAAAACTGAGGCCAGATACAGGGCGATAATTCTTCAGATCGTCTGAAAGAAGATTAGGCTTTTTAATAAGAGGAGTCACCACAGCAGATTTGAAAGCCTCGGGGACACATCCCTCCATGAGTGAGCAGTTGACCAGTTTTGTTAGCGATGGTAGCAATATATCAATACATTCCTTGATAAGAAATGTCGGCCAAGGATCCAACAGGCAGGATTTTGTCGGTGAGGTTTTAATCATTTTATCAACATCTTCTTCAGATACTTGACTAAAGGCACTAATTTTTGGAAGTCAGAAGGAGGATGAACTTCATTTACAGTGCCAGAGGAAGCGAAGTTGTCTCCTCTTAATTTTGATCGAAAAAAAGGAAGCAAACTGGTCAGCCAATGACTTTTCAGACTTGTGGGATGGAAGTTTTACATCAGAGACCTTGTTCAATGCAAGCCATAGTTTTCTAGAGTCATGACTATTGTCTGAAATCAGTTTGCTGTAATAGTCTGACTCATTCTTGTTTACAAATGCATTACACCGACAATCTGACAACGAAGCCGACTTCTGTTCAGTGGATTTTTGACCCTACACCAAGTTCTCTTGAATTGGCGCCTTGGAGACTTTGCACGTCGATAATCATCAGACAACCAATCTGCCGAATCTTTCTTTGTCAGTCTAGATACAAGAGGTGCATGCCTATCAAGAACATTACCCAGATCATGTGCATATTGTTCATAGAGATCAACTACAGTATCTGCTGGAGACTTGACAAAGGAAGTATTTTTGAGATCTGAGCGGAAGTCAGACATGTTTATATGGTGGTACCTTCTATACTAAACTTTATTTGGGATGTGGGCCACCTGAGGAGGGAAGGCAATTGAGCATTTTCCTAGTGCATGATCAGATACAAAATCACAAATTTTGACGTCACAAATACTAGTAGTATCCTGATCACTGGGGGATAGAATGAGATCCAATATGTGACCGTGCAGATGAGTAGGTTGACTGAATAACTGTTTCAGATCACACGAATCAAGAAAGGTCATAAATTTATAACCATCACCATCAGGAATATCAACATGGATATTGAAGTCACCACAGATGTCATATGAAGACTTAATAGATGACAAAAAACCAACAAATGACATAAATTCTTCCAGAAAGTTGATGGTACATGATCCTGGAGGGCGGTAGATGCAGGCAAGCATCAACAAATGGCCTTGAAGCCCGATTGACACCACCGTGTTCTCAAATGACTGATAGAAAGGAGATTCCATTATATGGGGTCTGTAAGTAGATCTAATGAAAAAACAACACCACCACCAATACCTGAGGGATGGGGCCTATGAGGAAAAGTAAAATCAGGAGGAGTTATAGACCGTAAAAACTGTCTGAATCTAAGGGACGGATATGTGTCTCAGTAAGACAGAAAAGATCAAGGACATTTGAAACTACCATATCGGCGAGGAATTGGCCCTTATTCCTAATGGATCTGGCATTCAGAACACCCAATGTTAGAGGACAAGGGTTGAGGGACACATCTCCACCCAGTAGCAGTATCAATAAAAGACCTAACAAGACACAAATTAGATTGATAATAATACCCAATATATGATATAGTGGAAATATATATATAAATATTTAGTGGAAATGACAACGGTAATTCCCGGTCAATTGGGCGATAATACCCGCTGTTGAAGCAAATGGTATAATTGTACAAGGAGGTGGTAAGTAAAATATAAAAACACGATCAAACTGAGGAAACTACATATAAAGCAGTAAGTAAGATGACAATTTCTATAAAATGGACTGAATGTATATAAAAATGATCAATGTTGCTATGAGATTAACAAAACAGCATCTCCGTGGTGCATACTAAAATCGTCCAAGAATGAGTATGTAACATGTAGATAAAGTAATTAGACATATGTATAGAGTTGCTAGAAATATACATTTGGAATGTTATTTTCTGAGATTGATATTTACCATAGAAAATTTAACTTTACATACACAACCTTCTTTGGTATGGTATGAGATAATTATGTACGATTTGTATGTTATTTAAGTAACAATATCATAATTATTATTAAGCAATGTGTATACTCTATTCCACATAGAGTGGAATGACATGTGATTATCGTATGTTGTTCTTTACCGTTAAAAAATGTAGCAACAACTTATAATACAAGCACCAGGCATTATTCTCATATAAAACCCACACGGAGGACCCTTCCATTGTCTCAACTCTCTATTATTTTTGCATAATGGAGAGTTAACACTACATTATTTTCTAACAGTGGATTGTGGTTCAGTTCAATGGCCAGTCTGCCAAGAACAAAAGGGTACTTGGTATTTGCCAGTCATCCTCAGAACAATGCATTCAATAGTGAAATGTTTTCACAACTTCTTTCATATTAATTAGTTCAGTGGGTACATTTACTAAGTCTTTTCAATTCTGAATGACATTCAGTGTTCATAGAAAAATACCCCATGGAAAAATGTTACCTTGAAAAAATACAACAAGCAATTTAATTTGTAAAGTTGGATATTTTTTTAATTCTTTGTATTTCTTTACAATCTGACTTTACAATAATCTTCTGTGAACTTAATCAAAGGAGCAGCTAACTTTCAAACAAACTCACTGTGAAAATCTAACCCAGCATACTATATGAAAAGGAGTGTTTTTAGTGGCTGAGAATTTACTCAAGTAAAATGAGAAAAAACGTAGTGCTATAATGCAGTACTGAAATGCATTATTGCTGGGTTTAAATTTGATTTAAATGTTTTTAAGTTCAAAACAAAGATATTAGCTTATGTTATTACAGTTTGTTATATACTTCTAAAATGATACACTGTGGTTGAAATGAATTTTGTTCTTAATGTTGTTATAGTGCGGTAAATATCTATAAACTGGAAAATGTAAACACAAGAAATGCTTTAGGTCATATTTTATAAATTACTCTTTTTGGTATTTGAATTCTGTTTAGGTTTTAAACACATGTTAAGTTGTTTGTATCTGTGGTTTATTGTGCTTATTATATTGTCTCCATTGTCCATCTTGTTCAATTATGTTATAACCTTGTTTAAGACTATTGTTGGGTTCCTATGTGAGGTCTCACATGAAAGGTATTATTTGTGTTTGTTGTGACATCTGTTTATAATTCTGCATTGTCATCTAACCTTTGTATAATTATTCTTAAAGAAAATAGTGTTGTTTTAGGTATTGTTATAGTTAGGTATAAATGTATAGGATATGTAAGCTTTAACTCAGATAGAATTTTGAGAGAGAACACAGACATAATATTAGTTGGAATTCAGACAGAATATTGGAATATGAAGTTTTTGTAACGGGCCAGACCTCAGATGAAGACCCTAGATCAGATAAGATAGAATTAGGACAGATTATGATTTACTTGAAATACTTAGGACCAGACCAATTTACCATGCTAGACCCTACATGTGTAACCAAAGTGCCAAACGACCAATGGAAGACGGCCCAAAATCCTTAAATCTCTTGTCACAAAAACCTAAGAGTATCAAAAATAAGTAATTTTGTATAATAAATGTTATTTCTTAAATTTTGACATTCTCTTTCAGGCAACTCGGCATATCCCAGTGTTAAAACGGTGTGCACAATGTACCGGTATTTAGTGCAGACCTAACTGTGCCTCAATTAGTGCCATATACTGAGAACATGAACATATACCTCAGCATGTTTATCAGTAATGTATACACCTAGGCTGCTTTCACAGCGCAGGCATCAATATGCCTTATTCCAATTTAATATATTCCTGAATAAGCACTTTCTCTTCTAATGTTAAATTAAGCAGATAAATCTCAACTTTCCTGTACTGAAGGGGGACATGGGGAACAGGTACCAGGGGGAACAAATAAAGGGGAGAGCCAAAACAAGGGGGACAAAAAGAAGGGGGACAAAAGAGGATTTGAATATATCAATTTCCTGTTAAGTAACCATGCTTTGATTTCCTTTACAGCTGTTCATGTATTAAATATGGTACATACTTGTCCAGTAAAATTCTTTTAAAAGTGGTTCCTTTGCAAAGAAATTATAAGTTTCACTCCTCAGAATTCCTCCTGCTTCCAGGTTCACTTTTATCAAGGGAACCCCCCTTCAATTGAGGACAAGGTATATTTATACACTTATTCACAAATTACTACGCCATGAAAAGGCTGACATGCTCAGTGGAGCATAACTATAAATCATTTCTAAAACATACATAAATGAGTCACTACACAAATAAATTACTTTAAATCCACAATATATTCCTAAATCAGTACTTTTTAAATAAAAAATAACCCTAAAATACATAATTAAAACACCATTTACAAAGAACTATTTGCAGGTGCTCTGACCTCTAAAAGTTACATATTCATAAATCCCTACACCTGACCCACTTCCTGACATGCTCAATGAGTCCAAATATGAAACATTTACAAAACTCACATGAGTAAACTCAATAATTAAATTCCTGGCCTAAAATAAAATGTCCTGAATTATCAATATCATTTCCAGCTAAAATATTCACATATCCCAATAAAATTAATAAAAAATCCTTGGGAACTATATCTTACATGGAAATACCAAAACAAGAGTGATGAGTTCCCACCACACTTAAACTTCTGTCAAAATAAAATAAGGATCAATTATGTTAAAATGACTTGGTAATACCAAAAAATAACTATGCCAAAATATGGATATATAACACCAAATAACTTTAACCCCCAAATTTTGTAAGTATTACAAGTATTTAGTGTTAAATAAAGAGTTTAATGGGTGATAATATAAGAAATTAGGGTCCGTGAATTCAAAAGAATGATCATCGCTGACGGGAGGAATGCACAGTCGGCCTCGGGGCTCACTGTAACAATAAGAGTACGAATTATTTCAAAACAAAAAGCTGGTTCCCAATTGAAACCACAGAAACAACTTAGTTCTTCTTTCATTTACACAGTGGACCCATACCTCCTCTTTTTATGACACAGTGGGCCTATACACCATCATTTACTTACACAGTGGGCACCATCCTAGCCATCTACTATACACAGACTGTCCAACCTCAGTTCCTCCCTTACTTGTACAGTGGGCCCATACCTCCTCATTGTATGACACAGTGGGCATATACCCACTTGCTTACTTACACAATGGGTACCACTCTCGCCATCTACTGTACACAGACTGTCTAGCCTCATTTCCTCCCTTATTTGCAAAGTGGGCCCATACCTCCTCATTTTATGACACAGTGGGCCTATACCTCCTCATTTACTTACACAGTGAGCACCACCCTCGCCATCTACTGTTCACAGCCTGTCCAGCCTCAGTTCCTCCCTTACTTGTACAGTGGGCCCATACCTCCTCATTTTATGACACAGTGGGCCTATACCCCCTAATTTACATACACAGTGAGCACAACCCTCGCCATCTACTGTACACAGACTGTCCAGCCTCATTTCCTCCCTTATTTGCAAAGTGGGCCCATACTTCCTCATTTATGACACGTTGGGCCTATACCCCCTCATTTTCTTACACATTGGGCACCACCCTCGCCAGCTACTGTTCACAGACTGTCCAGAATCAGTTCCTCCCTTATTTGCACAGTGGGCCCATACCTCCTCATTTATGACACGGTGGGCCTATACCCCCTCATTTCCTTACACATTGGGCACCACCCTCGCTAGCTACTGTTCACAGACTGTTCAGCCTCAGTTCCTCCCTTATTTGCACAGTGGGCCCATACCTCCTTATTTATGACATGGTGGGCCTATACTCCCTCATTTTCTTACACATTGGGCACCACCCTCGCCAGCTACTGTTCACAGACTGTCCAGCCTCAGTTCCTCCCTTATTTGCACAGTGGGCCCATACCTCCTTATTTATGACATGGTGGGCCTATACTCCCTCATTTTCTTACACATTGGGCACCACCCTCGCCAGCTACTGTTCACAGACTGTCCAGCCTCAGTTCCTCCCTTACTTGTACAGTGGGCCCATACCTCCTCCTTTTGTGACACAGTGGGCCTATACCCCCTCATTTACGTACACAGTGGGCACCACCCTCGCCATCTACTATACACAGACTGTCCAGCCTCAGTTCCTCCCTTACTTCCACAGTGGGCCCATAACTCCTCATTTTATGCAACAGTGGGCCTATACCCCCTGATTTACTTACACAGTGAGCAGTACCCTCGCCATCTACCGTACACATACTGTCCAACCTCACTTCAGTGGGCATATACCAACATTTACTTACACAGTGAGCACCATCCTCACCATCTACTGTACACAGACTGTCCAGCCTCAGTTCCTCCTTTTCTTGTAGAGTGGGCCTATATCTCCTCATTTATGACATGGTGGGCCTATACTTCCTCATTTTCTTACACATTGGGCACCACCCTCGCCATCTATTGTACACACACTGTTCAGCCTCATTTCCTCTCTTACTTGCACAGTGGGTCCATACCTCCTGATTTTATGACACAGTGGGCATGTACCCCCTCATTTACTTACACAGGATGCACCACCAAAGCCATCTACTGTACACAAACTGTCCAGCTTAATTTCCTCTCTACTGGAACAGGGAGCCGATACCTCCTCATTTTATGACACAGTGGGCCTATACCCCTTCATTTACTTACATAGTGGGCACCACCTTCGTCATCTACTGTACACAGACTCTCCAGCCTCACTTACTCCCTTACTTGCACAGTGGGCCCATACCTCCTCATTTTATGACACAGTGGGCCTACACCCTCATTTTCTTACACAGTGGGCACCATCCACGCCATCTACTGTACACAGACTGTCCAACCTCAGTTCCTCCCTTACTTGTACAGTGGGCCATACCTCCTCATTTCAGGACACAGTGGGCCTATACTCCCTCATTTACTTGCACAGTGAGTACCACCCTCACCATCTACTGTACACAGACTGTCCAACCTCAGTTCCTCCCTTACTTGTACAGTGGGCCCATACCTCCTCACTTTGTGACACAGTAGGCATATACCCACTCGTTTACTTACACAGTGGGCACCACCCTCGCCATCTACTGTACAGAATGTCCAGCCTCACTTCCTCCCTTACTTGTACAGTGAGCCCATACCTCCTCCTTTTATGACACAGTGGGCCTATACCCCCTCATTTACGTACACAGTGGGCACCACCCTCGCCATCTACTTTACACAGACTGTCCAGCCTCAGTTCCTCCCTTACTTCCACAGTGGGCCCATAACTCCTCATTTTATGCAACAGTGGGCCTATACCCCCTGATTTACTTACACAGTGAGCAGTTCCCTCGCCATCTACTGTACACATACTGTCCAACCTCACTTCCTCCCTTACTTGCACAGTAGGCCCATACCTCCTCCTTTTATGACACAGTGGGCCTATACCCCCTCATTTACGTACACAGTGGGCACCACCCTCGCCATCTACTTTACACAGACTGTCCAGCCTCAGTTCCTCCCTTACTTCCACAGTGGGCCCATAACTCCTCATTTTATGCAACAGTGGGCCTATACCCCCTGATTTACTTACACAGTGAGCAGTTCCCTCGCCATCTACTGTACACATACTGTCCAACCTCACTTCCTCCCTTACTTGCACAGTAGGCCCATACCTCCTCCTTTTATGACACAGTGGGCATATACCCACTCGTTTACTTACACTGTGGGCACCACCCTCACCATCTACTGTACAGAATGTCCAACCTCACTTCCTCCCTTACTTATACAGTGGGCCCATATCTCCTCATTTTATGACACAGTGGGCCTACATCCTCATTTTCTTACACAGTGGGCACCACCCTCGCCATCTGCTGTACACAGACTGTCCAGCCTCATTTCCTCCCTTACTTGCACAGTGGGCCCATACCTCCTCATTTTATGACACAGTGGACCGATACCCCCTCATTTACTTACACAGTGAGCACCAACGTCACCATCTAATGAACACACACTGTCCAGTCTCAGTTCATCTCTTACTTGCACAGTGGGCCCATACCTCCTCATTTTAGGACACAGTGGGTCTATACCCCCTAATTTACTTACACAATGGACACCATCCCAGCCATCTACTGGACACAAACCGCCCAGTCTCAGTTTCACCATTACCTACACAGTGGGCCCATACCTTCTCATTTTATAACTTATTGACCCCACTTAACCTTCAAACTGGAATCAAAGGTCAAATTCAATTCTTGCAAATTATTAGCAGCCTATGATTTGCTATGATTGTTTTCACATTTCCAATAATAAGGAAGGTATGGGACCTTTTCAGTATGATGACCTCACCTGACCTTGAAATAAGAGTAAAAGGTTAAATTCAAGATGTGCTAAAGATTCAAAGGCTACGGTTTAGGTTGTTTTTACACTGGAGCTCTATTGAGACATAAAATACCGGTAGAATCAGATATGCAAGATCAAAGGTCAAATACAGGTCACACCATGACGTTGCACACAT
Organism: Sabellastarte sp. h YS-2021; assembly: GCA_964017235.1. NCBI lineage: Eukaryota > Metazoa > Annelida > Polychaeta > Sabellida > Sabellidae > Sabellastarte > Sabellastarte sp. h YS-2021. The sequence goes on along the minus strand of OZ024929.1, from coordinate 187,500,814 downwards.
ATAACCCTTGACCAATGTCCCTACCACATATTAACTTCCTACACCTTACGGTTTCTGATATATACCCTGGACAAGATTTTATAGGTCAAGGTCACTATAGCAAGGTCAAAGGTCAAATCAAGGTCACGCCATGACATTGCACACCTACAACCCTTGACCAATGTCCCTACCACATATCAACTATACCACATATCAACTTCCAACATATAGCCCAAAACAAAATTTTATAGATCAAGGTCACTATAGCAAGGTCAAAGGTAAAATCAAGTTTAGACCATGACGTTGCACACCTACACCTCATAACCAATGTTCCTACCAAGTATCAACTTCATACACCTTACAGTTGCCGAGATATAGCCCAGACAACTTTTTATAGGTCAAGGTCACTACGGCAAGGTCAAAGGTCAAATCAGGGTCACACCATGACGTTGCACACCTATACAACCTAACCAATGTCCCTACCAAGTATCAACTTCCAACACCTTACAGTTTTTGAGATATACTTTAGTAGCCCGGACAAGATTTTATAGGTCAAAGTCACTATGGAAAGGTCAAAGGTCAAATCAAGGTCACACCATGACATTGCACACCTACACCCCCTAACCAATGTCCGTACCAAGTATCAACTTCCAACACCTTACAGTTTTTGAGATATAGCCCGGACAAGATTTTATAAGTCAAAGTCACTATGGAAAGGTTAAAGGTCAAATCAAGGTCACAGCTTTTTCCCAACGCCCATCCGCCCGCCCATCCAGACACCATGGGTGAATAACTGCAGCATCAATGACGGTGGGGTAGGCTGTCTGAAAACAGGGGGTGAAACCAACAAGCTTCCACTTTTCAAGAGACACTTAATAACCACATTACATAATGTCCAAACACAGTGAGGTCACCTTACCATGAAGGAAAGAACTGAGACTGGACAGATTGTGTACAGTATGTGGCGAGGGTGGTGCCCACTATGTAAGTAAATGAAGGAGTATAGGCCCACTTTGTCATAACAAGAGGAGGTATAGGCCCACTCTGCAAGTAAGGGAGTAAGTGAGGCTGGACAGTCTGTGTACAGTAGATGAATAGGGTGGTGCCCACTATGTAAGTAAATGAAGGAGCATAGGCCCACTTTGTCATAACAAGAGGAGGTATAGGCCCACTCTGCAAGTAAGGGAGTAAGTGAGGCTGGACAGTCTGTGTACAGTAGATGAATAGGGTGGTGCCCACTATGTAAGTAAATGAAGGAGTATAGGCCCACTTTGTCATAACATGAGGAGGTATGGGCCCACTGTGCAAGTAAGGGAGTAAGTGAGGGTGGACAGTCTGTGTACAGTAGATGACGATGGTGGTGCCCACTATGTAAGTAATTGAAAGGGTATAGGCCCACTGTGTCATAAAATGAGGAGGTATCGGCCCACTGTTCAAGTAGGGAGGAAATTAAGCTGGACAGTTTGTGTACAGTAGATGGCTTTGGTGGTACACCCTGTGTAAGTAAATGAGGGGTGCATGCCCACTGTGTCATAAAATGAGGAGGTATGGGCCTACTGTGCAAGTAAAGGAGGAAGTAAGGCTGGGCAGTCTGTGTACAGTAGATGGCAAGGGTGGTGCCCACTGTGTCAAAAAATGAGGAGGTATGGAACCACTGTGCAAGTAAGGGAGGAAATGAAGCTGGACAGTTTGTGTACAGTAGACGGCTTTGGTGGTGCACCCTGTATAAGTAAATGGGGGTATAGGCCCACTGTTGCATAAAATGAGGAGGCATGGGTCTACTGTGCAAGTAAGAGAGGAAATCAGGCTGGACAGCCTGTGCACAGTAGATGGTGAGGTTGGTACTCACTGTGTCAGAAGATGAGGGGGTATAGGCCCACTGTGTCATAAATGAGGAGGTATGGGCCCACTGTGTAAGTAAGGGAGGAAGTGAGGCTGGACAGTCTGTGTACAGTAGATGGCGAGAGTGGTGGCCACTATGTAAGAAAATGAGGGGGTATAGGCCTACTGTGTCATAAAATGAGGAGGTATGGGCCCACTGTGCAAATAAGGGAGGAACTGAGGCTGCACAGTTTTTGCAAAGTAGATGGCGAGGGTGGTGCCAACTGTGTAAGTACGTGAGGGGGTATAGGCCCACTGTGTCATAAAATAAGAAGGTATGGGCCCATTGTGTAAGTTAGGGGGGAATAAGTCTGCACAGTTTGTGTAAAGTAGATGGCGAGGGTGGTGCCCACTGTGTAAGTAGATGATGGGGTACAGGCCCACTGTGTCATAAAATGAGGGGTATAGGCCCACTGTGTCATAAACTGAGGAGGCATAGGCCCACTATACAAATAAGTCAGGAAGTGAGGCTGAACAGTCTGTGTCCATTAGATGTCGAGGGTGGTGCCCACTGTGTAAGTAAATGAGGAGGTATAGGCCCACTGTGTCATAAAATGAGGAGGTATGGGCCCACTGTGCAAGTAAGGGAGGAACTGGGGCTGGACAGTCTCTATGTAGTAGATGGCGAGGGTGCTGCTTACTGTGTAAGTAAATGAGGGGGTATAGGCCCACTGTGTAAGAAAATGAGGAGGTATATGGGCCCACTGTGCAAGTAAGAGACGAACTGAGGCTAGACAGTGTGTGTTCATTAGTTGGCGAGGTTGGTGCTCACTGTGTAAGTAAATGAGGGGGTATAGGCCTACTGTGTCCTAAAATGAGGAGGTATGGAACCACTGTGGAAGTAAGGGGAGAAGTGAGGCTGGATAGTCTGTGTACAGTAGATAGCGAGGGTGGTGCCCACTGTATGAGAAAATGAGGGGGTATAGGCCCACTGGTCAAAACATGAGGAGGTATGGAACCATTGTGGAAGTAAGGGAGGAAATGAGGCTGGACACTCTGTGTGCAGTAAAAGGCGAGGGTGGTGCCCACTGTGAACGAAAATGAGGAGGTATGGGCCCACTGTGCAAATAAGGGAGGAACTGAGGCTGGACAGTTTGTGTCCAGTAGACGGCTTGGGTGGTGCCCACTGTGTAAGTAAATGAGGGGGTATAGGCCCACTGGTCAAAACATGAGGAGGTATGGAACCATTGTGGAAGTAAGGGAGGAAATGAGGCTGGACACTCTGTGTGCAGTAAAAGGCGAGGGTGGTGCCCACTGTGAACGAAAATGAGGAGGTATGGGCCCACTGTGCAAATAAGGGAGGAACTGAGGCTGGACAGTTTGTGTCCAGTAGACGGCTTGGGTGGTGCCCACTGTGTAAGTAAATGAGGGGGTATAGGCCTACTGTGTCATAAAATGAGGAGGTATGGGCCCACTGTGCAAGTAAGGAAGAAATAAGGCTGGACTGTCTGTGTACAGTAGATGGCGAGGTTGGTACTCACTGTGAAAGAAAATGAGGGGGTATAGGCCCACTCTGTCATAAATGAGGAGGTATGGGCCCACTGGTGAAGTAAGGGAGGAAATGAGGCTATACAGTTTGTGTACAGTAGATGGCGAGGGTGGTGCCCACTGGGTAAGTAAATGGAGTACAGGCCCACTGTGTCATAGAATGAGGAGGTATAGGCCCACTGTACAAGTAAGGGAAGAAGTGGGGCTGGACAGTCTGTGTACAGTAGATGGCGAGGGTGGTGCCCACTGTGTAGGAAAATGAGGAGGCATGGGCCCACTCTGCAAATAAGGGAGGAACTGAGGCTGGACAGTTTGTGTCCAGTAGATGACGAGGGTGGTGCCCACTGTGTAAGTAAATGAGGGGGTATAGGCCTACTGTGTCATAAAATGAGGAGGTATGGGCCCACTGTGCAAGTAAGGCAGGAACTGAGGCTGGGCAGTCTGTGTACAGTAGATGACAAGATTGGTGCTCACTCTGTAAGTAACTGAGGGGGTATAGGCCCACTCTGTCATAAATGAGTAGGGATGGGCCCACTGTACAAGTAAGGGAGGAACCGAGGCTGGAAAGTCTATGTACAGTAGATGGCGAGAGTAGTACTCACTCTTTAAGTAAATGAGGGGGTATAGGCCCACTGTGTCATAAATGAGGAGTGATGGACCCACTGTATAAGTAAGGGAGGAACTGAGGTTGGACAGTCTATGTACAGTAGATGGCGAGGGTGGCACTTACTCTGTAAGTAAATGAGGGGGTATAGGCCCACTGTGTCATAAATGAAGAAGTATGGGCCCACTGTGGAAGTCTGTCTGTCTGTGTACAGTAGATGGCGAGGGTGGTGCTCACTGTGTAATTAAATGAAGGGGTATAAGCCCACTGTGTCAAAAAATGGGGAGACAGAATAGATAGTGATAGTTATGCTTGCCATTTAATAATAAATTTATAATTTCATGAAAAACTGTATGCTCATTGAGCGGGTCCCACTGTGCAAAAAGCATGTCCCACTACAACACTGCACAGTGGGCCCCGAGGCCGGCTGTGTTTGCCTCTCTTCAGCGCTGAACCCCCTTCTCGCAACCCTCATAATTCACCACAATACCCCCTACTTTCGGAATGTAGCGTTCCACACATTCCCGACACAACGAAAACCAACTTTTAAAGTAAAACAACTATTCAATTAAAATGTTCATGCAAATCTTATGTGAAAAACTAATTATTGAGTCTCTACAGGTGGACGTCCTAGTCCTAGTATTTAGTGTTAAATAAAGAGTTTAATGGGCGATAATATAAGAAATTAGGGTCCGTGAATTTGCCCTCATAATTCACCACATTAGTAAGAAAATAATATAGAATAGGAAATAAAGTAGTAACTGATATTTAATATAGATATTGAGAAGAGACTGGAAATAGAGACTTAAATGAAAAATATACAAGTGATACTGGATTATAATTATATGTGAATTGTTGATCATTGTTGAATATTAAATTGTTAAGTGAATAAATAACAACATCAAAGAAGAAATCTTTTACACCCCCAACCAAACTATAATAATGTTGTGGATTAATTTTTATAGCAGGTATTACTGAAATACAAAATGTGGAGTAGGCATTCTTTCTATGAGGCTTTTTTCCAGGAGACAATCTTTCCAGGAGGCATTTTTCCTTGATTCCAAATCAAGAGACAAAGAAGCACACAAAATAAAAATCTTGAGAAACCCAAAAACTTCAACACAAAATATAACAAGTAATTCTCCAGTTTCTAGTACTTTCAATGCCTGAGACACAAAATAATAGCTTACTGTCTTAAAATAAGCACAGATTAATAAAGTAACATGAAACACTCACCACAACAAATTATCCACCGCATTGTTAAATAAGCAGTCTATTTTTTGGGGGGGAAAGTGCTTTCTGTAAGTAACAGATCCATATTTTATATATTATCATTAATTTTGTGGCAGTCAAATTATATTAAAACTTTTCAAGCTATATCCAAAATTATAATTTCCCATAAAGGAAAACCAGTGGTACACATGGTGAAACAATGTTGATTGTGTATTGAGATTAAAAAAATCCATAGAACTAATTTAGTAAAAGCCCCATATGGTATGCAAACCAAAGGAAACATTGCAAAGGTGGTTAAGGTTAATCATTTGGTACAAGGTGTTGCATTAATAAATTGGTTTTAATTTACAGGGTTTTATAATAGATAATTGCCTCATGGCGCTTCAATTGTGTAAACTTAATGACCCTTCGGCCCTTTCAGGGCCTCAGGCCATTAAGTTTACATAATGGAGCGCCACTTGGCCCTTTCAGGGCCTCAGGCCATTAAGTTTACATAATGGAGCGCCACTTGGCCATTATCTATATAATATTCTTGTTTTACTTTTCATTTTTCTACATTGTATAACTAAAAATAGTTCTGAGATAAATGACTTACATATTTCTATGCACAAAAGGAATGAACTCCGATTTGAAATTGGAAACGTTCCCAAATGTAGTGCAGATCTGAGATTTAATCAATGCAGATTGATAAATCTGATGAAATTACGTCAACATGTAGGTTGAGTGTGTTAGTTCGGTACATTCCATCAGGTTGGGATATTTCAATTATTCATTTTTATGAATAGTAATATACAATAAAATTATTATAAGATAAATATATATGTATATAGTGTGAAAATGATACAGGGTTTTGTTTATTATTTAGATTATGATTCACTGTATGTAAAGCTCATACTTTAATGTTCAGACACTTTAAGAAATCTTAATAGATTTTAAGAGAAATATTTGAAAAATATTACTGAGTGTTTCTATAACATTCGAGTTAGTAATATAATTCAGTTAAATATGTCTTGCTTTCCGGATCATGATTATGTCTGAACAACTGTACCTTATTACCTCCTTTTATAAACATCAATAAGTAACATAAGAAATACAAAATGTTAACCTATCTACTGGATACTAAAAAGGAAACAAGAAATTTCAAGTTAAATCTATATGCTTGTAAAGCATTAAAATACAGTATTAAGTAAGTAATATGTCTAACATTGGATCACACAGGATGCATGAATATTACAGGTAGTTCACCTGTTTCTATGGTTTGAATACATCCACTACATTCTAATGGCTCTGTCCTCTCCTTCTGTATCGCGTGTGCAGCACATATACTGCAGTAAAAGTGCACACAGGTACTCATAAACATAACACCTAGCTCAAACTTAATCTTACAGGAAGAACATGTGATATTTCTAGCTCTTTGGTAATAGTACTCTTCCCATTCATTACAGAGGTATAAATCCACGTCATTAGGTAAATGATCAAGCATAAATGCTGTAGAAAAGGCTTTGAATAAATTTCCCTCTGTAAGATTATTTATCAAATCCTGTTCATAGTTTTTGTTTATGTAGGTACCTGTGGACACCCAAAAACAGATGTGGCATCTGACTTAGACATGTTACATGTGAAGAACTTACTAAAAAAAATATCTAATAAATTGACCCTGCAAAGAGGGCAGCTTCTCCTTTTCCTCCCATCATTCCACCATGTTCTGCGTAGTTCTGAGGCACAGTTGGGGCAGACAAAATGTCCACAGGGATTTGTTAATATCATTCTTTCTTTCTCCAGGTAATCGGAGCAAACGCAACACCTCATTGTTTCAAGCTCATCAGATACATAATGGACAAAGCCCCTGTACTTGGGACTGTAGAAAGAATAAAATCTGTCCATAAGACCTTAATAATGAAGAATGTTTTAGCAGATGGGAGGTAGCAATCAATATAGACTGTTTAAAAAATTATATTGTTTACATAGTCATAAAAGCTTCTATAACTTTGAAATACCTATCTGATTTTTTATGCCAGAGTAATTACAATAAAAGTTATTTTAAGAAGAAAGGTATAATTATTGAATTAGTGAGAGTCTTATAAGAAGTTATTCTTACATGATTATTACATTAAAACAATATAAATTAGTATTCACGTTATGAAAGCAGGGATTGTATCATTCAACAGCAGTAGGATGACAAAAGCCTCTCGGAAGTTGTTGGTATCAACCAATGATATTAATTCCATTAATGTCACAATTTTACTTTTGATGAGATGTGGATAATAAACTAATAAACATCTTTCTTCTTGCCAAGAAATATTTCAATAACACTCTCCATCTTTCCTGACAACTCGTGCTAACACATTTTGCAGACACTGCAATCTTCTCAGGTTACTTTTGGATAAATGATTGTATAGTATATGATTGTAGAGATAACCACCATCTTGGTAGGTACTGTCTGACGAAGTTGTGAAGTCCAGCAAATATGATGCCAATTTTCCACATACAGTCTTTCATACTTGTGGCACAGGCACTTTGCATTCTGGTACTTGTCAGTGATCAAAACATATGGAGGCAAAAAAGCTCTGAGTTACAGCATTAGTGAATATATAAGACCTTACCCTTTCTGGAATCATATATTTTGATTTATTTATTTATTTGGGATTTTACATCGCTTTCAACACTGTACAGGTCATATCACGACGGGTAGTTGGAAGGGCAGAGGAAACCAGTACATATAGTTCGCTAGGGTTCTGTACTGTAAACTGCCGACCAACGGCAAGCAACTACCAGCTTTCCCACTTACGGCCATGACGGGGATCGAACCCCGGCCGCAGAGGTGGGAGGCGAGAGTGTTACCACTCTGCCACCGTGGCCCCATCATATATTTTGAAACAAAACAGACAACAGAGAGCAATTTTGTCAAATTTGAGAGCAAATGTCCTCCCACTACAACTTTAATTATGTTGATGACATAACACCCCAACTGTGGAAAGAATATGTAAACTATGCAAACAAAAAACAAGAAAATAAATACATATTATCTTTTTATTATTTTAAATATCAGGAATGCAGAAAAAACTTTGAAAAAAGAATGATGCAAAAATGTGGCCAGTGGAATACTTTGTCCATCGATAAAAACTGCATGGGGACAAGCGTATACTTTTTATTAAGTATCTTTCTTTTAGAAATATTTGAGATAAATAAATTTTTTAATATAATTTTATTAGGAACACATTAACACTTTACATTAAATACATTAATATACATGCACATGGATCCAAAAATGCAATACAAAATACATTCATCAAATAATACCTGACATCAGAACTTCACTGAGTCATCTCCACAAAATACAGCAGTCCTGTGAATTGATTCATTTCTATTGAATTTTGGTTTGTCATGGAAGTTTCCTTCTTTACAGCTTCTCTGGCTACATATCCCACTTGATTGTATTAAGCAATTCAAAAATTTGCTTTTCAAACCCTTTTACTGTCTGGCTGTAGGACTACCCAAGTATTCCAAGAACTTTTATCTGGTGTTACTTCCAACAAATGTTTGGTGACAGGGAATGTAATGCCACTTGTTTTGGGATTTTTGTTAACAGCATGCAATTATTTGTTTTTTGAGTATTCGCATAGTCCTGATAAGAACCTATAAATTTTACAGCTGTGGTCCTGAAACGGATTGTAAGCAAGTGCAGTGGTTCTACTGCTGCTGCTGCTTGGGGTCAGATGACTGCTGGGAAGGCTGAGGCTGGGCTGGTATCTGCTGATGTTCTTACTGTGCGGTGGTGGTTGAAGGAGAGGCAGCTTGTGGATGCATGTCACTTGGTGAAAACCGTTGTGGTGTGTCAATCTGCTGGTAGCTCATCACTGACTGTAGATTCCTAAAGAAGCTAGAGAGTCCTGATATGTGTTGTTGACTTTCTATGCCTGTGGCAGAGGCAACTGACTGTGGGTTGATGTGCTTTGTAGAGGTCAGTGTGAAAGTAAGCGGTCTTGAAGGTTGTTGGTTATCAACAAATATGAAGAAAGTCAGCTGCCCTCTTTCTTTCTGTTTACCTTTGGTTGCCAGTTGGCTCTGCTGAGCAGGTTGATGACCTGGCTTGATGGCACCTGAGTCTCTGGAATGGTTAAGATGTATTCTTGGCCGCTGGTGCTGGTAGCTGTGGCTGTTGAAAAGTCTGAGCCACACATATTGAAGTTGCACTGGAGCTCAAAGGAAGTGTAGGTTGCTAGGGTAGCCGCGGCTGATGGCTCCTTTCCTCTGATCTGCTCTGGATTCTGCTTAATATTTTTACAGCCTGGGTTTCTGTGGTTTCTGAATGCATAAATGTCTTTATCTTCTAAGGCCTCCTTCTCAGATGCCAGATAGTTGCACAGGCTGTTCCTGTGATCTGCCTTGGCCCAAGAAAAGATGACAACATGGTTCTCATCTGTGCAAACTGGTCCATGCCCTGCTGGTCAATTGAAGAACGCCTGGGAAACTGTGCTGGGGCTTGTAACTGAAGGTTCATTGTGGTGTCTGATCGCATACTGATCTCCATACCATCTGTGTCGGTCGAACCTCTGGAGATGTGTGGTGAGGCAGGGGATGCACTGGCTCATCAGTCGGGGGCTCAAAGGCTGAAGATTTGCTGAATCCCTTGCATCTGATGTGTGTCTTCATAAAGTTAAATTTATCCTGAATCCAGTTCAGCCTCTCATTTCCTTTGGAACAAACACTCTTTCCTGGCCTTATCCTTAAAGTGTTTGTTGGTCTTGTAGAGCCCCTAATAATGCTTGACAATATCCACAATAGTCTCCCCATTTAAGTCTGTTAAGTAAATGCTTGTCATATCCCCCTTCTTGTGCCTGAAATGTCAATGTGCCTGCCTCTCCCCAACCCTCTATTTCCATTTCTGTGTCCCTTCTGTCTGTCCTTGCATGCCTTTCTGCCACTCCCTCCTCTGCTGAGTAATTTGTTTCCTCCTTCATAGATTCCTTCCTCTGCCTCTCCTCCTTCTGTTTCTGTGCTTCCTCCTCCCCCTCTCTCTGCTCCCTCTCCTCATTCCTCTTCTGTATGTCAGCAGCTATATCCTCCAATTCACACTCTGTAGGTGTATCTGTGGGGTTTTCGATCTTCCTCACTCTTTTGCCCTTTTAAGAACCCATTTTGCTTTGTAAAAGCAGCGTTTATAAAAAACAAAAGCCTAACCACAAGTCAGTTCGACTTGTATCTCAACACTATATCCTGGTTAATTTGTAAAAAAAAAAAGATTTATCTTAAATGCTGCCACATGTAATCCATTAGATGACAGATTCCAAATGATGCATTCTGCAAACCAACTCGCCTTATATTATAATCATAGATTTCATAGCCGACAAGTAGTGAGTCAGTAAAATGAGGCCAGCTTGTCCTACAAACTTACCATTTTGTCTGTTGCTGTAACCACCTTGACGGTTTTTATTTATGGCAGAGCCAAGTCTGGATACTGAGTAGTGGAGGGTTGGTGAAATATCAAACTTCTTTAATATTTTACTGATCCACCGCAACAAGCCAGGAAACTACAAGTGATGCTAACCAGCTGTAAACATTGCTCCCGACCCTCAAAACATCCATAGTTACTGACAAGACAGCCCCAGTGGAACACCTCCCATTAGTAAATCATTGCCTGCAAATGTTTCGCAAGTGATGAATTGGACTATTCACCTCAGTTTGAAGGGTTAGTTGGGTTATCATACTTACAAGGTCTTATATCTCCTTTATTATTGGTACTAGGGCCTCTGCATGTGAAAACAATCGTCTCTAAGTGTCTTGTTTAATAATTGAGATTCTTGTGGCAAATGCCGTGGTAAGTAATCCTGTAGACTACTGTAATTCCCTAATATATGGGTCAGCAGGCTCAGTGTTGCAAAACTTCAGAAAGCTCAAAATGCTCACTGCCATATTGTGTTTAGACTGGACAGAATGAATCATGTCACACCATATCTGGCTTCCCATCACATATTATATCATTTTCCAAAGGTGATGCATGTGAGCAGTTTATACTTTTAATTTTATATTGGGTATTTTATTTGTTTTAGTATAAAGAAGACATTTAACTCTAAGTCAAGTAAACTTTATAGCATTTAATCTCCACTCAAAAGCAGACTGCAAGTCACAATAACTGATTTTCTTGGAGTAAATGTACTTAGAAGGTTGTGGTTTATGGAGACATTTTAGCATATGTGTTGCCTTGGACATTCCTTGAAAATAATATGACAGAATAAATTTGAGCACTTATGGTGAAGTTGATTAAAGGAAAACTTAAAATTGTAAAGTAACTTGTGATGAAAAATTAAAGATATTCTCCATTTAAATGAGATATATTTCTGTTCTAGATAGGTTCCACATGTTGTAAAAAACGAATTTTCGTTTCACTCAGGACACTTTATAAGGAATGTCTGTTGTAGCTGTTACAGGACCAGGTTTCCAGGGGACTCGGACCCAAAACCTCTCACTCATGAGGCCCACACTCTACCAGGTAAGCTAAAAGGGAAATCTCTACTAGCCAAGCCAGTAGTTGTGATTTTATCACTTTTTCGGTTCTGTCACATAGAGATTTTTATTACGATTTCTATATTTTTTCTCAAATATATTTTATTAGCCCTGTTTTTATAATATTCAACCAACCCTCGGAGGGGCGAGTTCAACAAATCCCCCATCAAGGTTATACTCATAGTTCATTACATTAAGTTCAACGCAAGAAAGATTTATATAACAGATAGATAAAGATGCTTACACATTAGAGAGAATGATGCTTATACATTAGAAAGGTTTCTAAACATGTTACTCATTCAATGCATGTCATCTGAAATTGGTTGTGCATCTGCATAGATGTTACAGGTATCACATGTCAAAAATCATTCAACAAAATTGTAAACACTGTCCACTTTTTCATAAATATTTCTCTAGGCATTTCTATTTTAGCCAAGTACTTTTGTTCATTATACATATTGTTTACAAATCTTAGAAAACCTGAAATATTCAACTTTATATGCTTTCGTGAACATTGGAAAATATAATAACAATATGTTTAAATCTGTTTCCCACTTGTATAAACACCTTAGATCTCTGGTTGATTTATCAGTTTTCAAGAGATCATAGAAATCTTTACTTCCTTTTGTAGATTTACAGAGCAATTTAATGTGATTGTGGTATTAGGCCCGTTGGATATTTTCTAGTGTAGCTGCATGGTTAAACATGTATTTTTTTAAACTTGAAATCATTCTATAGCAAGAAAAAAAGTCTATATGGACATTAAAATTCAAAGCGATGCTTTCTTTCGTCATAAGCTCCCCATTGGCACTTATAAGATCAATTGGTGAAATAATTTCTTTAGAATATAATTGTGGTATGATAGTAGTTGTGTCAAAGATAAATGGATTATACCAAAGAGGCCCCAGGTTTGTGCTGTAATCACCATTATTTTCAGATATGTTTTAATTAGATCATGCCAAGCTAAAATAACTGGTTATTCATTTTTTGAGCAATCAAAAAACTCCAGCTGGATCAAAAAAATAGTACTTTGTTAACTGAACCAACAAACAAGAGTACCAAATGTATCCATGGAGCACAAAAGTATTTTTATATAACAGACAAACCCAAGATATTTTTAAACCCTTGATAAAGCAAATAATATCTACCATTTTTAATCGTCCTTGTATATATCCCCTAGTAAGTTGTTTTCTATTAATTTTATCAGGATTATCTTCCCAAATAAATTTATAAAACATGTTATTCAGCTCTTTTATTAATATTATTTTGGGGTTGGGAATAGACATAAATGTCTGATTGAACTTTGGTAAAATTAAGGTTTTCAAAACTGTTATTTTGCCAATGGGTGTTAAATAACGTCTCTTCCATTTTTTGAGCTCTTTTTCAACTTTATTGACTATATTACTATAGTTCAGATCAATTATTTTGTCTAAATCTACTGCAAAAGTTACACCCAATAAATCAAACTCTGTCACACCCCAAGTCAGGCATTTTCCAATGTCAAATTTGTCCTTACAATATATTTTTTCCCCAATTCATATCAACTTTGTTTTGTCAGTGTTTACTTTGAGTCCAGACATGGACCCTTAAACTTCCAACATATTTAATGCTGCCATCAGGGAACTTATTGTACCGTCCAATATTACAGTGGTGTCGTCAGCGAATTGTGTCAATCTAAATTCAGTATTTCCCAGCTTTATACCTCTTACAGATGGATTGTATTTCAACGTTAAATTTAATATTTGTGCACATATAATAAATAGATATGGTGAGATTGGATCACTTTGGCGACAACCTTTTTCAATATTTATAAAGCTAGACATTACCCCACATTGCATGATAGTTGCTTTGATATTTTTGTTAAAGGTATGAACCCATTTAATGATACTTGGTCTAAAGCCAAGGAGCTTCAAAACTGAATATAGAAAGTTCCAAGAAATAGAATCAAAATCTTTTTCAAAATCTACGAGCATTAAATGATCTGGGATGTTTTTTTTTGTTCAGTAATGCTCATTAGGCCATAAATTAAAGAAGTACTGTCACCGATATATGGTCCACTGATAAAACCTGTTTGCTCTGGAGATATAACATGGCCTAGGAACTTCTTAATACGGTTTGCAATTGCACTGGAACCAATTTTATAAATGATCGATAATAAAGACATTGGATGCCAATACTTTATAAATTGCCTTGGTTTGTCTCCTTTGGAGAAACAGGTGATAATACAATGATGGAGTAATAGAGACATTTCTCCATATTCATAAGCATGGTTCATTGCTCTAAGAATGAAGAACTTTAAAAAAATTCTGCAGGAAAAAAACATCAATACCAGGAGTTTTTCCATTTATGCTATATTTGTCCCTTGAGAAATCAGAAATTTAAAGAGTGCATTCGGGTTATGTTCATTTTCATTATGTGTTTTAGTATGAAGGTTATGGAAAACTATTTACATGCAACTCGTGACCACGGCATCTTGTGACCAACAACTCGTACCCACCACTCATACACAAACATTTTATCAGAATAAACATTATTTCTGCTTGAATATGAAATACAGTACTTTTTTTTTTTTGCTACAAAATAATTTCATTTACCCTTTTTCACAATAACTGCTTCATCTGGGTGGGCTAGGGTAGCAAACCCACCATCAGACTGCTAACAAACATATCATACACAGTATGATGTGACATTGAAAATAATGAGAGATTAGTACAAATACAGATACCATCCACTAAAATCATTTTCATTTTTTATGCTCTGGTTTGTGTGCATGCTTTATAAGAAATCAACTGAAAAATATCTATATATTTTTGGCCACACATATATGCATTTTATATATTTTAAAACATTCAAGCACATATTATGTATACACATTGAATAAATTAATGATCAAATCAAGTGATAGAGTATACATTCTCCTAGACATTTTAAGTGTTCCTTTCTTGGATTATCAAAGATGCTTTTAAAAACCTCTAGATAAAAAGATAATTGTTGCTTAATATCACTTTTGACATCAGTATTTTTATAATTTTTATTGTTTATATTGCACTTACACCATACACTATAAATAGCATAGGATATTATTACAATACAAATAATTTTATTTTGCAAAACATAGTTTTCATTGTTAAATTGAAAACCAATTATAATATGTTTTAACAATATATTAGTTTTCATACAATTGCGGACTACACGCCAAATATTTTTAATTCTAGAACACTCATAAAGAAGGTGAGTTATATTTTCCACTTCACCACAATAAACACATAATCCACTATAATTGTTATTCCAACGGCATAATTGCTTTCCACATGGAAGTACATTATGTATAATTTTAAACTTAAACTCTGTAAATTTACTATATTTCAAACACTTAAAATTTTGGGTATACACCTCTGCCCAGTTAATATTATTAACTTCATTTGTAAGTCGTTTTTCCCACATGTTTTCAACATAGGGTTTTTCATATTTTTTACTTAGTAGAATATTATAAATTTCTTTTGTTTTAATATTTTCTGGATGAATTAGATTTCCTTTTGCCCAGAAATTAGTTTTCATACAGGCAGACGTTTGTATGAATTGGCCCTGTTTGGTATTAAATTTGTGTTTTGCTAGTTTATTGATTATTTTTTTTAAGTGTTAAATATTCTGTCATCCAATTTTGTTTGTTTTTCAATTTAATTAATAGGTTTTCTTCGCTAATAAAGAAACCATTTTTGTCAAATAGATCCTTGATAAAAATTATATTACTCTCAATCCAATTTCTGTAGTACAAATGTTTATTTTTAAATTTGAAATATTCGTTTCCCCATAAAGGTTGTGTCAAAAATTCAAAATTAGATAGATTGTTTATTGGTTTTATAGTCTTACATTCATTAAGGGAGATAAAGATTTGCTGATAGAACATTGGTATCTTTTCAATAATATCAAAGGAAGCACTTTTACGAAATGTTGTTCTCAAGATTAGTGACATATTCAAATTTATAGAAGTTAGATACATGTTAACAATGTTGGCTATTCTATTTCTATTTTTTAGAAATTTTGGAATCCATGTTGCTTTTAGTGCATACAATTTTGACTGTATGTCTATCATGTTTAAACCTCCATTTATATTCTGCTGAGTTACAATTGTTTTTTTCACCCTATGACAGTTTTCCCATAAAAATGTGTAAATAATGTTTTCAATTCTTTTTGTAACCTCTGGAGGCGTATATAGGACTGTCATTGGATAAATCATTTTAGGAATAAGGAGATTATTAATCACAGTAATTTTACCTTGTAAAGTGAGCTTTCTCTTTCTCCATTGAAGAGTTAAATCCTCAATCTCTTTTAACTTTTTACCCCAATTTAAATCTTCGCATGCCTTATAGTCTGTTCCTATGTAAATTCCGAGGCATTTAATAGGATGATTGGTGAATCTTATCCCAGAGTATATATCTGGATTGTTTTTGAAGGAGCCAAGCCAGATCCCTGCACATTTGTGAAGATTTAAATTTAGACCTGATATTCTTGAGTATTCATTTAAAAGCTTCATGGCATTTGTTATAGATTGCTCATCTGCTAAAGTTAAAGTTGTATCATCTGCATATTGAATAAGATGTGATACTTCATCAAAAACTTTAATTCCATCAATGTTTTCAGATTGCTTTATTTTGACTGATAAGATTTCGACTGCAATTATAAAAAGTAAGGCTGAAATGGCACATCCTTGACGTACCCCTCTTTGCATATTTAATTCACTGGAGATCCAGCCGTTATTTTTTATACAAAAGGTTGGTTCTTTATAAATTATATTTATCCATTTTATAAAGTTTTTGCCAAAGCCAAATTTTTTTAAACAGCCAAACATAAAATTCCAATCAAGAGTATCGAATGCTTTGTGAAAATCAAGGCATATAACTGCTCCTGGTTGGTTACAATTCTCATAGTATTCTATTATATCATTAATCAGTCTAGTACTGTTGCCTATATATCTCTTTTTAATATAACCACTTTGATCCTTTGAAATAAGTTTCTCAATAACTTTTTGTAATCTGTTTGCTAATACAAAAGTCAGTATCTTGTAATCACAATTGGTTATACTTAAAGGCCTATAATTTGTCAAAATTGAATTATTGCCTTGTTTATATAGTAAGGTTAGAATAGCCTTTTTGGTACTATCTGGAAGAATTTTCTTTTCAAAAGATTCTTTTATCATATTCATATATGTAGCTTCCAATTGATCCCAGAATGTTTGATAAAATTCGTTAGTTAGGCCATCCATGCCTGGTGACTTATTCCGTTTCAATCTGTTAACTGTTTTTCAGTTTTCTGCAGTAGTAATATCTAAATCACACATTTTACAATCAGCTGTCATCAAATAGTTTGGTAAATTTACATCATTCAAATATTTATTTATCAAATTGATTGGTATATCAGATTTCTCATAAAGTTTTGAGTAAAATTTCATAATTTGTTCAGATATAGCTTGAGTTCCAGTGTAATTAGTTTCTCCAACTCTGACATTTCTAATAACATTGTTAGCCTGCCTTGCTTTTTCTAAAGATAAGAAATATTTTGATGGTATGTCACCTTCTCTCACCCATTTCACTCTTGCTCTTACAGCATATCCTTTTGCTTTTTCATTGTAAAATCTTTGCTGTTTGCTTTCAAGTTCAGATTTATGTTCTTTATATCTTTGTAGCTGTACTAGAGATGTATCTGGCAGATTGCTGCATGCTTCAAGGTCAATGATACTTTCATTGATGGAATCTAGCTGTTTTTGAATCTCTTGCTGTACCTTTGTCTTTGTTATAGACTCATTTACACAATATTCTATAGATGCTTCTTTTATATTGATTTTAATCATTTCCCAAATTATCTGCCATGATTTTATATTTGTGTTATTTTGTAATGTATTATTAATTGTTTTTTTTTACTAAATCAATATATTTTTGTTGATGTAGAATACTGTTATTCAATTTCCAAATTCCTGGACCTCTTTGCATTGTATTTAATTGAAATGTTGCTTTTAGGCCAAAATGATCAATTACACCTTGATTTTTTACTGGTTGTGATATCTGAATATTTTTTACTGTCCATTTGAGATCACAAGAAACAAAGATATAGTCTAAAGTACTGTATTTTTTTGTTCTTTTGTCATAATATGTTAAACAAGATTTACATGGGTTACAAATTTGCCACGCATTTCTTAATTTACAGCTCTCAAGTAGCATTTTGAGGTTTTCTACACTGTTATCTGTTTTGATTGTATGTACATTTGAGTTATTAGTATTATCTTCAATTACGTTACAGTTGAAATCACCTGTAATTATTAAGTTATCTTTATTTTCTGAAAATTGTATAATCCATTGTTTTAATTTGTCAAAGAATACGACACGCTCTTTTACTGTATTTGGAGCATACACTGAGACAATAGTGAAAACATTTTCATTAATCTCAATATTTATCAGTAAAATTCTTCCGTCTTTACTGGAATAACTATTTACAACTTTACAATCAAAATTTTCTTTAAGGAGTATTGCTACACCTCTACTATGTTTAGAATCACTGTTTGCAAAAAAAGAAATACCTTTCCAGCTGCTTTTCACATATGCTTCAGTTTCATTTATCAAAAAAGTTTCTTGTAATAACACAATATCATAATTCTGGTCATTAATCCAAAGGAAAAGTTTAATTCTTTTGTCATTGTCATTTAAGCCACGACAATTGTAGCTAAATATTGATAAATTATCCATCACTGTTGCTGTCAAAAATGGCTTCCTTCACTGTACTGAGCAGCTTCCCCATTCTGTTTTTGCCAGGCCATGAGCTTTTCTTCACAACCACTGTCACTTCTTTACTCAGTCCAGTTGACCAAAAAAGATCATTTGGTACAGATTCTGCAAATATTCCTTCAGTGTTCATCAGTTTATCATGAAATTCTTGACAGCACTTTGCCTTGGCTAGGAGAATCTGCTGCATCACATCTTCCTTCTTTTCTTCCCATGCTGGGCTGTATGGTAATGCAGAGGCTTCAATCTTTGCCTGGAATGCAGATCCAGCTTGCAATATCCTCTCAGCAACCTTGTCTTTTCCAGTCTGGATGGCATGAGCATAACAAAAAGCATGCTCTGATGACTTGTGTATGAAGCCAAAAACCTTGACATCACAGGGGTAAAAGTTACTGAGAACATCTTTTTTACCAGCAAAAGTGGCTACACTCTTATGGGGGTTCTTTGCTGTGCCTGGGCATTCCTTGTCTCCTGGTGAATGATTTTTTCCTTTGCACACAACACAACAGGGACCACTAGTACACTGTTGTTTAAAGTGCCCCTCTTGATGGCAGAAATACAGTACTTGTATATGCAGCTCATAATAGTTATGAAGAAATATGAGATCACAAAATTTTGGGGATTTTCTAACAATATTTATATTTAATAAATAGAAACGCTGCTTGGAGAGCGAGTATTTTATGTAAGAACGTCTGTTCAGTTACAGATCAAATACTTCAAATTCTCGTACTTCCGTGGGGGTTGCCTAGCAATATTTTTAAATAAAATATGCAAAATTGAAACAAAAACCTGAGCAGACAGACAGTGGGGTTTCCTCCTATATTTAAAAAAATCTTGGGAACGAGTTGTGGGTACGAGTTGTTGGTCACGAGCTGCCGAGGTCACGAGATGCTCGTATACCTGGAAACGTCATATCCTGGTCACATGATATTTTTTTCAGAAGCCATTTTGAGATATTTTGCAAATTAATTACGTAGTTACAAAAAGTTGTCTACCTCAATCTATTGCGAGATATTCTGAAAAATAAAGCTGGGTAGAAAAAAGAAAAGAAGATCCTCTTTTTAGTTATGCTTTTAAGTGCCGTAAAGGCGATTGTAAATACTGAAAACTTTGGGCCGGAAAGTAAATCGAATACGGACGAATCTGTAATGCCATCAATAGAAAACGTCACATCCAGTAGGTCAGTGAAAAATAGCTTTGGTTTTATAAACACACATGGGTCTATAAAGTAGTCAGATTCAGTACATCTATCGTAATTGTACAGTATATGACTGTGCTGTGAAAGTATCTGAAAGTAATCCATTCAGTTCCCTTTAAATTCCGGAAAATTGGTCTCTGTGCACAGTAGGGATCCATAATTTATTCGATAATTGGGATTTGATTGCCAGATGACAGGTTACGTTGATAAGGTGATACTATCTGTATTTCGTCTCCTTGCAGTACAAAAGGGACATTGACCAAATTCCTCAACCAGTGATGGGTTCTAATGCAAACCAACAGAGTACTGCTCAGCTACCCAATTGCGTCGCCTACCCAAGTTCGTCACCCACCTTAAAAATTGTTAAGGATAAGCAACAATGATACCAAAACAAATGGAATGCTAGACGTGGTTACCTCGGCTCTACTTTACTTGCGTGTAGAGCCGTGGCACTACCCCACATAAAACTAGAGATTTGCATAAAATCATTTTCCGTTGAATAAAACTTGATAAAATGACTCAAAATGGTTTGACATATTTAAAAGCAGTTGAGCCAAGGACACAACAAATACAATATGTGTATAATATATATGACATTTTATACAGCTTTTATAACAAAAGAGCATTTTCAAATTTTTGGAGAAATGGTCCAAAAAGTATTGAAAATGAGGAAATGTAATTTATTTTTTTGTCAAATATGTTTGCATGTTGGCTGACAGTTAAGGTTAATGTGACAAAATAGTTGTGGGAACAGTTGTGTGTATAATTTTTATGGTATTTGACAAAAGAGCATTTTCAAATTTTTGGAGAAATGGTCCAAAAAGTATTGAAAATGAGGAAATGTAATTTATTTTTTTGTCAAATATGTTTGCATGTTGGCTGACAGTTAAGGTTAATGTGACAAAATAGTTGTGGGAACAGTTGTGTGTATAATTTTTATGGTATTTGTGTTTTATGCAAATCTCCAGTTTTATGTGGGGTCGTGCCACAGCTCTACACGCAAGTAAGTAGAGCCGAGGTAACCACGTCTAATGGAATGCATACTACTAATAATAATGTATAACTGTACAATGATAGATAATTGTGAAGAGGCTTTTATATTGTCAAAAAATGCAAGTGACGAACTTGGGTAGCTGAGCAGTACTGGCTTGCTACCAATTATCGCCGGGTACCAATTATCGCCAGACAAAATGCAAATAGACTTAACTTGACCAAAAGGACACCCCAAGTCTAGCAAATAAGGTAAAACTATTTCAGCAGTGAATAGAACAGATAGTGGTGGTGGACCAGTTCACGCCCAGGTACCAATTCATGCCCACCCTCAATTTTCTTGAAGATTTATGATTTTTCATAGAGAAGATGTTTACCACATTATAGATTATCATCAAATTGATCATATACATTGGTAATTTATTGTTTAACTGTGATTGTTTTGGATAAATTTAGAGGTGGGCGTGAATTGTTACCCAGGCGTGAACTGGTCCACCACCACTACACAATTGAAAAGTTTCAAAATGTTTGGCCATTAATGAAATATGGAGGTTTTATTTTCTGGTGGCGATAATTGGTAGCAAGGCAGTATGTGTTTGGAAATGATATATTTACTGGTACTGTAGTGCACTACACACAGACACAGTCATTTAAGAACTTCATGTATCATATTAATTCTCCATGTACCTTAGTATCCATATTGGCAATATAGGCTATTAGAGCTGAAAGGGATATTCGCATTATTCGTTTTCCGGTCCGCATTTTCCGGATTCGACTTTCATGATAAGCAAACAAATATTCGGTATGAATATGGAAATTAGGCTTGGTATATGTAAATATTGCAAATAACACTCATTTTGTCTAATGTTTTACTAAATAATAGAGCAAAAAGTGAACTTACTTGTTTTTCTTCCAGTGGTTGACTGAAAACCTAAATGTCCGTGATTTTACCTAAATTTTGGAACACACTAAAACTATAAAACAAATTTCCGGAAAATATCAGAAAATACGTAACGAATATTCAACCGCAATTTTGGTTTCCTCTTTCAGCTCTATAGGCTATCATTTGGTGTAAAGTAGGAACTTCACCTGTCCTTGTTCGTCTGTGCCCGTGTCCGTATCCATGCTCGTGAAAAGAATAAAACCAATTAAAATATCAAACCTAACTACACCTGTCCTTATCTGTACCCTTGAAAGTTAATAGCCGTGTCAATTCACAGATGGGATGGTTTCTGATCGTTCTTTCATGGATGAGGGGAGCAGAACTTCAAAATCGCTTGAGGATTACATGAAAATTAAGTTCCCCTCCCCATCCATGTCCTCAACAGAACAATCTCAAATGAAAAACGCGTACAGAAATAGGGATAGGTGTAGTCACTTTCTCTGACAAGGACATGGACAAGGACCGGTGAAGTTCTTACTGAAGACAGTATCTCATTTTTGCAAACATATACGGTGTACCAGCATCTCGTGACCAACAACTCGTGATGTTATTTGCCTTCAATGCCATTCTCAATACTGTCTCTAGTAAAAATATATAATATTGTTGAGAAACCTCACATGAATATTAATGAGTTTACAAGTCCGAGAATTCGAAGTATTAGATCTTAACACATTTCCTACCTGAAATACTGGAATGTCGAGCAGCATTTCTCTTTATAAAATAGAAACTTCTGCCAGAAAACCCTGCTGAATTGGGCGACATCATATTTTCCTGATTAATGTTAACCTTAGGAATACAAATTAGAAGTATTTGATCTTTAAGCAGCATTTCTATTTCTATATTTTTAAACCCCCCACAGTATTCTGTGACCTCATATTTCTTCATTAATATTGATGAGTCTGTGTCTACAAGTATTTGATATTCAAGCAGAATTGTTATTGTTCTAAAGTATTGTTGGTTCTAGGTAATAGTATTTGTGTATGAATTGTTGGTTACAAGCTGCTATGATCACAACTTGCATGTAAATCCTACAATCACTTAAACAAATGAATAGGGACAGATGAAGTTGAAGCTTGTGTATAACCAAAAATTTGCGACCACAAAAGAAAATTTAATTTTAGACCAAAAGCTTTTAACTTTGGACAAAATTTTGGGCACTGGAGAACTTGGCGTATTTGTTTCAGTGCAAATCATTGCTGCATACAACTGGTTTTATATCTAAATATTATCTATAGACATTGGCATTTTGTAAAAGAGTATTTCTTCAATTTCAGAGCCGAGATGAAACGTAGCTGCATACGACTGGGCCCCGGGCCTCTGTGGTGTTCCTGATGAGCCCCACGCCGCCAACGTGTCTTTCTTGAAGGCAGAGGGCAGCGGTGTGGGGGTTTTAAAAGAGCCCTTTGTCACAGCCAATGACCAACAACATCTTGCATCCAGCACATTGGCTGGAAACCAGGTTGCCTCGAACCTGTGTTTCAAAATTGTGTTGACAGACTGCATGGAAGTCACCTGGGAGACTTTCCTTGTGGGAAGCCGGCTGTATGTCGAAATCCCGAGTGGTATTCTTCCAGAAGGTTCTAAGGAGAGGTGAGCTGAAAAGATGTGGAAGTTTGTATTGGTGTCATAGAATGTTCATATTTGTGTGTTGATTTATCAAGGTGCTCAGTTTTTATGTTCATGTCTGTATTATTTTTAATATATGGAAATTCAATTCTTTCAAAAATTGCTTTTACTTAAAATACACTGAAATGATGAGCTAAAGCTTTAGGAAGACCGCCATAAGGTGAAATGAGAACGAGGTTTTGCTTCAGATGTACAGAAGTTGGTACAAGGGAAAGCACAAGAGTTTTGAAATATTTTTTCGAAAGAGGGAATCAACACTGACAATTTTTCTGTTTCACAATCATGTTTTTATAAGTGCTTGCAGTTCTCCAGTGTGATTTTGAATGAATTTGTTTTTGTCATTTATCATCTGTGACTCAATGGGTGAGGCTTATGTATTTCCAGCTTTGTTACTCTATTGGAGTACGCTGAAGAGATTCTCAAGTGCAGTCATGTCATCGTTTGTTTTAAGAAAGGGAGATTAGACAGAGGTGAGTAATGCAGGTGAACTGTATGGTGAAAAGGCATGTAGTCATGTATTATAATAAAGTTGATGTTGGTTTCAGTTTGACTAAACTGGTTATTTCCTAAAAACAACTGATGTCTGATTAAAACTGTTCCCAAAATTTGTGAAATTATCTTCCAAAAACTGTAAAGTTAGAGGCTGTGTTTCAAATTTGACAAACGATTACATAGTGACTAAAATCTAGGGCTGTGAACAGTTACTCGAGCCTCGATAGACGAGTCTGTCTTTGATAGGACTTGAGTGCATTTTAACTACTCGGTTACTCACTAGGTATTGTATTATCGCCCATGCAATGAAACATTTGTGTACAATAAGCTTAATTTCTACATTTTGTCACATAATGCTTTAAAGTTGTGGTTTGCACCTTAAAATGTATAATTTACTCCATATTCCATAATATATGGTTAAACAGAAGACGTTTATCTTCAAAAGTTTTGTTACCAGAATTGATCAATTGTTTATAGAAGTCTTTTAATGGTAGGTACTAAATCTCGTGGTTACTCAAATTCGGGACAGTTGTCAGAGGGCAAGTACTCCGAGTTCTTTTTAAGCACTCGTCCCAGCCCTACTAAAATCCATTTTAATTAACCTCAGATGTGCTGTTTGAAAGGTGAAGTCTAGAACACAGGAATTGGCAGATCGCAATGTTGTAGCACTATTTTTATTTCCCTCTTTTGTATTGTGTTTACATCTCAATAGAGCAAATTCACAAATAGTAAGAATTATTCACAATGACAAAACCTTATTTAACTAAAGAAAATCTTCAAATAAAAGCTGAAAATGGATGAAAAATCTTGTGCATATTGCCCAGCATTGTTGAAAACACAACTGTGACCATTTACTGTGAACCGGACTTGTGAGTTGTGGATCTGCAGGTCAGAAGAAAACTTAGAGTCTCAGTTTGACCAGGGACTGAAATTTAACATTTTTGGAAGAAGCTCAATTTTACTGCAACCATTATTTTCACTTTGAGTATGCAAAAAAAATGATGCCACTGGATCAAAGCCATTAAACTACCATGTTAAATGGCGTATTTTTAACTTGTGAAATTAAGTGTATTAAATTGAAAAGAAAGTAAAACAAACTTTGTGTACAAAATGAAATGTTTGCATTCAAGCCAAATTTTGAAAATAGGTAGAAATGACAAGCAAATTGTTTCTTCTGGTGAATGTCAAACCCTGTTGACCTGCAGGGAATGAATGAATTTGATTTGGAGCTTTAAAACATTTTTGTATCTTACATAATGACTCATAACCCCAAGTTTGTCAGTAACCACACCCTGAAGTTGATTATTTTTACCATTTTGTATGAAATCTCACTTCACACCATGTTATCAAAAAAAACTTATTTGCTTCCAGTCTGCTAATTGGTTTCACACTTAAAATGTCTAATTTTCAGTCAAAATTGCAGTCACTCAAAGCAAACATAAGTACACATTTTGATGGGAAACTGGCAATATAATTCAGCCACATCCTAGTGCAGCAATGGAAGTTTAATATCATACATTGATTTGATTTTTTATTTGACAATTACTGGTGCCTCATTTATATGTAATTTGCCAGTGAAGGTATAAGTTATTCAAGAAAGATCACTGTACAAGACCACTGTGTTTGTCATAAAATTTCTGATAAGATCTTTCAATTCTTTAAACATATATATAGTGGTGATCAAAATTAAATTAAAATACATTTACAGTAAGTGGAAAATGGTGCTGTATGAGAATTCAGTTTGAAGTGAGTGAATTTATTATTTATAATCCAGGAAGCCAGAGTAATCTATTATTGAACTGTTCATACACTCCCTCTTTCTTATGCAGCCTCTCTGGTGCGGACCTTCATGTTCCTGGGTTTCAGTACGCTGGCGCCGGGCAGCCCCATGGTGCCGGTGTCTGGGGACCTGATGTTCATGGCCGCAGCTCTAGACGGGGAGGAGGAGGAGCCGGGCTAATAGTGACTTCCTGGGCAGCAGGGTTACCAACAGCGAGCTCACGAACAAAATATAGAACTCAGGGTATAAAGAACAAAGAGATTAGTGTCATAGTGTTTGTGTAGCGGTGTCAAATCAAAAGCCTCTAGAGGTGATTGTTTTAGAAATGACTTTAAAGATTCTTCAGTTAAAAAGCTGTAATATCTTCAGAGTTTCCCCAAGTGATGGTTAAATTACGAAAAATTTTGACGGGAGAGAGGAGGGTCCTTTTTAAACTGCACACCATGAACCCGTGAGAGAAATATTATAAATGAAGGTTAGCTATACTTTAGTAAAATTTGGCATTGAATTTGGGAATTAAATATCAGAAAAAAAACTCTTGTATTTGAAACTTTATTTTTCCAAATCTTTAGCAATGTGTGCTGGATTTGTGAACATTGATTTGTGAACATTTATGGTTCTTGGATGTTTTAATGTTTTGACTTTAGAATTGTCATATACTGTTGTGCAGTTACAGCTGTTTTTGTTTTTGATCAAATGTTGAGAATAGTTCAAGTTTTACTGTGATCTTACTGGAGAGATGTGGTTGTTATGATCAGTCTCTTCAGAAGGAATCTCGCTCTGGTAACCCTGTCTCACACTGAACTCGCTGCCCGTGACGTTAGCCAAGGAGTCTGTTGTCTGATTTCTCTGTAAACTTTCACTATTTGGTTTCCACAGAAACTGACTTGTACAGAATTAATTGTTATACCTTATGATGTACAGTAAAAAAACATCTTTGATCAGCCTTATTTTCTTCATTAAAAGTATTCCCAAGTTTGTTTGTTTTTTTTTTGGAAAAAAAGACGTTTACATTTTCAATCACATTGTGGTTTTCTTGGTTTTCTTTAAGTAGATAAAAATACATTTTCTTGAGTAGCTGCTGGAGTAAATTTAATCAAGTAGTTTTTGAGTCAGTTTCTGTGGGAGTTCAAAAAGTGACCACCGGCTGACAAATTGAAAGATATTCTTTACTTTTTCATGATGTAAACCACTCTGATTTTGTGTTGTGAAGATTGAGCTTCTCGTGTATCGCTGGGTTTAAGTCCCTGGAAGCATGGAGTAATGCTCAGGTTTTATATGTGAAACAATAAAGGAGTTTGTCGGCTGGGTGGGTAAGGCTGGTCTTTTTAAAACCCCTATACTGCTTTGCTCTCAGATATGTTGTGATAGAATTGTATAGCAAAGATGGCTAAATATGATAATCTGGATTGATATATTGTGTGTATTAAAAACTATATGAAGAGAAAATGTAAAAAAAAAAAAGTTAAAAAAATATGGAAAAAAATAGAAAAAAAGATTTAACATTAAATATACTCTGTGTACTAACAGATTGGCGAGTTTTTCCTTTTCCTTGTAATTATTAAACTTTTAGACCCGGTTTGTCGTTGCACGTGATTGATAGCGATTTATTGAGGTTAGTCTCACATTCTGCTGAGCTTTCTGTCTCATGTAATCATTTCTCTGTGCAGAAGATAGAACTCGTCTTTTTGCCAGATATAACATTTTGTTTGAGTCAGTGGATTGTGTATGTACGTAAGACTTTGTCAACACAAAACTGAAACTATAAACTCCCCAATATGTTTGTCAGGGATGGGTTGGTGACATGTTTACTTGTGGGAATCCCACCATTTCAGAGCCATTACAATACTTAGACAAAATACATTTGTGCCGAATGGCTCTCTTGAGTAGTCCAACTAATGCAAAGTGGAATTTAGAAAAACAAAGCATGTTCATAAAAGTCTCTACTAAAGCTAATAAATTCTCCAAAAATATAAGACAAAAAGGTCATATTTTATTGTGGTTTATTGCACTTTTTCTAAAATTTCTAGTTTACTGACCATTTCAAACATTCAGAGTCAAGATGCAAATTAAATGATTCCTTCCAGTACTGGAGGAAAACAGTCGCAGTACATGTGTCTCATAAATCCAATGCTTCCGACCCGTCCCTGATTGGTGGTGGAGTAAATGTAAGTAGGCCAGGTCAGGTTGTTCTGACATCTCCAGCAAGATATTGAATGGAATCCTAATGGAGCAGTACACATAGTAGAACAGTTGCTTCAGAACTCGGATACATTTTTATTTCCTTCAACAGTATGGCATTTATAGTTTGAAGTGTGATATGACAGTCATTCCCCTGTTGCTGTAAAATCTTTGTGAAGACTGAAGCACACTATTTCTCCAAAATAACGCAGTTGCTTGTATTACAATGTTTAAATAATAGAACCTATTGATAACCATGTAAACATTTTGTAAGCTTCTAAAGGCTTTACAGTATTGTAGTCCTCTACTGATTCTGAGCATTTTATGACAAATAAATATGAATGTGTGCCAGCATCAGTTTTACTTCACTTTAGTCATAACAAAGTAGATTCCCTGGAGTTTCAGGATGCACAAAGAATTCAAACTTTTGTTCACTGTAATTATGTCGTCACTCTGCGGCGTGGGCGTCCACGTCCGCGTGAACAACTTCTCCTCCAAAACTACAAGGCCTAGAGACATGCTGTTTTTTAAAAGATACCTTATCTTTGAGGATGAAAAATTGTTCAAGGCATGCAAATCTGTCTGTTCGTCTGTTTGCTAGAGACATTACAGGGGGGGTACCCCCACCAAAAGTGTGAAAATTTCAAGACTTTATCACAATTTTCTCTGACTATTGCAGGGATTTCTCTCATATCTTGCCTATATGTACTAGGCCAGAGGTAGATTCTCCTGTGTGAGTATGAGACCTGGATCTGTCTTAATTTTTTTTTAATAATTTTTAATGCATTAAAATTCATGAAATCATGCACTAAATCACTTATAACTTGAAAAGTATTGCATTTAGAGCATTTTGTTAAAATATGTTATTCAGCTACTTTTTTCATAGCTACAACATGGTGAGTAACTTGGGTGTCTGTCTCAATAGCTAAGTGAGTAATAGCTACTTTTGGGCTTTTCAGTAACTTCCATCATGAGTAAAATCACTTATAACTTGAAAACTATTGCATTTAGAGAATTTTGTATAAATATGTTATTCAGCTACTTTTGGGTCAGCTATAACAAAGTAAAATTTCAGACCTGTAGCTCATGGCATAGCTGAATAATAGCTACTTTGAAGTTCTCACTGTTGAGTAAATCAGTTGTAATTGGAAAACTATTGCATTTAGAGAATTTCATATAAATATGTTATTCAGCTACTTTTGGGTCAGCTATAACATAGTAAAGTTTCAGACCTGTAGCTCATGGTATAGCTGAGTAATAGCTACTTTTAGGTTATCACTGTTGAGTAAATCACTTCTAACTTGAAAACTATTGCATTTAGAGTATTTTGTTTCAATATGTTATTCACCTATTTTGGGGTCAGCTATAACATAGTGAAGTTCCAGACCTGTGGCTCATTGCATAGCTGAGTAATAGCTACTTTGAAGTTCTCACGGTTGAGTAAATCAGTTGTAATTGGAAAACTATTGCATTTACAGAAATTTGTGCAAATATGTTATTCAGCAACTTTTGGGTCAGCTATAACATAGTAAAATTACAGACCTGTAGGTCATGGCACAACTGAGCAATAGCTATTTTCAGGTGCTGACTTTTGAGTAAATCAGCTGTAACTTGAAAAATATTGCATTTGGTGTATTTTGTTAAAATATGTTGTTCACCTACTTTTGGGTCAGCTAGCTCATGGCATAGCTGAGTAATAACTATTTTCAGGTTCTCACTATTGAGTAAATCAGTTGTAACTTGAAAACTATTGCATTTACAGTAATTTGCTTAAATATGTTGTTCATCTACTTTTGGGTCAGCTATAACATAGTAAAAATTCAGACACGTAGCTCATTGCATAGCTGAATAATAGCTACTTGGAGGTTATCACTGTTGAGTAAATCAGTTGTAACTTGAAAACTATTACGTTTAGAGTATTTTGTTTAAATATGTTATTCACATAATTTTTGGTCAGCTATAACATAGTGAAATTGCAGACCTCTATATCATGGCATAGCTGAGCACTAGCTACTTTCAGGTTCTCACTGTTGAGTAAATCATTGTATCCACTGGATAGCCGCAGTGTTTTGAGAGGTTTCACCATTACCGCTCTAACGAAAAAAATATTATAGCTAGCCTTAAGTTTGCAGGATATATTAATAACCATGAAATGTTGCCTGGGAATATTTTTGGCCTCATTTGAAAAACAAGATGGCCGCCAGGGACATTTATTCGACTTTAAACAAGGACTTTTGTTGGCCCTCTAGAGCAAAGGGTATTATAGGTGAAGATCTCAAATTCGCAGGATATGTTCTTCATTATAAAATCTTGACTGAATATTTTTGGCCTCATTTTGAAAAACAAGATGGCCCCCCACAGGTGTTTCTTTGTCAGTCATGAAAAATGCTTTTACCTCTATTGGTCCTAGAGGTTTGGGATGGTAAACCAACCTGTAGGAAAGCATGGGCTGGGAATCTTTTGGTGTGGTCAGATTTGACCTTTGACCCCTCCTTCAAGGTCAAACAAGGATAGCCAAACTTAAAAGTGCTTATAACCTGCTTATTATTGGTCCTAGAGGTTTGGGATGGTAAACAGATATATAGGAAATCATGGGCTGGGAATCTGTTGATGTTGTCCGATTTGACCTTGAACCCCTACAAGGTCAAACGAAGATAGCCAAACTTAAAATTGCTTATAACTCGCTTATTATTGGTCCTACAGGTTTGGGATTGTAACCAACCTACAGGAAATCATGGGCTGGGAATCTTTGGTGTTGTCGGATTTGACCTTGGACCCCTCCTTCAAGGTCAAACAGGGATAGTGAAACTTAAAAGTGCCTATAACTCGCTTATTATTGGTCCTAGAGGTTTGGGATGGTAAACCAACCTATAGGAAATCATGGGCTGTGAATTTTTTGGTGTGGTCAGATTTGATCTTTGGACCCCTCCCTCAAGGTCAAATGAGGACAGCCAAACTTAAAAGTGCTTATAACTCGCTTATTATTGGTCCTAAAGGTTTGGGATGGTAAACCAACCTATAGGAAATCATGGGCTGTGAATGTTTTTGTGTGGTTGGATTTGACCTTGGACCCCTTCTTCAAGGTCGAGCGAGGATATTGCATTTGCAGTATTTCTTTAAATATGTTTTAACCTACTTTTTACACTAACAATTACCTTGTTACTTTCCTTCATAATACCATTTGCAGGTTACAACTTTTTTGTCCTTTTCTTCTGTCACCTTTGGAATTTCTTTCAAACATGCTGTTCAATTACCATTTACTGTATTTCTGTACAGCACTTTCCCTGATAATTATGCTTTCCTCTCATTATAACCTTCACACATCAAAAACACTCAGTCAGCTGACGGTGCCCGTTCACGGGCACTCTTGTTTCGAGGATGCAGACAAAAATTGGACATTATGGTTGATTTTTAGCATGTATGAAAAAATAGCAAGAACCGCAGCCCGCAGGTACACCTACATTGGCAACAACATTGAGATATGGGAAAATTTAAGGAAATGGTTAAATTTTAGAGGTATACAGAACCCCTGAATTACTGTTAGATTAAGAACTTTAATGTAGTTGAAGAAGGGGGGAAACTAATGATGTGAGGATTTCTTTTAATGACGAGGTTTTTGTCATTTTAGATGAAAAGTTTCTGTAGCATACACACATAAAAATGTAACTCATAATAACAGAAGTGTAATAGTAATAGTGCCCCTTTTTAAGCGTGAGCCCTAGTGAGGTTCGCGCCTCCAGAGAACACTATCGTTGGGGTTTTTTTTCACCAGACTTTTATGAAATTGGTAAATCATTGCAGTTAAAGCAATGAACTATGTTTGTACTTGGATGGGCGACTATCTGAGTTTCACACCAGCTGTGAGATGTGCCCGAGTCAGAATTTGTTTTTCTCGCCAGACTTTCAGAAGTTCTAGTTCACTACTCTTGTCTGATGGCTTTGTAGCTCTCACATGTAGACCAAAAGACTTTTTGGCCTTGTTTAATTAAGAAGTTTTAGACCCAAAAGAATTAAAAGCATTGCCGTGGCAATAGCTGTTGCCACATACTCCCTAAAACTTAATGAGCTTCAGATCCTGTTGGGGTAAACGTATCCTAAAAGTTTTGGTATCCATGCAGGGGTTTAGGCTGTGGAACACCCACAAGCTTTATGCCCGCTGCCACCGCCATGTTTACCTCCAGGGATCTAGAGGTGATTAGGTTTTAGGGGGTATCTGGTAGCAACTGTCATGGCAACACTTTTAAGATTTTCAAGTCTTGAACTTTAATGGTGGTCCACAGCCTAAATTGCACGGATTTTTACCAAATTTTCAGGATATATTCACCCCAAGAGGATCTAGAGCTGATTAGGTTTTGGGTGGTATCTGGTTACCACTGTTACATGGCATAACTTTTTCGGGTCTTAAAGTTTGTGGGTGTTCCACAGCCTAAACCCATGCATGGATTTTCACCCAATTTTCTGGATATGTTTACTCCAAGAGGATCTACACGGATTAGGTTTTGGGGGGTATCCAGCGGCAACTGTTGCCATGGCAACACTTTAAAATTTGGGTGTCTTATACTTTCTTCTCAAATCTTTGCTATTTTCTGTAACCTAAAATATTGCAGCTAGCTTCATCAGATATGCACAAAATGTAAATGGATAGGAAAGCTTGCCTGAGAGTAATTGTGTCCTTGTTTTGGAAACAAAATGACCGCCACATCACATCTTTAATGTCAAATAGGAGGGTCATCATATCAAAAATGCCTTGTATCTCCCTTATAATTAAGCGGCCCGTCAGGGACGCTTATCTGTTTTCACCGAAGTTCGACTGATCACCGCCGCCGCAGGATTATGGTCTCCCTTGAATAACTTCTTAGCCTTTCAAATTTTTCTTTCCTTCGTAGCTTTCTTTAAAACTTTAGGGACGGGAAAATTTTGGGGATACTTTGCGCAGACCTTAAGCTTTACTTAAGGTAACCTTAAACATAACTCCAAAACACCCCGTCATCGCATTTCGGAAAAAACCACACACACCTGTGCTATAAAATTTGTCAGGTACATTCTAGACCAAATTTCCAAGTTCGGAAAGGATTTTCTCATCAATCGCACCATAGATGCCTGAATGGGAGGCGTTTTATTTTCGTAAATTTTTAAAAAATGGGTACTTGGTCTGGATCTCAAAAACGGTCAGGATTTCAGCGTTTTGTTGGAATAACTTATTCAGCTACTTTTTGATAATTTTTCACATGCCGAAGTTTTAGCCCTGTATCTGCAATCTTAAGGTCACCTTAATGCCAAAAACGGGGGTTTAACCCCTCCAGGTCACTTAGTTTTTCACTTTTTTCAACCAAACTTGGCACATATATTAAGATTTGCCAAAGGAATATCCTGACTTTATGGTGACCTTAAACTGAAAATGTTAATGGACATATGTCCTGCTTAAAGTCATCAAATTGGAATAAAAGCCTCTGGCTCCTTTCTTTTTCCATTTTTTTATGTCGAAATTATCTCTGGTATTAAACTAGATAAAGTAATACTTATGGTCACCTTAAACTCTCAGTATGAATGGAGTTGTAGCCACCTTAAAGTGAAATGAGGGGGTTTTCAGCCTCCAAGTATGTTATTGTTCAACTGACCTCAGTTAAACTTTGCACACCTATAACCCTTTGCAAACCAAAGGGTTATCATGACTTTAAGGTGACCATAAACTGCTAATATAATTTTGGCCCCCCTAAAGTCATAACATTTGAATAAAGCCATGTGGCTCCTTTCTTTTTCCATATCTAACATATATTGATATTGAAGGGACATTCTCATATTATGGTCACCTTAAAGTCGCAATATGAATGTAGTTATGGTCACCTTACAGTAAAACAAGACCACTGCCGCGGTGTGTATCTCCCGCCGAGCATTAAAGGGGACCTAACTTTAACACTTTTGAAGATATTTCACATTTTACCTCTTTCATTATTTTGCTACAAATAACAAAATGGCTATTACTCACTTATGGCATGCAATAGAACCCTAAACTATGTACCATGTTATAGCTAAGGACAAAGTAGCTGAACAACATATTTTAGGAAAATACTCTAACTGCAATAGTTTTGGAGTTACAATGGCTTTACTCAACAGTCAAAATTTCAAATTAGCTATTACTCAGCTATCCGAGGTGCAACAGGTCTGAAACTTTACTATGTGATAGCTTACCAGAAAGTAGATGGATAACATATTTGAAAAGATTTCCCTAACTTTAATACTTTTGAATATATTTGACATTTACTTCTTCTGTT
This sequence comes from Sabellastarte sp. h YS-2021, assembly GCA_964017235.1. NCBI lineage: Eukaryota > Metazoa > Annelida > Polychaeta > Sabellida > Sabellidae > Sabellastarte > Sabellastarte sp. h YS-2021. Next base: position 187,466,870 of record OZ024929.1, on the reverse strand, counting down.
ATTTAGCTACAAATGAGAAAATAGCTATTACTCACTTATGGCATGCAATAGAGCCCCAAACTATGTACCATGTTATAGCTAAGGACAAAGTAGCTGAACAACATATTTTAGGAAAATACTGTAACTGCAATAGTTTTGGAGTTACAATGGCTTTACTCAACAGTCAGAATTTCAAAGTAGCTACTACTCAGCTATCCAAGGTGCAACAGGTCTGAAACTTTGCTATGTGATAGCTTACCAAAAAGTAGATGTACAACATATTTGAAAAGATTTCCCTAACTTTAATACTTTTGATGATATTCGACATTTACTTCTTCTGTTATTTAGCTACAAATGAGAAAATAGCTATTACTCACTTATGGCATGCAATAGAACCCCAAACTATGTACCATCTTATAGCTAAGGACAAAGTAGCTGAACAACATATTTCACAAAAAAACTGTAACCGCAATACTTTTTGAGCTACGAGTCCTTTACTCAAAGTAGAAAAAAAATCCACGGCAGCCATCTTGTTAACACCCGTGGCAGCCATCTTGTTTTTCAGAATCAGGAAAAAAAGATTCCCTGGCAAGTTTTTCCAATGATGAATGTATCCTGCAAATTTGGAAGCTCTAGCTATAATTTTGAGCTATGAGTCCTTTACTCAAAGTAGAAAAAAAATCCACGGCAGCCATCTTGTTAACACCCGTGGCAGCCATCTTGTTTTTCAGAATCAGGAGAAAAAGATTCCCTGGCAAGTTTTTCCAATGATGAATATATCCTGAAATTTGGAAGCTCTAGCTATAATAGTTTTAGAGATATGAAGGCTTTTGTAAAAACGTGACGAACGGACGCACGCACGCACGGACAGAGGGCGTTTTATAATCTCCCGTACCGGGCCTATCGGCCGGCGGGAGATAAAAAGGAAGCTTCAGCCTCCAGCTATCTTATTGTTCAACTGACCTGAGCTAAACTTTATGCACTTGTAAAGGATGAGAAAAGGGACATTCTTATTTTATGGTCACCTTAAAAGTCTCAATATGAATGAAGTTATGCCCATCTTGCAGTGAAATTATGGAGTTTTTAATCTCCAGCTATTGTATTGTTCAGCTGACCTCGCTTTAATTGTGCACACTTATTAAAGATGAAAATAGGGACAAGTAACACACAATGCAATGAAGTTCACAGTTTCTATTGCTTATGATGCATAAGTTGCCATCTTTTATGGGCGACTTCTTTTTCATCAGGGCCGCTTCATTTTTGTCAGCAAAAACATTCTTCTAGTTGCTTCTAGGGCTACAAAGTATGACAACTACTTGTCAGAAATTATGGCCTGTAAATCTTTTGTAGAACATCTTGTGGTTTCTCTGTACTTCTTACAACAGAAGTTCTAAGATTTTCCCAAATGTCAATGTTCTTGGCCATTTAGCTGTACCTGCGGCTGGGGTTCTTGCCTGCTGAGGCTGGCTATTTCTATGTCTTATTTAACAGCTTCGGTCACTCTTGAACCTTTCAAACTCAACATTTTTCTGACTCGTTAAATCCAGCACCCCAAGACTGCTGAATAAACTTAATGTTGGTCAGTTGTAATAATTTTATTAGGCGGGTTGCGTGTAACCAACCCGCCTATTAGATTGATGTGTCCGACGTCCGTCACATTTTTTACTCTTAACTCGAAAACAGTTTGTCCAATTGAATTCAAACTTGACAGAGAGAGAGATCACCATCATAGCTAGGTTCCTTGCGAAATTGGTGTTATTCCCTCTGTTTGTTGTCTGTTCACCTATATGTTTCCAGTCTCTAACTCAAAAACGGTTTGTCCAATCGAATTCAAACTTGACAGGGACATAGATCACCATCACAACTAAGTTCTTTTCGAAATTGGTGTAATTCTGTCCGTGTTTTGTCCGTTTGTCTGACAAAGTTTCCGTGTCCGGACTCTAACTCGAAAACAGTTTGTCCAATCAAATTCAAACTTGACAGGGAGATAGATCACCATCATAGCTAGGTTCCTTTCGAAATTGGTGTAATTCCATCCGTTCGTTTGTTAGTCAACATTTCCATTTCCGGACTCTAACTCGAAAATGCTTTGTCCAATCGAATTCAAACTTGACAGGGAGATACATCACCATTATAGCTAAGTTGCTTTCGAAATTGGTGTAATTCCGTCATTTGGTTTGTCCGTTTATAGCATAGATACATTTATGTAACCTAGATTACAAGTTTTACATTTCTTCACAAGTCTAACACATTCACCTTAACTGGGTGACCTAACATTTCTTTCCTTGTTTCTAAATGTAATTACAGCAGTCACTAACTTTATTGCTGCCGGCACAACCCACCTTTTGGGGCATCTTTGACCCTCTTGTCTTCAAGTTGTACCAAGGTACCATTTCAAATAACCAAGGTGAAGTTTGGGTTTTACATCCCATTCACCGCTGAAGTAATACTGGAACAGGTCCCAGCATTGCCACTTTTGGGAGTTGAATCAAAACTGAAATGACAGTCTGTGGTTGGACATCAGGCTTGTTAAACATTAGAGAGCCTCGTTAGACCAGAAAAGCTGTACAAATAAGTAGGAACCTTGATCCAGAAAAACCTGATTCCGATTAGAACGTCTTTTGAAAAGCAACTGTTGATGCAGTGAAAAGCCGAAACAAATCCAGTGCAAGTCAGACGTTCTACAGACTGGAATGAGTAGTGAGTTTGTGCTCTTAATATCTGTGTCACAATTTTCCCACTCTGAAACAAATATCCTACCCTTCCTTCACAATTTTTTGCATATGTCAAAAAAATCACTTATTTGAGGTCAATTTTATAAGAACATCTGCAAAACTGTTGACATGAGCATGTCTGTCTTAAGATACTTAATAATATCATTCTACAAGGACATTTATCTTACAGTCCCAGCAGTCAGTATTCCTACTTGTCCTACCTTTACTTCAACACTATTTTCCCCTCAAAATAATGACAGTAATCAAATACATAAATTTACTGTACACTAGCGGATCCAGGGGGGTCAAAAGTACAAAATTATTTGACAGTGGTGTTAAATTTACAGGAAATGCACTCTATTTTACCAAAAATTAATTTTTTTCCATGGGGAGCATGCCCCCCGACCCCCCTAGTTATAATATGTCTAATGTGAACCCCCACCTTGCATAAAAGCTGGATCCGCCCCTGCTGTATCTGGGCTGGTATTCACAAAAGGGATCAAGCTCAAATTGAGCCAAAAGTCAGCTCTGCTATCCAGCTGTTTATACTAAACTTGAGCCGACTTTGGCTCAACTTAATCTTGATCCCTTTGGTGAATATAGTCCAGGTTCTACAGTGTATTATGTAACAATAACTTTAGAGAAGATTGTGATGATTATTTCTGTATGAGGATATTTTGAACAGCAAGTTTCCTTTTTTTTCTGTTTTTACACTACAGCCCTTAAGGGCTGTTGGGGTTTTGTTTTCACCCATGGTGTCCAGGATGGGGGTGGGCGGTCGGAGAGAAAAAATTTGTCCAGGCTTGATCTCAGAAACCGTAAGATGTGTAGGAAGTTGATACTTGGGACATTGGTTAGAGGATGTAGGTGTGCAAAGTCATGGTGTGACCTTGATTTGACCTCTTTACGGGCTATATCTCGGTAACTGTAAGATGTAGGAAGTTGATACTCAGGACATTGGTTAGAGGATGTAGGTGTGCAAAGTCATGGTGTGACCTTGATTTGACCTCTGTACGGGCTATATCTCAGTAACTGTAAGGTGTAGGAAGTTGATACTTGGTAGGGACATTGATAAGGGGCAGTAGGTGTGCAACATCATGGTATGACCTTTGTTTTGACCTTGCTGTAGTGACCTTGACCTATAAAATCTTGTCTGGGCTATATTTTTGCAACCGTAAGGTGTAGAAAGTTGATGCTTGGTAGGGACAAATTGATACTTGGTAGGGACATTGGTTGGGGGTTGTAGATGTGCGACATCATGGTTTGACATTTAACTTTGGCTCTGTCAAAGTGTGTTCACCTGCCATATTTGTGACATCTTTAATGATATATAGAGATTGCTGCAAATGATTATTATGTGCACTTTTACATGATTGTGTTTTATCCATTGACTGCTATTCTCCAATTAATAAATATTACAGCTTCATAATTTTTTGTGTACTGATTAATGCTGTCATCATGCTTTTGAATTGTCTTGTTTTAATACTTTATCTTTACATACATTTTCTTTCTCTTAGATGTTATTTTCTCTACTTAAACATTATTTAGAGCTTTATATAACTGATACTGCTCTAAAAGTATCCAGAATGAGATCTTTGTACTGTTTCACTACTTCTACATCTCATGGTGTTGAAAACTATTTCCCCAGGCTGTGGGGTACGGGCATCTCTGATGGTATTTTTAATTTTTCAACTTATTGTGATGCTATATATTTGTTTTCAAAAAATGTTTTTTCTTGTTCCAAAGGGTAAACCACGATAAAAAGATAAGTCTTATTTACCATATTTATTATTATTATAGATTGCATAAAAAGTGATATAAATAATAACATTTGACTAAGTGTAGAGTATAAATGAGAGACATAATTAGGACTGCAGTATTTGTATATGCTTCACTCTGCCAGTCTTTTCACATCACCTGACATGCTGCTGTGGTGTAATTTATCCCAGTATTCAGCACGAGGATGGAACATTTCCTGTTAAAATATTTTTTGTGGTAATGGAAGTTTGTGATAATTTATGAAAGAGTGGTGGCATCTCACTTTCAGACACATCTAGCTGGGGCCTGTCTTATGACTAGCTTTTACTCGGTTTACGGACAACATCCACTCCACGCAAAATGCTAGAGCTGAAATGGTTACTCGTACTAATCGATTATTAGGTTATCAAAGCACTAGTTGACGCAAATATTGTGAAATCGGTTAACTGTTTTCTTAATCTTATGTATATCACCACATATGGGATTTTAAGCAATCATTTAAACTATGAATATATTGAGTAAAGATCTTAAAAGGTATCAAATTAAAGCATCTTATCTGTATTTTATTGTTCAAATATCAAAATATTTCATTATTATCCAATTTACTCAACAATTTGGTGAATTTTTTGGGTTTTTCTGGCATCTTGTGAACCGCCATTTTGTTTGTTTACATCCATAACACTTATACATGTGACGTTTTCGGTATTTCTCAAACATGCTATTAAACCTCGAAATCAATCCGTTAGACAATGGTTAATTCAAGTGCTACCCGGTTAGCAAAAATTTGAAGTGGAGAAAAGTTTATGATGGCCATTGTTTAAGTCCCCTTTACAAAATTTAAGCCCACTATCAACCAGACTTAAAGTTAGGTCCACTGACAGCAATTTTATGGACTTAGCTGCTTTGAGTAATCCGCTAAGTCTAAGACCACATACTTGCCATTCTGTTGACAAAATTTAAGACCAAAGTCTTAAATTTTCTAAGTCTGTCCCATTGTGAAATCGGCCCCTGATCTTCACATATCACCCATTTAAAAAACTCAATTGGCTCCCAGTAAAATACAGGGTATAGTACAGCCCTCACTTACAAAATTCCAAACATGGCCAACCAGTATACCTCAGTGAAAAACTACATCCATACAATGCCTCTAGAAATACCAAAAGCAGTTATCCAAATTTTAAGTTCTTTCAAGAACTCCCTTTTGATTATGAAGTCTTTCAGTAATTCTACGCTTACTTTGTGTAACTCATTTCCTATTCATATTAGAACCAGTCCCCAAGAAATATTTTATCTGAAAACATCTCGAGACTTGCCCCGTTAACTCACAATACAGTTTTGTAGTGCACATAAACCTTACAATGTAAGGTAATACAATGTACCTTACTTTACACTTTGCAATGTAGCGGTATAGTAGTCTGCATGTACCTTACAATGTGGTGGTGTAGTAATGCACATGCACCTTACAATGTTGTGGTGTAGTAGTGCACAGGTACCTTACAATGTTGTGGTGTAGTAGTGCACATGTACCTTACAATGTTGTGGTGTAGTACTGCACATGTACCTTACAATGTTGTGGTGTAGTAGTGCACATGCACCTTACAATGTGGTGGTGTAGTAATGCACTTCAGGCACACCTGTCCCTTCTGTACTGTACACCCGCTGACTCTCCACGACAAAGTCTGGCGGTAATTCCATTGGTAGCCCATCTTTGTCTAAAACCACGAGCTGCGGGGTGGTTACAGTGGCAACAGTATTTTGTGCCCCTCCATTGTCTACTCTCCCCACCTCAGTGGTCACACTCGTCGCCAATGGCAAACCTTCCTCTTGTTTTAAACTATCGTCTTGACACACAAACACATATTCTGTCTGCAGAATGTTGTCCTCTAGATTCCCTGGATCTTCAGCTGATGTGTGCTGCATCACACCGCCATCCTCCAGACTCATGGTCATGACCTGGTCACGGCTGATATTGTGGACGGTCATCAGATGGCGCCGGAGGTGTGCCAGTAAGCGGAAGTGTTTGGAGCATTCTGGACAAGGGAAAGGCTTCTGGTCTGAGTGCGTAAGCATGTGACGTCGGAGGTTTACATGTACGGCAAATGACTTGCAGCAGACTGGACAGGTGTGAGGTCGCAGACCAGAATGTTTGGTCTTCTTGTGGGCCTGGAGGCCGCCCTCCGTGTAGAACTTCTTATCACAGACCACACACTCATAGTTGTAATGGCTGGCATGCGTCTCTTTCTTATGCTTCTTGAGGTTACCTTTTCGAAAAATAACAAGAATACTAGGTATAATGTTATGGATCAGGGCCCATATTCACAAAAGGGATCAAGATCAAGTTGAGCCTAAAATCGGCTCAAATTCAGTACAACAGTTGTGAACTTGAGCTGATTTTTAGCTCCACTTGAACTTGATCCTTTTGTGAATACCAACATTGTTGCATCAGTAAGCAACTACCACCTTTCCCACATAGGGTCCGGGGTTTGAACCACAGACCTCAGGTGGGAGGCAGGTATAATACCCACATCGGCTAGGATGACCTTTTAAAACTCAATTTTTCACATCAGACAATGAACCTGAATTGTATCAAATGGAATAACTGTTAAATAAAAAACAGGCACTTGACCTACCACCCATTCTTGGTGCATACAATCTTTAGCACAATAATACACAGTATTTACACTTGTACAGTCAATCGTTTGACTTTGTAGGAAATATGATGACATCAAAAGATTCCCACCTCAGGATTGCAGAGACCTTTCACATGCCACCCTCTAGGTCCAAAAATACGTAATGCTTCCAATGGATACAATTATCAATGTTCTGTGTCTGAATACAAACCACTACATTTTAATATAAATTTTTATCATCTTACACACAAATCACTACCTTTCTGTGTGAATGTTTATCATCATATATACAACATGGTACCTTTTTGTGCAAATGTTTATCATATCACATACAAAACCACTACCTTTTTGTGCGAATGCCTTTCCACACAGGTCACACAGGTACTGCCTGGCCTTGTTGTGAAGCTGCATGTGGAGATGCAGGGAGTTCCTGTGTTTGAATTCCTTACCACACTCCTCACAGTGAATGGATTTGCCCGAGTGAGACAGCAGATGATACCGCAGCTCACAGTTTCGCACAAACTTCTTGTCACAATACCTGTAGGCAAGGCATGAAAAACAAGATTTCAGAAAAATAACTTTCTCATCAAGTGGGTAAATGATAAAAAGGTACTAACATTTTAAACCAGTCCTTAATTTGAGGTGCTGTGTAAAACATAGATGAGCAGACCAAGATTAAACAACAGTCAGGGAGCCAAATGCCAACATTCCAAGACCATAACAATATAACAGCTGATGAAAAAAAGGAAAAACTCCTTGTTATAAGACAGATGGCTGCTCTAAAACTAGGGACACCTTGTTTTTTCCTTTATTTGTAGAATTATGGTTTTTGATAATTTGCATTTACAGAATGCCAGATCAGACTTGTCTGGTGATCATTACACACAAAATCTGATCACAAATAACCTGCAGGCTGGAAAAGTGTAAAAGTGGAGTTGGAGCTAAAAACTGCCTTATTGCCCTCTTCTTGCCGCTGTGCCTGAAATCCAATGTTTGCTTTATGTCATATATAAGCCATTTCTTTATGTATATTTAGACTTTTGTAATATAACTTCTCACACCTCCTACATGCCCAGACACAGAATGCATTCTCCATTCACCTTATGACCATGGACTTCAATAAAAACTGCATGATCCCACAAAAACTAGGTTCTAGATGGAAAGCTGCACCCTATGCTAATGGTTACCTGCAGATGTACTGCTTCTGTCCCAGGTGCCGCTTCATGTGAATAGCGAGATTACTGGCGAGGAGGAATGTCTGACCACACGTTTTACACGCATGACTTCGCCCCTCGTGAGATTTCCTGTGAATGTCCAGATAAAACCGGGAGGCATACTTCTTGCCACACAAGCCACACACGTTGTCAGCACGGTCTTCTTCCTCCAAAAAAGTCTGGGTGTACAGAAAGTACAAGGAATGTATACACAGGACCACTGCCTGGAGAGTTCTCCACCACCAGTATGACCAATTATCTATCCCCACCTCATTACATATCCCCCTACTGACCTTACAGGGGTACAAAATATGGCAGCCACATTTTGTTTCTTTCCCTTGTTCACACCCACAAGATAACTAACCTGGAAAGTCCCCTGAATACTGCTTTTGTCTATTATTTGTTAGTTTATAGTATTGAGTTCCCCTCCCCTCCTCTTGAGGGGAAGATATTGTGCTTGTAAAGCAGTAAATTAAATAAGATAATGAAGACAATAACAGTATCCTAAGGCAATGTTTTTGCATTTCCTAGAATTATGTGATATACAGCAGCAACTAATTATTTCACATAGCTTTTGAAGTTCTTTATGAACTGGTCTACCTGACTGAAACTGAAATCAGTTGAATGAAATTACAGTTTGATTGTAATAAAATGAGAGTGTTAACATCACAAGAAACGTCGGCCTTGTTTCACATTTTTCAATCCGGTGAAGAGGGTTGGGTTGTAAATTAGCAAATATAAAAGCACTGAAATATGATGAAATCTGTTCAGTAAGGCAGGCTGTGGTTCTGAAAAGACTTTCCCTCTGATACACAACAATTGCAAAGCTGCCTGTGGCTTGTGTTTGGAGTGCTGATTAGAATGGATTTACGAATGAATTGTTACCATGGAAGCTAGCTTCTGTCAATGCGCTACCAGTGGAATTTCTGTTTATTTCATCAGTTGATAAATTTTTTTTTTTTTTTTTTTAGGTTGGAACACTACAATTATCAATACATACAAAAACAATACTTTTGTCTTCAAAATAATACAACTTTTATATTTGCATCTTAAATAAAACAACTGGATGAAACAATTTTCACCCAAATTTGATCATGACGGAGGGTGTCGAGAAGCACCAATTGTAACCTATGTTAGGCTATGAGACTGCTCACAAATCCTTACCTTCATATCTTCATTCATAACACACAATCTACTCTTCTTGAAGTGGTTCCTGAAATGCGCCCTCGTCGTATATGACTTCTGGCAGTTCTGACACGTGTACTGTGCGTCTGTCTGTGGGTTGTGGAGGGCGCGTACGTGGGCGTTGAGATCCCACTTCTTGCTGAATGTTTCAGTACAGTGATCACAGCTGAATACAGAGGGCTGGGCAAATTCTGGTCTGAAAAGGTACAAAGTAAGATGAAAATTAAAGAATGCAAACAGTAAAATTAAATATATTAAGTTATCATATCTAGGTAAATGTTGAATATACAAATACAACATTCATACCATTTTGAAGGCAGATTGTTGATTGCGACACTATTTATTTGAAAGAAACCTGTGGAGCATCGGAGAAATAATTCTAAACAATATTAAAAAGTCAGAGGTGAGGTGAATATAGAACATATATGTCATGAAAATGAATAGGTTAAAAATTTATAACAAATTTACTATTTGAGCAAAAAACATGATATTTATACAATTTTGAAAGACAGTTATCATAGTGTGCTGTAATGAAAGAAAATCCTTTGGACAGTAACAGAGATATACTTGTTCTGTTGTCACACCACAGTAGATACTGTGTAGTTGTCAGAACTGACGATTTCTGGGACATGAAATTTAATGGTACAACATTCATGAACTAGACATTGTGTCTCAAACCAGCATATCCCTAGATGAAAAAGATTTAGTGCAATACAAAAATAATTTCCTAAGTGAGGTACAAGAGCTTCAAGGTAAGTTGATGTGATTTGAGGTTGGAGGCAACATCACAGGTAAAGTCAGACATTGAAAAAGCCAATCACTTTTACAGGATTCATTCTGTTTGACCTAGTAACAGGGGTCAAATGTTACGTCTGAGTGTGCCAAAGAGCATCAGAGACCATTAGATCAACAGTTCAACACCATTAGATACAGAAGAAGTGACACAGTACAAAGATCGGGAGACTTTCAGAGCAAAAAGTGTGACATGATGTTTCATTCCTAAACCCCTTATGGTTTCCAAAATATAGCCCAGACGAAATTTTAAAGGTCAATGTCATTATGGCAAGGTTAAACCAAGGCTATACCATGACGGTGCACACCTACATCCCCTAACCAATGTCCCTAGATCCAGAATCAACTTTCTACACCTTACTGTTTCCGAGATATCACTCAGCAAAGAATTTAAAGATCAAAGTCACTACAACAAGGTCAAAGGTCAAATCAAGGTCTCACCATAACTTTGCACACCTGCAGCCCCTAACCAATGTCCCTACCAAGTATCAACTTCCTATAACTTACGGTTTCTGAGATATAGCCATTACAGCAAGGTCAAAAGTCAAATTAAGGTCACACCATAACGCTGCACACTTTCACTCCCACTTTCACACTCTTTTCACCCACCAAGTATCAACATCTTACACCTCAGGGTTTCTGAGGTACAGCCCAGAGCCCCGCACAAATTTTTCCCGTCACCTGCCCGCCTGCCGGAACATCCACCTGCCCATCTGGACACCACGGGTGAAAACAATACCTGCAGAGCCCTTAAAGGCTGTGGGGTAAAAAAACACATTTTGATGCCCTACATCACTTGAACCAGTAATAAGAGATAAAATTAAGGCATTCTTGAAATGAAGACTCTGTATGACTTTGAAGCAGGGATCAAAACTCAAATGAACAATGGAAATATCAATACTTTATGGTTTTCGGAATCTTCATAGCAAATTTGAGTGCCTTTCAATTCTATACCTATGATCTAAGTTGTGCCAATAAATGGCTATGAGGTAGCAGAGTGATGACCCCAAACCTATGTATACAACCAATTTTTACTTATTTCCTGAAACAATGATTAATATGGTATCTGCTAGACTTGACTGATATTTACTTTTCTATTACTAACCTAATCCACAGAAACTCATTCCAATTTGCCAACAACTCACCCCACCATATGGTCACCACTGACCCCATCCCCAGCTCTCTTTGTTGAGGCCTCAGCCAGCCTGAGATTATCCATGAGGACCTCCCTGCTGGACTCCTCTAGCACCCTTAGTGCCTCTTTCAGTCTTAAACTGTTATTCTCCCAAATATCGCAGCTGAAAACATTGGTCACATGACCACTGCTGTCTGACAAAGCACGCTGTTTCTCTTTGTTATCCACTGAATCGCTAGTATTCACTGTACCTTCAGCGACATCACCTTGTGTCGTCAATGTAACCAAATCCTGGTGACAAATCTGTACATGTTTCTTCCACTCCGTGCGCCGAGAAAACTCCTGTTGGCAAATTTTACAGACGAACGCCTTCATTCCTGCATGGTCGAACTTGTGAGCGAGGAAAGTTTCATGGCCTATCATCAGTTTGTCACAAATGGAACATTTATACCAGTTCTTGCCATCTTTCCTGATACTCTCGTCCTTTTTGATGATCTTGCTGACTTTGAGCGACCCGTCGCTGTTGTTTTGCAAAACCGAATAGCTGCAGCGACTTCTGCAGATGCCCTTCTGTTCGTGTCTTTGTCCGTCTGTCTTTCGGTAGAAACCCTTCCCACAATGTCTGCAGTGGAAAGGCACCACGCCAGCGTGCTGCAGCTTGTGACCAAGGAAATTTTCGTAGCCGTTCTTCAGAAGCCCACAGATGCTGCACCGGTACTGGGCGTTATTCCCACCAATCAGTTTCTCCTCTTTCTTGATGTACGATTTGAGTTCTGACCAAGACAAGGAGGACCCGGTGTTCTCATCTGCCTGTAAGTTTGTTAATTTCACTTTGACTGGTTTCGTTTGTGTCTTGCTGTAAAAATACACAAGGTATATGCAGAGGTTGCTTAAACCTTTAATCTTAAATTGGTGCCTAGAAAATGGGCTGTGTATTATGTAGTATTATGTAGCCATAAATACTTCATGACACTTCAATAACATCGGTATTTTAATTCTGACATAATCATACCATCATTAAAGTTTGACTATATTGTGACAACAATGGCCCCTTACCAGATAGATCATTTAAACCAATAACATTAGGCAATATGAATAAAGCTTTAGTTTCCTCCACAGACCAGAGATTTCCACACCTTTGCATGACACCTTCATTTGGTGTTCCTGCCTTCTTCTTTTCCGCCATCTTTTTCTGCCTCTTAAGAAATTGAAGGACTCGCGGGTCAAATCTGTTTTTAGAACTGGTGCCCACCACTGCACTCGGTGACCCCTGCTTACTGGACTGACTACTCTGCAGTCTAACCTGAGTATCTGGTTCAGGGACAGGGCTCTGAAGTCACACAATTTCAAATCATCATCTTATATCTAGCTTCTATCTTTCAGTTAGGGGAATCTCAGTAACTTGAGAGTTGTACTGTACTTGTACAGTCGGATGGGTCATATAGCTCTTTGAGTCCTGTAGTACATGGAGATATTGCACTGAGTATAAGTACAAAATTGCAAATTTAATAAGTAAATTAAAATTTATAAGTTAATATCCTATCCAATGGACAATTGCTTATCCGGTCGGCGCAGACCGGCCCGCCAAACGCCAGAAAAAGACGTCCTGTGTTGCCACCGGCTGGCCGGTCCGTAGTACTGTGCACTCCCCAGATGGCGCCTCGTACTTCCTTCCTGTCTAGACAACCTGACGTCATAGCATCTTTTTCGTTGTCTAAACCTCTTAGACCCCTAGTAAGCTGATAGCGGGGTCGGCGGGAGGGTCTTGTGTGTCCATTGGATGGGGTATTAACTTATAAAAATTTAATTTACTTATTAAATTTGCAATTTTATTGCGTTAATACATCCTATCCAATGGACAATTGCTGAATAACTACCGCTTGGTCGGCGGGTAAGTTACTAGGGACTTATGTGAACTCACAAGTAATAGCAAATTTTAACCTACGGTCTAGGCTGACTTCGTCAGGAGACCTATAGGTCCAGGCCTGGGTTGACTTTAAGGTCAGGAAACCCTGCAAGGCCATGGTCGGTTGCCAGCAGCCGGTTACCCGGGGCTATACCGCCGTCGCCCCCCACCCCCCCCCACCCCCCCCCGCCCTTCATATAGAACTGTGTGAAGGTATTGTGACTTCAGTGGCAGGCTGACAAGATTGGATCTAAGGAGACTCCCGACTGGAAGACCTTAGAAGCAGCAAAGGCCCTGACATCATGGGCTTTAACCTGATGTTAAAAGTGGGCCTCCTGGTCAGAGAGCTCATAACATAGGATCACAGTCTGCTTGATCCAAGAGGAGATAGTGGCAGGTGAGATGTCTTGTTGAAACCTTTCTTAAAGGAGACAAAAACCACCTCCTTATTCTGCCTGATATCTGAGGTCCTGTCCAAATAGTAGCACAATGCTCTGACCGGACAGAGGGACCTGTCAGACTTGAGGGATCTATCCAGAGTAGGGGCCAGGGCTGTTATAACCCCAGGGGCCACATTGGACACTCTATGGCCAGCTGATTCTAGGATAGAAAGCTGGGTGATGGATAAAGGGGAAACCTTTGACCAATCGGATTGGTGTCCAATATATCAGTTTTGCCAGGCATGAATCTCACTTTTGCACTTGCCCGACCCAAGGGCCAAGAGGAATACCGTCTTGAAGGTCAAATGCTTCAAAAGGGCCTCCTTGATTGGATCAAATGGAGTCTTAGCTGGTGCACGGCCAGTGCGAAGTTCCAGGAGGGTATGCCACTCCTGCCTTTGGGTCTGTCTCTGAGGAAATTATCCAGGAGAGGAGCGAGATTTTCGTCCTTACTGATGTTGAAAAGTGAATTTCCCAGTTTATCAACAATGGGTGACCTATAACCATCAATGGTGCTGGGCTGTTTGCCAAGCATATATCTCATTTCTACGCTTGCCCGAACCCAGGGCCAAGAGGAAAACTGCCTTGAAGGTCAAATGCTTGAAGGAGGTCTTTAATTGGTTCAAAATGAACCTTGTCAGCTGGTGCAAAAACCAGGGAGAGGTTCCAGGAGGTTCCCCTCCGGCCTTTGGGTCTGTCTCGGTGGAAGCTATCCAGGAGACGAGTGAGATTTTCATCCTTACTAACATTGATGGGCAAATTTCCAGACTATCAACTTCCTGTCCTGAAACAGGTACCTAAGTAAGTCAGCAACTGACTTTACATGTGGTGCCCGAAGTTCACCTGATGAATGATACATCACTTGGTAAAAATGACCCATTTGCCTCATAGACTGATCTGATTGACCCCCCCTTTTGAGGAGCCTCAATTCTTGCTGCCACTGCCTCAGACAAGTCCTGCTCCTCGATTGCTGAGGCTCTAGGAGCCCTGCATGGAGATTACGGTTTGTCAGATTTCTGTGAGGGATCTGATCGAATGGCTGTGAACAGGCTGGACAGATTGGGCAGGCTCAGCGGGATGTGGCTGGACATGGCCACTAGATCCCAAAACCAAGGCATGTTGGGCCACCCCGGAGCAATCAGAATGATTCTCTTACATGGGGAGTCTTGCAACTTCTCCACCACTTTGCCCAATATGGCTGATGGTGGGAAGGTGTATGCTTTTAGATCCTACCATGGCCGACTGAGCACATCCACTGCTGTGGGCAGGGGATCCAGTACCGGTGACACAAAACAGGTGACTTGTTGTTGAACCTTGTGGCAAATAAGTTTATTTGGGCCGGTGCCACCTACTGCATAGAGTGGAAGACCTCTGGATGGAGAAACCACTGTTTGGATGGTCTGGCCTAGCCTGGACAGCCTGTCTGCTACCACATTAGGCTGGCTTGGAATGTGTCGTGCTTTAGAGTCACTTGTTTCCTGGTACACCAGGTCAAGATTCTCCATAGTAGGGCACAAAGTGGGCCCGACCTCGTTCCTCCTTCCTTTATGTCTGACACTACTGTGGTGTTGTCAGTTGCTACAAGTACTATCTTGTTTAAGCAAAGGTCTTAGAACTCTTTATAGTCAGAAAAACTGCTTAAAGTTCTAGATAGTTTATATATACAACTTGCTTCCCGGAGGGGACCAGGTTGCTCTTGCCAAGTGCTCATCTAAGTGAGCGCCCCACCCTTCTATTGATGCGTCTGTAAATATTTGCAGAGCATGTTTTATTGGGTGTAATGGTTGGCCTGTAAGTGCATTGTCTTCCTTCAGCCACCATTGTAAATGGGGGGTGCAGGGACCTGGGGACTTGGATCACCTTTTCCAGTGATTCTGGTACCCTCCAGTTGTTTTGAGATGCCACTGTATGGGTCTCATATGAAGTCGACCTAGATTAACTTGCTTTTCTGTAGCCATCAGTAACCTATCAAGGACATGAATTCCTGGACCGGGCAAGCTGGTAGGGATAGCAGTTTTAACATAGTCTCTTGAAGGTTCTGTCACCGGTCCAGAGTCGGTCGGAACCGATCAGACCTGAAGTCGAACTGGTAGCCAACAAAATCAAAGTCTTGTTTGGGCTCCCGCTCTGATTTCTGTAAGTTCATCAGCCAACCCAGTTGCTGACACATTATTTACTAGTTTCTGTGTATGTTGGAGACAAGCCTGGGATCTGGCTCTCACCAACCAGTCGTCTAGGTACTGGTGGCTTCTTAAGTCCTTCTGTATAGTCACAAATTTCACCTCCTTTGGTATCACAGTGAAGCTCCAAAGGTGCTGTGGACAAACCGAATAGCAGGCATTACCTGGATTGTTCTTGTATAGGTATATGGGAGTAGGTATCCCTCCTTGAACATTTGTAATACCTAGGGTCCAGCCCCCAAGGCTTCCTAAGTTCCCGAAAAAGGGCTTAGTCTGGACCCTACAGGCAGATTGTGTGCCACATTTGGGACATTTGGTATTTTGATAAACATTTCTGTCCCTCCGGACACTGGTCCGGTCTGGTGACAATGATCCAGGTTAACAGTCTCTCTGTTCTTATTGTGGTCTGGTGGGGCTGACAAAACTTTTCATATTAATAGACTCTTCGCCCCGGGCCAGCAGCCTGCAAGGTGCAGCATTTACAGAGCAATTGTCATTTGTGAGATGTCTGACCCCTGGCCGGACATGATGACAAAATTTATTATCTCTCCAGTCAAGTCCAGCACCGATAACAGGTTGTTGAGAGGTGTGATAAGGGAAGGTTGCCTGGCAGTAGGTTGGGACACTGTCATGTCACATCACCAAGACCACTGACCGGTCTAAGAATTCTCTGTAACCAACTTAACCTTAAGCAACTCTGTCCGGTACCAGGACTCCATACCCGGTACTTAAATGTAACCAGCAATTCTCTGTAACCGGCAAAAAACTGGCAGGCTGGGGTCACCAATGAATTTGACAGCTACTGGTCTATATTTAGCCAGCCTTTTTTTTTTTTTTTTTATTATATGTAACCAGTTGGCTCGAAGCACTAGTCAGTAAGGACTGTGTAGCCAGCACCCTGTTAGTAGACTTGTAACCCGTAAGTTGAAGCAAGTGTACTAGGCTGTATAGCCAATAAACAGCCGGTACACTCTGTAACCAGTTGTAGCCAGTAATAAAAAACAGTTGCTAAATCAATTTTACAACTATCTTGTGTGTTGAATTCAGCTTGTTGAAGCAAGTGTACAAGGCTGTGTAGCAGGAACCAGCCGGTACACTCTGTAACCGGTTGTTGAAGCAAGTGTACAAGGCTGTGTAGCCGGTACTGGTCGGTACACTCTGTAACCAATTGCTAAAGCAATTTTACAACTATATTTGTGTTGAATTCAGTTGGCTGTAGGTTTCCTCCATTAAAAAGGTATTTCTTTAATCGCACGTCCTATGTGTAGATTTGACAGTTACTGGGAAAGCCCTTGTGAACTATTTTTAGAAACACTTGGTGTTCGGTGTGTCACGTGACCAGCTTGCTGGTCGGAAGACACGCGATTGGCTGATTGGAGCTCGTCAGTTGTGACGTTCTTTTGTGATACTTAAACATGCAATGCGCAGTATTCTACTCATCCCCAAAACCCCACTACCGACAATGAAGCCGGGTCTGCAAGGCAGGGACTGGAATCACAGAAGACGTGAGTTCTGAAGAACGCACTTCCGACCTTCCTGGTCGGTGAAAACACGTGACCTGCTTCGTGATTGTTTGGAAGGACACGCGATTGGCTGACTGGGGATGACGTCAGTATTCGCGTTCTTTGTGTGATGCTTTACCGGCAACTTTACAGTCAACAAAACCCCACTACCGACAACCAGGCCGGGTCTGCAAAGCAGGGACTGTAGTCACAGTAGACGTGAGTTCTGAAGAACTCACTTCCGACCTTCCTGGTCGGTGAAAACACGTGACCTGCTTCGTGATTGGTCGGAAGGACACGCGATTGGCTGACTGGATATGACGTCAGAGGTCGTGTTCTTTTGTGCTGGCCGGTCGGCTGATGCTTTAAAAGCAGAGAAGCCTGGGCCAGTGCGCTCTGTAGATGAAATTCCTGGCCGGTCTGAAGTCGATTCTTCTTCTCAGCTGGCTGTACACTCAAACCAGTTTCCTGACCATCCACCTCCCTTACTACCGACACAAGTGCCGGGTCCACAAGGGTGGGACTGAGACTGATTAAAGATGAAGTTCCTTCTATGTAAATACTAGGTGAGGTCGGCTGAACATGAGCTTGCCGGTCGACTAATGCTTTACAGCAAAGATGTCTGGACCAGTGCGCTCTGAAGAAATCTGAAGAATTCATCTCTTGCTGCTGATGTACATATATATAAGCTTACCGGTCGACTAATGCTTTAAAGCAAAGATGTCTGGACCAGTGCGCTCTGAAGAAATCTGAAGACTTCATCTATTGCTTCTGATGAAAAAATACTGGAGCTAGGCTGGTGTGACTGATGCTTTACAGAGGGGAGGCTGTACCAGTGCGCTCTGATGAAGAATGCACCTTCCATAGGGGAATTCCCTCTATATACAGTGTTCAAAACTACGTAGACTGAAGATCCCCGGGATTTGCATAAGTAGTACTAGAAACGTTTCTATGGTAACTGTAGCTGGGAGGTTACAGAAGGTTCATTCAAACAAAAGACACGGATAAAAATACCTGTAAGAAGTATATCCCTAATTCCTCCATATTGTCGATCTGCCCCTAAACAACACAATGGTTGAATGGGAGGAAACTAGCAAAATGGCTGCCTTCATATTTCTCGTCGATTACTGCCCTATCATCAAAATTAAATTGAGTCAACAGGGAACGTTTCCAACAGATTCCTAAACGTATATCCGTGCTTGATCAGTAGATAACACTTCTACACTGAAAATATCCACATATGAGGTTGAAAATCCGCCATAATGCACACTTTTCTTTAAAAAAATCTGGAGATTGTAGAAACTACGTCTGCACAGTACACGCGCCAAACGAAAAAGATGCTATGACGTCAGGTTGTCTAGACAGGAAGGAAGTACGAGGCGCCATCTGGGGAGTGCACAGTACTACGGACCAGCCAGCCGGTGGCAACACAGGACGTCTTTTTCTGGCGTTTGGCGGGCCGGTCTGCGCCGACCGGATAAGCAATTGTCCATTGGATAGGATGTATTAACGCAATAAAAATACACTTCACCTCATCAACTAAGTTTTGGTGTATTTTTTCTATTATTCTGGGGTGTGTCACTAGTAATGTTTAGCCTCAGAGCCACACTAAATGGGTGTTGCATTTCAACAGCAGCCATTTTATATTGTTCCTAGGGAGATCATTCAAGATAATGATGTGATATAGATGGAGACTATCAGCAGGTCATTCATGTATGAGACGATCATTGGTATACGTCTACATAAAAATACAAGGTAATCTTGTCCCAAGTTCCTACCAACCTTATCATGTGCACTTCTGGACACATTTCATACAACTTCTGTGTTTACCTGTCTACATGTCTCCCACTTTAGTTTACGGAAAGGAACTATATTTTTGCTAAAATTTACATAATAACTATTACTGCACCTATATTCTTCCAGCAGAGGAATTCTGCAATCCTGAAGTTGGATTCTGTAAAACAATCTATTACATTATTCAAAATTCTCAAAATTATTTACATCAAACAAATTCCCCACAATTCCAGTCTTACCACAGAGGAGCTGTGTTTTGGAGTCTGACTGGGGTCTCCACCCACCCCACATTCTTCAATGTCCTGATTCATCTGTTTAATGTTACTTTGTATCACTGAAATGACAAAAATCAGTGAAATTGGACTGCCAGGATGCCAGTTTCTTCCTTTGTTGTATATGCAACACACAAAAAAAAGAGTTTGATAGAAAAAGATTGTTTACAAATGCAGAAAATTCTAAAAAAGAAGAACATATATTTAAACTAGAGAAACCTAGCTTTACTAGCTTTACGCTATCAATAGAAAAAGAATATGTAAATCCAAGGATCTGGATTGTATGAAAGTACCTGTCAGTGGACACACAGTCTTATCCAGACTGACTTCAGTCACAGACGATATCATAACAGATGCAGATAGATCCTCAGTTATACACGACCCCTGTATGCCTGCAGTAAGCTGGCCACTTTCTTCAGAACTAGGTTCACTCTCAGAATTAGCCATGTCCTTGCCAGACGACAAGAGATTGGGGTCATCCACGGTACATATAAACGTCATCTCACCACTGATTTCATCTCCAAACTGGGAGCATTTATTTACCTCTGTAGATAGCTGAAAGTAATAAATTACTAGACATTGTAACAGAATTTATTTCTTTGTGTTTAAGATAACTTTGAAATATTGTGTGTTTCCTGTCAAGAGAAGTACATGTACATCTCCACCCAGTGAAATGAGAACCAATATACTCAAATCTCTCTGCCAATGATATGTGGGCCAAAGTACAAAGTCTCCCTATCTCTGTAGAGTGTGAAATTAACAGAGAATCTCTCACCTTTTTGCTGTGCTCTGTTTGAGATAACGCTGCCCCACAAGGCTGGTTCCCTCTCCTCACATCTGCATCATCCACCTTAACGTTTAGACCATCTTCTGGAGCAACATCCAAGCCTCTGGTCACATGACTTGAATCAGGGTGTACAATAGCTTCTTTGCTGTATTTGACAAAACAGAGAGACATTACTTGCAAAACACTGTGGCAAAAGATGGCTTGTTAACATCATGGTATTTGGAAAAATAGTTGAATCTTTGGTCTCTCTAGTTTGTGTGACTTTCCTGGTATCTTAAGACAAAACTATACAGAATGTGTTCCACTATACCACAAATGTTTCAAGTAATGACTCATCATACATTTCATTACATATGTTAAGGTGTTGTACATCTAAAACATATGTTCAGTAACATAACATGTGATTTCTTTAAAAAAATTCAGAATTTCGATGAAATTCACATTTACAGGCAAATAAATTCATGATCCTACAAGAAAGATGATCTAAAATCAACATCATGTGTTCTCTATAAACTCATGTGTACAGTTCACTTTCTTATTCATTTGATTTTTGATAAACTGTCTCCAACAATACAAAAAGTTTGATTCAATTACAACTAAGTATCATTTTGGTTTTGAGTGGGAATTTTGAATAGCGATGCCAAAGTTAAAAAGCATGTTGTCACAATGGGCAGCACACTCCCCTGCAACCTTTCAGGTCTCAGCCTGACCTCAACTGGCAAAGGTGGTGGTTGTTTGCAGAATGCAGAGTACAGGATCACCAACTACTCCGCACAGCTTTACTCCGTCCCTTTAAACAACCCTCATATGATCCATATAAGATGTTGAAAGTGATGACAAAACCACATCAAACACAAAAGGATTTCCCAACAAGTGATACTGTGTTGTGTAAAACAGTTTAAATTCACTATCACTTTTGCTAGTTGTGATTTCACTTCCTGACCTTTACAAATGTAATTGTTGGTAAGATTACATACAGAGCTGCATTATCTGGGCAGACCAGGAGGCAAAGTCAGGAATTGGGAAAATTGGGTTATTATAAAACCATCGAAATCCTACAGAAATCTGCATACCCTGTCACTGTGCTGAGCTGGGTTTGATCTTCAGAGATATGAACCATTTCTCCCGCCCCTCCCAACTGTGTACTGGGATTTTCCTCACATTTCACAGGTCCAGGGCTCTCTGCAGCTTCAACATCCAGGGACTGATCTGTCTCATCATTTGTCCAGTCTGTTATTAAAAATACACAGGCTCTTAGTGTGTGATCAAAACAAGTTTTCCAGGGTGCCACAGAAGAGTATCAGAATTGGAAAGTACAGGTCACTGCAGCAGACAGACTTCACAGTATGACACAGAAAAGACACAGTAAAGATACAGTAATGTTAGGATATGCAACCTGACTGAGACAGATTATACAGAATGGGGCAGAAAGAAAGCAGAAAAATTCGCTCGAAATTGCTCTATCTCTTACGGTTTGCGAGATATTTTTGATTTTTGACATTTTCAGTAAAAGTAGCAATAAAGTAGCCATTACTCACTTGTACATTGAGCAACAGGTGTGAAACTTAAATATGTTACAGTTCACAAAAAAGTAGATGAACAACATATTTGAGAGAAATGGTGTAGCTGCAATACTTTTGAAGATATAAGCCATTTACTCATTATGGTTATCATAAAAAATTAACAAAGTAGCTATTACTCACTTAGCTATGGAGATACACTTCCAAACTACTGACTATGTTGTAGCCGTGGAGATAGTAGCTGAACAACATATTGGAACAAAATTGTGTAGCTGCAATACTTTTGAAGATATAAGCCATTTACTCATTATGGTTATCATTAAAAATTGACAAAGTAGTTATTACTCGCTTAGCTATTGAGATACACTTCCAAACCACTGACCATGTTGTAGCTGTGGACAAAGTAGCTGAACAACATATTGCAACAAAATGCTGTCAATGCAATAGTTTGAGAGTTATAAGCCATATAAATACATTAGCTAAAAGTGCTATTACTCACTCACAAGTAAGCCAAAGTTCACCAAACCCAAAAAATATTGAAGAGCAAAAAAATTCATTAGGACAACTAATTTACCAAAAATGTGTAACTGTAGTAGTTTCAGAGGAACTGCGTGACACACGCACGCACGCACCCACGCACGCACGCACGCACACACATGGTGCAAATTATAATCTCCCGCCAGCGAGCCGGGCGGGAGATAATAATGGTAAATACAATATTCAGGGATTCTTACATTTGAACATAAAATATACAGATATGAATATACTTAAGTTTAACGAAAAGGGTTATCTTATTTTGTGGCTCTTCCAATAATTCAACTGCACTCTTCGATAAAAACCTTTGTAGAATATTTGTATATTTTTGTACAAAATAGCTTCAAAACTAATTTTTATATGATCTTTTAAAATGTCATCTTAGAATAGAAATAGACAACTCCGAGCTCGGGGTTATAGGAGATTTTACAATGATTAGCGCATTAGAATCACTCAGGCTTCGCCTTCATGATCACTAAAATCTCCTATAACCCCTCACTTGTCGTTGTCTATTTCTATAACATACTGAAATTTGAGTACCAGTATTCCTTTACTGACAGGTGGTGTAGTTACAATTATCAAATGCTTCTGAAAACAGCAATTAACAAGCTCTCAAACTGCGAAAAATGACAATTTGGGAAGCCAATTATCAACAACTGTATCTAGAGTTGTGTAAAAAGTATCAATGCAGAATCCAGGAGACTCTATTGATAAATATTCAAATATCAAATGATTATGATCCCTTCCCTCAAGTCATGTCACTTGGAGAGATAACATTGATGGTTTGGGTTAAAACTCAATTTAGTTGAGAGCTACACCTACCAGGTACTTGAGACAGGATAGCAGTCTCTTGCAGTAATTGTTCCACATATCGACAGATGTGGGGAATACACAAACTCTCAGCTCCCTCCAACACCTCACGCAGCACTTCCTGTGACATGCCTACATCCTGAAGATCACCTACAGTGTAATGTATATCCAATGCCAAAATGGACTTTGTTCAAAAATAAAACTAGAACAAGGTTTTTGCTAACAAACACGAGCGGCCCATATGGAGTTAATAAAACTGTAGTAGTTGTGGTATGAGATTGTAAGGAGAAGGTAAGCTTTACTGTGTTTTGTATCTGATGGAAAAGTGGATTATCTAAAAACTGTATCAGTTGCAGTATTAGACTGTAAGCAGAATGTGAGCTTTATTGTGGTTCCTAGAGTGGTATATTTTATGAAAAGAATATATCATTTTTGCTGTAAATTTGGGAACATAAATATTTTCCAGGAGATATTTAATTTATAATGATAAATATACACTGTAGTAAACTAAAATTGGATATAGATAGGAACATTCATATGTTGCATAAAATCATTGCTACTTAATATTTTATAAGATAAATATGCTTAAGATAATCGTATTTGTGAAATCCTTTTTTTATAGTGAAATACCCTTACCATTTCCTAACAGTAGCTATTTGTTGGAGCTATCCAACCCAATGGCCAACGCAGAGATGCGATTTTAAGGTTTACTAACAACCTTAACCAAGCCATTGGGTTACAGTAGTCCGTCCTACCGCCAAAGAGGTCACATGACTACATTGTTTACCTCATTATTTTTGTTGGCCATCAACAGTAGAGACGTGTTTGTGAAAATCTTTGGAAAGTTTAAAGTTTTCAGGGATTATTTCATTTTTTATTGAGATTTTTGAATCATGGCGAATAATAAAGATTCATCAGATTCTAAATCTAAGAAATCCAGTTTCTGTGGTCATCTTATGTTAGGTTTTGATAACCACAGATATTGCTACAAATGTCGTGAAGCTAGCAAGGGTGATGACCTTTGTACTCTTAAGAAGGATTGTCTTCTTTGTATTGCTTTTTCGGAAGATCAAAAGCGAAAACTCACTGAAAAACTGTCAAAAGGTAAGAAATCTTTGAAAAAATCTACCTTGCAAAAAGAAAAGGACAAGATAGATGACTCCATATTGGATGAAGAAGACAGTTCGGTAGGAATGTCTTCCCATTCTGTGGTCGCTGGCCAGACGTCAGGTTCAAATAGCCAGGCGTTGGCAGCGATCCTCTCACAACTTACAACCCTAACAAACAGAATTGCTGCTATTGAAAACAAGGATTCCCCTGTAGAGGCGGACATCTTGGTTGCTAACGAAGCTGTGGGAAGGGCGAGTTCCCAATGCAAGAAGAGATCTACGTCTAGTACACAGTCTTCCGAAGAGATTCATTCAAAACGCCATGCAGAGGAAAATCCCTCTACGTCTGTGATAGACAATCGATTTTCCATACCTACAAAAAGAGCGAGAGTAGAGTTGTCAGATGACGGGGAATACGATTCCTCTCAGGAAGACAAACAGCCAGTTCCTTCATATTCAGACGCACTTTTCGCTATAAAAAAGTGGTTGGATATTGCAATAACTGAGACTGACACTATTATTGCCCCTTCTGTGTTTTCACAAGCTTCTAAGCTGAAGAAGTCTGCAGAGGTCTCCTTAGCTCTTCCTCCTGCTGAAAATATGTGTAGTTTGTGGGATTTCAAGGAATATGAGGCTTCGGGTGTTTCAAAGGAACATGATTCTTTGAAAACCAAGTCTTCAAGGAGAAATCCTTTGCCTAGAGGTCAATTTTTGAATTTTGAAAGACCACCTATGAAGTGGTATAACATCTCACCTCAGCCTCATGCAGTAGTAGCTCCCAAGTTACAAGATGCATTCAGAAACATTACTTCTTCACAGTTTCAGATGCCATCTGCCATTTCAACTCCTTGGAAGCAGTTTACTCTCTGGGAAACTGTTAATAGAGAAAACATCAATGTTCTAAACCACATTTTTGGTTCAATTCTGCAAATTCAAAGCCACAGAGGAGATGGAGAAACAATTTGCTATCTTAAAATCAGCTGAGAATGAAACTGACTTTAATAATGCTCTGGAATATGTCCAGGAGTGTCTGCAGTTACAGTCATCAGTGAATCAGTCTTTGGGGAAATCTTTAGATTCTTTGCTTGGCAGCTCCATGACCATGGCATCAAACATGTTGTTGAGTAGGAGGGATAATTACTTGAAAAGCTGTTCCAAGGATGTCACTGAGGATGACATTAGTAAGCTTAGGAATGCTCCTTTCACTTCAAATGAGGTTTTTCCTGTAGATACTCTCTCTGAAGTTCAGAAGAATTTCATTCAGTGGTCCCATGTGAATAGGGAGTCCAGGAGGAGATATTCTAGGAAGGAGCATACGGCTAGACATGAGGACAAAAGAGATAGCAGGTCTCAGAATAGATCTTTTCGACCCTACCATGACAATTCTTCAACAACATCAGCAAAAAGCAATAGCTCTTCTGCAACTGGAAACAGAGGAAGGGGTTCCTACTCCTCTAGGCCTTTCAGAGGCAGGGGTGGCAGAAGGAAGTGACTGTCCAGTTTTTGGCAGGTATGGGAAGCCAGGAAAGCTCATCCAAGGGTGGTGACCATTTTGAAGGAGGGTTATTGTCTGAATTTCAGAAATCAACCTCCATTGACAAATTATCCTGCAATAAGGAGCAAATATTTGAACCGGGAGAAGCAAGAGTTTTTGATAAAGGCTGTTTATCAAATGATCGAGAAAAGAGCGATAACTCCAGTTCAAAAGGTCACTTCCCTGGGATTTTACAGTCGTTTGTTTCTTGTACCCAAACCAGGAAAAAAATGGCGTCCAGTGATAGATTTGAGTGTGGTAAACAGTTATTTACATGTACCCACTTTCAAGATGGAAACTGCTGAAAATATTCGAGATTCGCTTCAAGAAGGTGAGTGGTTGACCTCACTCGACCTTACAGATGCTTACTTTCATATACCAATACACCCACGGTTTCAGATGTATCTTCGCTTCAATGTAGGCGACAGATCCTACCAGTTCACAGCCTTACCCTTCGGAATCGCTACGGCTCCACTCGAGTTCACCATGGTAGCAAAAGAGGTGAAACTGATGGCTTTTGCAGAAGGCATCAGGATTCATCAGTACATAGACGATTGGTTAATGGGAGCAAAAACAAAGCTACAATGCCAAGAGAATACCCACAGGTTGATTCGTCTTGTTCAAAGCTTGGGTTGGATAATAAATTTCGAAAAATCAGATTTAATTCCAACCCAGGAAATCGAGTTTTTGGGTTACAAATTCGACCTCAGGGTGGGTTTAGTGTTTCCAACTCAAAAGAAAATCGATCGCCTTCTCGAAAAGATAGTTTCCATGTTGAAAGCTACTCAAACATCTCCAAAGGAGCTCATGTCACTGATTGGGAGCATGGCTTCAATGGAGAAGACTATACCATTGGGTCGTCTGCATATGAGGCCTCTACAATGGTACCTCAAGACACACTGGAGGTATCCTCAATCTCTAGATATCCCAGTACCAGTGTCCCAGGTTCTCAAACAGCATCTTCAGTGGTGGACCAATATCTCGAACCTAAAGAGGGGTTCCCCACTTCATCAGAAGGAAAACAACCTCCTTCTGTTCACGGATGCTTCCCTGAAAGGCTGGGGTGCTCACTTAAAGGATCACACAGCCAGTGGTCTGTGGAATCAGGTGGAGTCAAGACTTCACATAAACATTCTAGAGCTAAAGGCAGTCTTTCTAGCTTTAAAATCATTCGAAAATCAGCTTCTAAATCAAAATCTGCTGATTTCCACAGACAACTCCTCAGTGGTTGCCTATCTGAACAAGCAGGGAGGTACCCACTCTCAGGAAATGTGTGCCCTGATATGGAGAATCATGGCTTGGACGAATGCCAGGGGAATCCAGATTCGGGCAAAACACATTCCAGGGAATCTCAATGTTTTGGCAGATTCCTTGTCAAGGAAGGACAGGGTGATTCAGACCGAATGGGAGTTGAATCATCGAGTGTTCAATCAGATTTGCCATTGTTGGCATCAACCAATGGTAGATTTGTTTGCAACAAAGTTGAATCACAAGCTACCAATGTATGTGTCTCCTGTCCCCGACAGTCGGGCTTGGGAAACAGATGCATTGAACATCTCTTGGGAGGGTCTGGACACCTATGTGTTTTGTCCAGTGGCTCTCATTCCTCAGGTGATTCAAAAGATAATCACTTACAGGTGCAGAATCATCATGATTGCACCAGGGTGGCCAGGGATGTCTTGGTTTTGGGATCTGGTGGATCTGTCCACAAGGCTCCCTCTAAGACTTCCCTTGTGGGTGAATCTGTTGACTCAACCTTTCAGCAACAGACTTCACAACAATCTGACTTACCTAAATCTTCATGCTTGGCATCTGGAGTCAGTCATGAATATTCAGAAAGATTCTCAGAGGAGGTGGCGAAGCGAATTAAGGAGCCTCAGAGACACTCCTCAAGGAGAATCTATGAATCAAGGTGGTCCATTTTTGGGAAGTGGTATGAGGAGAGCCAGATGGACGTCTCCAATCCCACTATTCCAGATGTAGCAGATTTTCTTAACTGTTTGTTTAAGGAAAGAAATCTCAAGCCATCTACCATTGCTGGCTATAGAACAGCTATTGCAGATGGTTTGGGTGTGAAGGGTGAGCAGATCTCTAAAAGTCTTGAGCTAAATAGACTGTTAGCAAGTTTTTATAGAGACAAGCCAGTGGTGAATAGATCTATACCTTCTTGGGATCTGGCTTTGGTACTCCATGCACTGACAAAACAACCTTTTGAACCCTTGGGGAAAGCTTCTTTGAAGTTACTAACCTTTAAGACAGTTTTTCTTTTGACTTTGGCATCGGGCAAAAGGAGAAGTGAAGTTCATGCTTGGACTCCTTCATCTCTCAGTTATAAGGAGAATTGGTCACAAGTTACTTTGGCCCCATCAACTGCCTTTTTGGCAAAGATCCAGTTGGCTTCAGATGGGCCTGCTGCAATTAAGCCAGTGGTCATTCCAGCATTGAAACCTCAGTTAGACAGAAGTATGACTCAATATAGATCTCTTTGTCCTGTGAGAGCTTTGAAATACTACTTGGACAGGACAAAAGATTTGAGAAAGAATAAGAATCTTTTGTTTGTAGCTATTAAGGAGGGCTTTACTAGAGATATTTCCAGGGCAACTATCTCATCTTGGTTGAAACAGACTATCCTTTTGGCTTATGAGAGTTCAGATTCTGAGTCTCAACAGCTACATCAGGTGAAAGCTCATGATGTCCGTTCAATGGCTGCATCTTTGGCATTTAGAGGAGGCATTTCCTTGAATGAGATCCTTGAGGCTTGTTTTTGGAAGTCTCACAATACATTCACCAATTTCTATCTGAAGGACCTCTGTTGGCATAATGGTCAGATTTTAAAATTGGGCCCTATAGTATCTGCTCAGCATGTGATAGATTTATAACTAGGTAATGAAGTTGTCTGTTATATATCTATGTTTTTCATGTTGTATTGATGTCTGTTTTTGTATTGAGTGGCGATACATTATATTTTTATGTGTTTACAGGATAGATGGCTGTAGCACCTGTATATATTGTACAGTTTTGTTGGCTTGAGCCTCGCTTGGAGCGTATGATGCATCAGCTGATAGTGGTGCCAAGTGTGGTTTGACCCGTAGTTGTTTTGAAGTTTAAGTTGAGTTTCAAGTTTGTGTTGATACAACTGTCTACAATTGCATTAGATAGATTAGAACATTGTGAGATCTACTACATTCTACCTTTTATTTGAAGGTATGTTGAATGTGGGTGCTGGCAGTTTTAATGTTTATATGTTAAGCATGTTAAACGCACTCTTAAATGTTGGAGTTTATGTGTTGTTGTTTACATGCAAGACTCACATTGGTGTTATGTTTCAGTTTCTCACAGTGTTTTTTCTTGTTGTGGAAGTAGGGCTGGTGATGGTAGTTGCTAAAAGTAATTCCCACCGTCCTGCAGGGCTGAATTCAGCTACTGTTAGGAAATGGTAAGGGTATTTCGCTATAAAATTGAAAAATTTAATAGTAATTTAAATTTTTATTAGAAATACTTATCATTTCCTAACACACAAATTTCCCTCCCGCCTCCCCGCAAGTCATTCTTTTACTTGCAACAAAAATAATGAGGTAAACAATGTAGTCATGTGACCTCTTTGGCGGGAGGACGGACTACTGTAACCCAATGGCTTGGTTAAGGTTGTTAGTAAACCTTAAAATCGCATCTCTACGTTGGCCATTGGGTTGGATGGCTCCAACAAATAGCTACTGTTAGGAAATGGTAAGTATTTCTAACAAGAGGAGAGTGCCTGTGAACGGGCACTGTGTCAGCTGAATGAGTGTTTTTGATTTGTGAAGGTGATAATGAGAGGAAAGCATAATTATGAGGGAACGTGCAGTACAGAAATACAGTAAATGGTAATTGAACAGCATGTTCGAAAGAAATTCCGAAGCTGACAGAAGAAAAGGACAAAAAAGTTGTGCCCTGCAAATGGTATTATGAAGGAAAGTAACAAGGTAATTGTTTAAGTGTAAAAAGTAGGTTAAAACATAATTAAAGAAATACTGCAAATACAATATCCTCGCTCGATCTTGAAGAAGGGGTCCAATAAAAAACTCTAACCACACCAAAAAATTCACATCCCATGATTTCCTATAGGATGGTTTACCATCCCTAACCTCTAGGACCAATAATAAGCAAGTTATAGACACTTTTAAGTTTCGCTATCCTTGTTTGACCTTGAAGGAGGGGTCGAAGGTCAAATCCGACAACACTAAAAGATTCCCAGCCCATGATTTCCTGTAGGTTGGTTACCATCCAAAACCTCTAGGACCAATAATAAGCGAGTTATAATCAATTTTAAGTTTGGCTATCTTCGTTTGACCTCAAAGGAGGGGTCCAAGGTCAAATCTGACCACACCAATAGATTTCCAGCCAATGATTTCCTATAGGTTGGTTTACCATCCCAAACTTCTAGGACCATTAATAAGCGAGTTATAAGCACTTTTAAGTTTGGCTATCTTCATTTGACCTTGAAGGCAGGGTCCAAGGTCAAATCCGACCACACCAAAAGATTCCCAGCCAATGATTTTCTATAGGTTGGTTTCCATTCCAAACCTCTAGGACCAATAATAAGCGAGTTATAAGCACTTTTAAGTTTGGCTATCCTCATTTGACCTTGAAGGAGGGGGTCTAAGGTCAAATCGGACTACATCAACAGATTCCCAGCCCATGATTTCCCACAGGTTGGTTTACCATCCCAAACCTCTAGGATCAATAATAAGGGAGATATAAGCACTTTTCATGATTGACAAAGAAACGCCTGTGGCGGCCATCTTGTTTTTCAAAATGAGGCCAAAAATATTCCCAGTCAAGATTTTATATTGAGGAACATATCCTGCGAATTTGAGATCTCCACCTTTTATACCCTTTGCTCTAGGGGGCCAACAAAAGTCATTGTTTAAAGTCGAATAAACGTCCCTGGCGGCCATCTTGTTTTTTCAAAATGAGGCCAAAAATATTCCCAGGCAACATTTCATGGTTATTAATATATCCTGCAAACTTAAGAAGGCTAGCTATAATATTTTTTTTCGTTAGAGCGGTAATGGTGAAATCTCTCTACACACTGCGGCTATCCAGTGGATACAATGATTTAGTCAACAGTGAGAACCTGAAAGTAGCTATTGCTCAGCTAAGCCATGACATAGAGGTCTGCAATTTCACTGTTATAGATGACCAAAAATTATGTGAATAACATATTTAAACAAAATACTCTAAATGTAATAGTTTTCAAGTTACAACTGATTTACTCAACAGTGACAACCTCAAAGTAGCTATCACTCAGCTATGCAATGAGCTACATGTCTGAATTTTTACTATGTTATAGCTGACCAATAAATAGGTGAACAACATATTTAAGCAAAATACTGTAAATGCAATAGTTTTCAAGTTACAACTGATTTACTCAATAGTGAGAACCTGAAAATAGCTATTGCTCAGCTATGCAATGAGCTATAGGTCTGTAATTTCACTATGTTATAGCTGATCCAAAAGTAGGTGAACAACATATTTGAACAAAATACTCCAAATGCAATATTTATCAAGTTACAGTTAATTTACTCAACAGTCAGTACCTGAAAATAGCTATTGCTCAGTTGTGCCATGAGCTACAGGTCTGTAATTTTACTATGTTATAGCCGACCCAAAGTAGCTGAATAACATATTTACACAAATTTCACAAATTACACAAAGGTCTGGAACTTCACTATGTTATAGCTGACCCCAAAATACGTGAATAACATAATGAAACAAAATACTCTAAATGCAATAGTTTTCAAGTTATAAGTGATTTACTCAACAGTGATAACCTAAAAGTAGCTATTACTCAGCTATGCCATGAGTTACAGGTTTGAAATTTAACTATGTTATAGCTGACCCAAAAGTAGCTGAATAACATATTTATATGAAATTCTCTAAATGCAATAGTTTTCCAATTACAACTGATTTACTCAACAGTGAGAACTTCAAAGTAGCTATTACTCAGCTATGCAAGGAGCCACAGGTCTGGAACTTCACTATGTTATAGCTGACCCCAAAATAGGTGAATAACATATTTAAACAAAATACTCTAAATGCAATAGATTTCAAGTTATAAGTGATTTACTCAACAGTGATAACCTAAAAGTAGTTATAACTCAGCTATGCCATGAGCTACAGGTCTGCAATTTTACTATGTTATAGCTGACCCAAAAGTAGCTGAATAACATATTTACACAAATTTCTGTAAATACAATAGTTTTCAAATTACAACGGATTTACTCAACAGTGAGAACTTCAAAGTAGCTGTTACTCAGCTATACAATGAGCCACAGGTCTGGAATTTTACTATGTTGTAGCTGACCCCAAAATACGTGAATAACATATTTAAACAAAATACTCTAAATGCAATAGTTTTCAAGTTATCAGTGATTTACTCAACAGTGATAACCTAAAAGTAGCTATTACTCAGCTATGCCATGAGCTACAGGTCTGAAATTTTACTATGTTATAGCTGACCCAAAAGTAGCTGAATAACATATTTATATGAAATTCTCTAAATGCAATAGTTTTCCAATTACAACTGATTTACTCAATAGCGAGAACTTCAAAGTAGCTATTACTCAGCTATGCAATGAGCCACGGGTCTGGAACTTCACTATGTTATAGCTGACCCCAAAATAGGTGAATAAAATATTTAAACAAAATACTCTAAATGCAATAGTTTTCAAGTTATAAGTGATTTACTCAACAGTGATAACCTAAAAGTAGCTATTACTCAGCTATACCCTGAGCTACAGGTCTGAAATTTTACTATGTTATAGCTGACCCAAAAGTAGCTGAATAACATATTTATATGAAATTCTCTAAATGCAATAGTTTTCCAATTACAACTGATTTACTCAATAGTGATAACTTCAAAGTAGCTATTACTCAGCTACGCAAGGAGCCACAGGTCTGGAACTTCACTATGTTATAGCTGACCCCAAAATAGCTGAATAACATATGTAAACAAAATACTCTAAATGCAATAGTTTTCAAGTTATAAGTGATTTACTCAACAGTGATAACCTAAAAGTAGCTATTACTCAGCTATGCCATGAACTACAGGTCTGAAATTTTACTATGTTATAGCTGACCCAAAAGTAGCTGAATAACATATTGATATGAAATTCTGTAAATGCAATAGTTTTCCAATTACAGCTGATTTACTCAATAGTGAGAACTTCAAAGTAGCTATTACTCAGCTATGCGAGGAGCCACAGGTCTGGAACTTCACTATGTTATAGCTGACCCCAAAATAGGTGAATAACACATGTAAACAAAATACTCTAAATGCAATAGTTTTCAAGTTATAAGTGATTTACTCAACAGTGATACCCTAAAAGTAGCTATTACTCAGCTATGCCATGAGCTACAGGTCTGAAATTTTACTATGTTATAGCTGACCCAAAAGTAGCTGAATAACATATTGATACAAAATTCTCTAAATGCAATAGTTTTCAAGTTATAAGTGATTTTACTCATGGTGGAAGTTACTGAAAAGCCCAAAAGTAGCTATTACTCACTTAGCTATTGAGACAGACACCCAAGTTACTCACCATGTTGTAGCTATGAAAAAAGTAGCTGAATAACATATTTTAACAAAATGCTCTAAATGCAATACTTTTCAAGTTATAAGTGATTTAGTGCATGATTTCATGAATTTTAATGCATTAAAAATTATTAAAAAAATTTATTAAAAAAAAATTAAGACAGATCCAGGTCTCATACTCACACAAGAGAATCTACCTCTGGCCTAGTACATATATGCAAGATATGAGAGAAATCCCTTCAATAGTCACTGAGAAAATTGTGATACAGTGTTGAAATTTTCACACTTTTGGTGGGGGTACCCCCCTTGTAATGTCTCTAGCAAACAGACGAACAGACAGATTTGCATGCCTTGAACAATTTTTCATCCTCGATAGATAAGGTATCTTTTAAAAAAAACAGCATGTCTCTAGGCCTTGTAGTTTTGGAGGAGAAGTTGTTCACGCGGACGCCCACGCCGCAGAGTGACGACATAATGTCAGCTGACTGACAAGTCAGCTGACATAAAAAAATTTAAATTACTATTAAATTTTTCAAACTGTTCCATTGTAAAAAAATACACAAAGTCAAGTTGTCAGGTGTTACTGTTAACATTTTTAATTCACACATGACTCTATAGCTGAATATCATGAAAACCCAAGGTTTTTACATATTATTAAGGCTTTTTCCATTGTCTCAAAATAGACAAGGCATTCTTTCCACAAGGCTCTACTTCCATGAACCTAAAGATAAATGTCCTTGTGTGAATTGTTTACTCCCAAAAAGATTTACTGTAGGCATATCCCTTGATCCACACAATTCCACAAGAATGGAATCAGAAGAATGTGGGATTTTTATAATGTGCCTAAAATTGGGAATTTATATTATATGAACACTGATCAGCTGCAATATATTAATAACCACATCACTGCATGTTAAATACCTCATTTTTTTCTTTCAAGATGCCATAACTTCAAAAACACTAGGTAGTTAGCTTTGCCAGATAACAGAAATTTTGTTTTAAGTATACATGTGGCAGGTGTGGTTTTAAAAAGTGTTAAAATAAATGAGGTGGGAGCAAAAACTACAGTATATATTTATTATATCTAGATGGCCAAAAAAAAAAGTCTCTTAAATACAGGAATTTTAAGTAAAAAGGTCATTAAAAATCTTCCTTAAGTTTAATCAATGTGTCAAGTTGATCTAATGTCATTGAACAGTAAGTCAGTTGGGAGATGAAAACCCTCATTTTTACTTCAAGATGGCCATGACTGTACTTGTATTGAAACTCCAATGTGGAAAGAAAATAAGAATGTCCCTATTGTCATCTTTAATAAGTGTGCAAAATTTAACTGAGGTCAGCTGAGCAATACGATAGCTGGAGATTAAAAACTCCATAATTTCACTGCAAGGTGGCCATAAGTTCATTCATATTGGGACTTTAAGGTGACCATAATAGAAGAATGTCCCTTTTGTCATCCTTTATAACTGCATAAAGTTTTAGCTCAGGTCAGTTGAACAATAACATAGCTGGAGGCTACGCTGAAAACTTCCTTTTTTTGACTGTAAGGTGACCATAACTTCATGCATATTGCGACTTTAAGCTGACCATAAAATCAGAATGTCCCTTTCCGCCAACCTTTATAAATGTGCCAAGTTTTATTTTAAAAATTTAAACATTAACTGAGCTAAGGGCTGAAAAAAAACCTACATTTTAAGGTTAAGATGGACCCATTTTCAGTATGACACCATTTATTGTGAAATATTTTGCATTATTGTATTTGCACTGATAAGTCTGAACCTTATCACAAACTATTTACATGCACATTCTAAAATAGTAAGTCCAAAATAGTTTTATCAGTGTGGTAGGCCTTTAACCTGTCAGGGGCAGTGAAATATTTTAAAACAGTAAATCTTAACAGATCAGCTGACACTTTTAGGAATTTAGATTTGTGACTGTAGCATATTTTCCTGCCAATACAAATCCCTTCGCATTTTGGGATTCCAAGAAAAGTTGCATTTTAGTACATCATTGTACGGAAGAACATTTCGCTCAATATATCACATTCTAAGTTAGCATAAAGACACTACCTTGTTTATAAAGCCTTATTAAGGAATGTAGACTGTGGTTTTCCTGATACCAATACACAAGTTATGGAAACATTTTTGCAAATCAACCAAAACCTGGTTTGTCCTCATCTTTGGTGGGTTTCCCAAGCAAACCTAAGATATCTGTGTGGACACAAGGGCACTCTCCAGCTGGTGACCCTTGATTCAAACACAAAACAGATGGATGAGTGTGAACACTCAGGTTTACCCGAATATTATACATTGATATCAAACTATATTTCACCTGTTTCTAGTTCTCCACTTTGCTACTTTGCACGTGGTTTTTCCACAAACTCAAGATTTTTTTAGCTAATCTAGTAACCTATCACAAACTGACTAACAATATTGATTTTCAACAAGCAAGACATTTTGGTGAATTTCAGTTGTTTTCAAATATAATAAATGAAATGTTCTAATGCAAAGCAACTCCAGACACCAACACACCTGTATAGAGCAATTTAATCAGCACATCAATGCTCTGCCCCGAGATCTGCTCACACTTCAGTAAGAATGGGGGCTCTCCTTCAAGGCGGGAGAAGCTCTGACTGGCAGTGGCGAGGACACAGGAGTGAAGTGCATGCTGTGTTGCCTGTGCCGACTCCATAACTGTGTCACAGAGCTTCTGTGACTGCTGCAGCTCATACAGACCATGGCAAAGCTTCTCTGACCACTCACTCATTGTACTGGTGGACTTCTGTGAAATAATATACACAGGATTCAATTTATTTTACAATCACTCTTTGCAATTGAATATTTTACCTCTGGATTGAATGCTACAGATTACTGATGTGAAATGTAATTCAAGGAACTGATGTTTGTTGGATGTTTCCATAGCTTATTTGCATGATATCGTTCGGTGTGATAGTGTCCATACATGTTCACCAACTGTATCCCTGGCTGCATCCATTTCTGAGGTAGATTCGCGAGATCTGTAACCTATTTCAAGAATATGTGCACTCCATAAGTGAATCCGTTAATATGGCCAATCCAGATTGCTTAGATTATCATTGTGTGATTTATTATTAATAGTTGTTCATATCAATGGCTGTTCATTAATACATTGTACTTCTGTGAATGTGCTGTTCATCTCGGTAAAAACAAAATAATTAAAAATGTTAACCTTTATTTAAAATATATTATATGGCTTTAAATCCAAATATTGTTTTGGATTTGATCAAATTAAAGTTTCTTAATATATGATGAAGTAATATCCCGTATCCGTTAAGTGAAACAGTGTATCAACTTTTAAAGCAAAACAAAAGATGGTTGTCATTGGCAAAACTCATATGATTTTCTGTGAAATATGCAAATTTTATCCTCATAAAATGCAGTTATTAGATATTTTGTAAAAGACATATAGATTTTTTTTTTTTTTTTTTTCATTTTTTATTGTTTCCCATATTTGTAATAACCATATACACAATTCACAATGTTGTACACTCTATCAGACAAAGTTACAATTCCAGACTAAAAGAGAATTTAAATCAAATAATAGGACTAATCAACATGTAATACAAAAAAAACAAAAAAAACAATTTGTTACATGCTACATAATTGAAAAGACACTATAACATGTACATTTGAAAGAAAAAAAAAATTACTTCAAGATTAATTCAAACTTTTAAAATGTTTATTCTGAAAATACTGGAAGCCATCGAAGCCAGATTTTGACAAATTTTTCTTCCATTTTACCAATCTTTGATAACAGACATTCGTCTGTATATATCTGACAAAGCTTATGCTTAAGGGCTGATATGTTTAGTCTACTGCCAGATTTGGATGTTTCAAAAATGTATTTTTTGGTGACAATAATTAATGTGTTAATTGGGATATTGTTTTGATCATGCAAGGGATAACCACAGATTATAATAAAGTCAGTAAATTTTATTTTAAAGTTAATTTTTTCAACAAGATACTTTTCGATAGCTTCCCAAAAAAGTTTCACTTGACCACATTGACAAAAAGAGTGCAAAATACTTTCTGATACATTGTTACATCTGAGACACAAGGAACAATCGGACAACCCCACTTTTTGAAGATACTGTTTTGTCCCGAGTATTCTGTACAATACTTTCATCTGGAACCATATCAGGTTATTGTTTTGGATAGTTTTGAAACATGTTCTGTAAATATACTTCCACTGTTGTTCATTTATATGTGTGTTTAAATCCGTACTCCATCGTTTTTTTGAAGAATGATTATTTTTTTCCATGGATATCAAACATCTATAAAAATCACTGACCCCTTTAGATGACTTGAATATAATCCGGATATGGTTCGGTATAAAGGGTCTTGCTAGAGAGTCGTTGTCTTGTTGATCATTATCCTTTAAAAATTTAAGGGCATTAAGTTTTACACGAAGGTATGAAAGAAAGTTGACATGATCCAAATGATAAAGTCTCTGTAACTGATTGCAGCTCATAATTGTACCCCTTGGGTCTAATATATCACTGACTGTTATTATACCTTTTAAGTACCAATCAGAAAAAAATAGGGGTTCAGCTGAAATTTTGTTGTTATACCAAATAGGAGATGTTAGTAAGTGACTTTTAGACTGAAAGATTTGGTTGTTTAGGACATTATACCATGAATCAAATGTGTGTAGCCAAAACTTATTTGTTGTCCATTGCTTCAGTAATTTAATATATTCTGGGCCAAGTGTTAGAATTCTGTCAAGTTTGGAGTTTACTGTGAGTTGAAATAACTTAATCCAAGGGGTGGAATCTTTTCCTCTGAATAGTCTTCGAAGCCAACTTGTTTTAAGAGAACTTAAAAATAGTTTTACATTTATCATTTTTATTCCCCCCAGGCAATTTTCCTTCATTAAAGTTCTCCGATTTATCTTGTCTGGCTTATCAGACCAAATGAATTTGAATAATATATCATTTAATTGGGTTAACCATATATCATTTGGATTTGGTAGACTTAGAAACAGATGATTTAATTTGGCCAGAAAAAAGGTCTTTATTACAGTCACTTTTCCTATTGGGGTGAGATATCTTCTGTTCCATATATTGATGAGATCTTTAATTTCGGTTAGTTTTGCACTAAGATTCAGGTCTAACATACTATCTAGGTCTACTGAAAAAGTTAATCCCAGGAGGTCAAACTGAGTACATCCCCATTGTAATCCTTTGGTAATTAATTTATCTTTGCAATGTTTTTTCTTTCCTATCCAAATTAATTTTGTCTGTGTTGACCTTTAAACCTGAGATTGAGCCAAAAATTTCCAATATATTTAAGGCTGCTTGTAAAGAAGAATGCGAACCATCTAAAAAAAGGGTGGTATCATCTGCATATTGTGTAATTTTGAATTCCAAATTATTAATGGATATCCCCTTTACATCAATGCATTGTGAAATAAGAATAGATTGTATCTGTCCAACCAAAATATATAAATAAGCTGAAATTGGGTCGCCTTGTCTACAACCTCGGCCGATATTGATGGTTTCTGATGTGATACCACATTGTATAACTCTTGCCTGTATATCTTTATTGAATAATTGTATCCATTGTACAAAGTTTCTCCCAAAACCCAGATAAGTCAAAGTTTTATATATAAAATTCCATGATATCGAATCGAACGCTTTTTCAAAATCAATTAGCATGAGGAGCCCAGGTATATTTTTGGTTTCCGTGAAGTTCATTATGTCATACACTAATCTGGTGCTCTCGCCGATATATCTGCCAGAAACAAAACCAGTTTGGGAAGGGCTTATTAAATGATCTAAATATGGTTTGATTCGATTAGCAATAG
Organism: Sabellastarte sp. h YS-2021; assembly: GCA_964017235.1. Lineage (NCBI taxonomy): Eukaryota > Metazoa > Annelida > Polychaeta > Sabellida > Sabellidae > Sabellastarte > Sabellastarte sp. h YS-2021. The sequence goes on along the minus strand of OZ024929.1, from coordinate 187,427,655 downwards.
AAGCAGAAGCTATTTTATATAGAACAGACAGCATGGATAAGGGTCGCCAATTTTTTAGAAATTCTCTAGATTTACCCTTCTTTGGTAGGCATGTTATAATACATTGTCTTAAGGAAATTGTGAATGTCCCTTTTTCAAAACACTGATTTAGCGCCTTCAATATCCAGTGACTAAGATTTTTCCAAAATAGTTTAAAAAATTCCACAGGAAACCCGTCAATTCCTGGTGTTTTGTTATTTTTCATTTGCTTTACAGTCAATGATATTTCTTTATATGTTAAGGGTCCGTCAAGGCTTCTACTTTGTTCAGCACTAAGCGTATTTACTTGATAACCGGCTAGTAGTTGATTTAAGTCGATATCTTCTAATTGATGATCAAAAGATTTGAAAAGGTTTGAATAGAAATTTTTTAATTCAAACATGATATCATTGTGGTCTACCAAAATTGTTCCGTCATGCTTTATTATTTTTTTGATAGTTTTATCAGTGTAGTTATGGCGTTCTAAGGAACAAAAATATTTGCTGGGTTTTTCTCCATCACCTAGCCATTGTATACGTGAGCGAATCTGATGGCCCCTAATAGTTTCTCCCCTGATGTTTTCCAGCTCCAACTTTTTTTTGTCCAAAATATTAATATTTTCAGATAAATTTTCTTGCTCTAAAGCATTTATTTCACATATCAGTTTCTTTTCACTTTCAACAGTTTGTTTTTTCTTATGACTGGCATATCTGATCGTTTCGCCACGTATGCGGAGCAAGATCAGTTCTAAAAATAAATCATAATCTATTGTTAAATGAATTTGTTCATTAGAAATCATATGAAAATTATCTAAGTCATATAAAGGCACAGCATATCTTTGTTTTTCTTCTAAGATGCAATCATTCACAAGTTTAATATAATTTTCATCTTTCAGCAGGTTTGTGTTAAGTTTCCAAATACCACGACCTCTTCTGAAATTATTTATCAGCAATGACATTAAGATGATGGAGTGATCAGATTTATAACCGGCTTGTATATCAATATTAGATACTAAGCTAGTTAAGGAAGAAGTAGTGATGAAGTAATCGAGTCTTCCTTGCTTAATGGGGTTCCGTCTACGCCAAGTGTAACGCTTACGGTTTGGGTTAAAGTATCTATACATGTCAACTAAATTATAATCATGTATTATATTAAGTAATGTGTTTCGGGACTTTGGATTGTTTAAATTTACATAATTGTGGCTGTCTAGGTCAGGATTAAGTATAATGTTGAAGTCACCACACCAAATAACATAATCTTGTTCATGTTCTTGTAAAAGATCTCTAATTTTATTGAAGAAACTACAATCATCAGTGTTTGGCCCATATATATTTATTAATCGAATCTTTATATCGCTAATGATCATGTCTAAAAGAAGCATATTTCCTGTAGCATCACCTTCAGAATGGCTTACTTTGTACTCAATATTATTGCTAATTAGAACTGCAACACCTCTGGCATTCGTTTTATATCCATTCAAAAAAATTTCTCCTTCCCATATAGTTTTAAGCCAATGGAAGTCGTGATTTGTAAGATGTGTATCTTGAAGGCATATTACCTTTGCACCCATATTTTTTAAATAATTAATGACATCATATCTTTTGTCTTTATTCTGTAGGCCTTGACAATTAAATGAAGCTATAGAAACTGATTCCCCTATTTTTGTACTCATTTTGGTGTTATTACAAATTGTGCTTGATTATTTATATACATAGTGTAGTTAAAGTATGTGTTACATAATAAGCTGAATCCTATTATACCTTTTGCTTGATCATCAAACATATATCTACTGTATGCAAGAAACCTGTTAACAGAGTTCACTGAAAGATGTACATCAAAATCAATATATGTTACATAGCATATTTGTAGAGGACGGAACATGGGAAAATGAAAAGGAAAACAAATATATATATACAAGTTTTAAATAAATTCTAAAAAAAAAGAAAGGAAACAAAAAAAGCACTTTGGTGTGTGCTTTGTAAAATGAAAAGGAAAACAAAAATATATATACAAGTTTTAAATTAATTCTAAAAAAAAAAAAGAAAAAATGAAAGAAAAAAGGCACTTAGGTGTGTGCTTTGTAATAGCAAATATAATTTTATACCTTAACCTAACTGAGAGAAGTGGATATCTTTACTAACAAGAGAAAAAAAAAAGATCATTTTAAGAATTAAACTTCCAAGTTAGGGTTTTAGATCCCATTCAACAGCCTAGGTAATGATGTAGATGGCCCTCAGCAATATCACTTATTTTGCAACGTGGTCAACAGCCAGGGTAATAATGGGACATGGCCCTAAGCATTTTCAAAAAAATTTCAAGAATTGAAGTTCCAAGTTGGGGTTTTTCATCCTGTTAAATAGCCAGGGTCATAGTAGGACATTGCCCTTAGCATTTTATTTGTTAAGTTGAGCCCACATAGAAGTGTCTCTGTAATTGGATGCCCAACATGCTAAACCACAGCTAGTGAACCAGTTCTAGGCCGCTTAAGAATAAAAGTAAGTTTTCGTCAAATGGAAAATGTGTTCATGTATATTGAAAAAAAGTAAGAGGCTCAGAGATATCATCTTAATCCTGATTAATTTCTTATATTATAATATCTTATAATGATTATATTGCTTCATGCAAAAGGTAGATTTAAAAAGGCTAACAGAACATACTTTCAAAAACTTTTCATCAATATATCTCAATAAGTCACAATACTGTGACCAGACATTCAAATTTTAGTCAACACAAAAGCCACAATTCAATATAAAACAGCCAACTTGACAGAAGCTTTAAATGCATGGGTTATATTGGGGATATGGTTTACAATCATCAGTCCATTAATTACCTCATTGAATCACAGCATTGTGACCAAATTTTCAAAAATTTGGGTAACACAAATCCCACAATTCTGTATAACATAGCCACATAATATTGTTTAATGAAAAAGTCAAGAAAAAACCCAGTGACCTTGAGTGAAAACACCTGTATTAGACACTGTACACAGACAACAACTTTGTAAATGTTTTAATGGGTTAAAGGACATTGTTTACATTCAGTAGGCCACTGATACCTTATACAATATTATTTTGTAGCCAAGAATAAACCCAGTGTGATTGTTGAAAAAGACCCTCTACAGAAATACAACTTTAAGGGACCGTTTCACAAAAGCACATGGTTTAAAGAGAACACTTCAATAAAATAGTAAAGTTGTAATTTAGGAATGTAAATACATGTATACTATTTTTTTTTTGCAAATATCATGACACATAACACAATTATATAGAGTTTAGTGTGAAAAGCTCATTACAGCACTCGTTAACTGGTTGACACATCAATTTCAGTTTTATCAATGAATTTCAACATTAGACTGTATGAAATTTATACACATACAGTTATTTTGTATGCAGGGATAGTTATTGTAAAGAGAAAAACAAGAACAAGTGCAAATATAAAGAACTGTATAAGACACATAACACGATAATATAGAGTTGAATTTTAAAGGATCATAGAAGCACTCGCTAACTGGTTAAATTCTAATTTCATCATTGAATGTCAACTTTAACAGTTTCAAAATCCTACACATACAAATATTTACAGTTTAATTTACAATTTAATATAAACATACATACATATATCAGTCATGTTAGCTTGATAAAATTCTGTTACCTAAACTGTATGCTTATACTCTGATAATTTAAAATAGATGATATTAGAGTCTGACATAAATATAGATGTGTCAAAAAAATATGATTCTTTTTCTATAGTTTGAAACTGATGAGTTACATATGCAATTTATTACTTTTAAATCTTTCTTGTAGATTTAACTGAAAGTTTGTCATAACTTTAACAAATGAGTGCAGTGATGTAGAGTAGTATATCGAGATCATTATCAGACCTGTTAGCAAATATACAATTTTGTCTTTCAAATGCAAACATACTCGTATCATGTTTATACTTAGATAAAACCTGATCAAACAGCTAAAGCTTTTGTCAAACATAGGTATATGTGTTCTTTAATGTTACGTGTTATGGAGTTTAGTTCACTCATGTTACATAAACAATTTATTACTTTGTAATATATTAGTCTTATATGAACAATGATGTCAAACATTAATATATATATATATATATATTCTTTAATATCAGATTTCTATGTAGTTTGATACTGCTGAGTTATATATACCATTCATTACTTCAAATAGTGTATACTTTTTGTTGAAAGAAATTGACTCCCATAAAATTAGCCAAGTGTTTGTCTCACCCTTGACAACACCATGCCTGCAATGTTTTTTCCTCTCCACTTGTCAGGATTGAAAGAGTCCTTGTTACGAAGTGAGGTTCCTGTTCCCCAATGAGTGTCTCCTGGATTGGCCTCAGCAAGCTGGGTTCCCTTGGTTTGTCTTAGGAAATTTTGCACAGTATTGATCTTGGCTAAACTTTGAATACATAGCCTTGAACATACAGTCTTCGGCAGCATTGTTCCAGACCTTACCATAGTGGTTAGCAAGTTTGGCATCTAATCATAGGCTGTCACCTCTGTGGGTTCGAGTCCCACAAGTGGCATTGCGGAGGACCTGTCCCAATATGACCCTGGCTGTTGAACGGGACGTAAAACCCCAACTTTGACCTTTGTCAGACCTTACCATCATAATTGGCTATTTTCTTTCCAATATTCCTAGCTTCTACTGGAGACTTTGTCTCAAGTATCTGGCGAGCTGATTCCCCATCCTTGAAAAACACTGCCTTTTGATACATGAAGTGTTGCTCACTGCTATGAAATAACTGTCCATCGCATTGAAACTGTACAGGAAAGTGGTTACTCAATGGTGAGTGTTTGGTAAAAAATGCTGTAATTCCATTGTGTGAAGGTGTAAATATACGCTCTGGACACAGTTCTTGCACTCCTGTTGACAGGATGTTATCAACTGTATACTCCTTGCCTCCCAAAATTATACTGTCATCACGAAGTTTTGGCTTCAAATGGGAACAAACTTCTAGAGCTTTAAAGAAAATAGGAACTATGAGCTGTCGCCGATCAAGTATCTCCCTAGGATAGTCATCAGAGATATTGATATTTCTCTCTTTTAATGTTCCTTTTTTGTCGAGAATGGACATTTTGACCTTGTAATTGTTACATTTCATCAAGATTGGTCTGGGCCTATTACTTCTGGCTGGTCCAGCAAAATGTATCCTCTCAATATCTCTAGCGTTTATAGCTACACCAGATTCTTGTAGGGTATGGATTACCTTTGTCTCAATATCTTCAGTTTTGGTTACTTTTAATCCCCAAAGTTTCAAATTGTTCCTTCTAGTGTACCGCTCCTGTTTTATCAGTTTGTCTTTAAGCAGTTTGTTCTCAGCCTTCACCTCCTTAAGTTCCTGACATATAGATTTATAATATTTATTTTAAAAAATAAAACACCGTAAACATTCGTTAGCGATTTTTATCTTAATTTATTGTCACTGACAGCTTGCTTTAGTTCACCCAATCAAAGTAAAACATGAAATTTATTTTTGGTTTGTAGATGTTATGATAAAAATAAACCCCGCCCAGGCTCATTAACATAAAATCACGTGTTTCTGCTTCAAACAAAATGGAAGAAACAGCCTTGAAAACAAACTTTATAAAATAGCATGCCTGTACCCAACAGCCTGGGGAAATAGTTTTCCACATATGGGATACAGAAGTAGTGAAATAGTACAAAGATCAGAATACTTACAGTGTCAGTTGTATAAAGGTCCAAATAATGTTTAAGTAGAAAAAATAACATCTAAAAGAAAGAAAATGTATGTTAAGATAAAGTATTAAAACAAAACAATTAGCAAGTTGATAGCATTAATCAGTAAACTAAAAATTACAAAGCTGTAAAATTTATTAATTGGAGTATAGCTGTCAATGGAAATAGCACAATTAAGTAAAAGTACACATAACAATCAGTTGCACCAATCCATATATCTTTGTCATAAGAGAAACATGTCTTAAATATGGCAGGTGAACACACTTTTGCAGAGCCAAAGTTAAAAGTCATACCATGATTATGGACACCTACAACCTCCTCACTAATGTCCATACCAAGTGCCAACCTTCCCTACCAAGTATCAGCTTCCTGCACCTTACAGTTTCAGAAATATAGCCAGGACAAGATTTTATAGATCAAGCTTACTACGGCAAGGTCAAAGGTCAAATCAAGGAGGGGACAGAAAAAGATGATAAAACATTGGTATTATTAGGGTTTTCAAAATTGTTATCTTGCCCAATGAAGTCAGATATCGATTTTTCCAAGGTTTCAATATAAATTTTCTTTTTTTAGTATCAATGGTTTGAAGTTCAGGTCCATCATGTTCGGAAGATCTACGGTCTACTGAGAATTTTACACCCAAGAATCTGAATACAGTGTTTCAAGAAGATAAATTTTTCATTTATATCTAGTTTATCCTTTGAATGCCGCTTTTTACCTATCCAGACTAACTTGGTTTTATCTGTGTTAACTTTTAAACCCAACATGCTTCCAAATATTTCAATAGTATTTAATGCACCCAACAAGAGTCTCTACATCCATTTAATATGTGTGTTGTGTCATTAATTTTATTGCTTTTCTTTCAATTGTTATTCCAATTATAGCATCATTGTAAACTATCATCATTAATAGTACCTGTGCACATAAAATAAACATATAAGCCGCAATGGGACCTCCTTGTGTACAAACTCTTTTCATGTTAAAAAAATTGGACAATATTCCACATTGTATGACCAATGCTTTTATGTCACAATTGAATGTCGAAATCCATTTTAATATACTTGGTGCAAAATTGAAATAGTTCAAGACAGAATATAAAAATGTCCAAGATACAAAGTCAAAGGCTTTTTCAAAATCTACGAGAACAAGAAGTCCTGAAATGTCAAAGTTTTTTGTATATTATAATACATCATATAATAATCATGTATTTTCACCAATAAAACGTCCTATTACAAAACCTGTTTGACTTTAACAAATCAACATGTCAAGATGTTTCTTAATTCTCTTGGCAATTGCAGTTGAGCAATGTGCACTCCTTCAAAAAACAATGATACTTTCAATAATTATTATTGACTTAAATTAAACTAATGACTGAAAAAGGATCTAGAAAAGCAACATGTTTTGGAAAAGTTTTGAATACTTTTTATTGATTTTATTTTACCGTCGGTAACAGACAACCATTTGAGAAATAAGAACACTGTATACACTGAAATTGAATCAAATAAAAACACAAATAGATTCCCAGCCCATGATTTCCTGTATGTTGGTTTACCATCCCAAACCTCTAGGACCAATAACTAGAAATAGGACGCATTGGCATGCGTAATGTCCACCAAAAGGGAAGCATGAGTTTTGCTCTAAAACTTGGACAAAATCGGCAAGAGTAGATTGTTTAGATACCCTGTAGGCGGAAAATTTTGACAAAATCACTCTATCTCGCATGGCTAAGGAGATACAAGCAAATTTGTATTTTTCATTTTTGGCAAAAATTCGAAAATTCAAAACGGCCGCCATTTTTGGGGAAAGGAAAATTTTTTGAAAATTGCGCGAACAGTACATTTCTTATCTACCCTGTGTGTCGAAAATTTTGACGAAATCGCTCTATCTCGCACAGTTAAGGAGACAGAAACAAATTTGTGTTTTCCCATTTTTGGCAAAAATTCGAAAAGTCAAAATGGCCACCATTTTTGGGAAGAGGAAAGTTTTTGAAAATTGCCAATAGTGTATTGCTTAGATACCCTGTGGGTTGAAAATTTTGTCAAAATCGCTCTATCTCGCACGGTTTAGGAGATGGACATATATATGTTTTTGGCTATATAGCTATTACTCAGGTCAAGGCTAGAATAGAAAACATTGTTTTATTAAAATGTCCAGAAAAAGTCAACTCAAAATAGCATAATAGTTATATAGCACAGTAGCTATTACTCAGTTAGCTATAAAGGTATTATCACCAAAAGCAATCCCAAGCAAGCTACTGATCCAATAAGCTATCCTGGCCAAACTATTGACACAATTATCCTTCATGTAAATTTTTGTGAAGCTAGAAAACATTGTTTTCCTTTAAAATGCTTAAAATAAAAAAGCTATTCAAAGTAGCTGAGTAGCTATTACTCAGTCAGTTCTATAGCTATTATCACCAAAAGCAATCCCAAGCAAGCTATTGACCTAACTATTGCTCATACCAAATTTGGTATAGATATGTCAAATATTTTTCCTTAAAATGCCCGGAAACTAAAGAAGTACACAAAAGTAGCTAAGTAGCTATTACTCGGTTAGCTATAGCTACAAGCTATCATCGACCAAAAGCTATCCTGGCCAAACTATTGACACAATTATCCTTCATGTAAATTTTTGTGAAGCAAGAAAACATTGTTTTCCTTTAAAATGCTTAAAATAAAAAAGCTACTCAAAGTAGCTGAGTAGCTATTACTCAGTTATATAGCTATTATCACTAAAAGCAATCCCAAGCAAGCTATTCACCTAACTATTGCTCATACCAAATTTGGTAAAGATATGTCAAATACTTGGTCCTTAAAATGCCCGGAAACAAAAGAAGTATACAAAAGTAGCTAAGTAGTTATTACTCAGTTAGCTATAGAGCTATGTTCACCAAAAGCAATCCCATGCAAGCTATTGACCCAATAAACACCCACACCAAATTTGGTAAAGATAGGATATTGCAAATTTAATAAGTAAATTAAATTTTTATAAGTTAATACCCTATCCAATGGACAATTGCTTTACCGGTCGGCGCGACCGGTCCCGCCAAACGCCAGAAAAAGACGTCCTGTATATACTACCGGCAGGACCGGTCACAGAGTGTGCATTCGCCAGGTGGCGCATCGTACTTCATTTCCTGTTTACCTATTGACGTCATAGCATCTTTTTCGTGTCTAATCCTAGTAAGACCCCTAGTAAGCTGATAGCGGGGCCGGTTGGGTGGGCCTTGCCTGTCCATTGGATAGGGTATTAACTTATAAAAATTTAATTTACTTATTAAATTTGCAATTTTATTGCGTTAATACATCCTATCCAATGGACAATTGCTGAATAACTACCGCTTGGTAGGCGGGTAAGCAGCTAGGGACTTATGTGAACTCATAACAAATTTTAACAGGCCCATTTGACCTAGGGTCAGAGAACCCTGAAAGGTCAGGGTCGGCACTAACTCACCAGTTAACCGGGAGCCTACCGACGTTGCCCCCCCCCCCCCACTTTTTCTTTCCTTTCAGCTTTGGTCTGAATTGGAAAGATAGAGAGAGAGAGGGTCTGAGTTCAGTCCCAGAAGAAATAAACTTCCCAAAGGAAGCAAGTCACAGTTTTTTTTTGTTTTTTTTTGAACATATATGTACATTCAACATATTTACATTATGTACATATCTAACATATTTACAATATGTACATATTTACATAATTATATACAACATCCCCTCACTTCTGGGCCTGGTGGTGCACCTGCTGGGCAGCCACTACAGGTCCCAGGTGGAAAAGCTCTGAGTCAGCCCAGGCAACATCCTTCAAATAGAATTGGCTGAAGGTGTTGTGAGATTTCCAGTGGCAGGCTGACAAGATCTGATCTAAGGAGATCCCTGATTGGAAAGCCTTAGAAGCAGCAAAGGCCCTAACATCATGGGCTTTAACCTGATGTAAGGTGAGGGCCTCCTGGCCAGAGAGCTCATAGCACAGAACCACAGTCTGTTTGATCCATGAGGAGATGGTGGCAGGCGAGATGTCTTTATCAAAACCCTTCTTGAAGGAGACAAAGACTAACTCCTTATTCTGCCTGAGGTCTGCAGTCCTGTCCAAGTAGTAACGCAGGGCTCTAACTGGACATAGGGACCTGTCACCCTTGAGTGACCTATCCAGAGATGGTGCCAGGGCTGGGATGACCACTGGTGCCACACTATCTGGACCTTCCTTAGCCAGCTGGTTCTTGGATAGGAAGCTAGGTGAGGGATACAAAGACACCTTAGACCAGTCTGACTGGTGTCTGATGTTCTTATGTAACCAAGCATGGATCTCACTCCTGCGTTTACCTGAACCCAAAGCCAGCAAGAAAACAGTCTTGAAAGTTAAATGTTTCAAGGAGGACTCTTTCAGGGGTTCAAAAGGAGCCTTTGTGAGCTGATGTAAAACCAGTGAAAGGTTCCAGGAGGGGATGCCCCTCCTGCCCTTAGGTCTGTCTCTATGGAAACTATCCAGGAGAAGAGTGAGATTCTCATCTTTGCTGACATTAATGGTGGAATTGCCCAGTTTGTCAGCAATGGCGGATCTGTAGCCATCAATAGTGCCTGGTTGTAACTTCTTGTCCTGAAACAAGTGCAGGAGGAAGTCAGCAATGGCCTTCAGAGGTGGTGCCCTGAAGTCCACCTGATTACTGAGGCACCACTTTGTAAAAATGGTCCACTTTGCCTCATAGACAGATCTGGTTGATCTTCTTTGAGGAGCCTCAATTCGTGCTGCCACTGCCTCAGAGAAGCCTTGCTCCTTGATGCATGTAGGTTCAGATTCGACAGGTTCCTGTGAAGGACCTGGTTGAATGGCTGAGACACAAGGTTGGGTATGCTGGGCAGACAGAGTGGGATCTGGCTTGACATTGCTACCAGGTCCCAAAACCAGGGCATGTTGGGCCACCCTGGGGCAATCAGGATTATTCTGTTGCAGGGGTAGTCCTGGAGCTTCTCCACCACTTTGCCCAAGATGGCTGCCGGTGGGAAGGCGTATGGGTCCAGGTACTCCCAGGAGAGACTGAGTGCATCCACTGCCCAAGCCTGGGGGTCTGGCACCGGTGACACAAACTGAGGTAGTTTGTTGTTGAACCTGGTGGCAAACAGGTCCACTTTTGGCTGGTGCCACCTTGCGCATACAGCTTGGAATACTGCTGGATGAAGTGACCACTCTGTTTGAATGGTCTGGCCAAGTCTGGATAGCTTGTCTGCTATCACGTTCAGCCGGCCGGGGATGTGACGTGCCCTGAGGGTTACCTGCTGTCTGGTGCACCAGGACAGGATTCTCCACAGTAGGGCACACAGTGACCCCGACTTCATCCCCCCTTCTTTGTTGATATAGGCAACCACTGTTGTGTTGTCTGTAGCTATCAACACAGTCTTGTTGCAGACCAGGGTTCGAAACTCCTTTAGAGCTAGAAAAACTGCTTTTAGCTCTAAGTGGTTTATGTGCAACTTGCTTTCTGGAAGGGACCAGGTTCCCCTTGCAGTATGGTCGTCCAAGTGAGCGCCCCACCCTTCGTTTGATGCGTCTGTAAAGATCTGCAGAGCATGTTTTAGAGGGTGTAATGGTTGACCTAGTAGCACATTGCTTTCCTCCAGCCACCACCTTAGATGAGGGTGGAGGGACTTGGGGACCGGTATCACCTTTTCCAGTGACTCTGGGACCCTCCAATTGTTTTTCAAGTGCCACTGTATGGGTCTCATGTGGAGTCGCCCTAAGTGGACTTGTTTTTCTGTTGCTGTGAGGAGACCTATGAGGGACATGAATTTCCGGACCGGACAAACCGGATCCGACATCATTGATCTGATCTTGTCTGTCAAGGCCTGCCAACGTTCTTCTGTTGGTCTGACCTTGCCCTCTTTCAGGTCGAACTGGTAACCTACGAAGTTGAAGACCTGTTTGGGTGCCAGTTCTGACTTTTCCTTGTTCACCAGCCACCCTAGTTCCTGACAAAGTGTGACCAGGGTTTGAGTATGCTGGAGACAGGTGTGGAGGGTAGAGGCCCTCACCAGCCAGTCGTCTAGGTACTGGTGGATTCTTATACCCTGTCGTAAGGCCATGAGCTTGACCTCTTTGGCCACCACTGTGAACTCCATGGGTGCTGTGGAAAGACCAAAGGGCAGGGCCTTGAACTGGTAGGATTGGCCCTGAATGTGAAAACACATGTACTTCCTTGACTGACTGTGAATTGGTATGTGGAAGTAAGCGTCTTTGAAATCTATGGATGTGACCCACTCCCCTGCCTGTAGGGAGGTTCTTATTGTCTCTGGGGTCTCCATCTTGAACGACTCTGTGTTTAAAAAGGTGTTCAAAGTGCTCAGGTCCAAGATAGGTCTCCACCGGTTGTTGGGTTTGGGAACCAAAAATAGCCGGTTGTAAAACCCTAGGGAGGTCTGATTTGTTACCGGTTCTACTGCATTCTTGTTTGTTAGCTGAGTCAGTGCCTCCAAAAGGAGGGACTGTCTTTGGGGGTTTACATATTTGCTGATGACCATTGGTGACCTGGTTAGGTTGGGTCTGAACCGGAAGGGAAGGGTGTAGCCCTCTCTCAGTATTCTGATAACTTTTGGACTCGCACCCAGAGTTTCCCACTTCTCCCAAAACTGCTGAAGTCTTGCCCCTACAGGAAGATTTGTGACAACAGTTGGGACATTTGTGACAATTTTTACAAAACTCAAGTGATCTACACAGGAAACATCTTTCACATGGTTTATTTCTCTGATAGATTGACAATAAACGGGATTTACACCTTTCTTTTGCGGTGACCCGCTGGCAAAAGGAACACTTGCAACAAAAGAGTTTACATGTGGAAACACAGTCTCGCTCTTGTTTGTCACTGGTGGTGGTGGGTTCAAGCCCTCCATCTTGTCGGATACATTTACAGAGTTCACCAATCCGACCACATTTGAAAAACAGTGATTGTCATTTATGCTTTTTAAATCCCCTGGCCGGCTTCTGGCTGAAGTTTGAGGCTTTACCACCCCCTTTCTGAGCAGTTTGCCGGTCTCTAATCTGCTTCCATGCCGGAGTAGTGGGCTTCCGGTCCAGCTGGTGAACGGTTCGATTGGAGGTGACGTATGGATGAAAACGTCCAGGTTTCCTTGGTGTGGTACCAGCAGAACGCCTCTCTTCACTACGTAAGATTTCCTCTTCAGCTTTGACCAGTAAGCTGTCCGGGAAGAGTGATAGTTGGTGAACTGGAGACGTACGTAAGGCAGACAAGGTGTCCGGTTTAATCCAACCTCTTATGAACTCTAAATAACTGTCCCGACGGGCCATGGTGAGATTAGCCATGCTGATAAAGACTCCCTCTGATAAATCCTGCATGGTACGCTGCATAGCCTGTGAAATTGACCGGTTAAACGTAACCAGATACTCCAGTTCTTCAACAGCTTGTTGTTGTTTCTCAGCACTTTTGCCCTTTGAGGAATCGAACCTGAGGGACTTTAACTGGGTGACCATGGAGTCCTGTACTTTGGTGAGGCATCTAGAGAGGCCAGCAGCGTGATTACACATCACTGATTGTTCTCTGAAGGACCTCTCCCACCTTCTAAGGGTGTCCTGGCTGAAGGTCCGGGAAGCTGGAGCAGAAGGTAAACTGCGCCTTGCAACTCTAGAAAACATACTGTTAAGCTTTGCCGGTTCCGGAGACCAGTCACCAACAGCCTGGGTAGACGTATCCTTCTTAACAGCTTGCATGTCGTACCACTTTGAAGTACGAGGCGTCTTGACAAATTGATCACGCAGCAGACCACTGGTTTCTGTGTTCCTGGAAGGATAACCTTCAGCAATAGTTACATTTAGTTTCTCCAGCTTTTTACAAAGCCATTCATCCACCGGCAATTTTACTGACACTTTACCGGTAGTCTTCACTCTAGAACCGGCAAAGGGATTGTCATCCATAGATGCAGCTGAGGTGTCATAATCCGGGATTTGATGCCAGCCCATGAAACTCCTCACCCCTCTCAAGGTTTCCCGGTAATTGGCATCTTCAGAGAGGTCCTGGTCAGTGTTAGTTTCCGGTACATCACCCTGGTAGTGAACACTAGCCGGTGAAGCCGGTTCCGCATCCAACTCAGCCTCACTGTCAGATTCCCTAGCAACCTCAGAATTCTGGCCAATGGGAGGCGACTGGTTAGACAGCGTAGTTTCATAACCGAAAGGCAGAACCTCAGGACCCGCACCGGGAGCCTGTGGAGGCTGGGTGGCAGTCCCTGCACCGGGAACCAGTAAAGGTTGGGTGGCAACAGTCTCAGAGGTACCGGGGCCCTGAACAGGGTGGGTAGCACTCTCAGGAACTTCCTTCACAGCTTGTGTACCGGGAACCCCCAGAGGAGGTTGAGTAGCCGTCAACTGCTTAGCAACGTCACCAGTGCCCTCAGCAAACATAACACTAGTAGAAGCACCCGGATCAAAGAAGGGGTGTTCTCTGGGCACCACAGAAGCAGAATTCACCGGTCTCACTGGAACAGCAAAAGACTGGTTAATCAGCATAGCTTCCAGACGGGAAAATCTCTCACTCCACTTGTCATCAAGGGACTTGAGGTCGTCTGAAGTGGGCTTACTGCTGTGCTTCCGTTTACTCGACCTTGGGGAGCCATCAGAACGCTTCTTCTTCTGCTTGGGTGTAGAATCAACAGGAGACTGCGTCCCTGAATTGACAGGACCCAGCAGTGAAACCTCAGACGGATCAACAAGCTTGGGAGACGTACTTGTTAATTCTTCAGATTTCTTCTGGCTAGAGCGTTCTTTCCGTTCCTTGTAGGTGGGGGTAGCCAACTGGTGGATCTGAGCAGGCGTAAACGCCTTACAGATACTACAATCCAACTTCTTCACACAGGGGTCGTCTCCCACCCCCTTGTCACGACAACGCGCACATTTCTTATGGTTGTCAAAAAGGGCCATAACGTGCCCGCAAGAACCTCGCTTCTGTCCAGGAGACGACATAATGATCAGTAACGTTGTAGAAATACTCCGTACTAATAAAAAACAAGAAACTTGGAAGAATTCGTTGTAAAACTTCAAAAACGTATCTCTGAAGAAAATCTTCTGCACACTCTTTCGCGCCAAACGAAAAAGATGCTATGACGTCAATAGGTAAACAGGAAATGAAGTACGATGCGCCACCTGGCGAATGCACACTCTGTGACCGGTCCTGCCGGTAGTATATACAGGACGTCTTTTTCTGGCGTTTGGCGGGACCGGTCGCGCCGACCGGTAAAGCAATTGTCCATTGGATAGGATGTATTAACGCAATAAAAAATACTTTTCCTGAACATAGGTGAAATACTTTTCCTTTAAAATGCTTAAAATAAAAAAGCTACTAAAAGTAGCTAAGTAGCTATTACTGAGTGAGTTATATAGCTATTATCACTAAAAGCAATCCCAAGCAAGCTATTCACCTAACTATTGCTCATACCAAATTTGGTAAAGATATGTCAAATATTTTTCCTTAAAATGCCTGGAAACAAAAGAAGTAGCTATTACTCAGTTAGCTATAGAGCTATTTTCACCAAAAGCAATCCCATGCAAGCTATTAACCCTATAAACACCCATACCAAATTTGGTAAAGATAGGATAAATACTTTTCCTTTAAATGACCGGAAACCAAGCATGACGGACGGATGCCGGACACCAGAAAAAGCAAAAATAATATGTCTATCCCCCAGTGGGTTGGACATAATAAGCGAGTTATAAGTACTTTTAAGTTTGGCTATCCTCGTTTGACCTTGAAGGAGGGGCCAAAGGTCAAATCCGGCCACACCAAAAGATTCCCAGCCCATGATTTCCTATGGGTTGGCTTACCATCCCAAACCTCTATGACCAATAATAAGCGAGTTATAAGCACTTATAAGTTTGGCTATCCTCGTTTGACCTTGAAGGAGGGGCCTAAGGTCAAATCCGACCACACCAGAAGATTCCCAGCCCATGATTTCCTATATGTTGGTTTCATCCCAAACCTCTCGGACCGATAATAAGCGAGATATAAGCACTTTTAACTTTGGCTATCCTCGTTTGACCTTGAAGGAGGGGTACCAGATCAAATCTGACAACATCAGAAGATTCGCAGCACATGATTTCCTATAGGTTGGTTTCACATTGAAAAACCTCTAGTACCAATAATAAGGGAGATATAGCCACTTTTAAAGTCCACTATGTGGGTTACTTCGGCACTCCGTAGGATTGTTTATTTGGGGTTTTACGTCGCTTTCAACACTGTACAGGTCATATCACGACAGGTAGTTGGAAGGGCAGAGGAAACCAGTACATACAGTTCATTAGGGTTCTGTACTGTAAACTGCCGACCAACGGCAAGCAACGGCAAGCAACTACCAGCTTTCCCAACACCATTGAAAATCGGCAACACAAGGATACGTCTGTGCAGAGCGCCTACTACATGGGTGGTCACAAAGATAAACGGTCACAGAGATAAACGGTCTTCAAAGTTTTCAAATCAAAGTAGTGTAAATGGCAAAATCGTACAAATTACTGCTTCCCGCCGTAACTTAGCACACCTTGAATACAAAATCCTTATTTGTTGTTATTACTTGTTTAATATCGTGGATTTTTACTGATTAATTTGGAAAATTTAATAGTAATTTAAATTTTTATTAGAAATACTTACCATTTCCTAATAGTAGCTATTTGTTGGAGCCATCCAAACCAATGGCCAACGCAGAGATGCGATTTTTAAGGTTATATAACAACCTTAATAAAGCCATTGGGTTACAGTAGTCCGTCCTCCCGCCAATTAGGTCACATGACCACATTGTTTACTTCATTATTTTTGTTGCAAGTAAAAGAATGACTTGCGGGGAGGCGGGAGGGAAATTTGAGTGTTAGGAAATGGTAAGTATTTCTAATAAAAATTTAAATTACTATTAAATTTTCCAATTTTATAGCGAAATACCCTTGCCATTTCCTAACAGTAGCTGAATTCAGCCTTGTAGGATGGAGGGAATTCTTTTTAAGAAAACCACTACCTAACCTACAACTAGACATCATGAGAACTTCATAATGGAATTACATGCATTAATGAACATATAACTTCTAAACATTCACAACATACAACTCCAAAAAATGGCAGTATGTAGCTGTAGTTCTCACAACTGCTGACAATGTTGGTGTTGCAAAAAGATGTCATAAATAGATATCCCATCTACATTGTAACATCTGACCCCAAAACAAGGTCAAACCAACCTGTAAGTGTCATCAGCATAATGCCAAATCCTTCCCAAGTCAGATTTAGGCAAAGATTGATATCTAACTACAAATACATCCAGCATTGCAGACATATCAGCCACAAACTGCAAATGTACCAATATAAGTATGAAACACATACTTATAAATTAAGAAACTGTAACTGCAACTGTAGGAACCAATTTCAAAACTGACCCTATGACAACAGAGGTTTTTCAGACAGAAATTGGTATACATACGATGCAATTTCCAATAACATGTATCAAGAAACTCATGTAAGGAAATCATCTATAAAAACTAAAGATGCAATCATAAACATACATCAATGGTTTCCGTGACTCAATCTTGACCCAATCAAGATGAAATAGATGCCAAAAGATAAGTCTTATTAAGAAACTTTCTTAATGGTAGTAAAAACAAAGATTTTGTTCTATCTCAAACCTTTTGATTACCAACCCCTAACAGGACAGACAGACCCACATTGAGTGAAACTGTTGTCCACAGAGGCTAAGAGCTGGCATGACCACAGGCTTAATTGCAGTAGGCCCATCCAAAGCAAACTGGATCTGGCAATTGTGACCAATTCTCCTTATAACTAAAGGAAGAATATGTCCAAGCATTAATGTCACTCCTTACCATGACTCTGCAATCCACAGAGACACAGACCACTGGCTCAGTTGCAGTAATTGCAGTAGGCCCATCTGAAGCCAACTGGTTCATGGCCAAAAAGGCAGTCAATGGGCCAAAGTTACTTGTGACCCATTCTCCCTATAACTAAGGGAAGGGTCCAAACATGACTGTCACTACTTTACCTGAAGCCAAGACCAAAGACTGTCTTGAAAGGAAATAACTTCAAGAAAGCCTTCCTCACAAGATCAAAGGTTGTCTGATAAGAGCATGTAGGACCAATGACAAATTCCAAACATTGGTCTGTCTCTTACTAAATGTTGTTAATGTCTTATTTATCTCAACTTTTAGATACTTCTTGACCCTTTTGGCCTCAAACCATCCGCAATTGCTGTTCTATAGCCCACAATAATGGATGGTATTAGGATGTTTCCTTAAACTAGTATTACAGGAAATTTGCTCCCTGGAATGGTACCTGGCTCTATTCACACCACTTCCCAAAAAAGAACAATTGATTCTCAGATTCTCCTTGAGGAGTGCTCCTTCATTGTTTCACCACTTCCTCAGGGAATCTTCCATAATATTCATGCCTGACTTCCAGATGCCAAACATGAAGATTCAAGTAAACTAGATTGTTGTGAAATCTGCTACTGAATGGTTGAGTTAAACAGATTTACCCCAAGGGAAGTCTTAGAAGAAGTTTTGTGGACCGATTCACCAGATCCCAAAACTAAAAAATCCCTGGCCACCCAATCATGATGATTCTGCACCTGTAGGTGGTCATCTGTTGAAAAACCTGATGGATGAGGGCCACTGGATATAACTGACCAGACCCTCCCCAGAGACTGACTGTCTGGGACATGAGACATATACATGTTACCACACCTGCAGGACCAAGACCCTGGGCAAAACACATGTCTCTCCAGACCTTCACAACAGATGTTCAAGCACCTGTTTCCAGAGCCTGACAGCAGAGCTACATAGGAAGCTTGTGATTCATCTTGTTGCAAACACATCAACCACTGATTGATGGCAGCAATGTCTAATTTGATTGAAAACCTGACGATTCATAGCCCCTTTGGTCTGAAAACTTATCTTCCTAGACAAGGAATCAGCCAGAATATGTAGATTCCCTGGGATGTACTTCTCTGAATCATTTTGGCATTGGACTGAACCATGATTCTACAGATGAAGGTACCTATTCCCTGAGTGGAAGCCTCCCTGGCTGTTCACACAGGCGCCCACTAAAGAATTATCTGTGAAAATCAACTGATTTCAACTCAGCTGATTTCTGAATCATTTTAAGGTAACAACATAGCTTCCAGCTGTATAATGTTATGTTATGAGAAGTCTTGACGCTTCCTGATTCCACAGACCAATGGCTGTGAATGATTCATGGAGAGAAAACTGTGCTCCTGAAGGAGTGGTGAGTCCTCCTTCAAAATTGAACTATTGGTCGACCAGTGAAGATGAAACCTGAACCAAAGACCCAAGAAATGAGATATCCAGAGACTGGAAATATCAGCCGTGTTTCCAGATACCATTGGAATGACTTCATGTGCAGATAACCCAATGGTATAGTCTTCTCCATTGAAACCATGCCTTCCAAGTGACATGAGCTTCCCTGGAGATAAGTGAGAAGCTTTCAACATGGTAACTGTCTTTCCAAGAAGACAATAGATTTCCTTTGAGTTGGGAAGACTAGACCTACCCTGAGGTCGAATTGTAACCATAACTTCGATTAATGGAGTTGGAAATAAATCTGATTTTTAGAAATTTGTGATCCAACCCAGGCTCTTGACAAGATGCACCCCCAGTGGGTGTATCCCTGGCATTGCTGTTTTGAATTTGTTGTCATTAGCCAACTGTCTATATACTGGCGAATACTGATGCCTTCTGCGAGAGCCATCAGCTGCAACTCTTTTGCTACCTTGGTGGACTCGAGAGAAAACTGTAGCAATACTGAAGGGTAAGGCAGTGAACTGGTAGAATCTGTAGCCTCCAATGAAGCGAAGATACTTGTTAGCTCAGTCTACCGGTGACGAGTGTGTACGGTCGAGTACATTCTATATTAAGTAAGGTACATGCAAGCTCATATACCTGACCTTAACAACTACTGGCTGCCATTTCTTCCTTGCTTGTCACAAGAAATAAACTGTAAAACTGAAGCGATGTGACACTGGTGACTGGTGTTATCGCCCTTTTGTCGATCATTCCATAAACAGCTTCCATCAAAAACTGCCGTTTCTCTCGTTTTTTTTTTTTCGTTTTTTTTTACTTCTGCCAACCTCCCTTCTGAAAAGTCTGGCTGAATATTATCCTGTTACCAAGCCTTGTATAAGATCCTCTCCCCTTTAACTGAGGAATAGGAGGCAATTGTAACTCTATTTCAGGAGTAACTATCATGATAGGAACAAAAAGATCTACTCTGAGGCCTGGTGTCCCTTTCCTAGTCCAGACTAGGAGCAAGCTCACTTCTAGACTTACTAATCATTCTTATTTCATGAAAACACTAGATGAAAATCCTCTGAATATCTGATATGTCCAGCAAGAGAACCCAGTAGGAGTGAAAAATGCATTGTATGTTTCCTAAAGGCATTCTAAACTGCATCCCTCCTTTGAGTCACATGTTCTTAGACATGGTGAAACTCCAACAAGAAGATTTGAACACCCACTAGTCGACTGTGGACAGAAAATGCAAACACATTGCACACTGTTCAAAGATTATTGAAGTCTATAGCATATCATGCTGATTCCTAGATCCTGGACTGATTCAGTGAGCCAAAACAAGTTTGCTCTCACCTACAATCTCCTAAAGCAGATCTCCTGCAACTAAGCAGTTGACAAGAAAATTGAAGTAAAGAACTCCAAGCAAAGACCTCCTGCATATCTGTTCTTTAGAAGCTCTTGAAACTATTAAGCACATTCAGTGCTGGTTGTAAACCCAAGAATGTGGAGATTCCTTGATGTAGGTAAATGTGACAAAACAAAGGGAGCATTCACAGAGTCTGTGTCTATTAAATCAATCCCTATCCACTCAATAACAGTCAACCAAATCTCTGAAAATAAGACTAGGTCCTTGTATTGTTGAGATGAAGCCATATCCATCATCATATCTGACAACCTGAATTCTAAACCTTTTGAGAGGTATAGAAACCCGATTGTACTGCTAAATTCTTCAAAAACATTGAATCAAATGCCTTGTTTGTAGATGTCTTGCTTGTAGATATAAATGACACTCCCCGTCATCTGACAACCCGAATCTAAACCTTTTGGGAGGAATAGATACTCGATTGTGCATGGATGACGTCAAATAGGTATTTTCCTCTGGTGAATGTTTTGACTGGACCTCGACGGAAGAGTTTTCCGAAGAGATAGTCTATTTCTGCATTCAAAACTCCTCCACGATGCTGTGTCCACGGCAACATAAATGGCTGCCCCCAAGGGAGATTCCTTCTTCTGACTCGTTGACAATCTATTCGACTGGAATGTATCATGTGATCAAAATTTGCTTTCAACGCCTGGCTATTAGAACCCGACGTGAACAGCAATAAAGGCGAGTCGAATTGTCATTCTCTTCCAAGATGGCGTCGTCCAGATCGCTTCTGTTATTGAAGAGTACATTCTTCTATATATATATATATATATATATATATGTGCTGCAAAAGTATAGCTTCCAACGTCCAGCAAACTGAACCAAACGACTGGCAAGCTATATAAATCATATTATTGTTGCATTGAAACCTTCTATGAAGACTTATTTCCTCGAGGTTGAAGACAATAGAACTTCGATGTCGCCATCCAAAAAATCCTTTATTTGCATAATATAATGCATACCTTCGAAGATTCAATAAATGAATCAGTTCTGTATCATATATATAAAATATGAAATGAGATTCACAGCAAAATCTCAAAAAATAAATAAGAACCTTGACAAAACTTCTACTAATTCCCAAAGACGTCCATACTGATGATGGCCAACAAAAATAATGAAGTAAACAATGTGGTCATGTGACCTAATTGGCGGGAGGACGGACTACTGTAACCCAATGGCTTTATTAAGGTTGTTATATAACCTTAAAAATCGCATCTCTGCGTTGGCCATTGGGTTGGATGGCTCCAACAAATAGCTACTGTTAGGAAATGGTAAGGGTATTTCGCTATAAAAATATACATTTACACAATATTATATTTGTACTGCCGCGGTGTGTATCTCCCGCCGAGCATTAGAGGGGAAGAAATACCTTTTCCCGAGATAATCACAATTTTTTATTTTCCGCTAAATTCCAAGATGGCCACAAAAAGTGGTGAAAACTGAAATTTTTCCACTAGTCACAGAATACTGTTGTACTACCCTGAGGGTCAAAAATTTGCTGGAAATTGCTCTATCTCTTACCATTTTGAAGATATTTTCAATGTTTTAGTTTCCACTAAAATCCAAGGTAGATGCCAAAAGTGGTGAAAATTAAAATTTTTCCCTTTTGCATAGGACACTCTTGTACTACCATGTTGGTCAAAAATTCGCTCGAAATTGCTCTATCTCTTACAGTTTTCAAGATATTCACACTTCCTCATTTTCCACTAAAATCCAAGATGGCCGCCAAAAGTGGCGAAAATTGAAATTTTTCCCCTTTGCATAGGACAATCTCGTACTACCCTCTGGGTCAAAAATTCCCTCAAAATCGCTTTATCTTGTACAGTTTTCGAGATATTCATATTTTTTTTCATTTTCCGCAAAAATCCAAGATGGCTGCCAAAAGTGGCAAAAGTTGATATTTTTCCCCCTTGCATAGGACACACTTGTACTATCCTCTGGGTCAAAAATTCGCTCGAAATCACTCTATCTCTTACGGTTTCGAGATATTCATACTTTTCATTTTCCACTAAAATCCAAGATGGCCGCCAAAATTGGCGAAAATTGAAACTTTTTCCCCATTGCACAGGACACTCTTGTACTACCCTCTGGGTCAAAAATTCACTCGAAATTGCTCTATCTCTTACAGTTTGCGAGATATTTGTGATTTTTCACATTTTTACTAAAAGGAGCAACAAAGTAGCCATTACTCACTTGTACATTGAGCAACAGTTATGAATCTGAAATATGTCACAGTTCACAAAAAAAGTAGATGAACAACATATTTGAGAGAAATTGTGTAGCTGTAATACTTTTGAAGATATAAGCTATTTACTCATTATGATTATAATTAAAAATTGACAAAGTAGGTATTACTTATTTAGCTATTGGAGATACACTTCCAAACTACTGACCATGTTGTAGCTGTGGAGAAAGTAGCTGAACAACATATTGGAACAAAATACTCTAAATGCAATAGTTTGAGAGTTATAAGTCATATAATTATATTAGGTAAAAGTGCTATTACTCACTCAAAAGTAGGCCAAAGTTCACCAAACCCCAAAAATACTGAACAACGTAAAAATTCATTACAACAAGTAATTTACCAAAAATGTGTAACTGTAGTAGTTTCAGAGAAAACTGTGTGACACACGCACACATGCATGCACGCACACACAGGCATCATTTCATAATCTCCCTCCCGGCGGGAGATAATAAATCATGCAAATTAAAAAATGTAAGGAGACAGAAGTCCGTGGGGCGGGGTTTCCTAGCAATATTTAAAAAAATCTTGGGTATGAGTTGTTGGTCATGAGCTGCCGTGGTCACGAGATGCTCGTATTCCCTATGGCCGTGAGTTCTGTACTGCTACCCTGCATAAGTTGGCCGCAGTCATAAGTTGGCCACGGCTTATCTAGACTCCAGAAAGACAAATAGGTTATTGTACACCAATGAAATCTGTTGCATATAATAAGTTTAACAATAATACATGGTTTCAGAGTGTAGTAGGCCACTCATGTTAAAACCCTGTGAAGCTGTGGTGAGGGCGGCCAACTTATGACTAAGGCCAACTTATGCAGGGAAGCAGTACTGCTTACCGTCGCATTACGGGTCTATTCGCAATATGGGTCTAAATTTTTTCTTAGCCACGTAAATATGAAATAATGCTCAGAAAGCAGGCACCAAAAAACGTTGAAAGTGTTGCATATATTTTAATCACAGCGTGGTACATCCATGTGTCACTAAATAGAACAAGCATTCTGATGCATGCATTTATCTCCCGCCATATAAATTAGATGTACTAAAGATAACATATTTTAACAAGGTGCTCTAAATGTAATACTTTTCAAGTTATAATTGATTTAGTGCATGATTTCATGAATTTTAATACATTAAAAATTATTTTAAAAATTCATTAAAAAAATTTAGCATGTGAAAGCTCTCCAAAATGTAGGTGAATGAGTTATTTGAGAAATATTGGCTATCTGCAATACTTTTAGTGATAATAGGCAGTTACTCATTTTGAGTAGGTGAGTAATTAGCTACGGGTCTGAAACTTCACCAAGTGAAAGCTCTCCCAAAAGTAGATGAATGAGTTACTTGATAAAAATTGGTTATCCGCAATACTTTTAGAGATAATTCACATTTACTCATTTTGAGTAGGTGAATAGTTAGCTACGGGTCTGAAACCTCACCAAGTAAAAGCTCTCCCAAAAGTAGGTGAATGAGTTATTTGAGAAAAATTGGATATCTGCAATACTTTTACAGATAATTCACATTTACTCATTTTGAGTAGGTGAGTAATTAGCTACGGGTCTGGAACTTCACTATGTGAAAGCTCTCCCAAAAGTAGATGAACGAGTAATTTGATAAAAATTGGATACCCGCAATACTTTTACAGATAATTAGCATTTAATCATTTTGAGTAGGTGAATAATTAGCTACGGGTCTGAAACTTCACCATGTGAAAGCTCTCCCAAAAGTAGATGAAGCAGTTATTTGAGAAAAATTATGTCATTATTTTGCCACAAATAAGAAAATAGCTATTACTCACTTATGGCATGCAATAGAACCCCAAACTATATGCATTTACCCTGCAGTCACAATTTCAAAGTAGGTATTACTCGGCTATCCAATGTGCAACAGGTCTGAAACTTTACTATGTGATAGGTTATCAAAAACTAGATGAATAACATATTTGAAAATATTTCCCTAACTTTAATACTTTTGAAGATATTTGACATCTACTTATGTTGTTATTTTGCTACAAATAAGTAAATAGCTATTACTCACTTATGGCATGCAATACAACCCCAAAATATATACCATCTTATAGTTAAGGACAAAGTAGCTGAACAACATATTTGAAGAAAAAGCTGTAACTGCAATAGTTTTGGAGTTACAATGGATTTACTGAACAGTCACAATTTCAAAGTAGGTATTACTTAGCTATGCAATGTGCAACAGGTCTGAAACTTTACTATGTGATAGCTTACAAAAAAGTAGATGAATGACATATTTGAAAAGAATTCCGTAACTTTAATACTTCTGAAGATATTTGACATTTACTTATGTCATTATTTTGCTACTAATAAGAAAATAGCTATTACTCACTTATGGCATGCAATGGGACAACAAACTACATGTATGTACCATCTTATAGCTAAGGGCAAAGTAGCTGAATAATATATTTGAAGAAAAAGTTGTTACTGCAATAGTTTTTGAGTTATGAGCCCTTTACTCAAAGTAGCTAAGATTGCTATTACTCACTTATCTTTAGGCCTAAGTCAATAAAACCAAAAAAATTTTCAAGGGCATGAAAATTCATTGGGACAATTAATTTACAAAAAATCTGTAGCTGTAGCAGTTTTGGAGAAATCTGCGCGACTAACTAATGCACGCACGCACGCACACACAGACATCATTTCATAATCTCCCTCCCGGGCTAAAGCCCGGCGGGAGATAATCACCACAAAGCTTTAAATATTGAATAAACATGTCCGCCATTGCAGTCAAAACATCCGTTTCATGTATTGTTTACAATTGCATGCTGAAAAAATTAACACTGATTTACCATTGAAACAAGGTTCCTAATATACAATAATTATTTATCTTTCTTACATATTCGTTTTTGCATATTTCTACTCATAATCACACATGTAAACAGGAAGTGACCTTTTGGGTTCTTACTAAAAATCATTTATAATCAGTCTGGAAAATACGAAAGAGAGAAAAGTAGCCTGTAGGTTTGTGTTATTCAGGATTAATTTAATCAGCTGAAATTGGAGAACATATTCACAAATTAGCGGTGTATTTTGAAATTATCATTGTTGTAACCTTTATATGGCTTAATCTTTTCTGTAAAGATACTGTAACTTTTAAAAACTTTAGTCATATTTATTTTAAATGCCAAGGAGATAAATACGTTATCCATTTACCCAGATGCAAGTACTGGAGGGATAGAGGCAATGAAGGCACTCAGGATATAAGAATTTACTATATACTTTGAAGGTGATAACATTGTAAACAATTATTTTTCCTAACACCACCCTCTCTCTCTATATAGGGATATTTGGGAGACAGAAGGTACATGTTGCTTTTAGTTTCAGATAAGTGGTAGCTTACCATTGGTGAGTACTGGGTGTCAAGTAGTAGCACTTCATTATTCCCTCTCTTGCAGCAGTGGCTTGCCATGTGTGCAGCTGTGAGGCTGCTGGTTATGTGATATCCTCTTTAAGTAATTTTGGCTTTGAATAAAATATTGCCAAGCTTTATTTTTCATGCTCCTTTGTGTACAAATCTGTCGTATGTTTCTTGTTTTACAGAAGTATTATCACTGATATCTTTGCAACTGTGATATATACCTGTGTCATGGGTACTTGTTTTCTGCTAAATTATAACTTATCAGATGAAGTTCTATGCCTCAGTTATGTAATTATGCGTCTGAAAGGAAATGTACATAGATTTTCAAAGTGAAAGTTCAAAGTTTGGGTCATACTTGTCGTTAACAGGTAGGGTCATATTTGGACAGATCCTCAGCATTGCCACTTGTGAGACTTGAACCCACAGAGGTGACAGAGTGTGATTACATGCAAACATTCTTGTCACTAGGCCACTGAGGATTTCATACATTTGCCTATGCAAACTTTGACATAACATAATGTTCAGTGCTTAAATCTGGAGAATAAAGCATGTGCGCGTGCCTGGTCTCATGTGGGTAAGCTGTTAGTTGTTAGGCATTTGTTGCCAGTTTAAAGTTCATAACCTTGACCAACAATATGTATGGGTTTCCTCTGTCCATCCAGCTGTGTCACAATATATCCAATAAGGGAGTAGGTGTAATGTGAAACACATTAATACTCCCTGTGTTCAATAAAAAAAAACAAAAAAACAAAAAAAAAAAACTCCTAAGATCTGGAATGACCTCCCTCAAGATGTTCGCAGTGCAACATCAGTTGCCTCCTTCAGAAAGAAGCTTAAAACTTACCTGTTTGCAAAAGCCTACCCACCATAGCCTCCCCCTTCACATCTGTGTCTCCTTGGTACGACCTGGCTATGTCCCTTGATTAACGATAACTGCCTTGCTTTATGTTTAGATGTGCCTTAGAGTCCATCAGTGATGGAGATTAAGCGCTATAAAAGTCCACATTAGATCCCTGTGTTCAATGGTCTACACAGGAGGTGACCTTGCAAGGTCATATTGACAAACCAAATAATTTCAACTTTATGCCAATAACAATATCATTGAGTCAGAAAGATTTCATCTGCATGTATTTAGGTGACTATTGGAATGGGTTTAACATAATATGTACCTTTTTGGTACCAATCTCCCTTATTTAAGATGAGGTCACAAGTACTACTACTTGACACTCTAATTTCCTCATTAGTTAATCTTATGTGGCACCTTCCATATGATTCTGTAAAATTTTCATTAAAGGTTAATTTATATTCAAGGGTACATTGCTTCTATATTGAAAGGGCAACATGGAACTTTGTGCCTTTTCACACCAAATACCATGCTGTCATGGCATGACCTAAGTGGATTTCTTTATAAGATCTCTGGAAACCACGCATTTCCTGTGCTGTGGTAGTACACATCCTTTTCAAGTTTTAATGGATCTGTGTGAAAGTCCCAACCTGCCAGTGGATGTGTGTCTTGCCTGCTTTCCCCTTTCATATTCTGGATGTTCAGGAGATAGAATTTTTAGAATGACCTTAGCATATTTATTAATACAAAACTGTTTACATGTTCATTATAATTGGTTCCCTCACTTTGATTTTTTTACACACCAAAGTAACTGCCTATATAACAACTTAGATAACTGAAATGCATTGGTTAAACTTGATTTCTAAAAAAAATTGCAGTAGTTCTTGGATCTGGAATCATTATCTGTATTCTCTGCTTAAGTTACCATGAGTTTATCTCCTACCTTTTGTCCAATAACAGGCAGGTTCCATCAGTGCCTTGTAGGTATTGCCATATTACAATTTGGCAATGGTTTACAGACACCAACCATTTACATAAATTATCAGACAATTGTCAAAGCCATCATAAATTGTAATCAAGATAATATAATCTTTGAGACATCATATGAATAAAGCTAACTATGTTCATAAAACTGTGGAACTATGAATAATGAGGGTAAATGGTATTTGTTCATGTAACTGCAAATAAATGACACACTAGGGTCATCATCACTCAATTGCTTGGAAACAGAATTGACATATATGTGTGTCTTCTGTTATGTAATAATTTGATAAAATTAAATTTAGCATGCATGGAATTAATTAATATAAATGTGAAAAATTCAAAGAAATTAACTTTACAGCATTTATGACCTAATCCAGCAGAAATAAACATCCTATTATGTATGAGATCATAAAGTAGTGATAACTTCTTAGACAAATATTTATAAATACTTCAACAATGAAGCTGGTATTATAACTAACAAAAAACAAACATATATATACAATAAATTAACATAAATTCAACAGCTTCAGAAGTTACAACTTAATACTACAACCAAACCAGGTTTTCAAATGTGGATGGTGGAGACAAAATGTTTACTTTTTTTCTGCAATTACGTAACTTTACAACTGGACTGTAAACAGCAGAGAAACAGCCCCTTTGCATTTTATGGTAAAAACTGCAGCAAAACGTGGTATTTGGATTGGAATTGAAGTGAAATATATAAATAACAATTTATGACCTCTGGGGCCTTATTATCTGTGGCTAATAAAGTGGGATTAGACCCATATTATGCACGGGTGATATTTGGGGATGTGAGCGATAATTGCATATATTAGGTATATTACTCAGCTAATATCAATTTTGATACTGTAAACCAGACTTTATAAATTATGGGATGGATTAATTCATCTTATTTTATCAACAAAGTGACCGATAATGCTGTGGTTTGTGTACTGCCTTCCGTTTTTACCGTCGTTAGGCCCATGATGCGACGGTAAGCAGTAGTGGTGGTGCACCAATTCATGCCCACCCCTAAATTTATCCAAAACAATCACAGTTAAACAATAAATTACAAATGTAAACTAGATTGGGCCAACTCGGCGCCAACATATCCCCAGACAGGTCATCACTCACGCCACAGGTTTTGATCGGGAATTTTTTAAAGCATAATTACCCATTATGAACTTCAGCACATCAATCTACTCTGTTTGTATCTTCCCAAGAAGATGGTGTATCCCCAGACGCTGAATACATAACTCAAATTATATTTTCAATCTTCCTGCAATGATAACTCTAAACCTATTTTCAAAGTATTTATTAATAAATGATTGATGATTGAATGTCCATTCTAAAATAATAATCCCAAAAGAGCATATCTCTTTCTATATTTGTTGACAAATAAAATATTATTTTTAACTCAACATCATACTTTTCAATCTTCCTGCAATGATAACTCTTAACCTAATTTCAAAGTATTTAAATGATTGATGATTGAATGTCCATTCTAAAATTCATAATCCCAAAAGCGCATATCTGTTTCTATATTTGTTCACAACTAAAATATTATTTAAAAAAAAATTATTTATATTATTATTTTATTATATTATTTATAGAATTTGTAAATTGTTTTCAGTTATTCATTTCCTCTATTCCTATATATGTGGTCCATATATATGCAACCTAAATATGTGACACAATCTCAGTTCTGACTCCCCTTTGTGTTATATGATGAAGCCCACCACCTCCTACCCCACCCCTCTCCCCTTCTCCACACCTCTCTCACTATTACACAAGATCTGCAACCCCATTGAGTTCTTTGTTTCTCATTTTATATCACTAAATACCTTTGTTTATTTAGTGTCACTCAATATAGCTGGAGGTCCCAGAGGTGGGTGGGGGATGTGGGTTGGGACTACAGCATAAATGGTAAACAAACAATCTGATATATATCAAAGGGGTAATCAAATACAAAAAGAATTGAGAATTTTAAGTATGTGATTATCAACTGAAATGAGTTCATAACTGTAGGAGCTGTGTCAAAATTAACTGAGGCAAGTTGAATAAAACTGGGCTAGTTGAGGGTTAAAAATCCCCTAGTTTTACTACATAAGGATATACTTTTATTAATATTGGGACTTAAAGCTCACCAGAAAATAACAGTGTCCATTTTGCCTACTTGAATATGTTTAACCAGTTTCATTTTAAAGAGTTAAAAACTCAGCAAGCAGAGGTACAACACACAAAAATAAGTTCTTAAAAGACCAAGATAGCCATAACATCATTAATATTCAAAATTTAAAGAGACAGGCACTTCCTTTTAAAAATTCAAAGATTTCAGCTCTATGACCCACATAATTTGACAGTTACAGGGCTTTAAAGTGGCATAATGTCCATAAATTGGGTTTCTGTGGGCATTTTACAATTGTTAAAGAGACCTTAGCAATTAAACTACAGATCTGAAACTTTTTGGGGGACATACATAACAAACAAAAATTAGATATAATACAGTTTAAGACTTGTCACACTAAGCATTTCCAAATTACAGGGCAAAATACAGTAGAAAATGTCAAAAAAGGTCACTTGGATGAGTGTCTATGGTCGTCATACACAGGTTCAATGTCTACTACAGGCCTTGATGTTCGGTACATGGAAAAAGAAGACGCTTAATAATGTATTCCTAGTTGAGATTTCAGCCCTTTCAGTCACATAGTTTAACAGTCACAGGGCTGAAAAGTGGCAAAAAGTCCAAATATTGGGTCTCTGTGGGCCTTTTAGAGACCTCAATGTGACCTTCAAATTGAAGCTTCAGACTTAAAATCTTTCACAATCAGAGATTATACATAGAATGTATATCTAATATAGTTTGAAACTTCTCAGACTTACCATTCCAAGTTACAAGGCAAAATATGTAAAAAATGTCTAAAAAGGGTCACTCGGGTGAGTATCTATGGTCGTCATACACAGGTTAAATATCTACTAAAGGCCTTGATGTTCAGCACATGTAAAAAGAACATAATAATATATTCCCAGATGAGATTTCAGCTCTATCAGTCACATAGTTTAACAGTCACAGGGCTTAAAAGTTGCAAAAAGTCCAAATATTGGGTCTCTGTGGGCCTTTTAGAGACCTCAATGTGAACTTTAAATCAAAGCTTCAGATTTAAAATCTTTCACAATCAAAGGTTACACATAGAATGTATATCTAATACAGTTTGAAACTTCTCAAGACTTACCATTTCCAAGTTACAGGGAAAAATATGTGAAAAATGTCTAAAAAGGGTCACTCGGGTGGGTGTTATGGTCCTCACACACAGGTTAAATGTCTACTTAAAGCCTTTATTTCTGGCACATGTAAAAATGACATAATGATATATTCCCAGGTGAGATTTCAGCTCTATCAGTAACATAGTTTAACAGTCACAGGGCTTAAAAGTGGCAAAAAGGCAAAATATCGGGTCTCTGTGGGCCTTTTAGAGACCTCAATGTGACCTTCAAATCAAAGCTTCAGACTAAAAATCTTTCACATTCAAAGGTTACACATAGAATGTATATCTAATACAGTTTGAAACTTCTCAGACTTACCATTTCCAAGTTACAGGGAAAAATATGTGAAAAATGTCTTATAAGGGTCACTCGGGTGGGTGTTTATGGTCCTCACACACAGGTTAAATGTCTATTAAAGGCCTAAATTTTGGGGCAGATATAAGAAAACACATAGATATATTCTCAGATGATATTTAACTTAGATGAGACAGTGCTCGAAAGTGGCAAAAAGTGCATAAATTGGGTCTCTGTGGGCACTTTTGAGACCTTAAGTCGACCCCTTTGGGTAAACCTACAGCCCTAAAATTTTCTACAGACAAGGATTACATATCAAAGTTATACCTAGTGCAGTTTGAGACTCATCAGAGTTACCACTTCCAAATTATAGGGCAAAATATGTGAAAAATATAGCAAAAAATCCCTAAGTGGGGGTCTTTATGGGCCTCAAACACAATTTTCTCCTCAACTTAAAGTCGTGATTTTCGGCACATGTACTAAGAACATATTAATGTGCTCTCAGGTGAAATTTCAGCCAGCTGAGCATCATAGTTTGTGACCTAGAGGGCTCTTAGTGGCCAAAAGTGCAATTTCTGACCTTAAGGTGGCCATAAGTTCTCTTTTATTGGGAGTTTAAGGTCACCTTAAAATAGGGATCTTCCTTTGGACACCCTTAACATGTGTACCAAGTTTGAAAAAAAAATATTAATTTGTTTTTGAGTTATCGCGTCCACAAGGAAATTTCTACGGCGGCGGCGCGACGGACCTGAATCCAATATATCCCCGACTTTCGTCTGGGGATATAATGATCCATTTGATGATTATCTATGGTAAACATCTTCTCTACAAAAAATTATAAATCTTCAAGAAAATTGAGGGTGGGCCTGAATTGGTACTATACCCAGGCGTGAATTGGTCCACCACCACTAATTTAAAAGTATTTGATTATCGTTTATGCTTCTATTTTATAAAATATTTGCAAGGAAATGCCAGGGAAACTGTCTGATAAAAATAGGTCGAAACGTCTGAAAAAAACACGGTCGAAACGTACGGTGGGTCGAAACATCTTGATACCTTACGATCATCTACTATATTATCGCCCACATATCTCTATGCACAGTAACAAATGTAGAAAACAACATTCTTACACAACATAATCTTTTTTAGTATTTTATATGCTATATAAAAATGATGGTGTCCCAAAAGAGTGAAAACACATGATTAGTACCTCACATAGAACTTGACATAAATAAAGCAATGACTATGTCGCAATGAAGAGTTCGATCTGGGAGGGAAAACCGCACTGTAGAGTTTACGTAGCATGTGTGGGTCGATTTTAAATGTTTATTGTGTGTGTGCTTCCTTTACAGAGGCAGGGGCCGGATTCACAAACAATACTTAGACCATTCCTAACTTAAATTTTAAGTATTACTTAGATTTCAAGTAAGAAATTAAGAAACCTTATTCACAAACATCCCTAACTCTAAGGTGACCTTAGAACCTATACTTATATTTTAAGTAAGGACAGAAATTTGATATCACATGGTTTAGTTTGTAAATATTGGTGTTCTTTTTGGACGGGGAGGTTTAATTATCCAAGTGTTTACTGTACAAGTCAAAATTTTAGTTAATTAAAATTTCATTAATTCTTCATTTTGACGAAATTTACTAGAATTAATTTTCACTATTGGTTAGATTCTACTTGAGAAAAAAAAAACAAAATTTAAATTTTTCACTGGGAGTTAATTTTCACTCTTCAAGCTCACCAGTTAAAATAGTTAAAATTAATGCCTAGTTAAAAATTTCAACTTATATAGTAATTTTGTGCATGTCCTGACAGGAAACAATTGCTATTTGTTTTTTTTTTGTTTTTTGTTTTGTGCATGAAGGAAGATAGGTGAATTTTGTTAATTTTGTTTTTTTGGGGGGAGTAATTTGCCATTTTTTAGCATGGCACTAATTTAACATGAATTACTTTTAAAAGTCTCACAGTAATATAAAGCTATAAGTAATATTCTTTGCAGAGGGTGATTTTGATAAACAGCCAAATATATACACCAAAATATTCCATAGCTCTTGGCCAATCATATTCACTGATACAACCCGACCTAAAGAGTTAGGAGAGGTTTTTTCCTTACTTAAAATCTAAGGTTACCTTATCTAAGTATTGTTTCGTGAATAGCAATTCTAAGAAAAACTTAGTCAAGTGAAAAACCTTCCCTTACTTAGATCTAAGGTCACCTTATCTAAGTAATA
This sequence comes from Sabellastarte sp. h YS-2021, assembly GCA_964017235.1. NCBI lineage: Eukaryota > Metazoa > Annelida > Polychaeta > Sabellida > Sabellidae > Sabellastarte > Sabellastarte sp. h YS-2021. The sequence goes on along the minus strand of OZ024929.1, from coordinate 187,393,955 downwards.
TTCGTGAATCCGGCTCCAGGACACTGAATGCTTGAGTTACTTTGGTGCTGATATGCAGCATTGACTGGTTGGATTGCCAGTAAAAAATATAGGAATATCATATTTGAGATCTTGGTGGGGTTAAAAGTTAGAAAATGGCCTTTTTCCCTATAAAATTTGTGGATTAGAGTGGTTAGTGAGTTTGAATTATGAGTGTGATGGTCCCCGATAAAATCACAGTCATGAATGGGTGAAAATGACGACGGAATATAGTTTTTATTTTACACTATAGCCTTTGTAAAAAGCGGAAGTTCTTTGATAAGTGTTGATTTGATTGACGACTGAGACAAAGCCACCTTACAGCTGGTATATTGTTCGGTAAGTATGATATTTTAAAAAGTTAAAATCTTTATACCCCTAAGTGCATTAGGAGAGTTGTTAATGTATATGGGAAGTACATTTCTGTGATTCCCACTCTCAACCCGCCATATTGGATACTGTGGTGGCATTCTACTGCTTCCCTGCATAAGTTGGCCGCCATCGACATATTTTGAAATTTCTATAAATCTAAAGGCCTGTATCATTCTTGAATGGTCTATTATGATAAAATTTATTACAACTACCACTTTTGAAACCTGTGCAACCACACATTTGTCTGTTTGATACATTTAAATGAGTGGCTGCCAACTTACGACCCGCGGCCAACTTATACAGGGAAGCAGTACCAGTAGTAAACGCCCGTCTACCAGTGAACGACCCCCCTCATATTTCTTGGAGGTCAAGAACAAATAAATCAAGCTTTACACTAGATATATTGCTCCCCAGTATTGGCCCATCTACAAACTAAACTCTGCCTTTTAAAGTCAAGTCGCCACAATTACTTGTATTTGTTTTCTGTGTAAAGCATGAACAGCATACCGGGTATTTATTAGTGCTGTGGTCATTAGACGTGACAGTGTAGTATCGCGATCAGTCACTGACGTTTTCTAATGTTCGATTATTAAGCTTATATCTTACCTTTCCTGATTTATTAGACGTGGTAACCGCGGCGATCGACCCTATCGGGATCTAACGCCGTGGTTCCTCTCCATTTAAAAGTAGAGATTTCAAAGACTAGCTTACCCACCATCAAAACTATCTGTAAAACGATGACACAAGTACAAGTTTGTAATATTATATGAATTATTAATCCAATAATGCTGTTTTACGTGCACAATGTAATACAATGACTTTTAACAACAATGTTTATAGCTTTCATCTTCCATGTTGAAATTCTGATTGGTTAGAATTTATTGCCGTTCATATGTGATTTCTCCTAAATCTTGGATTTCTATAATTCCTACTTCCAGGATTTTTTTGGTATTTGTAAGTGTAGTTATTTTACTTTGGAGTTGGTCAGTAAATTTTATCACAATTTTTACTGGGTGTACTACAAATGTAAAGTTTTATGTTTATTGTATTAGGTTTTGACTTTCAAATGATACATGAACATACAAAGCTTTAGTAGTTCATCAAACAATAACTTTAATATTTAGACAGAAGGATTAGAATGTGAAATGATGTATCAATACCAAAGATGTAATCAAAAAGTAATTTTAATTCTAATTTAATGAAATTATTTTCTTTTACTGGAAAACATTAGCTGTCCATCCTTGACCCCGAAGATTTTATATTGGATTCAAGTATGACTTTATTTTTTGCATGGTGATCCATGGGGTATTCATGCTATTGAAATGTATGATTTTATTTCCTTTAGTACTCTTACAAATTTGATTTCAAATCTCTAACATATTTAATGAATAGAAGTTAGCATATATTTCGAAGCTACAGAACATAAATAAATATTTTTAATTTTAAAACCTATTTTGAAGCCAAATATATTTTCAGAAGAATTGATAAGTAAAAATATTTACTGTGGAGTTTTCATGTTACATACTAATTAAAATAATTAGTCAATTTGCAGGTGCTCTGGATTGTATCTTTAAAAATTTTGCTCATAGAAATGTAATTTTAATAGATTATTGTATTATATATTTGTAAAGAAAATAATATTTAGGTAACAGTATTTGTCCTCTTAATTTTTAAAAACAATTTCTCAGATTTGCAGTAAGGTTTCATATATGCCCATTATGGGGTGAATTATAGGTTTATATTAACGGCTACAAACATAAAATAATTATTTCAGTTATGGTAAACAATGGCGGACAGAGATTATAAAAATAAGATATAAGGTGTTATACAGAGATATGTGAATATTTACCGAGGGTTAAGTACAAAGTATTTATTTATTCAATATATCTTTCATTTAAATGCATTTAACAAGTCAATGAATGCCTAGGTTGTATGATTTTTGAAATCTCTACTTTTACTTGGGGAGGAACCACGGCGTTAGATCCCGATAGGGTCGATTGCCGCGGTTACCACGTCTACTGATTTATATCAATATCCACGTATTTTAAAAATATTTTAGGTATTTTACTTAATAAACTGACAGTTTTGTCTTGAATATTTCAAGTTTGTTTATGTCTACTGCCATATTTACAGGAAGTGGGTGCTTTCGGTAGATTCTGAATGTCGGAACACCGCTATTCTTACCGTATTGACCTATACTTTATCCCGGAAAGTGTTTCTTAAATAATAAACAATAACAGAGTGTAATAATTGATTATGGATCGATCATCGCTCGGAAAAATGGACGAATAATCGACCAAGAAAATTGGAGGCGATTTCCAGCACTAGTATTTATGCTTTGGTGTGGTTTCAGAATAGTCACTGATGGATCAGAAAATAATTGCTTTCAGAAGTGTTAATGGAAACGGTTTTCAAATTGTTTGCTTTCAAACCAATTTTCAACCAATTCTTCGACAAAAACGTCCTTCACCTTGATGTATTTTATAAGGAATCTGGTCAACTCGGCCCATTTCAAAGTCAGGCCACTACAGACTCTAGGCCTGTTTGAAGTAGCTGGGTTAAATAAAGTTTCACATAAAATATTTGATTTTTAAGCAACATTTCTATTGATAAAATATTGTTGGGAAACTCCACGGAATTCTGTGACCTCATATTTTTCTGTGTAAACATGAATATAAATGAATTGTGTAAGTCCACGAATTTAAAATGTTAAATCTTCACCCAAGTACATGTTTCTGTTAGAGCTGAAACGATTATTAATACTAATCGATTAGTAGGTTATCAAAGCACTAGTCGACGTCAATATTATGAAATCGGTTAATTGTTTTCTTGTGTATATCACCACATAGCGGATTTTACGCGATCGTTGGAACTATGAGTATTGCGAGTTAAGCCCTTAAAACATATCAAATGAAAGCATTTTATATGCATTTTATTTTTAAAATATAAAAATATTACATTACCGGCCAATTTACTCAATAATCTGTTGAATTCTTTGCTTTTCAGCATCTCATGATCCGCCATTTTGTTTGTTTACATCCGGAACACACACGTTTTTGGTATTTCTCATACATGCTAAACGTCAGAAATAGTTAATCGGTTAATCGACGGTTAATGCAAGCGACTACCCAGCTAGCAAATTTTGCTAATCATTTCAGCTCTAGTTTCCAGGTAAAATACTTCATATTCTAGCCCCATTTCTATTAGTATTGTAAGGTAACCCCCCAAAATACCTGTGATTTCATATTTTATACATAAGCATGAATATTAATGAGTTGTTCTCGTATCCACTTTGTAGGGGACCAACTTTGAAACAGGCCGAGTTTGAAATGGTCTGAGTTGTCCATAAAACTTTTATAAAAGAAATATATATGTGTTAGTTTAGTTTAAAGTAAAAAGAAAATTTCCGTCAAAACATGCTTCGAATAATGTACATTGAGCATGTGGTTTTGTGATCGTTTATTTGTGTAAAAGAACTCAAATATATTTTGGGCTACAGACAGCATTTAAATGAATTATACCCAAAAACAAAAAATTAAGCTTAACATGGATGGTTATATCAAAAATGGCAGCAAGAAAAACGAAACTGACAGTAGACTGGATTGTTACCACAACAGGCCAGTCAAGTCGGTGCTGACCCTCCAGTACATATGTGTGGGGTTTCTCAACAATGTATGTGTATTTTACTTGAAGATCAAAATTCACGGGACAACTCAATATTAATGAGGTCACAGATTTTCAAAGTGGTTTCTTAACAATATTTTCTGCTTTAAGATCAAATACTAGATCGATGGACTACAGAGCTCATGAATATTTATATATGCGTAGAAAATATTTGACGATTCCATGGGATTTTTTAACAATATTTTACTTGAGGAATTTGTGGACTACTCATTAATATTCATGAGGTCACAGTATTCTGTGGGGTTTTCCAACATATTTGTACAAATTGATGGTATAATGACTGAATTTGTGATGCCATGACTTTAGACGAAAACTTAAAACCACGATGCTGTGACAGGATTCACTGTGATGTAAATAACCATTTTCAATATATATTTTTTAAATTCTATCACTAAGTTTGAAGTTTATTGGGCAAGACAATCAACTGACATTTACTTTTGTACATAGCTGTATATAGTGGCATTCTACCAGTGAACGCCAGCCTACCAGTGAACGCCCACCTTCTATTTCTTCAATACAATAGAGGTCAAGGACAAATGCTTCTGTATGTAAACAAAATGACTCTTCACTGGCATAAAATGAGCAATAATCGATTTAATTTGTTGAAATACATAGCTTTAAAGTAAATATAATCAGAAGTACAACTGCTATTATACCATATCTATCAATTAGTATTCTGGTACAGTTACATTACAATCAAAGCCTGTTAATAGAATTTAAAATATTATTTATTTAATTAATTTGAAAATATTAGCTAAAAGGTGGGTGTTCATTGGTAGATAACCACTAGTTATTGGGTAGCCAAGTGGCCTTGATCACTAATTAATAGAAGTCCACTGTTAAAAATGTCTAAAGAAACTGAAAAAGTATTTTTTATTACTTTAAACTTTATCATAAAGTCGACCCCCGGATTTTTTAGCCCCTCCCCCACATTTTGTGCAGTGGTGGGGGATTGCCTCCACTTTTTGAAATTCCTAGAATCAACACTGTGCATTGGGTTGACACTTGGTAGGGACGTTGTTTAAGAGGTGTAGGTGAGCATCATGGTGTGACCTTTAACTTTGGCTCATATTTGAGACATATTTCTCTTATGACAAAGATATATGGATTGCTGCAACTGATTATTGTATCCCCGGAAGAAAGTCAGGGATACTTGGCATTCGGTACAGTCACGCCGCCGCCACAGAGATTTCCTTTTGGATTCGATAATTTAAAAAATATTTTAGTTAGACCTTTCAAATTTGGTATGTGAGTTTATAGGGGCAATGCCACAAACGCTATTGTTTTGTGACCTTGACCTTCAGTTTCAAGGTCACTGGTGGCCTCTTAAAGGTCAGATGTTGGCCATTTTTCCACATTTTGGCCCAGTTCTCGTATACAGAAAGTTAGATCATCCTATGGCTGGTATATTTGTATATGTCCTCTATAACCATGCAGAAATTTGACCATGAAGCTCTTCCACAGGTCATCCAAAGTACCTGATCAAGGCCATTTTTGGCCTTTTTGGAGATATTTTCACACTTATTGCTGACTGCATTGCATGGAAACTATTGAAAATGGCTTTGGGGGTTGTGTACATGATGGAGTAACAGTGTCCAGACTTGCTGGTTACACAGGGTTGTTGGTTACAGAGAAAATCTGCTGATTCCACAGTTATGGACAGGAAGAAGGCAGTTGTTTCATATAAGCCTACCCCTGCTGAGATGTAGTCTAATTCGCCCAGTTCAGTTGTGCCAGCTCCTATGGGTTTTCACAGAACTGTGGACTGTGGAGCCAACAGGAACTGGTTACAGAGGATTGCTTCACCTATAGCTGGTTAGGCCCTGGTACTGGGCAGGTCCACAGGACTGGCTAACAGACAAGCAGAAGCCTTTTAAGGGTTCAAGTGGTCATCTCAGATCAACCAGTTACTGCCTGAGGAAATTGGTTACAGAGAAATTCTAATACCAGTCATTGGTCTTAGTGAGATGATTTGTCTCAACCTACCAGACCAGTCAGCCAGCCTACTGTCAGGACTTCCTAGCTGGTCAAAAGTGTTAGACCAACGAGTTACTGCCCAAGGATATTGGTTACAGAGAAATTCTTGTACCAGTCTCGGTGAGATGACTGTCTCAACCTACCAGACCTGTCAGCCTGCCTACTGTCAGGGGGGGAACACTCTGTAAGGGGAACCTGGTCCCTTCCAGAAGCAAGTTACACATAAAGTATCTGGAACCAAGGCAGTCTTTTGGCCCTAAAGGAGTTCCAAGCCCTCTGCTTGAACCTTATTGCTACCATAGCTACAGACAACACTATGGTGGTTGCCTATTTAAGGGGGGGGGGGGTAAGTCAGGCCCTCTTTGTGCCCTACTATGGAGAATCCTGACTTGGTGTTCCAGGAAACAGGCTCAAGCCCGACACATTCCCGCTTCAACCGTGTCCCGTCCGGGGATACACTGCGTCAAGACGTAGTGTCTAGTGATATGTACTTTTACATAATTGTGCTTTTTCCATTGACAGCTATTCTCCAGTTCATAATATTTTACAGCTTCAGAATTTTTAGTTTACTGATTAATACTCTCATCTTGCCATTGAATTGTCTTGTTTTAATACTTTATCTTTACATTCTTTTCTTTCTCTTAAACGTTATTTTTTTAATTAAACATTATTTGGACTTTTGTGTAACTGACACTGCTCTGAAAGTATCTGATCTTTGTACTGTTTCACTACTCCTATATCTCATGGTGTTGAAAACTATTTTCCAAAGCTGTTGGATACGGGCATCTTTGATTGCTATTTTTCATGATTGAAAAAGGTAAATACATAGTAAAATCATGAAAAAAGTATGTTCATTCATGCTTTTAATATTTAAAGAAATTCTGTTTTCAACCATTACCAAGTTCTTTTTGAATTAAATTGGTGTATCAGTGAAGTCACCACACTCTGTGTTCTGTTTGTTCTCCCCAGATTTTTTCAATTCTAAGCAATTTTGTGATGGACATTGATTCTTTGATATGTTTTGTTTCCAAATTTATATATTGTTACTTTTTATAGCAGTTGGAAATGGCCTAGTTTATTTTATCTTCTCTTTTAAAGGACTGCTATTTAAAGGTGTAAGTATATTTCATGTTAATTAGATTCTGTACATTGTGAATGTAGTATTTACCATAATATCTTTATAATATTGCATATTGTAGATTCATATTCATTTTCATGACACACAGTTCAATATTCGACAGAAACATTATAACATTTAGAAACTAGAAGAAGTGACCTGATAATTCTAGGGCAAACATGGCAGAATTGTCGTAATATTTGGGAGCTGGTTGTAAGGTCCCTTTTTTGGGTCACATGACTTATATTTTCACTGTAGACAAATCACATAATCTGCCAGTTTCAAGCCATTGTAATGGGAATAGTCATACACACCACCCCCCACCCACCCCAACATCATTTATAAATTGGCTGGATCTTACTATCACTATGTGAATTGGTGTTTTAAATCAGAGTCGTTTTCTGTGTGTCGTTTATTTTTTATTTATTTTTTTTATCAGGAATGATCTGGAATATTGATAACATGGCTGTGTATTCTTTCAGGTGCCATGTCTTCTCACACGGAGATCAAGAACTTCATCCAACACATTCAAGGGCTTAAACCTCCGTACGAATGTCCTGTCAATGATTGTGGAAAAGTGTACAAAACGTTCAGTGGGATACAGTATCACCTCTACCACTATGATCACGACAACCCCGAGAGTTTAACTCCGAACAGGAAACCTAAGAAAAACCATTGGAGGAAGAATACAGGGAAGAATGTGTCGCCAGTACCTGAGGTGAAAAAGGTGGGCAGAGACCCACTCACCTACGCAGAATCACAACGGCTTGTTGAGGTTGATTTGGATGGTAATGTACACAGAATAAACATTCACGAACCTTTACAGATTATATCGCAGCATGAAATTGACAATTGCAGCAATACAGAGAAAGAAGAACAGCTGGAGAAATCATCAAGTGAGAATTGCAAGCAAGCCAAAAAGGACGGAGTAGCCACAGCACCACCCGCACCTCCTGTTCTAAAACTACCAGAAGCTTCGTTTAAAGTTCTGGATGAATATGAAAAACTGGGAAACAAGGCGGATCGACCCAACTCATATTTCCGCTTTATTGAGAAATCTGTAGAAGAACTGGATGAGGAGGTTGAGTATGACATGGATGAAGAAGACTATGCCTGGCTTGAGTTAATCAATGAAGAAAGGAGAGGGGATAACAACCTTCAGGTCTCACAGAGCACCTTTGAAATGATCATGGACCGGTTCGAAAAAGAAGCATTCTTTCAAAGCAAGAGTTCTGGAAAAGACAGCGGACCTCCCATCGATGAGGATGCAGTTTGTGCCATCTGTATGGATGGGGAGTGTCAGAACAGTAACGTGATCTTATTCTGTGACATGTGTAACTTGGCAGTACACCAGGAGTGTTACGGTGTACCTTATATTCCTGAGGGTCAGTGGTTATGTAGGAGATGCCTACAGTCGCCATCCAGGGCAGTGGATTGTTGTCTGTGTCCAAATAAAGGTGGAGCTTTCAAACAAACTGATGACGGCCGGTGGTCGCATGTTGTGTGTGCTCTTTGGATACCCGAAGTCCGATTCTCAAATACTGTTTTCTTAGAGCCAATTGATAGTATTGAACAGATCCCAGCTGCAAGGTGGAAATTAACATGCTATATCTGCAAGCAAAGGGGCAATGGAGCCTGTATTCAGTGCCATAAAACCAATTGCTATACAGCTTTTCATGTGACCTGCTCTCAGCAGGCAGGTTTGTACATGAAGATTGAGCCAGTGCGTGAAACCACCATCAGCGGAACGACAGTCAGTGTCCGGAAAACTGCTTTTTGTGACCTTCATACCCCTCCTGATATGGACTACCATCCAATGATCGACAATGGTGTCTCCTCCGACGAGGAAAATTTGAAAACTATGACACCAGAAGAAACCAAGGCAAAGTCTAGGCTGAAGATGAGAAGGGCGAGAAAAATACTCGCAGAAAAACGCAATGCAGTTCCTGTTGTGTCAATACCAACTATCTCTCCTCAAAAGCTGAATAAGATCGCAACACGTGTTCAACTTGGAAGAAAGGTCAAGTTTCTGGCTCAGCTGCAGAGTTATTGGAACCTCAAAAGACAGTCGAGAAATGGGGTGCCATTACTAAGAAGGCTGCAGTCCAGTCATATGTCACGCAATAAGGAATACACAAAAGATGATCAGGAGAGCAAGCAGTTGAGGGAGCAGCTTCAGTACTGGCAGAGACTTAGACAGGATCTGGAGCGGGCCAGGCTTCTCGTTGAACTCATACGAAAGCGGGAAAAACTCAAGCGAGAACAGTTGCGATTGCACCAGATGGCGCTGGAGATGCAACTCACACCCTTTGTGTTCTTATTGCGTCATATTCTAGACTCACTGGAAGAGAAAGACGTGACCAGCCTGTTTCTGGAACCTGTGGATATTGAAGAGGTCCCAGACTACACGGAAGTCATCAAACACCCCATGGACTTGCAAACTATGCGTAAGAAGGCTGAGGGGCACCATTACACAAGTATAAACCAATTTCAAGATGACTTCAATCTAATGATAGACAATTGTTTATTGTACAATCACAAAAGTACACCGTATTACCAAGAAGCCTGCAAGATGAAGGAGCAGGGAACAGCTGTAATAAACTCAGCACGCAAAATTACAGACCTGGTAGGGTATGATCCAGAGACAGGGTTTCACAAGAGCGAGGTGTCATCTGAGGCAATGAATTCACTGGATGACAGTTTCTTGTCTGAAGAACAGAGGAAGAACATTCCTCTGGCCACTCAGTTAGAAATGCTTCTGGATCGTTTGGAGGTGGCAAATAATAAACGAACAGGTAAGAGGTCAGGTCTCACCAGCCAGCTCAAGAAGGAAATACAGAAAGTGCGACAGCAGCTCATCAGTCATGAAAAAGAGGCTGCTAAAGATTCTGAAGCAGTAACAGCCAGTGAAAATGAGTCTGGGAAAGTGGAGACTACTGACCATGAAAGTGTGAAAGAGGAAATGCCTGAGCAAGAGAGTGAGCAGAAGGTGGAGAGAGGCAAGCTGAGGCGGGAAAGTTCACTGAGTTCGGTGGTAGAATCAGACAATGCAAGTAAGGTACCTCCAAAGCCTGTGAGAAATATGAATGTAACCGACACAGAAACTGATGGGAATCTTAGTGATTTACCAGACACTTCAAGTAAGAAATCAGAGCCCCAAAAGTCCCCCAAAAGAGGCAATCGCAAAGGCAGAAAGAGGAGCATTAAAGGTTTTTCCAGGGAAAAGACAAGTGATAAGACTACGAATCTGGATGGTCCAGGTGGTAAAGTACGCAAGAGGTACCCAGGCCCTGATGTGACATCGGAAGACGACAGTGAGCCGGTTACAAAGCGTTCTGCTCAGGATCTCTCCATGCCCCAGTTGACGCGGGCAGAGTCCGTTGAGCCACCACTCCACAAGACCAAGGAGAGCTTCCAACAGTACCGCCAGCTCAATGCAAACTTTGAGTCAGAACAGGACAGTACCAGTGACTCTTGCAGTACAGATGATTCAATGTCTGAATCAGAACTCGGCGACTCCAGTGATTCAGATGGCTCTGCCATGGAAAAGACCGATGTCACCTCATCTGGTGCCACAGAGGACCCTCTTGAGCCACTGGACTTAGTGTGGGCCAAGTGCCGGGGTTACCCATGGTATCCTGCCCTCATCATCAATCCCAAGATGCCAAAGACCGGCTACTTCCACAATGGGGTGCCCATCCCAGTCCCACCAGATGAGGTGTTGGCACTCCAGAAGAAGTACGAAGGCCTGGTTTACTTAGTGCTGTTCTTTGACACCAAGCGTACCTGGCAGTGGCTGGTCCGTAGCAAACTGGAGCCCCTGGGTGCTGACCATGCCCTGGATAAGTCTAAACTGCATGAAAACAAAAAGCCAAATGTCAGGAAGGCTGTCAGGAAGGCTTATGAGAAAGCGATCTCACACCGATGTCGTGTTATGGGCAAAGACAATCCCTTGCCACTGACTTCTGATTCTGAGTGTCCCCCACCAGATACACCATGAGTAGTGTGTCCATAGACAAACTGTGGCAATATCATCAACCTCTATCGAGTGCAAACTCCTCAGGCTGACTGGAAGGCAAACATCGGTTGAGAGGAGTACAAAAAGCTAGATCTGCCAGTAGCAGATTGAGGGTTTGAAAGGGCCTCGGAAAGGTTAGCCTTCAAGTGGCTGAGAGATGTATACTAAAAGTTAGGGCTACCAATAGTAGGAAATTTGTACTTGAAAATTCTTTCACTATAACTCTATGCTTCTGCAGTATTCTTTGTATATTCTGTAGCATAAAAAGTAAGGCATTTTGCTTTGAAAACTAATATAAATGACCCATTTTATACCAGTTTTAGGTGATTATTCAGAATATTGCCATGATTTATTTGGAGAAAATATTCTTGTTTACTACTTCTAATCTAGAACACTTGTCTTAGACAGTTACTCATTAGCAACCCTACAGCCACAGTCAAGTACTTTTTGATCATGGCTTGCATTGAAGTACCTGACTTCTTTTTTATCATCCATAATCACAGGTGCTGTGTCTTTAACACAGAAATGTTCAAACAAAACATAAATCTAAAAGAAAGTTTGAAATGAAATGATACATTAACTCCAGTAAACCACAGTCCAGTGACAATACTCCTCAGGTGTAAAATGAAGATATAAGTGCTTTGTAAAACCTTGTTGAACCAGTATTGAGTACTTAGTCACAATTAGGGCTGTGATTGTTGTCCAGAGAATAAACTCTTGAAAAATTAAATGCATACTCTGGTACTGGCTATCAAAATATTGTTTATTTCAACAGTGAATGCAAGATAAATGAAAGAGTGAAACCCGATTTGCCTAAAATTAGAGTCACCCGGTTTTCCTGGCTGTCTGTTCACCATATAGTAAGGTTCTGTGCAGGGCACGGCGTGTTGTATCGGGTTCAGTATTCAGCAGTGTCTGCAGTCTTGGTACTGATTCTCTATCTAACCTTGTTTTTGTGTTGTAAACAGAAGATCAGGGTTCTGCTTGTTATTTGGTTGTGGTGTTAACAAACTATTTGATATTTCAACAAAAAAGAAAAAAAAATATAATTTAAAAAACAACATTTATTTGGACTAAAAGTGGAGCGACACTGCAGTGCCCTTTCTTATTTGGAAGTTTACCTCGAGATTTTCACTAGTGACAGTTCCAAGGCCTGGGGAATACTGGTACTGATTTTACTGCCTACCACACCACTTGGGTTACTGATGAAAATTCACAAATTGAATGGTATGTGTTTCAGACTTACTGTATGTGCAGGTTTTATATACTAGTGGATGTCTGGAGTCTGTTGTATTGTAAGGACTCTTAAGAATATGGGAACCTACTCCTGAAAAAATGAGTAATGAATTATTTTGACTTAAAAAATTCAAAGATGCGCTCCTCTTGACACAACTTTGTTTTCATGTGTTGTATTGCAGTAGTATTTCTTGTATTTTACTTTGTGAGACTGTGCATTTTGAACTGATGAATTTGTGTCCTATTTATCAATGTTTATTTGTTATGAAACAAGTCTTGGTGCATCTATAATGTTGGTTTCAGACTTAAATAGTACTTGAATTTAAGATTTTTTGTGTGTGTGAAATTCAAGTGTGTAATACAGTGTACTTCTGTTTAAGATTTCAATAGGTGACATTTCCATGTAATTCATTCTTAAGTAGTGTATTTGATGATATTTGTAGTGAACTTTTGTCAAGAACTTTTTTTTCTGAAAAGTCCGTTTATGTTCTGTATGCACTTGTGGTTATGAGTTAACATACAAGTAACTTGCATCTATTTTTACAATTCTAACATAGGACTTAAAAATTGTAATCTGACATTTTTGTAGAAAACATTGTTGCCAAACCAATTGTCACCTGTTTCCAAATCAGTACTGGTCAGTTGCAGAAAATGTGAAAGAGGGTATAACAGTATGCACTGTTAGGCAAGGCAGAAATACAAAGACCAGACATTTGGTATTAGGCAGTCATACTGTTGGAAAATCATTTTCCACACTCCTCAATTTGTATTTCCCCACCTTTCTATACTGAACGTCTAGTTTACAACTCTTCTGATATGTGACCTACATCTTGGTCTCTCAACACAGTCGGATAATGGAGGTTCTGATGGAGTTTCAGCATTTATTTCATCCACAATCACAGGTATCTGCCCCATCACTTTCTGTATGCTTTGTTTACTGTAGGATTGTTTTGTCTTTACACAGTATTTTGTTGTTGTCAGTAATGCACTTCATTTTCAGCGTTTACTGTATTTACAGTGAGACTTTACTATGCACTTTACTTCTATGATTCTTATGTTTGAGGTTTTAAATTGGTTTCCACCCTGCACATCTGTGTTTGGCAGAGTTTGCTTATTTGTGTAATACTGAAGGAATTCTTCATCTGTTTGGTTTGTTGACATGCCCCTTCAGAGTAAACAATAGCATTCAGTTTGTAGCAAGTTAGAATCATTGTTACAAAACTATTGATTTTTAACCCACAGCCCTTAATGGCTGTCGGGGTATTGTTTTCACCCATGGTGTCCGGATGGATGGGCGGGCGAGCGGCGGGAAAAAGTTTGTCTGAGCTGTATCTCAGAAACCGTAAGGTGTAGGAAGTTGATACTTGGTAGTGACATTGGTTAGGGGGTGTAGTTGTGCAACGTCATGGTCTGACCTTGATGTGACCTTGCCGTAGTGACCTTCAGTTTGAAAATCTTGTCCGGGCTATATCTCAGAAACCGTAAGGTGTAGGAAGTTGATACTTGGTAGGGACACTGGTTAGGGGGTGTAGGTGTGCAACGTCATGGTGTGACCTTGATTTGACCTTTGACCTTGCCGTAGTGACCTTGACCTATAAAATCTTGTGCGGGCTATATCTCAGAAACCGTAAGGTGTAGGAAGTTGATACTTAGTAGGGACATTGGTTAGGGGGTGTAGGTGTGCAACGTCATGGTCTGACCTTGATTTGACCTTGCTGTAGTGACCTTGACCTATAAAATCTTGTCCGGGCTATATCTCGGAAACCGTAAGGTGTAGGAAGTTGATACTTAGTAGGGACATTGGTTAGGGGGTGTAGGTGTGCAACGTCATGGTCTGACCTTGATTTGACCATTGACCTTGTTGTAGTGACCTTGACCTATAAAATCTTGTCCGGGCTATATCTCGGAAACCATAAGGTGTAGGAAGTTGATATTTACTAGGGACATTGGTTAGGGGGTGTAGGTGTGCAATGTCATGGTCTGACCTTGATTTGACCTTTGACCTTGCTGTAGTGAGCTTGACCTATAAAATCTTGTCCGGGCTATATTTCGGAAACCGTAAGGTGGAGGAAGTTGATGCTTGGTAGGGACATTGGTTAGGGGTTGCAGGTGTGCAGCATCATGGTGTGACCTTGATTTGACCTTTGACCTTGTCGTAGTGACCTTGACCTTTAAAATCTTGTTGCACCTTTGGGTCTGTCTTTTGATACAGATTAAGCACTGTCAGTCATATTAGAATTCATTAAGAATTTTACTTTTACAACTTCCCATTGTAACAGATGGAATTTCATCAAGTGAGCCACAGATTTTGCTCCAACACCACACATAAGCATTCATCGAATGTATTACAACTTCTGTATGCATGGTAATATTCAAAACATCTAAACCATAATTGGGCCATGCCAGATGTAGATAAAGAGTACATGCATTATCTTTCTGTTAGACATTATTTTCTCTATTTAAACATTGTTTGGACCTTTATATAACTGACTGCTCTGAAAGTATCCTGAACTTTGTACTGATACAGTACTTCTATATCTTCTTTCTCTTAGATGTTATTTTCTCTACTTAAACACTATTTAGAACTTTATATAACTGACACTGCTGTGAAAGTATCCCGATCTTTGACTGTTTCACTACTTCTATATCTCATGGTGTTGAAAACTATTTCCCCAGGCTGTGGGGTACGGGTATCTCTGATGCTATTTTTAAGCTGTTTGTTACTTGGTTGTACCTATTTTATACAGTGGTTACAGTATGACCTCTTAGAAATAACTCCAGGGTTAATTGTGTGGCTTTCTGTGCATATTAATAAGTTAGTAACTCTATTTAGATATATTTATCTAAAGAAAAAATGACACAAAGGTTTGATAAACCTTCTGTCATCCAAACGATTGCACTCCCCCAATGTGGTCAGATATTAGAACTTGTACTGACAATGTACATGCAGCTATTTTTTAGTTTCTGTATAGTATGTACACAGTTGCAGATATTTCTGACAATCATTGTTTTCTTTGCAATTTCTCACATTTCAGCATGTATTTTTGTACAATATCTCAGAATATACTCGAGTATTTTGATAATATTGCTTAGAAACTCCTAGAGCAGCTTAAATAGGATGAATTATGTATTCTGAATTCACAGTAACATTCATTTATTACACAGTTGCAGCAAATGTAGAATGTAAGTCCTGGGGTCAGATTCATGAAAAGTATCAAGTCTCTGTGATTAGGGTGTTGGAAGGTCTGGATTATGACCCTTGCCTGGGGTGTGACTGTGGTAACTTTGGACAAGACACTGTACAGTTAAGTGTCATTATCCATATATGTAGGAATACAAATGGTTACCGACACTAGTTAGGTAAATGTGTGACAGGCCGCACCCGGGGTGTTTTGATATACTCTGAGTGGTTTTATACCAGAGGGACTGAAAGTAAACAACAGCCATATGGACCACTAAGGACCACTAATCTGAAGAACAACTATATCTTATTTGTAACTTGGCAAAACTCAAATAAGTTTTCACCTAAATTTGAGATTTTTGTCTCAGCGGATTATTTTTTCTCAAGTTGCAAATTTTACCTGAAACAATAATAGCTGGAATTTTATCGGTCAATCAAAATGTTTTGAGGTTACCATAGAACCACTATGACAGAAGGAGAAAGTCCCACTGCTGATACTTTTATATTTAAGACTTGAGTCAAAACTCTAGTGAATGCAGACTGTTGAAAAACTCAATCTTGGACAAATCTGATTTTGGGGAGGGAAACTGAGATTTGAGACTTCAGACCAGAATTGAGTCCTTGGATTACATGTATAGATATTGCTTTGTACATAATTAGGCTATAGTAATGGTGTAACAGAGTAAATGTAACCATTATTGTTTTCACAAGTATGTTTGTGGATCGAAGGCGTTTATCTACATGCTTAGTAGTTTATTTATTTTTGTAAGTACTGTGAAATATAGAATTGTTTTTCGTATAAATGAAATATTTACAGTGAGAGTATTTACAAATATAAGCTTTGTTGAAATTCTCATTGATTCAGTTTTGTAAAACATACTCAGCGCCTCGTGTCACTCCCGTGTGGACCCGAGTCATGATAAGGGATGTGTGAGGTACCTAGGTACTCACAAATTGGTCTTAGTGTCTGTTGAAACGGCTGAGGACAAACTAATGAGATGGGTATGTGTAATTAAATTTAAAATTATTAAACTATTGTCTCTGTCCAGAAATAGCATGACTTCATGTCAGATCTGTCAACACATAATTTTCATTATTTTCACAGATTTTCAAAATTTTCTTTCTATAAATTTGTTCGTGTGAACCACCATATTTCCTCTGCTGATACTTGGTTCATACTAAAATTGTGTTCTTTGTAGCAGTTGTTGAAATACGGATACTCTTCCTTGTTTTGGGTTCTGATTCTACTGGTTTGTGTGTTGCTGGATCGTGTCTTTAGCTGAATACTGGGTTAAAAATATTACAGTTTAGATATTAATTAATGTTTGGTTGGGAAGTCATTTGTTAAGTTGAAAATGAGAAATAAATTACATACTTCCTGTTTCTGCAGACTTTGGACATATTCTGAATTAGAATGTCAGGGAATTAATGAATACAAATCTGTATAAGTGTTGTGCTTTTATTTAAATATGAATGGTATTTATCTGCATCAAATAGTGACTATTGTGTTGTCTTTAAAAATATCTGGCTATTCAGTCCTTTTCCTTGACACATCTAGTACCTATACCAGTGGAAGTATTATATAATTGTATCCCAGGACGAAAGTCGGGGATACTTAGGATTCAGTACGGTCACGCCGCCGCCGCCGCAGAGATTTCCTTTTGGACGCGATAACTTAAAAAATATTTTAGTTAGAACTTTCAAATTTGGTATGTGGGTATATATGGGCAATGCCACGAACGCTATTGTTCTGTGACCTTGACCTTCAATCTCAAGGTCACTGGTGGCCACTTAAAGGTCAGATTTTGGCCATTTTTGCACATTTTGGCCCAGTTCTCCAAGACAGAAAGTTAGATCATCCTATGGCTGGTATATATAATACATATATATGTTCTCTATAAGCATGCAGAAATTTGACCTTGAAGCTCTTCATTGAAGGTCATCCACTGACCGCCAAAGTACTTGACCGAGGGTCATTTTTGGCCTTTTTGGAGATATTTTCACACTTAACACTGACTATATTGCATGGAAACTATTGAAAATGGCTTTGGAGGTTGAGTACATGATGGACTTCTGCCATCCAGGTTTACTGGTTACAGATCTTCATTTAAGGTCATCCACTGACCGCCAAAGTACCTGACCAAGGGTCATTTTTGGCATATTTGGAGATATTTTCACACTTAATGCTGACTACATTGCGTGGAAACTATTGAAAATGGCTTTTGAGGTTGAGTACATGACGGAGTACCAGCATCCAGGCTGACCGGTTACAGATCTTCGTTGAAGGTCATCCACTGACCGCCAAAGTACCTGACCGAGGGTCATTTTTGGCCCTCTGTTTGTTTGTTTGTAAACAAGATAACTCAAAAACTGACAGACGGATTTTGATAAAATTTTCAGGATATGTCCAAATTGGTAAAAGGAAGATGTGATTAAATTTTGGGAGTGATCCGGATCACTGTCTGGATCTTCTGGATCCATGAAATTTAATTTTTAAAGACAGATAGCTCAAAAAGTTATGGTTGCATTTTGATGAAATTTTCAGGAGATGTCCTTATTGGGACGAGGAACAAGTGATTAGATTTTGGGAGTGATCCGGATCACTCTCTGGATCATCTGGATCCAGACTGCCAGATGTGTTTGTGTACAATATAGCTCAAAAACTTATGAACAGATTTTGATGAAATTTTCAGGATATGTCTGAAAAGGTAAAAAGATGAAATGGTTGAATTTTAGAAGTGATCCGGATCACTATATGGATCTTCTGGATCCATGAAATGTAATAAGACAGATACCTCAAAAAGTTATTGATGGATTGTGATGACATTTTCAGCAAATGACCTAAATGGTGTGAGGAACAAGTGATTAGATTTGGGGAGTGATCTGGATCACTGTCTGGATCATCTGGATCCAGGTTGCCAGATGTGTTTGTGTACATTGTAGCAAAAAAACTTATGGACGGATTTTGATGAAATTTTCAGGATATGTCTGAAAAGGTAAAAGGATGAAATAACTGAATTTTGGAAGTGATCCAGATCACTGTATGGATCTTCTGGATCCGTGAAATGTAATAAGACATACCTCAAAAAGTTATTGATGGATTGTGATGACATTTTCAGCAAATGACCTAAATGGTACAAGGAACAAGTGATTATACTTTTGGAATGATCTGGATCATCTGGATCGAGCCTGCAACATGATTTTACGATGAATTTTGATGATATTTTTAGGCTATGTTACAAATAGTAAAAGGAAGAAGTGGTAAAAGGATGAAATGATTGAATTTTGGAAGTGATCCGGATCACTATATGGATCTTCTGGATCCATGAAATGTAATTTTTTTTTAAGACAGATACCTCAAAAAGTTATGGATGGATTGTTTCAGCAAATGGCCTAAATGGTACAAGGAACAAGTGATTACATTTTTGGAGTGATCTGGATCATCTGGATCCAGGCTTGCACATAATCTTGGAATGGATTTTACTATTTTCAGGATATGTTACAAATGGTAAAAGGAAGAAGTGGTAAAAGGAAGAAATGGTTCAATTTTGCGAGTGATCTGGACCACTATCTGGATCTTCTGGATCCGTGAATGTAATTTTTAAAGACAAATAGCTCAGAAAGTCATGAATGGATTTTTATGAAATTTTCAGGAAATGTCTTAAATGGGACAAAGAACAAGTGATTAGATTTTGGGAGTAATCTGGATCACTGTCTGGATCATGTGGATCCAGGCTGCCAGATGTGTCTGTGTACAAGATGGATGAATTTCGATGAAATTTTTAGAATATGTCTGAAAAGGTAAAAGGATGAAATGATTGAGTTTTGCAAGCGATTCGGATCACTATATGGATCTTCTGGATCCATGAAATGTAATTTTTAAAGACAGATATAAGTGAAACAACTAGTGATTAGCTTTTGGAAGTAATCTGGTACGATGGAGAATCCTGACCTGGTGCTCCAGGAAACAGGCTCAAGCCCGACACATTCATGCCTTAACTATGTCCCGTCCGGGGATACACTGCGTCGAGACGCAATCTCTAGTTCACAATATCGGCGGGAGACCTCCAGATTACGAAAAAGACTTCTTTGTGGTAATGAAATCTTGACTAGCACAACGCTGCCTGAATGCTGAGAGCCACTGAGAGCCAGTGCTTTCCTTTTCAAACCTAGTAACACTTGTTGGGTACATTGACTGGCATTGGTAGAGACATCATCAGTACATGTAAGTGACATCAAAATATGCCACAGAATTCATAAAAATCATAACATTTTTTCACTACTTCAAATAAAATACTTGTTGCATGGTTGACTTATGTAGGGAATGCAAAATTACACAATAGTGTAAAGGGTATAGCCGGAAATCTAAATACTTGTACGAAAATATGCATCTGCGCGCACAGATTAATGATCATAAAGCACCTTTTGTAATTGTTGTTTCTTAAGTTATTTGTGTTGATGAAATTTTGGCTTAAATATTGTCATACAAGAGTAAACATTGTACAAATTGCTATATATAATAAAATGTTACTATGTTCTTTTTATATTGTTTATTTGTAGTTTTATTGCCCAAAGTTAAGAGGTCAAAGAACATTCAGAATCAATCCATCAGAATCAAGGTCAAACAAGGATAGTTAAAATTGCCTATAACTTGCTTATTATTGGTCCTAGAGGTTTGGAATGTGAAACCAACCCATAGGAAATCATGGGCTGGGAATATTCTGATGTGTTCAGATTTAACCTAGAGTCCCGCTTTCAAGGTCAGACAAGGATAGCCAAACTTAAAAATGCTTATAACTCGCTTATTATTGGTCCTAGAGGTTTGCAATATGAAACCAACTTATATAAAATCATGGGCTGGGAATCTTCTGATGTGGTCAGATTTGACATTGGGCCTCCAAGGTCAAATGATGGTTCACTGGCTTTGGTGAGTTGTCTTTCCGGTGGATACAATTTTTGTTCTCCGATGTGTTAGGTCTAGTTTGTTTGGGTTTTAACGTGACTTTCAACACTTGGTGATATCACAACAGGTAGTTTATGGGCACAGGAAACCAGTGCATACAGTTTGTCAAGGATCTGTAATATACACTGCCGACCATTGCCCAGGAACTACCAACTTTTCCATATAGCATCTTTGGTTTGAACCACAGATCTAAGAGGTTCGAGGCGACAGTGTTATTACTGTGGCCCCTGTTAATTGAGAAAAAGTAAAATAACGCACAATTATAGACCGATTTTGATGAAATTTTTAGAAAACCTAGACGATGGCAAAAGAACAGATGAATTGATTTTTAACCAAATCATCTACATCCAGTTATTTTGGTGACCTTGATTTGACCTTTTACCTTGATGTAGTGACCTTGACCTTTAAAATCTTGTGCGGGTTATAAAGATATATGGATTGCTGCAACTGAATATTATCCAACATCTGAATAGTACTATCTTCTTTGACAGCAATACTTCAGTTAAGAAATTTACAGTTTCATGACTTTTACTTTGCTAAGTAATGCTGTCATCTTGCTATTGAAGTGCCTTGTTTTGATACTTTGTGTTTATGTATTCTCTCTTACATGTAATTTTCTCTGCACCTTTACATAACTTAAACTGTCTATTCTAAAAGTCTCCGGGTCTCTGTACTGTTTCAACTCTTCTAGATCTCGATATTCAATACTATTTCCCTGTGCTGTGGGGTAGTAGCATCTATGATGCTATTTTTCAGTTTAGTAGTTTAACGCAGAAAGTCAGCCTAGTTATGTCATTGAGGCATATTTATAAACATTCAGAGGTTTCCTACAGATCGAACACATACCAAAACCTTCAACAGCCCCTCCTAAATATTGAACAATCTCAATTGACGTTGAACCTTCTGTTGTTACTGAGTTGTATACAACCCCACGAAATTCAATAGATGAACATTGGTTTCAATGGTCAGGTCGCCATGCACACTGGATTGCAAAACCACAGAACTTGTAAGTTTTGTGCTACCTTTCCCACTCTGGTAGTCTCAGTGCCAATCAGATGGTTTTATTAATAACCACTGCTGTAAAGCACTGACCACTGTAGGCAAGTTTCACATACAAGGCGTTGATCTTGAGGCTCAATATATAGTGTAAGAATGAGCCTTGATATTTTTTTGCGGGATACTGGAGATTTCTCTTTGGACAAGGTCACTTGGCTACATTTATATAGAAGGGTGTGAATAAATAGTCGTGACATCATAAAGATAAGTCATACCATCATTAAGTTGTCAGGTGAAGTAAAGACAGAGAAAAACCAGACTGAAAATACCAACTGAAAGTAAATGAGCCAGTCCTGTAAACCACCAACCATAAGGAAGGTAACCTCAATTGTAAATCAACCATTAGTAAGTTAACCACCCCTGCAATCCATGAGCCAGTGGTAAGGGAAAAAGGTAAACTACCAACCATTGATAAGTAACCACAATTTTAAACCACCGACCATTGGTAAATTTACTATCACTGTAAAATGCCAACCATTAAAACAAAATTAATCCCCACTGTCAAGTGTAAACCATAAACTTTTGTCTAGATTCAGACAAAATGCAGGGTAATACGGTAAGTGCAAACATTACCGTCTTTTTAGACAATTGAGTTTCCCACAAGCAAGTGTTTATGGATATTTGAACCTTACACCCCTGTATTTGTGGACCACCACACAAACCAAAGCCTAATAATCGTATCCACCATAAGCATCCAGTGGATACTTGGGCTTAGCAGTAGTAGAGAGATTTGTGACATAAACACTCTCAGTGGAAAACTAGACCATCTAACTTCACCAAATTTGCAGGTTATCTTTACTGGGGGGTAAGCTTCTCTGCAACTGAAATTAGCTTCATTCTGAAAAACAACATGGCCACCCTGGGCATTACTTTGAAAATTATTCAACTGTTTCTACTGGCTGGTTCTCATAACTAGAAGGTTGGATCTCTTCATAGGTGATCTGTATAGCAGATATATATGTCCTGTACAAGCATGAAGATATTTGAACTGAAACTCTTCATTCAAGGTCATCAACAAAGTACCCCACATAGCGGACATTAAAACTGCATATCTCTCCCTTATTGTTGGTCCTAGAGGTTTGGCATGTGAAGCCAAACTACAGGAAATCATGGGCTTGGAATCTTCTGATGTGGTCAGATTTGACCTTGGGCCCTTCCTTCAAGGTCAAACAAGGATAGCCAAATTTAAAACTGCTTGTAACTCACTTATTATTACTCTAGACGATTGGGATGTGAACCAACCTACAGGAAATCATGGAATAGGAATCTTCTGATGTACTGCTAACTGGCTTCGATGAGTTTTCTTACAGGTGGATACAATTTACATCGGTTGTCCAATGTTTGTCTTCCAGATATCCAGGTGAGATCCATAGATGAGCGAGGACAGCAGTTCATATCCAGATGTGGAGGTGGCCAGTGTGTTAGGGAGGACACCAGACTATCTGCAACCAGAGTCTAGACCTGTGGAGGACAGCGAGTCAGGTGACCAGTCACATGACCAACGGCAGTCCACAGCACTCACCAACTTCTCCAGAGGTAGGCAACTAGGTATTTATAAGTAATATACAGACCCTGCCCTCCTAATGTCTCTATATTACCTATAGTGCAATACTATTAGTTTTTGCTGTAATACACCTGTGTACCACTGTTATGAATATACCGCCTCACCACACTACTCCTGATATTGTGGTTCCTTGCATAATCTTTCTGGATGTACATACAAACCTAAAATTCTTTGAGGTGTTACATAATTTGTACACTCAATGAACATAGAGCTACATAGTATGAGTGGAATATCACTTACAGAGTCTGAATTCACAAAAGGGTTTAGCGAAAGATGAGCGAAAAATTAGCTAAAATATGAATTTGAACCCTACTGTAAATGGGTGGTACTGACTTTCTGCGTATATCCCTGGGGTCGGGTGTATCAAAGGGTGACTTATGTAAGTCCAAGTTTATCATATAACCTCAGTGGTTTTCCAAGTCAAGTAACCCTTCATATTCAGTCAAAATATTTTAGTGTTAACATGTATCCTTTTAACTCAGTTTATCTTTGAAAAAATGCTGCTTTTAAATGGAAAGTCTTGTAACAATATAAATATGTCCACAAACTAATGTAGGGAGGTGTTCTGTGTATTTATTCTTTATTTTAAAGCATTTCAAATTTTAAAGAGAGAAAAATATGTGGTGGCCATATTTAAATCTTTGGCCAAAGTGTAGACTAAGAGGCTGTGTGAAACCCTCTACTTTTAAGACCACAGACTTAACCTTATTTTAAAACAAAAATCTTAACTTTTAATTTAAGTTCTGGCTAAATCATTTTGTGGAACTGTCCCCTGGACTTGGCAAAGACAAAAGGCTCAGATTTTAGTGCCTGACGTAGCCTAAGTCCAGGCTAAGTGTGAGACCCTTTGTGAAACCGGCCCCTGGATACATGATCTATGCTTTTGATAATGTGCATTTAGAGTCTGTCTTCATGACATAGACTAAGCACTATAGAAGTTGAATTAGAATTACATTATAAATTGGAAAGGGTTTTTTAAACATTTTAAATATTTTTGATGGGTATCTGTAATCAGGAGCATAAAGATTGGTGATACAGCAAAAACTATTAAACTAAAGACACTGGAGTGGTATTCACTAACATCAATCAGTGAAGATCATACCAAATTTGAACAAAAACAATCAACTTTTGATCAGATCTTTGGATCAGCCCAAATTGGTATTCATGAAACAGTTGATCTGATTTTTCAATCAAATTTTGGATTAATTTTGATTCATGCACTTTCTTGAAGATTTCACAGGGAAGAAGATGGATGTTTTAATCAGTTGTCTCAATTTTGATCTGATCTTAATCCATGTTAATGAATACCGCCACTGGGGTATTACTTGAGCCAATGCTTTGCCAGACTTCAGTAGACATGACAAAACTTTTTGGACTGCCCTAGATTTGCTCCTTGCCATACATAATTGGAATAAAAGACTGTCTCATGCTGATCTAATGACCTGAAATGAGATTCCTTTCAATATTTAGTCCATCCTATCTTTTCCTATCTACAGAC
Organism: Sabellastarte sp. h YS-2021; assembly: GCA_964017235.1. Taxonomy (NCBI): domain Eukaryota; kingdom Metazoa; phylum Annelida; class Polychaeta; order Sabellida; family Sabellidae; genus Sabellastarte; species Sabellastarte sp. h YS-2021. Next base: position 187,369,271 of record OZ024929.1, on the reverse strand, counting down.
AAAAGCTTTAAATTTACAGGTTCAATAGAACTTTAGTCCCCTTAATGTACAAATTGTCTGTGGTTAATGACCCATGTGTGAGAGCTTTATTGACTTATGCATGAAAGATTTATTGACCCATGTGTGGGAACTTTATTGACCAGTGTGTGAGAGCTTTATCAACCCATTCCTAAGAGCTTTATTGACCCTTGCAAGAGAGCTTTATAATTCTTAGTTTTGGTTCTGTTCACTGGCCATTAAGAATCTACTAGTGCAGAGATTGAGCACAATGAAAGTCTGATAAGAATAGATAAGACTTGATAAAGCATTGTCAGATTTAAGCTGAGAATGAGTCGGAGTACGTTAATTAATTCCTGGCTACTTTTTATCTTGCAGGAAATACAGCCACACTGACCCCTAACCCTCTAGGCCAGGAGTCGGCCCATCAGCTGGCCGGTCAGGGAGAACTCGCATCCTTAAAGCATCTGCTGGGAAACCAACATCCGGATGTGGTGGACACATCAGGATTCACACCACTCTTCTGGGCGGCGGCTTACAATCAGCTGCACACTGTGAAGTACTTGATACAAAATGGATCAGACCCCATGCATCGGGGGAACCATGGGGAAACCGCAGTCGCCATAGCAGCAAGCCGGGGAAATGACAGCATCCTTCGATTTTTTGTGACAGAATGTAAATGTGATATTAATACAGTGGACGATGTTGGAAACAGTGTACTAATACACGCGGTGGCGGGGAATCACTTGGAGTCTGTCAGGGTACTGTTACAGAACGGTGCAGATCTTGCTCACAGGAATACGGACAAGTTGTCTGCATTTGATGTGGCCCTGAGTTGTAAACACACAGAGATTCAGAGAGAACTGGAGAAACACATGTTGGACTTACTAGGAGGCAAGATGTGATAAAGGATCAGCAGATTTGTAACATAGCAAAGTGTGAGAGACTTTTGAGAATTCCCCTCCCAGAAATAAATGAAAGTAATCCCATCAAATTATGTATATATTCCTAGTAATGGGGTGTTCCACTACAACTGACACTATGACTCTAGGGTCAGTTACAAAAGTCGGGGGTCGGGGACAAATATCCAGAAAAAAGGGTGGGAAAAATCTGGGTTGGTTTCACCTCCCCGACAGGACGTAATACATCCCAGCTAGTCTGGATCTAGATGCCGACCTGATTGGGGTCAGGATGATTTCTACACGACTAGACAAGAAACTACCAAAACAAGCGGTAAACTCCTAACAGACAAGCACTAGTATCAGGTGATGACAAGCCCTAGTGACAAACCGACAGGACTGGAGAAGTGTACAGAATCACCACAACCAGACTTGCAGTCGGTATGCCTGTCTGTTGGTGGAGAAATGAAATATTATCAAATGCTGTGATTACGTCCTAACAGATTTAGTTCTGAATTTTTTTTAATGCTAAATAAATGTACATTTATGCAATTTAAATGGTAAAGTAACTTACAATTGTTTTAATTCCAGATGGAAAATAATCATTTTGTCTCTTTATATCACATCACTGTATGTGTGACGATATTCATCCACTGCATGTTTGACTGATTACAATGATGGGAGGAGAGGGAAACAAATCTGCTGTTCTTTGGAGAATTAAGAGTTTGCTGTTTAATTGCCCCATCTGAAGATTGACTGGTGTCTAGATATGAACTTGGTTAAAATGTATCTCAAATTGGATAAACATATCTTAAATACAATTTAGATAGCTGACACTTGCACAAAATAATTCCACAACAAAGTTTTAGTTGGTGAATAAGCCCAATCTACTCGGAATTCATGAGCAAGATAAAATAATAATATATATGTGACAGGAGAAACTCTCACATGGTAAATTTGATTGGAGTTTCTGACTGTTGAGTGTAGGGTTGGACAGCCTTTTGGACAGAACAATCATAATGGACGCAATGAGTTTTATTGTTTTACTGTCCGTTATCTCTGTCCCGTCCTTTAGACTGTACACTTCTGTACAATCAGTCTTTGCAGTGATACAACCTGTCTTCCCTACTTTTTTCAAATACAATCAACATTCCTGGTAAAATGAATCCCCAGGGTCTTGTTTCAAGATTAGTCATATGGGTCGGTCAATAAATTATCTCCCGCCGGCCGGCCGGGAGATTATAAAACGCATTCCGTGTGTGCGTGTGTTCGTGTGTTATTATTAAGTGTGTGTCACGCTTTTATAAAGGGCTGTACATCACACTGGTTGTTTCTCCTTGGCCTTTTCAATGTTTTTTATGACCTTATTGCTTATGTCCTTTCATTTGATGCTGTTATTTCACATCTAGGACCATAGCTAAGTGAGTAATAGCAATGGTGGCTACTTTGAGTAAAGTGCTCATAACTCCAAAACGACTGCATTTAGAGTGTTTCGGTAAAATACGCTGTTCAGCTACTTTCTCCATGCCTACAAGATGGTACCATTTTTAGGGTTCTATCTTCATAGCTAAGTGAGTAATAGCTATTTTCTGTTATTAACAATGAGCAAAATGAGTAAATTGATTTTGTCTTTGTAACTGTTACTTACAATATTGGCCTGAAATATGTTGTTCAACAACTCCTTCATGTACTATATCATGGTGAGGTGTCCAAGGTGTAGCACCATAGCTAACTGAGTAATAGCTATACTAAGTTTAACATTTGACCATTGAGCAAGTCACTTATAACTCAAAAGCTATTGAATATAGAGGATTTTTGTCGAAGATGTTGTTCACCTATCTTTTGGATATACTGTATTGTGAATTTTCACAGCTGTAACTCCATAGCTAACTGAGTAATAGCTACTTTGATGATAACCATAATGAGTAAATGGCTTATATCTTCAAAAGTATTGCAGCTACACAATTTTGTTCCAATATGTTGTTCAGCTACTATCTCCACAGCTACAACATGGTCACTAGTTTGGAAGTGTATCTCCATAGCTAAGTGAGTAATAGCTACTTTGTCAATTTTTAATGATAACCATAATGAGTAAATGCCGTATATCTTCAAAAGTATTGCAGCTACACAATTTCTCTCAAATAAGTTGTTCATCTACTTTTTTGTGAACTGTAACATATTTAAGTTTCACAACTGTTGCTCAATGCACAAGTGAGTAATGGCTACTTTATTGCTACTTTTGGTGAAAATGTGAAAAATGACAAATATCTCGCAAACCGTAATAGCTACTTTGTCAATTTTTAATGATAACCATAATGAGTAAATGCCTTATATCTTCAAAAGTATTGCAGCTACACAATTTCTCTCAAATAAGTTGTTCATCTACTTTTTAAGTCATTCATCTACTTTTGGGAGAGCTTTCACATGGTGAAGTTTCAGACTCGTGGCTAATTACTCACCTACTGAAAATGAGTAAATGCGAATTATCTCTAAAAGTATTGCAGATAGCCAATTTTTCTCAAATAACTCATTCACCTACTTTTAGGAGAGCTTTCACTTGGTGTAGCTAATTACTCACCTACTGAAAATGAGTAAATGCGAATTATCGCTAAAAGTATAGCAGATAGCCAATTTTTCTCAAATAACTCATTCACCTACTTTTAGGAGAGCTTTCACATGGTGAAGTTTCAGACCCATAGCTAATTACTCACCTACTGAAAATGAGTAAATGCGAATTATCGCTAAAAGTATTGCAGATAGCCAATTTTTCTCAAATAACTCATTCACCTACTTTGGGGAGAGCTTTCACTTGATGAAGTTTCAGACCCATAGCTAATTACTCACCTACTCAAAATGAGTAAATGCGAATTATCTGTAAAAGTATTGCAGATAGCCAATTTTTCTCAAATAACTCCTTCACCTACTTTTGGGAGAGCTTTCACTTGGTGAAGTTTCAGACCCATAGATAATTACTCACCTACTGAAAATGAATAAATTCGAATTATCGCTAAAAGTATTGCAGATAGCCAATTTTTCTCAAATAACTCATTCACCTACTTTTGGAAAAGCTTTCACATGGTGAAGTTTCAGACCCATAGCTAATTACTCACCTACTCAAAATGAGTAAATGCGAATTATCGCTAAAAGTATTGCAGATAGCCAATTTTTCTCAAATAACTCATTCACCTACTTTTGGGAGAACTTTCACTTGGTGAAGTTTCACACCCATAGCTAATTACTCACCTACTCAAAATGAGTAAATGCGAATTATCGCTAAAAGTATTGCAGATAGCCAATTTTTCTCAAATAACTCCTTCACCTACTTTTGGGAGAGCTTTCACTTGGTGAAGTTTCACACCCATAGCTAATTACTCACCTACTCAAAATGAGTAAATGCGAAGTATCGCTAAAAGTATTGCAGATAGCCAATTTTTCTCAAATAACTCATTCACCTACTTTTGGGAGAGCTTTCACTTGGTGAAGTTTCACACCCATAGCTAATTACTCACCTACTCAAAATTAGTAAATGCGAATTATCGCTAAAAGTATTGCAGATAGCCAATTTTTCTCAAATAACTCATTCACCTACTTTTGGGAGAGCTTTCACTTGGTGAAGTTTCAGACCCATAGCTAATTACTCAGCTACTCAAAATGAGTAAATGCGAATTATCTCTAAAACTATTGCAGATAGCCAATTTTTCTCAAATAACTCATTCATCTACTTTCGGGAGAGCTTTCACATGGTGAAGTTTCAGACCCGTAGATAATTACTCACCTACTCAAAATGAGTAAATGCGAATTATCTCTTAAGAGTATTGTAATTAGCCAATTTTTCTCAAATAACTCATTGCAAATTTTGAAAGCTACTCAGCTACTCAAAATGAGTAAATGCGAATTATCTCTAAAACTATTGCAGATAGCCAATTTTTCTCAAATAACTCATTCATCTACTTTCGGGAGAGCTTTCACATGGTGAAGTTTCAGACCCGTAGATAATTACTCACCTACTCAAAATGAGTAAATGCGAATTATCTGTAAAAGTATTGCAGATAGCCAATTTTTCTCAAATAACTCCTTCATCTACTTTTGGGAGAGCTTTCACATGGTGAAGTTTCAGACCCATAGATAATTACTCACCTACTGAAAATGAATAAATTCGAATTATCGCTAAAAGTATTGCAGATAGCCAATTTTTCTCAAATAACTCATTCACCTACTTTTGGAAAAGCTTTCACATGGTGAAGTTTCAGACCCATAGCTAATTACTCACCTACTCAAAATGAGTAAATGCGAATTATCGCTAAAAGTATTGCAGATAGCCAATTTTTCTCAAATAACTCATTCACCTACTTTTGGGAGAACTTTCACTTGGTGAAGTTTCACACCCATAGCTAATTACTCACCTACTCAAAATGAGTAAATGCGAATTATCGCTAAAAGTATTGCAGATAGCCAATTTTTCTCAAATAACTCCTTCACCTACTTTTGGGAGAGCTTTCACTTGGTGAAGTTTCACACCCATAGCTAATTACTCACCTACTCAAAATGAGTAAATGCGAAGTATCGCTAAAAGTATTGCAGATAGCCAATTTTTCTCAAATAACTCATTCACCTACTTTTGGGAGAGCTTTCACTTGGTGAAGTTTCACACCCATAGCTAATTACTCACCTACTCAAAATTAGTAAATGCGAATTATCGCTAAAAGTATTGCAGATAGCCAATTTTTCTCAAATAACTCATTCACCTACTTTTGGGAGAGCTTTCACTTGGTGAAGTTTCAGACCCATAGCTAATTACTCAGCTACTCAAAATGAGTAAATGCGAATTATCTCTAAAACTATTGCAGATAGCCAATTTTTCTCAAATAACTCATTCATCTACTTTCGGGAGAGCTTTCACATGGTGAAGTTTCAGACCCGTAGATAATTACTCACCTACTCAAAATGAGTAAATGCGAATTATCTCTTAAGAGTATTGTAATTAGCCAATTTTTCTCAAATAACTCATTGCAAATTTTGAAAGCTGTAGGTCCATAGCTAACTCAGTAATAGCTACTTTGACTTTTTTTATTTAAATAATTTATAACAGTCAGCAAAACTATTCAATTTAAAGGAGGTTTGTCAAATATGTTGTTCACCTACTTTTTGATGTAGTGCGGCGGGAGATCATACCACGGCAGTGGTCTTGTTTTCTCTATTTTCCAAAGTAACAGGTCTGAATCATGGTGGTTCAAGTAGCTTTCAGGCCTATGTTTTCAGCTGTAAGCCTGATTTTTTTACTCAGGACAAATCAGGCCTTTTTTCCAGATTGAGGTGCCACCTGTTTCAGTAGTACCAGTCGTAGCAATCCCACATCGCCCCACAATCAGGTGAATGAGTGGGATTACAACTTACAGATAATGTGATGAAAACATGATGAAATAAAGCATTCAGAGACCACTAACCTCTGCCAAGGCTGGACACGTCCAATATTGTTGTGAGTGCAATGATCAAAAGAGCGTTAAAATTCCTGGATCGAAACTCTGCAAGTTTTTGTCACATCAAAATCCATGTTGAAAGGCAGAGAAATCAAAAGTTAGAAAGTGAGGTATTTAAACCACTGTCATTTATTGATATTCACCAGTGCCAAGTATTCGTAATATTCTGGATGTTTTAAATTATATAAACTATTTTTTTTTGTGTATGTGTGTTTGCTGTATTTTATACAGTAGCCACAAATGGATTTAGATTTTGTTTTAATTTTTTTACCGTATGTCAAAATATAAAATTATGAAATGACTCCCCAGTTCAATACAATTCATATTTTACAGAATTTCTGCACAGGGTGTGACTTTTTTCTCCTGTTGAAATAACTGTTTCAATCGATGTTGCAAAATATTTATAAAAAAAACCTTTTCATGGTTGGCCTCCCACCTCTGAGGCCGGGGTTCGATCCTCGGCACAGCCTCAAGTGGGAAAGCTGGTAGTTGCTTGCCGTTGGTCGGCAGTTTACAGTACAGAACCCTAACGAACTATATGTACTGGTTTCCTCTGCCCTTCTAGCTACCCGTCGTGATATGACCTGTACAGTGTTGAAAGTGACGTAAAACCCCAAATAAATAAATAAATTTTCATGGATGACATCTTAGAATTCATTCAAAAATCATATACAGCTGGGCTTGATAAAACATCTTTTATTAAGCACTCAACACAGAGCACTTGCATGAAAGACAAAAAGAGCAATATACTTTACTGAATAAATTGACTTTCTATTACACCCTGCTATAATTTATGTGCAAGGTATAAATGAACACAAACAGAACCACAAATACACAGCAGAGATAGAGATTCCCATTGTCAAATGTCCGTATTAATATAAAGCCCATTTTTGTTGCGCAATAAATATGCGCACCGTCAAAAAGCCAGAATTGTCCTTGACATTAGCGCCCCAAATTGACCCAGTATCAGTCAGCGTACATACCCTTATATATCAGTATTCTATATATTAGAATTTGCATTCATTGTTTAATAGACTTGGGCCATTTATCACCTGTGCCAGATATCAAGATCCCCTCCCTTGTTTTGCCTAAGGACTATAGTATATAGCCTATGGCAAAACAAGTAATTATCATCCCTGTGAAAACATACAGGAAGAGATCAATGGATTTATAGTGAAAGTTAACAGTGTTTTGAACTTATTTTTTGCAAATGCATACACACAAGTATAGACTTTTCAAGAGGTCTTGTAACCATGGTTTGGGTTCCATTGGTTATTTCAGGGCTTTGCCCTTCACAGTTGTATTTTGACATTACTGTTTCTCAGGGTTGTTCAGAATTACACGACCTTGTTCCATTTCTAATTATATCCCCAGACGAAAGTCGGGGATATATTGGATTTAGGTCCGTCGCGCCGCCGCCGTAGAAATTTCCTTGTGGACGCGATAACTCAAAAACCAATTAATTTTTTTTTTTCAAACTTGGCACACATGTTAAGGATGCCCAAAGGAAGATCCCTATTTTAAGGTGACCTTAAACTCCAAATAATAAAGAACTTATGGCCACCTTAAGGTCAGAAATTGCACTTTTGACCACTTAGAGCCCTCTAGGTCACAAACTATGAGGCGTATCTGGCTTAAATTTTACCTGAGAACACATTAATATATTCTTAGTACATGTGCCGAAAATCAAGACTTTAAGTTGAGGAAAAAATTGTGTTTGGGGCCCATAAAGACCCCACTTAGGACTTTTTTCCTAGATTTTTAACATATTTTGCCCTATAATTTGGAAGTGGTAATTCTGATGAGTCTCAAACTGCTCTAGGTGTAACTCTTATATGTAATCCTTGTCTGTGAAAAATTTAAAGGCTGTAGGTTTACCTGTTAGGCCGACTTGAGGTCTCAAAATTGCCCACAGAGACCCAATTTATGGACTTTTTGCCACCTTCAAGCACTGTAGCTTTCAAACAATGTCTCTCATTTAAGTGAAATATCATCTGAGAATATATCAATATGTTTTTCTTGTGTGTACTCCAAAATTTAGGCCTTTAATAGACATTTTAAAGACCCAGTATTTGGACTTTTTGCCACCTTTAAGCCCTGTGACTGTTAAACTATGTGACTGATAGGGCTGAAATCTCATCTGGGAATACATTATTATGTTCTTTTTACATGTGCCAAAAATCATGGCTTCAAGTAGACATTTAAACTGTGTATGAGGACCATAAACACCCACCCGAGTGACCCTTTTAAGACATTTTTCACATATTTTGCTCTGTAACTTGGAAATGGTAAATCTGAGAAGTTTCAAACTTTATTAGATATATATTCTATGTATAATCTTAGTATGTGACAGATTATAAATCTGAAGCTTTAATTTGAAGGCCACATCGAGATCTCTAAAAGGCCCACAGAGACCCAATATTTGGACTTTTTGCCACCTTTAAGCCCTGTGACTGTTAAACTATGTGATTGATGGAGCTGAAATCCCATCTGGGAATGCATTATTATGTCCTTTCTACATGTGCCGAAAATCAAGGCTTTTAGTAGACATTTAATCTGTGTATGAGGGCCATAAACACTCACCCAAGTGACCTTTTTTGACATTTTTTTCCGTATTTTGCCCTGTTATTTGGAAATGCTTAGTGTGACAGGTCTTAAACTGTATTATATATAATTTTTTTTGTTATGTTTGTCCCCCCAAAAGTGTCAGCTCTGTAGTTTAATTGCTAAGGTCTCTTTAATAATTGTAAAATGCCCACAGAGACCCAGTTTATGGATATTATACCACTTTAAAGCCCTGTAACTGTCGAACTATGTGGGTCATAGAGCTGAAATCTACTTATTTTTGTGTGTTATCTCTCTGCTTGCCGAGTTTTTAACTTTTTAAAATGAAACTGGTTAAACATATTCAAGTAGGCAAAATGGACACTGTTATTTTCTGGTGAGCTATAAGTCCAATATTAATGAAATTATACCCTTATGTAGTAAAAATAGGGGATTTTTAACCCTGAACTAGCCCAGTTTTATTCAGTTTGCCTCAGTTAATTTTGACACAGTTCCTACAGTTACTAACTCATTTCAGTTGATAATCACATTCTTAAAATTCTCAATTCTGACTTATTATTATAAATCTGTTCTTGTGGTTTGATAATTTATATTTAATTCTGGAGGTATATAATTTTCCTGTTGGACATTCCTTATTTATATATTTGATTTTATTTTAGTGATAAGATTAACTGAACTTTTTGTATTTGATTACCCCTTTTGTTTGTTTACCATTTGTGCTGTATTTAGTCCCACCCCCCATCCACCTCTGGGACCTCCAGCTATTAATAATAATTCATTTATTTGTTAAGTTGCACAGTGATCATTAAAGCATGTACAATAACACTTCAAACTGAACACAAAACACAGGAAAATAAAAACATGAGAACTTGAATGTACAGAAATGAGATCAACTATATATTTTTTTACATATTATCTGCAAATAAGTCGCTCTAACTAGAGCTGAGGAAATCTATAATATGAGAGATGTTATTTTTGTCACAATCAGGAAGTAGAGCACAATCTCTCATTTCAATGAAATCATTAATAGTACCAGCTATAGCAATATCTTGTTCACTGGGAACCTTGAAGCATTCCATTCTGTTGTAACAATATAGCTGATATTTGTCTAATGAATATTGTGAACTTAAGTAGTTTAGACTACAAGATACATCAGATTTACTCCCTCTCAAGACAAGGTTGTAACAGAGTCTAACAATACTATTTGGACTAGATTGACAATTCTGAAGAAACTTTAATTGTCGTCTGTGTAATTGCACATCAATATCAACATCAGCACAGAGTAGATGAATAAGGTTTGAATGTGTTCTATTAGAAACCTGAAGAAGACGTCTGCAGCATTTACGCCAGGCAATATACACCTTTTCAGTGATACTGGAGTCAAAATTCCATAACTGACATCCATACAGTGCCATACAGTATGTTTTAAACAGAAAATACTTTAGCTCACTAGTAGCAGAATGGAATTTAAACATTAATGAATTAAATCTAGAATACATTGTATGAACAGCATCAGTTACATATTTGTCACTTCTACAACTGTCCAGCAGGTTACCAAGATGTCTTTCCCATTTAGAGCTTTGAATATTTACATTGTTAAACAAGATAGAGTTCTGTTCTACACTAGATTTACCCATAATAAGAGTGACACTAAATAAACAAAGGTATTGAATGATATCAAATGAGAAACAAAGAACCAGACTTTTCAGTGGGGTTGCAGATCTTCTGTAACAGTGAGAGAGGTGTGGAGAAGGGGAGAGGGGTGGGGTGGGGTTGGGAGATGGGGTTTGCTTCATTATCTAATAAGACAAAGGGGAGTCAGAACTGAGATTGTGTCACATATTTAGGTTGCATATATATGGACCACATATATAGGAATTGAGGAAATGAATAACTGAAAAAACAATGCAAATTCTAAAAATAATATAATAAAATAATAATATAAATAATATATAATTTTTAAATAATATTTTATTTGTGAACAAATATAGAAACAGATATGCGCTTTTGGGATTATGAATCATTTAAATACTTTGAAAATAGGTTCAGAGTCACCCTTTGCAGGAAGATTGAAAAGTATGATGAGTTGAGTTAGAAATAATATTTTATTTGTCAACAAATATAGAAACAGATATGCTCTTTTGGGATTATTAATTTGGAATGGACATTCAATCATCAATCATTTAAATACTTTGAAAATAGGTTCAGAGTTATCATTGCAGGAAGATTAAAAATATGCTCTGTTGAGTTATGTATTCGGCGTCTGGGGATACACCATCTTCCTTGGGAAGATATAAACTTAGTAGATTGATGTGCTGAAGTTCATATAACTTTTCCCAAGATTTATGGCATACAATAAATGGCTTACATAAAAAATTCCCGATCAAAACCTGTGGCATGAGTGATGACCTGTCTGGGGATATGTTGGCGCCGAGTTGGCCCAATCTAGTTTTACTTCTATTCTCTTTCTGAACTATACTTTCATTAGCTCATTCAACCCCTATAATGGACAGAGCAGATATATCAAAGAAATGGAGGAAAGAATAGAAATTTTAAACCCAAAAATGTGTTTAATTTATATTCTTAGGGACGTCCTGGGGTGTCTCCTGGATTACAGTTACCTCAGTTTGTTACAGTGAAAATCTTAATATAAAAAGATAAAGAGTGGTTTCCAGTTGACATTCTGGGTAGTCCCCTCCAGCCTGCCAAGTCAAATATCATGAAAAGTATTTGCTAGAGGCTAATGCTTTTGTTAGTACTTCCTTGGACTACTGCAATCAGTTTTTGGAGTCTATCCAATTCTAATCTGTGCAAGCTGCAATGTTTTCAAAACAGCACTGATTTAATTCAACAAATATACAAGCAGATGTACTAAAATAACTCCTGTTCCTGAAAAATTACATGTGCTTATTAAAAATCTCTGATTTCTCGTCACTTGTCTACTAGTTTCACAATATGGCCTATCCTAGTATTTTGAAGCATATCCTTCCTCTGAAAGCTATCTGGTTCCACAGTTTTGTTCACGACTTCACAAATTAGTGAGGCATTCTGGTTAGCTCTTTTTCCATGCAGCTACAGTTTGGAATTAACCATCCAATGAGATTTCTTCATCTTGCCCATTACCTCTTTCAGAAAGAAACTTTGTTACTTGTCTCAAAGTATATCCACCATAACCCTTTATTTATTCTGAGGCTCTGTGATGCTGACATGGTCTCTCACCCTTAGATATTGAAAATTTGAATCTATTCTTGTTTGGTGTGACTTTCAGTCTGGTTCTAGTAGAGATTAAGTTGCTACACTGATTTACAAGGGTTTTTTTTGTGATTATCCTAGCTATTTCACTCCTTTTCAGCTCTTCGTAGAAGCCATAACACGACGTTTTTGGAGGTCTTACCTTTGATGCTCCTACAATCTAGAATGAACCATCCGAGGATCCTGCACCCCACTCCTTCCGCCCCAATCATAGTTTCTAAGCAGTTTCTCTGTGTAATGATCCTTGATTTTTCCAATATTAACTTTGGAATCTGCATCGTGCTAAGATTTAGGCCTATGAAAGTCCTGCTTTGAATAGACTTAAACATTTTCTTATGAAGTATTCGCCTGACATACTCTGAGAGCAGCTGTCAATCCTTCTCAACTGAACAGAATATACAGGGTAGCTGCCTTAATGAAACAAAGTTTCACCACATTTCTTCTTGAAACTTTGGCTACCAACTGTGTGGTAAATACAATCATAACTTGGCTGTTAATAGATTGACTAGCAATTCTAACAAAATATTGAGTTATAATGACTGTAGGTAGTCTTTATGTGTGTGAAACAGAGAGAAAAGAGACTATTAAAAATACTGTTTATTTTACTACCTGTATATAATACACAAAATACACATAAAATATCAAGTAGCCTTGGGAAATTGATTTTTTATACTTGTCTGTACAATGGAAACTTTTCAAAATTCTGCTACTATTTTTGTCAAGTTCAGCAAGATATGATTCTAGAACATGACATTTCATGTAAGTGACAGGTAATAAGTGACGTCACTACTAGATCACTGAAGTATCTTTTGAGCAATCTGGAAGATTCTGGAAGAGTATGTTTTCCAAAACAATCCACATCAACTATGACCCTGTGGCTCCAGAATCTCTATTTCTACAAAAGGCTAGTTTTTCTGATATGACTGGAGAAAACAACGACGCTATGATGATCAAAGTAATCCCGATGATTTCTGGGATATTATCGAGGCCTGGATAAAACCTGTGGAATAAAGTTAACTGGCCAATGTACAGGAGCAGCACTGAGCAGGGTTTGCCCAAAGCCACCTGTGACAAGGGAAGGAATATGAACACGAATGTACAACATATGCCGTGAATTACTGTGGCACACAGAAACAACATCGTGAAGCCAAGGCAAGGTACGTCCGCATGTACTGACAATGTCGGGTCATCGGATAACTTCAGAACAATAACCATCACCCCTGACATAAGGGATTGGAAGACGGCTGCCCAAAAGAAGAAACAGTACACATTGTAGACCTGGAGTATGGATCTGGATAAACTGCTGGAGATGGTGGCACTGACTGCAGCAACTATAATGCAGATGTAACCAAGGAGAACTGGCTTGATCCAATAATTCTCCTGTAAAACATCTACAGTTATTTCACTACTGTTCATATTGAGCTGGCCACTGTTGCTTCCTTCCACTGTAACGTTACCCCACAAGACACAGGGTGGTGTGGACCTGTTGAAAGAGTCAGTGCTGGAGTTCTTGTCCAGTTGCCATGGCTGTAACACTAAGGTAACACCAATCAAAGTAAAGGCAAAAACCAGGATGGCAACCTTGGATATGCCCTTGAACATAAAGTCCACCCCAGCACTGAGAAAGAGGTAGAGGCCAGTGAAGACTGCAGCCAGGTTCCCCAGTGGCAGGTAAGCTGCTGATATAAAGAATAAGGTGCTCTTGATATAGTTGAAGAGAATGGCAATGACAAATCTGTAGAGATCTTTCTTTTCAACGTGAACGGAGAATTTCAGGAGAGAACTCCAAACAATGGCCATTACCATGAGGAAGCCGTATCGATACAAATTCAGCATGAACATGCTGGTCTGGCGGCCAATGAGCTGGGCAGCTGCAGTGGAGACAACATAGCTACATATGAGTAGCATTAGCAACAGACATCCAATGATAAGGTGTTTTATCCTCTGTGGGGTCCATCCATTGTTGTTAGAACTAGTTTTATCTTCTAAATCTGCTTGAGACCTAAATGGATTTCAAAAATAGAGATGCAGTAACAAGACACGAAATAATGGGTTCACAAAACAAAACAATTGTAAACATTAAAGAATGTTTTACCATAAATGTAGGTATACATGGTATATTAGCACAAACAGTCAATCGTTCAAATGTTATATTGCTTCACTTGCCCCACACTCGTTTTTTCTCTATTTATTTGGCTGCACTGTAGCCATTTAAGTACGAGTTGTCATCTATGTGTGGACCTGTCTCATGTGACCCTGGCCTAAAACCCTAAGTTTGAACTTTGAACGTCGCTAAATTCCAACATTTTATTTTACATAAACCATAAACTGGTATTCGATAAAAACACCTTTTTGTCAATGCTTAATGGCAGGAAATTATGTTGGTGATTGGCAATCCAAATTGTGAATTCAATTCTGTATTATGGTTTCATTTTGGTTCCACTGCAAGACCTATTGTTACTTCCTATACGCACTTATAAGGCTATAAATGTATAAAACACATCCTCCAAACTTCTGAAATAGATCATAGGATTCCACATAGGATCCGGAAAAGGGTTTTTATTTGGGAAGGCATGCGCTTTTATAACTGAAAGTGACTTTAGATGATTTCTAAAAGCAGATTCTTTGTCTTGTTGTCAGATGATATGGGGAATGGTTTTCCCATTTAATGTGCACTGTGAAAGTCGGGCAGTGTCGGCTAACTTTCTATAATTGGATGGAGGAAATTGAAAGATTACTTTGAATGTCCTTTGTAGCTTTGTGATATTTGTCTTGGTGATACTGTACAACATTGAAGAATATTTGTACTTACCCCATTTGTAAAGACTTCAACAGTCCAGTTTTCTCACTCTGTTGTTTAGACATGGTAACCACATAGATTTGTAGGCTTCTGTAGAGACTCACCAATTCATCATCAGGTGTGTGGTTCACAATACTGGTACTAAGAAAAACAAACAACCAGTGGGGAATCAACATTGTATGTTACAGATTAACAATCTGATTCATGTGATGTACAAATAATTTAACTTGTTTATAATAGCTTATCTAGGAGGATAAATCTTGCCAGTCGTGCTACCTATCTTTAAACTGGCGAATATTGGTTGACTACTTGTGTCCAATCCTGTCGATTGTAACTGTTTTACAAACTGTCAGTAGCCTGCTTCAGTCTATATCTGTGGTCATATGACCTATACAGTCTACTGTTTTTACGGTATGACCAATTGTCCTGGTAAAATGGGGCCAAGTGATCGTGAAACATAAGAAAATAGGTCTGGTGAGTCTCCCTATTAATCGTGGCACATGGGAGGATGCAATAAGAAGGGAATGGTTTTCCTCGGTGATGTGATATTTTGTGGTGAATAAGTAAAGTACTTCTTTGCCAAAGGCATATAGTAAAAGGAGTTTACTCTTGAGTTTACAGAGTAAATAGATTTTAAGTGTATTGATTGATGCCTAATGACTAATGAGGAATTTACGTTGGATCCAGAAGAGCTCCATCCTTCTCCAATCCATTAGCCAGTGGGATCCGCATTTTAGTGTGCACCACTCCAGCATGGAACATCTGTTTCTGGATTTGTGAATTAAGGTGGTGAAATGTCAAATGACTTAGGCAGGCTTTCAGGGGGTTGCTTTTATCGCTCAGAATTTGAAAATCCCATCTAATCATTTGAATTATATGGCTGATAATTGAATCCTGAGGTTACAGGTCAGATCTAAGTATTTTAACACATGGCCCTAAACCTTTGAATGTTTCAAAAGTCTCTCTTTTCACCCAGGAAAATATTTTTCTGACACATTCCAGTATCCGGCTTTTGTATGGGTTAAGTCGTAAAAATGTACCCAAGCTTGGTCTATTGATAAATCAAAACTGCAAAGGGAGTATAAAGAGTAACAAGAACCTGGGGTTGTAGATGGAAGTATATGTGAGATGTATGCAACATGATAGCTGTGATACTGATCCTGGACATATCAAAATAGTGTTGGGTTCTGTCCTTCCATTATGTCAAGTGTGAAATCGATTAGCAGGAGCATCTTCAAGTTGCAGTCTTCATATAGAATTTCAAGATGGCGGCCATCTTGTTTTTTCCAAATGGTACCAATTTTGAAATCAACTTAGCCTCGCTGCTGTTCTACCACCCTGTGCAATCACTCTGTGTAGACCAGATACATAAAAGGGACTTGTATTGGCCAAAACAACCTTGACATACAGAAGTACACTTCCGCTACCTCATTGATGATACTCTTGTTAGAATGGCAATTAAGGTAAAAAGTTACTTTGAGCATGTGCAGAGCTCTGGTCTTTCTTCTGTTGTCCAGTCAAGAAACATACTGACCCTTAAAATAGCTGGCCGAAAGGTAGGAAGTTGGAGAATAAAATGGTTGGCAATACCAGACCCTTCTTTTGCCCAAAAAGAAGAGATAGGAACCAGACACTGTGATGCTTGATACTGATAGGCGGAAGGATCTTCGAGTTAGAGCCTGGAAATAGAATTTCATGATAGTGGCAATGTCAGCCATCTTGTTTTTCCAAATTGCAACAATTTTGAAAGCAACCTTGCCCAGGTGGTGTCCTACCACCCTGTTAAGTTTCAAAGTGATAGGCGGAAGTGCATTCGAGCGAGAGTCCAGAAACGAAAGCGTTGATGGACAAATGGACTGATGGATGTACATCGGACACATCAAACTAATAGGAGGGCTGGTTACATGCAACCTGCCCAGAAATTATCCAATTTAGGGTTGTATTTTTAACACAGATGATAGAACAATGAGCTGCTTCTTACATCCAGTTCACAAAGTTCCTTGCTTGCCCCAGGAGTTACATACAAGTGCAAAATATTTAACTGACAGCTCAATAGGCAAGGTGCATTCACAATAACACTGACCATGTTTCCAGCATGTATCAGATTTTTTAAATGTTTGAAATACTTGTTGCATCCTCTTACAAGCAGAGGTGCAATAAACAGGAAGAAGCTAGGAAGAGGAAGCGGGGTCATTACATGGGACAGATCATTTTTAAATGGGCACTATACCAACATACGAGGTCTCTTTTCGAAATCATAAGGAAAAGGTCGTGAAGAAAAAAGAATTATGAGTGGTTATAACTGCACAGAACTATGTGAACAGGCCTTTAAATTTCAATACAAAAAGCTACAAGTTTGCTTGAGTCTGGCCTGACCATATCTTGTCTGTTTTATATGGCCCTGATCCCTTTTCTGAATTGCAAAACAGATGGTTGCATAGTCAAACTAGAGTTCTGCTGAGACAGCATTGAAGCAAAAACAATGAATGTAGATATTAGCTGATAATGCCATTAATGATTCATAAATAAGTCATAAAATAACAATTTTTGAAAACATATAAATATTTTACAAAATGCAATTGAGATATTATCAGCATTGGGTAAACATAAAATTGATATTTAAATTCCAAATATTGTTCATTGTAACTATAAACAAGATTTTGTCTATAACATAGCTTAAAAATGTTTTAGAAGTATTAACAAATAAAACTGTTTATGTTTAGATGTTCCACACAACATACAAGGGTTTGAAGATTAATGATGATTAACATTCTTCATTGATTTAATGCCCACCTTTAACTGCAACCTGAGATCTCTGATATGTCTGTGTTATGTCTCTTGGTTCTGATTTGTGGCTCTCGCATCTAACAGTCTGTCAAATTATATAGATATCAAATGCTATAAATGACTCATTATGTTACAGTACTTGGTAAATACTGCTACATTCAGTTCAAACAAATCATATCTCCAGTTTAGTATCCTGGGCATAGAGTGATTAATATCCTTAAGGCTCATACATGCCAAGATGGTTAATAGCACCCCAGTACATGTCAATACACGCTAAGACTATCCAATACGTACCAATACACACCAAGACTATTCAATACATGTCAATACACGCTAAGACTATTCAATACATGCCAATACTCGCTAAGATTATTCAATACATACCAATACACACGAAGACTATTCAATACATACCAATAAACGCCATGACTATCCAATATGTACCAATACATGACACAACTAGCCAATATATACCAATACACACCAAGACTATTCAATACATACCAATACACGCTAAGACTATCCAATATATACCAATACATGCCAAGACTATTCAATACATACCAATACACGCTAAGACTATCCAATACATATCCATACACTCCAAGAATATTCAATACACACTAAGACTATTCAATACACGCTAATACATGCTAAGACTATCCAATACATGCCAAGACATGTCAAGACTAGCCAATACATGTCAATACACACCAATACAAACTAATAAGGTTAGAATTGCGACAATATACTTTGACTCATCAATATGATACCATAGCAGCCTGTACAAACCAGTCTTGATTTGGAAGAATTCTTTTTGAAGTCTTATCAGATTGAGTACCATGAAGACTTTTTAACATATAGGATGTATCAGTGATTTGGTTACGAAGGGACTTAATTCTTATTATTCTTGATTCTTCATATTCTAAGAAGTGTCTTAAAATAGGTTTGTTAAGAATGATAGTTATCCTGATAATAAGAATATTAGTTAATTTTGACCTCAATTTAAGACTGCATATTAAAAATGTTGTAGCTTGGATACCCCAAATCACCTTGTACAAACAAATAACTGTATTATTCTAACCAACAGTTTTAATGAAAGGGGAAAGATTTATCCATGATTTTTTACAGTCATGTACTACAGCGGTCACACTTACCCAGTAGATTGGACATAACTTTCAATATTAAAACTAGACCAAGGACGAATCTGTGGCCAGATGCAAGATGTATCCACTGGAAAAGGACAACTAACACGGTTTGAAGATAAACAGCATTTTTCAAAAATAAGCGAGTTGTAAGCAGTTTTAGGTTTGGCTACCCTCATTTGACCTTGAAGGAGGGGCGTGTTTAGAGGTACACAGTTATAAGTAGAGACTTTTTACTGGACTTCTGTTAGCCTTCTCCCACTTGTTGAAGTGTATCACTTCCTCAGATGTCCCTTGGTCAATCTCCTTTATGTGTTGAGCAGCTACTTCACTAGCTCGCAGCATGTCGATTGCTTCATTTAGATTGACTGCCTTCTCTCTAAACATCTGTGCTCTTGCAGCCTTGTCTTTCATCCCCAGAACCACTCGGTCTTTCAACAAACAGTCACTCATTGCTTCAAAGTTGCAAGACTTTGAAAGACGTCTCAGTCTGTTAACCCACTGATCCACATTTTCATTGGGCCCTTCATCACATGAGTAGAACATGTTCGGAAATCTCATTTTGGGTTGGTTTGAACTAACTTTCTGGTGCCTTTATGCACTTTGCTGGATCTTTGCAGTTTGCATCTGTTATCTCAAGATTTTTTAAGATTCTAAAACAATCTCTACCCACAACAGATATTAAAGTTGCAACCCTTACATTCTTTGATTTCTCCCTTAGTCCAGTGACAACTTCATAATTTTCCCATTGATCTTTGAAAAATGTCCAATATACTAAGTAAGTCGCCTTTCACCTCAACGGGAGCTGGAACAGGGATATTAACAAAAGCCATTCTGAATATTTTGATTGTGCTTTGTTTTATATCCTGTTGTCACTGTTTGTATCCTATTATGAGATGTATTCCTCTATAATAGTCACACACCATGTTTATAATTCTGATGTATATATTTTCAACTACAAGTCAAGATAGTTATATAAAAGTTATATCTTTCTATTTTATTGTATAATAACAGACACACATATATACAGGCACATGTATATGGTTTTGTTCCCAAGATTTAACTAGTGCTGTTTACCTTTATAAAAATATCTTAGAGTTCAAGGGGAGGTCATTCCCCTAAACTGATACATTTAACATCTGGATTTTATACTCCACTTTACAACTGTCTTAGCCTTTCCCAAAGTCTCTACTTATAACTGTATACCTCTAAACAGGGCCCAAGGCCAAATCTAACCACATCAGATTCCTAGCTTATAGTTTCCTATATGTTGGTTTCATATTGCAAACCCTCTAGGACCAATAATAAGCGAGCTAAAAGCACTTTTAAATTTGTCTATCCTCGTTTGATGTTAAAGGAGGAACCCAAGTCAATCTGAAGACTTCAGAAGTTTCACAGCTCATGAGTTCCTACAAGTAGGTTTAACATTGCAAAACTCTAGGACCAATAATAAGCGAGTTATAAGCACTGTTAACTTTGGCTATCCTCGTTTGACCTTGAAGGAGGGGCCCAAGGTCAAACCTGACTACATTAGAAGATTCCCAGCCCATGATTTCCTATAGATTGGTTTCACATTGTAAACCTCTATGGCCAATATGAAGTGAGCTATAAGCACTTTTAGGTTTGGCTATCCTCGTTTGACCTTGAAGGAGGGGCCCAAGGTCAAATCTGACCACACAAAAAGATTCCCAGCCCATGATTTCCCATAGGTTGGCTTTACATCCCAAACCTCTAGCACCAACATTAAGCGAGTTATAAGCACTTTTACCTTTGACTATCCTCATTTGACCTTGAAGGAGGGGCCCAATGTCAAATCTGACCACACCAAAATAATCCCAACCCATGAATCCCTATAGCTTGGTTTTACATCCCAAACCTCTAGGACCAATAATAAGCGACTTATAAGCACTTTTAAGTTTTTCCTATCCTCGTTTGACCTTGAAGCAAGGGCCCAAGGTCAAATCTGACCACACCAAAATAATTGCTTTCTGTGTTGATGAAGACATCCTGCCCACATATGAATATATATGATGGGGATGAAGCGCTGTAAAAGTCCACATTAGATTAGATAAATCTCCATGTTCTGCCAATATACCAAGCAGATCGGACCACAACTCAAATTACAGGAGTGTGTCCATTTTGTAGCTCATGACTTGAGTAAGGGAAAGTGTGAACTAAGTATAAGGCCATACCAAGACAGACCTTTAGGAAATTCCCACATACGGTCTTCAGTTGGATTTGAACACATGATCAAAAAGGTGAGAGTTACGTGATGTTTATCACCTAACACTTCAGTTCCTTATGTAATGCTATATATCTTACACTTCAGTTAAATATATTACGATACATATCTTAAACTTCAGTTTATTAGATTGCAATACATATTTACACTCCAGTCAATTAAATTACGATATATGCCTTACACTCCAGCTAGATTACAAAACATACCTTACATTGCAATTAATTAGATTACAATATATGCCTAAACTTCACTTAGATTGTGATACATTACACTTCAGTTGATTATACTAAGTGCCTATCTTTACACTCTAATTAGATTACAACATATAACTTACATTGCATGCAGTTAATTATATTCCAATAGATACAGTACGCTTCAGTCAGTCACATATTTTTATGTTGATGTTTACATCAGGGGCAAGACGGCAGAAACGATAATGTTATAATAAATTCTAAAATAAAACTGTATTCATAAAAAAATCATCTCTTTTACATTCAAAATGAGTGTATTCACTTGAGACTTTTACAACCAACCATATTTTCAATCGATAGATGTCACTACAGTGCCAAAAACAACAGCAGTCAGAATTCACGTGGGGTTGAAGAGGTGATCTTAGTGCACAAATATGACCCCATCATGTGAATGCAAATGTGTTATAAATAAAACATATTTGAAACCATATACAAGGTTTATTGCATATATTCCAACATATTTGTATCATATTTCAATGCAAAGTTTTAGCTTTTCACACAGATTGCACCTTTCAATGAATCAAGGAAAAACTTATTTGTGATACATTGGACAAATCCCACACAAATTAAAATCGCTTTATATTATTACATCTGTTCCACTTTCATGACTAATCGTGACGGCTTAGCCAAGACCAAGTCTCTCAAGTGAAAACACAGATTAATTGTCTATGGCCAAAAAGATCCACCTTACGACCTGCTCTTCACTTCTATGATTCATAAGAAGATCCTAACAATAAATCCCAACAACTCCTGTCCAGTAAGCATAAGCTTCTCTTGCATCCCGCCGTACGTGTATAGACACGTAAGGGTGCAGCAAATATTGTTGAAAAATATGAACGTAGCCTGGTAGTGGGTTAGTAGAGATTTGCACATGCAAGCAAGGTGTATTGTACCAAAAAGAGTGTCACAACTTGAAAATCAAAGAACAGTCTGTGACCATCTACACAGTGGGTTTATATACATGCAAGGTATACGTGAGTGTATCTTGCGGCAGGTGCAAACCCTGCAAGTGAATGGGAGGAACCTACAACACTTGCAAGGAGAATGCACGTGCCTAAGTCTCCCGTAAGTTACCCTTGAGGCATGGATGCATTTGTAGACATACTGCGTGCATGCAGAGAATAATGTGCATGCCAATTTTCATTGCGGGGGCTCTGCAACCTTGAGATTCTGTTATAAAATCGCAAGTGTACCTTGAGGGTCCCTTGCAAATCAGACGATTTTTCTCTGTAACCAGGATGTACATGCACTTACATAGGGATGTAAGAGAGGCTATAGGGATTCGTAGGACCATTCTTCTGTTTGGACAATATCACTTGGCTCCAGTTTTTACAGCAGAGTTCAGACAATAGCAGTCAAAATGTAAGCAACAACAAACATCTACGATGACTAGGCCTGCACTTCTGGCCTTAATTAAAACTTACTATTCAAAAGATAAGTGATACAACCAATTAGGGGACTATTTTATTTCTGTGGTGTATCATAAATCCTGCTCCCGATTGTCAATATTCAGGAATGGGGAACTCAATCTTTTGCATATTAATGATCTTAAAGCCATCAGAAGCCTATATTGTGTACAGAAAATATGGTACTTCTCGATGGGTGTACAATTACAGTACTCAGAAGTCCATCGGGAACAGTTTAGGAGAATTTCAAGCTGTTTGAAATTATCACAAACCTCTCCCGATACTTTTGATAACATTGCAAACCCATCGTAAAGTCATATTTGTAATCTTACAACAATCTTAAACCTATCTTAAAGTAATCTTTTCCATCTTATAGCAATCGTAAACCTATATCTGTTTCATCTTAAGGGACTCATAAACCAATTGGATTGACAGGGAAACTATCACACTAGAGAGTTTAAGATACACGTTTTGGAAATTACGTGTACTGCAAAATCTATAAGTATACGTAGACGTTCCCGTATGTCATTTTTGGTTTAAGATACAAGTACTACGTGATGTCATGCTCCCCTCCCCATTTGGTTATTTATGCTTGGAAATGGAGTGAATTTCACTGCAAGGAATGTATGGTAGAGGGATGGACTGTTTTTTACTTCATCATGTATTATGATTCAATTAATGTAATATGTAAACTTTCTCAACAGTTGCTGTGCTTGTAAAATAAAATAATAAAGATTAAATACATAAATGGCCGATGTATACATAAACTATTTAATTTCAAGTTTTGTTTTTTCTTAAACTTACCACAAAGGTAAATACAATATAGCATGATAAGGAATAGTCCGTCCCTAATCTGTTGCATATGGCAAAAGCTACAGGCTTTTTAAAAACAGTGTTATCAAGTGTATTTTATGTCTAAAACTACATTTTAGCAACATAAATATAATGTAAGATACTTGAATATATTATTGCTTAACAGTTGATTATAGAAAATGAAGATTTAATAGTATAAAGTTGAGATAAACCCTCACGTTTTGTTTTTACTTGTAGAACTAGTTTTTCACGTTGTGAACTTGTAGCTTGACGTATGGAGTTTGATAAAAACGCCAAAGATGACGTCATACGTTCTCTTTGCAGTACACGTCGCGACGTGTACTTGTATCTTAAACTCTCTAATGGCAATGAGCCAATGGCAACATTGATCAGGAAGTTATTGGGAAATATTGTATACATCGGAAACATATCATAAACCTAATCATGAACTATACCCGGACGATTATGCATTATGTTATTGCTTCAAATCATAAACTTAATGTGCGCCAAACTCATAAAAATGGAACAGACCCCTAAGGAAATGCTTTGGAGTACATCATCAAATCTAATCTAATCTCCTGTTTTGCACGCGCAATCATAGAAATCGTATAAAAAAGCTAGCTAGCTTTTAATACAATTTCTATGGGCGTAATATCTTCCCCACAAAGGGGAACTCAGTGCGCTATAGTAACGAATGCATTAGTCATAAGGATAGTCGAGGGGTGGTCAAGGTCAGTAATCCGGAGCTATGGGTGTGCCAAAAGGGACTCATCTGGTTGGCTCGGATACAAACTCAGCACAGTGGGACAGGAGTATATAGAAGTAACTGATTGTAGAGGTTCATCAGAAAACAATTGTTTTACCTCGATGTCTTTAAACTTGAATGTTATTATTAATCAAGCTTTCCCTTTCAAAGCAGGAAATATTGATGAAATTCTCTGCTTAAACGGCCATAAAGAGTCTAAATTTAGTATTTATAAATTAAGTAATGCTAAACATTTTGTGTTGAAATTTTATGCATAGACTGAAATCTACATGTAAATGTTTATTAGTAATATATGTGAATATTTGGTTTTTTTCTATTTTATGCCCATGTAATACTAAATAACTAAATGTAATACATAAGTAATCGTATGCTCCATATGCAATATTCAAATGAAGTTCTTGCGGGATTTAAACATATGTCTAACTTACTAAATTCATTAATATATTTTGTACAACACAATTACCTGTCTGAATATCCATAGTTTTAATATACAAATATATACACATTCACAAAGTCTTCTCATTCCACCGTTTTCACTTTTGAAGCGTTTATTAAGTTCACTCAGACATCTGGTAAACAAGTCTTCGTGAAATTCCTTTTTATCCCCAAACAATCCCTTTTGTGGAGTGTTACTGTAATGCTAACATATTTAGTACATGACTCCCTTAAACATTTTGACCACATTTACAGTCTAACATCTGCATATGTCTCATTTTAAAACTTGATTAAACAAATAAAATAAATTGAACATACTTAGGGTGAGTTATATTGAAAATCAATAATTAAATGTAGGTTAAGTGAGCTAAATATTCTCACAAACAGTTAAGTGTATAAAATCGGGCTTGCTGCATAAAAACAGGCCTCCAAATGGCCATAAAGGTTTTTTTGAAGCTACATAAGGTTGCTTTTTAATACTTTTGAAGGAAACTTACAAGGACTGGGTGTTCACGCTTGGTGAATTATGCTTACTTAGTTTTTGTGTTCATATAAAATAATTATATTCTCGTGTTATTTTTCTAAATGAACACTGTGTTGATTAGTGACATTGCCTCTCCTCCCAAATAGCGCCAGACTTGAAGCTATTGTTCCACATATGTTTAGCACTTTTCCAATCAAATGAGCTAAAATGACACGGAAAATAGTAAAAACAAATAGTAATGTAAATTTAGCGACTATATAGTATTCCTTTGACACAAATAATTTTAAGGGACCCAGCGGACATTTCTAGAAATGTCAGGGAGCTGAACCAGTATCAGACTGAACCACTGGCTCAATTAGGGGTTTTTGTCATCTGAGTTTTTGTTTCAGACATATCTGTCTCACAAAAGGTGACTCAACTGAGACTTGTCTGATCCAAAAACCTGTTAAATTACATACATTCTGTCAATGCAGTTTGTTTTCGACAATGTATACTTCAGAATATACATGGTGTACAAATGTAAACATCATGAATGATTCACCACACTTGTTTCATTTGAATGCATTGAAAACAAGCTTAGGAGTTGACACTGAGTCAGCATTTAAAGTTTCCCCTCTTGAGACTTGTCATGTGATGACTGGAAAAGTACTTCAACTTTGCATAGTTTCCTTGTATGGACAGTGAACTCTGTGTCTACACTTTGGCTACAAAGAAAAGGTGCAAGTTTTGAATATAAGATTATTCTGTTTTATTGTTTGAAATGTTAAAAACAATGCTTGATAATCTTGAGAAGCTCACAAGTTGGACTGTCTCCTTGTAAGCTTGTGGTTGAGCTCATCATGCAGTCTGCCAAATTTCAAGTTGAGTATCATTGTGAAATCTGACTCTTTGGGCTCTGTCAAATAGTGTTAATTAGTTAAGCTTAACTTTGCAGATTTGAGTCTCTAAGACCAAGCTGATTTTCTCCGATTTGTACACAAAGATAAACGGGTCATAGAGATAAACGGTCTTCAAATATTTCAAATTTAAATAGTGTAAATAACAAAATCGCATAAACTAAATAACAACTTATACTTAAACAATGCTTACCATAACATTTGGTTTGTGTTATATTGTTGTTTAAAACTTTTAACTGTTTCTGATCACCCGTGTAGTGTCTGCAAAATTCTTTGTAAACTGAAGCCCATCTAAAAATTTCTGGATTCTGGTCTGCCGCAGAACTTTCAAGTACATACAAAATAGAAAGCATTCATGGAGACATTCTGAAAATTCAGGATTTTCTTTGTATCCAGAACATAATCCGGATCTTTCCCAAAATCTAATCATTTCTTTCTTTGGCGGGCCTTACAAACATAAATTTTATAAAGATCCACTCATTACTGTTAGAATAATGTTCACCAGAAAAGCCAAAGTCATTGAAAATCTATTGAAAGTAGGAATGCAGGATATTTTTGTATCCAGAAGAACATCTGGATTTTTGCCAAAATTTAGTCACTTCTTCCTGTTTTCAAACCCTAACCACATAAAGTCCAGAGGGCCATTCATTACTTCCATTACTTTTGGAGTTATCATAAACACAGACAACCAAACAAACAAAGAAACAAACGCAGCCAAAATACAACTTCCTGGCACAGGTTTTTATTGTAGTTTCCATTCAAAAAATACCATGCTGTGGCTACTGAGAAATACCTACATACTCCCTCCTTTAATCAGATTCATATAAGTCTAAAACTCACATCACAGTGGTTTTCTGAACAGACTCTGGAACAGCCTGCCGTTTGACGTCAGATCTGCTCCCACACTAACATCATTCAGGAGCTGACTCAAGTTCCATATCTTTCATGAAACCTATCCTCCATAGCGGCTTCTCCTCTGGTTGTACAAGTGGTTTTAATTTTGACTTTTTTGTCCATCCATAGAACATTATTATTGCTTTACACTTGTGTTCTAATGTGCCTCAGAATTTAATGAATCAGAATTAAGTGCTTCAGATGTTTGTAAATAACAATAATAGTTTGCAAAATTATGTGTACTGCTCTCTGGAGTAAATTGTCACAATTGGATCACAAGTTCTTTTGTGTTGCTTAATACTCCCGCTCCACTTACAGGATCCATTGTAAGACCTTGCCTGTATCAAACTCGAGGGACTGTTACGACAGATCCTATGTTAAAGATGATAACATGATAGATTTGTTCAGAGGGAAAAGATTGGTCACATGACTGTAAGATTTACCTTACAACCCGCCACTGATTGCAACAATTCACAATGATCACTTGCAATGCCAAGTACCAATTAGTCTTAGTGGGTTTCTAAGATAGGTTGCAATACCCAATAGACGGGTCATAAGGCAGTTACTACTGAAAAGACTGGTTGGAATACTGTGGACAGATATGTTCAAACACAAAAGTCTTTGAACATGTTAAACAGGTCCCCAGTGGCCTAGTGGTTAGCAAGTTTGGCACCTAATCACTGGCTGTCACCTCTGTGTGGGTTGGACTCCCACAAGTGGCAATGGTGAGGTCTTGTCCTAATACGACACTGGCTGTTGCATGCGATGTAAAAAGAAAACTTTGACTTTGAACATGTTAAATATTTTAGACGGGCATCTATGGTTACCCTGGTGACACAAATAAATAAAATCTGTCATGTGGAATGCACCTTTCCCTTGAGTAAATATATTCAGTTCCACTGCAATAGTTACAACAAAATTACCTGAACGACGCAGTCTTTCATGATAATAATTAGCGATAATTTTGTTACAGTAAAAAAACTGGGAAAATATGTCTCATAACCTCACTATATACAGCTCAAATGATGTACATTTGGTGTGGATTTGAAGAAGAACCCCCCTTGCCCACTGTAGAGTTAGATTACTGTTGTGCAATCCCGCCAAACATGTTCATCATTCATATACTCCTCTTTACAGCACTGTTTACAGTTGCACTGGCTCATAGGTATGAGTGGTTCCATTCTATAGTTTCCAACATATTGAGTACTTCACTGATTAGAGTTGCAAAAAAAATTTTCATATCCCTGTTCAAGTTGTAAATGTTCAACCTTGGTCAATGGAAGAGGGCTTATGTTTTAACTCCTACTGGGTGGAGATGTGTCCCTAAGCCCTGGTCCTCTCACACTAGGTGTTCTGAATGCCAGATCCGTAAGGAATAAGGGTCCATTCATGATATTGTAACATCAAATGACCTTGACTTTCTCTATCTTACTGATGATTCAGATTGTTTTTTTGTGGTATAATACCCTTCTGATTACATATTTCCTTATAGGCTCATCACTCAGGTATTGGTGGTGGTGTTGGGTTTTTTCATTGCCCTCCTACAAATCACATCAAATAGAATCTTCTTTTTATCAGTCATTTGAGAACATGGTGGTGTCTCTTCGGTTTCATGGCCATTCATTGTTGCTTGCCTATGTCTACCGCCCTCCAAGATCAATCAATCAATCAGTTGTCCAGGTGCTTAATCTCCGTATCAACGGATTCTAAGGCACACCATCCAATCCGTAAGGCATAAATCATGAGACATTAGACATGTTCCGAGTCGTTGCCAGGGAGGCGGTCCGGTGTTCGGTAGTAAGAAGCTATGGTGGGAATGATTTCTGAAATAGGTAGGTTTTGAGTCAAGATCATGTACCTGCAACTTTAAAAAAGAATTCATGCCTTTGTAAGTTTCCTGTCATCCATTTATTCTTTGTATTCCATTTGTAGTAACTTAAACATTCATGTTGATGTACCAGGTAGTGATGGTTATAAATTTATGACCATTCTTGACTCATGTGACCTGAAGCAATTAGTCAACCAACCTACTCATTTGCATGGTCACATACTGGATCTCATTCAATCCCCAAGTGATCAGGATACTATTGTTGATGTCCAAATTTGTGATTTTATACCTGACCATGCATTAGTCAAATGCTCAACTGCCTTTCCTTGTCAAGTGACTCATATTCCAAATACAGTTCAATATAGGATATGCCACTATCTCAAAATGTCGGACTTCAGCTCTGATCTCAAAGACAATTCCTTTGTCAAGTCTCCAGCTAATGCTGTAGTCAACCTTTATGAGGTATATGTACATGATTTATCGGATGTTCTTGACAGGCATGCACCACTGGTATGTAGACTGACAAAGATTCTGCTCATTGCCTGTGTAATTCTTATCGACGTGCAGAGTCCCTGGGGCGCAAATTTGAAAGAACTTGTCGAAGGGCCAAAAAATCCACTGAACAAAAGTTGTCTTCTTTGCCAGATTGCTCGGTGCAATGCACTTGTTAACAAGGACAAGTCAGACTATTAAAGTAAACTGATCTCAGACAATAGTAATGACCCTAGAAAATTGTGCCATGTGCTGTGCAAAACCCTGATTAGGGTTTTTAAAATGACACTTCCATCTGACAAGTCACTGGCTGACCAATTTTCCTCCTATTTCTTGAATAAAATCAAGACAATTAAAAATACCTTTTGTCCCCTCTGGCACTGAAAACGATATTCTTCCTCCTGATCCTGCAAAAATTAATGCCTTTACACAAGTATCTGATGGAGGGTTATTCCCTGATGGTTTTAAAACTGCTGTAGTTACTCCTTTTATCAAAAAGGTTACTCATCCTGCGGACGATTTGAAAAACTATCGTCCTGTATTTGCCCTCAGTTTCATATCGAAATTGGTTGAATGAGTGGTTGCAAAGCAGCTGTTAGAACATATCCATGTCCATAACTTAGACAATCCGTATCAATTTGCATACAAAACAGGTCACTCAACTGAGACAGCTCTTGTCTTCATAAAAATGAAGTTCATCTATCCTTGCAGCATTCAACACTATTGACCATTCCACTCTTCTTAGTTGTCTTCAGACTTGGTTTGGAGTTGATGGTTCTGTTCTGAAATGGTTCACTTCCTACCTGTCTCAGCGCTATCAGTCAATAAAAATTGGTTATACTCTTCCTGATCTTTGTAAACTCCCATTTGGGGAGGCCCAAGGTTCTGTCTTGGGTCCTTCATTGTTTTCATTGAACACTGCGCCCCTCAGTGTGGTTATTGGTAAATACAAAGGTATAAAGTTTCATTTTTATGCAGATGATATCCAGGTTTATAAAAAAAGGAATAAAGTTTCATTTTTATGCAGATGATACCCAGGTTTATGTCCATCAATCCCATCTGCTGCCTTTGAACAGTTGAACAGGTGCCTAGATGATGTAAAAGAGTGGATGTAAAATAATAAACTCAAAGTGAATCTAGATTTGTTTCCAGAAGTTTATTTGGTTAAAAAAAAGACAGATGGATTAATTGAAAGCATATTTGCCGACTACCATTTTGGATATTCCCCTCTGCCCTGCTGTGTCAGAATTTGGGAGACGATTCTGATTTTCCCTTGTCCAAACCTGTTCAGAATGTCTGCAAAAGTTGTTTTGTGCAACTCCGTGACTTTAGACATGTCAGGCATGTACTTGTGGCCAATGCTCTTGTTAGTAGTCAGTTGGATTATTGTAACACTCACTATTCAGGAGTCTCTCTATATTTGTATCCACTGGAAGCATCCGGTGGATACATTGGTTTAGCGTCCGCTACGCCGCCGCCGCCGCGCGTAGAGAGATTTTCGGCGTTAACGCTCTAAGAGGAAAACAACAGCAGCTAGGTTCACCAAATTTGCAGGATATCTTCATTGGGGGGTAAGCTTCTCTGGGAAGGAAAATAGCCTCATTCTGAAAAACAAGATGGCCGCCAGGGGCATTTCTTTGAAAATAATCTACATTTTTCTACTGGCTGTTCCTCATAGGTAGAAGGTTGAATCTTTTCATAGATGATATGTATTACACATAAACATGTCCTCTATAACCTTGCACACATTTGACCTTGAAGCTCCTAATTCAAGGTCATCCACGGAGTGCCGAAGTAACCCACATAGCGGACTTTAAAAGTGCCTATATCTCCCTTATTATTAGTCCTAGAGGTTGGCAATGTGAAGCCAACCTATAGGAAATCATGTGCTGTGAATCTTCTGATGTGGTCACATTTGACCTTGGACCCCTCCTTCAAGGTCAAACGAGGATAGCAAAACTTATAAGTGCTTATAACTCGCTTATTATCGATTCTAGAGGTTTGGGATGGTAAACCAACATATAGGAAATCATGGGCTGGGAATCTTTTGGCGTGGTCGGATTTGACCTTGGGCCCCTCCTTCAAGGTCAAACGAGGACAGCCAAACTTAAAAGTGCTTATAACTCGCTTATTATTGGTCCTAGAGGTTTGGGATGGTCAACCAACCTATAGGAAATCATGGGCTGGGAATCTTTTGGTGTGGTCGGATTTGACCTTGGGCCCCTCATTCAAGGTCAAACGAGGACAGCCAAACTGAAAAGTGCTTATAACTCGCTTATTATTGGTCCTAGAGGTTTTGGATGGTAAACCAGCATATAGAAAATCATGGGCTGGGAATCTTCTGGTGTGGTCGGATTTGACCTTGGGCCCCTCCTTCAAGGTCAAATGAGGATAGGCAAAGGTAAAAGTGCTTATAACTTGCTTATTATTGGTCCTAGAGGTTTGGGATGGTAAACCAACCTATAGGAAATCATGGGCTAGGAATCTTCTGACGTGGTCGGATTTGACCTTGGGCCCCTCCTTCAAGGTCAAACGAGGACAGCCAAACTTAAAAGTGCTTATAACTCGCTTATTATTGGTCCTAGAGGTTTGGGATGGTAAACCAACATATAGAAAATCATGGCCTGGGAATCTTCTGGTGTGGTCGGATTTGACCTTGGGCCCCTCCTTCAAGGTCAAACGAGGATAGCCAAAGGTAAAAGTGCCTATAACTCGCTTATTATTGGTCGTAGAGGTTTGGGATGGTAAACTAACATCTAGAAAATCATGGGCTGGGAATCTTCTGGCGTGGTCGGATTTGACCTTGGACCCCTCCTTCAAGGTCAAATGAGGATAGCCAAGCTTAAAAGTGCTTATAACTCGCTTATTATCGATCCTAGAGGCTTGGGATGGTAAACCAACATATAGAAAATCATGGGCTGGGAATCTTTTGGTGTGGTCGGATTTGACCTTGGGCCCCTCCTTCAAGGTCAAACGGGGATAGCCAAAGGTAAAAGTGCCTATAACTTGCTTATTATTGGTCCTAGAGGTTTGGGACGGTAAACCAACATATAGAAAATCATGGGCTGGGAATCTTTTGGTGAGGTCGGATTTGACCTTGGGCCCCTTCTTCGAGGTCAAATGAGGATAGCCAAACTTAAAAGTGCTTATAACTCGCTTATTATTGGTCCTAGAGGTTTGGGATGGTAAACCAGCATATAGAAAATCATGGGCTGAGAATCTTCTGGTGTGGTCAGATTTGACCGTGGGCCCCTCCTTCAAGGTGAAATGAGGATAGCCAAAGGTAAAAGTGCTTATAACTCGCTTATTATTGGTCCTAGAGGTTTGGGATGGTAAACCAACACATTGGAAATCATCTGCTGGGAATCTTCTGGTGTGGTCGGATTTGACCTTGGGCCCC
Source organism: Sabellastarte sp. h YS-2021 (assembly GCA_964017235.1). Classification (NCBI taxonomy): domain Eukaryota; kingdom Metazoa; phylum Annelida; class Polychaeta; order Sabellida; family Sabellidae; genus Sabellastarte; species Sabellastarte sp. h YS-2021. The sequence goes on along the minus strand of OZ024929.1, from coordinate 187,336,442 downwards.
ACGGTCAAGGTCAAATGAGGACAGCCAAACTAAAAAGTGCTTATAACTCTCTTATTATTGGTCCTAGATGTTTCGGATGGTAAACCAACATATAGGAAATCATGCACTTGGAATCTTCTGGTGTGGTCGGATTTGACCTTGGGCCCCTCTTCAAGGTCAAATGAGGATAGCCAAACTTAAAAGTGCTTATAACTCGCTTGTTATTGGTACTAGAGGTTTTGGTGCATTGTCTTTACGGTGGATACAATTTGCATCGGTTCTCCGATGCGCTAGGTCTAGTCAAACTTTGTAAATTACAGTGCATCCAAAACTAGACCTATGCATCGGAGAACCGATGCAAATTTGTATCCACCGGATTGACAATTCACTAAAGCCAGTGAACTATCGTTTGACCTTGAAAGAGGGGCCCAAGGTCAAATCTGACAACATCAGAAGATTCCCAGCCCATATCCTATAGGTTAGTTTGACATTGCAAAGGTCTAGGACCAGTAATAAATAAGTTATAAGCACTTTTAAGTTTGGCTGTCCTCATTTGACCTTGAAGGTCTTACTCACCCCCTGGCATTCTCTGTGGTACTTGGCCTTTTTTCTGCCCCTGGATACTGAAATTGGTGGACTATTTTGGTTTTGTTGTGTCTTAGAGTCCCCTTTGAATAGGGGTGATTAAGTGCTATAAAAGTCCAATCAGAATTAGAAAATAGCATCAGAGATGCCCGTGCCCCACAGCCCGGGGAAATAGTTTTCAACATCATGAAATATAGTAGTGCAACAATACAAAGATTGGGATACTTTCACAGTAGTGTCAGTTATATAAAGCTCCAAATAATGTTTAAGTAGAGAAAATAATATCTATGAGAAAGTGTATGTAAAGTACTAAAACAAGACAATTCAATAGCAAGATGACAGCATTAATCAGTAAACTAAAATTATGAAGCTCTAAAATTCATTAATTGGAGAATAGCTGGTGATGGAAATAGCACAATTATGTAACAATGCATAGAATAATCAGTTGCAGCAATCCATATATCTTTATCATAAGAGAAAGAGTTCTCTAATATGCCAGGTGAACACACATTGGCAGAGCAAAAAGGTCACACCATGATGCACACCTACACCCCATAACCAATGTCCCTACCAAGTGTCAACCTACTACACCTTATGGAACCCAAGAAATAGCCCGGACAAGATTTTAAAACTCATGGTCACTATAACAAGGTCAAATCAAGGTCACACCATGACGTTACACACCTTCAGCCCCTAACCAATGTTCCTACTAAGTATCACTTCCTACACATTACGGTTTCTGAGATACAGCCCGGACAAACCTTTTCCCGCTGCCTGCCAACCCACCCATCCAGATGGGTGAAAACAAAAGGGGAGATTATACAAACACTGTATCGATAGTCTCATCATTTCAGAAACTTAAATATACATTTCGTCATAAACTAAACATGATCTTAGCCTTATTTTGTGTAAACTTTTTTCAAAATTTGCATAACGCAATACATAAATAGATCTGCTTTATAATTTATAAAAATAATTTTGTTTCATCTTCATTATATCAATGCAGAACATCCAAAGAACAGTAATCAATGTGTTTATGCATGAGAAACATTTGCAAACACCAGTAAAAGTCCAGTTTAGAAATATAATTGAAGTTTATTATGTGAAATACCCACAAGTTTCAGGCTATGTATGTAACTATTCACTTCTCTACATTATATACACAATGACAGACTTAGTGTGACATGTTTCACTTGCAAACCTTAAATTTTGAAACTTGGCATTATTACTGATCAGTATTGAAGCAGTGCTATGTTATACTGACATTGTTATGTTATCTAAAAGGATTTAAACTCTTGCCCTCGAACGAGAGTATCCAGTGGTTGTAATACACGTGTTTAATTTACTGCTGGGTTACCACAAAAATAACCAAATACTTGACATTAAAGTATAAAATAACACATAATAAATGCATGGATATTAACAACATTTAACCCTTTAATAATGAGTAATAAGCAATACACACATACAATGAGGTAAAACTGGGTTAGTTGAGCTTTTAAAAAAGCCACCCATTGCTTACAAACATTTAAAACCAGTTGTTGCTTTCAATAAAAATATCCAAATTTATGTCCAAGTGAAGTACCTCTGTTGTATTTCACTTAGAAAATGACAGATTCTGAAAATTAACAAAGTAATAGCTAGCTTTGGTAGGAGTTTCCAAAGACCTTATTTGTGTCGGCTTTATGTGCCGCAAATCATTGATTTTATACTCTGTAACTACAAACTCACTGTAAACTGTTTTGTTTGTTGGATGCATTTTGTGGTGAACTCTGACTCGAGTGTCTGGATTTTGTGTGATTTTAAAAAACAACAACCAGTTTTATATGTAATGAAACAAACACACAACATACAATACAACAGCACCTTGCGAAAAGTATGACAAGAAAAGCACGAACAGTTAATGCACGTATCCCCTTAGTTGAAGAGTTCACAAATATCATTACATTGAATTTCCCAGACATTGTCTATAAAACATCAACATTCACCGGACTTCTGACTCGTACAGCACAAAGACAACACAGCACGAATTTCACACGATCGACACTCTTCTGAAAAACACATGGTTAAAATTTCTTAGAACTATGTTAATTGAATGGGTTTGTACTTTAATTTAACTTTTGCAGATCTCAAATCCTAAGACAACGAGTGATTATATACAACTAGATGTACCCTCCCTAGGTCTGATTTCACCAGACTACAGTAATCTATTCTGACTTTAACATAATGATAAACTAGCACTTGACTGGAACTATTTGCACTCATCCCAGACTCTGGGTATTGTAAGGAAGCTCTAGCAATAATTGCAACTGTATCCAGTGGAGAGTCGTGATTCTAGTTGTACAGTGGACTTTTACTTTCACACGTTTACAAAATAGTCACTAGAGGGACCGTATTCACAAAATTGACCAAAGAAAGTTAGGCCCACAAAATCAGTATAAGTAGAACTAAAAACTGGATAATAATCACGGGTTTATATTTACAATGAAGTTATGCTGATTTTTAGCTCAATTCTTGAATTAACTTTGATCCACCAATTTTGACTGGTTACATTTGGGGTCGTATGTAACTAAATCTTCTGTCTTGGATCAAGAAATCACCATAACTTTGTGAATGCTGTTGTAAGCCAAAGATTAGACACATTTAGTAAGTTATATCTCACCTTGATCCTTCCTTGCCAACATATTGTCCAGGGGTTGATTTCACAAAGGGTCTCACACTTAGGCTGGACTTGGGCTAAGTCACGGACTTAAATCTGAGTATTTTTCTATGTCATGTGATCCTTTATATCTAGTCAAAATATTGTAGTGGTGACATATATCCTTTGTTTAACTCATTTTATCTTTGAAGAAAAAAAAATGTTGTTTTTCAATGGAAAGCCTTGTCACCACATAAATATGTTCAAAGACTAATTCAAGGTGTTCTTTGTATTCTTTATTTTAAGCATTTCAAATTCTGAAGTGGGAAAAATACATGACAGCCATATTTATGTCTTTGTTTACAAAAGTTAAGCCCACTCCCAGGTAGTCTTAGACAAAGCACAGACTTTAGCAGCTTTGTGAAACCATCTAACACCAAAGACTAAGCCTTATTTTAAGACCAAAAGTCTTACTTTTAAGACTAACTCCGGGTTAAGTCCTTTTCGTGAAATCGACCCTTGGGGCCGTATTCACACAAAGGAACCATGACAAATGTGCCAAAAGTCAGCTCCAACTTACAGTATGAAAAGTTGTGTCATGGAGCCGTTTTCACTTCTCTTTGGCCGATTCTTTTTGTGAATACTATCCAAGAATTACATCAGGTTTTACATTTTCTTACACAAATTACATACAAACACAGTGTTTTAAAGTGAAACATGGATGATAAATAAAAAATCTCAAAAAATACCATTTTCAACAAGAACAGTAACTAGTATTAAAGTATTCTGCAGTAAACACAGTGTCCTGGCAGTGATGGGACGTGATTTCACTTTCACATAAATTTAACCAACAACGTTCACATTATAATAAAACTATTGTTTTCTTTGTTCTAAATAAGCAGAACAAAGGAATGTAACACTGAGTTAATTTGGGAAGTAAACACACAACTTCCACGTAATATTCTGTAATCTCAAACTTGTGACATTTCATGTAGAGGTAGGTGGATTTGATCAGTCATCATACTGCCTGAATTTACTGCCTACAGTTGCCTCTGACACACAAGTTTAGAACACATTTGGAATAACTAGTATGTTTTTGCAGCCAAAAGCTCGTAACCTTGGAAATGAACACAACAAGTATGGCTAGGACCTGTACTGGTAAGATACTTGTCTGATACTCTTACAGGTCTGATATACCCGTACTATAGATCATACACACTGGTACTTGTCTCATGTACTTGTATCATAGACCATAAGCCTAATCCTCTGTGCATGCTTCAGCACACGGCCTTGAAAGGTCAAGTGGGTAAAAACAAACCTCTTTATTTGACCCAGGAAGTGATTTTTAAATGGTGAAAAATGACAATAATATACATTTCCTTGCATAACACATGTTGAACAATTTTTTTATGAAAAATATACATCCAAAAACGGCGGAGAAATTGCAAGTTAAAAGTGAAATATTATATGTTCATTTATGTACAGTATGCGCCAGTAATCATGCTACTTGATTAAAAATATCAATAAAATATATGATTGCACAAATGTATATTATATTTTTGCAAATATAAAATACTCCAGGTTTTGTTTAATCAGAATTATTGTTGATGCTTATTTGACTACTGGCAGTGAGCGAAAATAGGAGATATTGTCTTAAAACTGTGGCAAATAATTTATATAAATTCCATAGTGTAAAGAGAACTAATTTATAAAATTTATTCCTGTATTTCCAGTAATAATTTTCATAATATATAGTGTTATTATACAGTTTCGACATAAATTAATTTTCGCTACTTCCTGGTTCTTCCATCGCAGACGTGTTTGTTTTTACCCACTTGACCTTACAAAGCCGTTTGCGAAAACGAGGCATTTGAAACTGTGATTTCGCGTATGGACACTATTACTGATCTAATATACTTGTATCATAGATCATGGACACTATTACTGATCTAATATACAAGTATCATAGATCATGGACACTATTACTGATCTAATATACTTGTATCATAGACCATGGGCACTATTACTGATCTAATATACAAGTATCATAGATCATGGACACTATTACTGATCTAATATACTTGTATCATAGACCATGGACACTATTACTGATCTAATATACAAGTATCATAGATCATGGATACTATTACTGACCTAATATACAAGTATCATAGATCATGGACACTATTACTGACCTAATATACAAGTATCATAGACCAGTGACACTATTACTGACCTAATATACAAGTATCATAGATCATGGACACTATTACTGATCTAATGCACTCATATCACAGTTCTCACACACTGTTATTCATTAAATCAACTTTTATCAAATATCCTGCACACACTATATATCTGATCTAACAGATTTTTTCTAAAAGATTTCGGCCCATGTTTCTGATAAACTCGTATCATAGATCGTGTACGCTGTGAGGCAGATGTCCTTGTACAGCCAACTGTGTCTGCAGATTGTTCAGACGTGCCTTGAACGGAGTCGTAGATTCTGATGTCGGGTTTCTCTTACGTCCTAAAACAGAAACACCTTTTCAAGTAAGAAGTATTTATCCAATAAGCAAGAGTTGATACATTTTACTGGCATGTTACAAAGTAGTTATTTTGATGTCAATTTCTCTTTGTGCAATAAAGGACAATGTTTTAATCATATTCCCCAAAACAGAAATCAGTTCAACATTTTGCATTCAATAAACTTCACTGGATAGGGTGCACAGTTTATCAATATATCATACCATTAAAGTATTACTATTTACATAAACTCATTGAAATTAATTGCAGTAAAATTTCTGTTTTTATACCCTAAACATTCCTACGGATACATGACAAGAACAAAAAAATCTGGTTTTAAATGTGAGTCATGTTAAAGTGCAGCAAATACCAGTGAGACAATCTAGACAAACTTTTACAGTGATTTTATTGCAAGCAAAGTGTGTTCATCCTCATCTGTCAACTTCCCTGAATAAACATTTACTTTCTTTCAGCGCGGTTTAAATCATTTTTTATGAAATGAGCTCCATATGCCACAACCAATATTTGTGAGCACCCTGCAGGGTGTAGTGGACTATACTCACCACTGGGATACAGAATGAAATGCTGAGTCAGGAAAATACCGTCAAAAATCATGGCGACGATACTCAGACCCAGCTTGCCGGGATTACCCAGGGTACCATCCCAGTCATCTGTAAAACAGAATGAAAGCAAGTCAACATCACAGCCATACATCTAACCAAACGGTATTCATACTGTTGGTTAAACTAATGTATTTTTCTGAAAGATGACATGAAAAGAATTCCCTCAGAAAAACAACTGCCTGGCAGTGATTAAGTGCTATAAAAGTACAGAAAAAAATAGAACTATGATGGAAAAATTTCTAAAATTCTGAACATTTTAACTTTTATTGGAATAAGTTTCACTATAATTTTATCACACATTTTATATCACTTCAAATGACAACAGTAACAAAAGCTCGCGAATGTATGTTTTCATATGAACTCAGTTGAAAACTGATTAAAGCTGAGAATGACTTGCCATTGTTAACAGCGTCTAAGATCATCTGAGTAAAAGACAGGATCCCTCCACTGACATCCAGCATCAGGGAGTGAACAGACCAACCTTCAGTACTCTTCCTCAGCCAGTGCATGTACACCTGAAAGTAGGTCACCAAAGTACATGTGTACTTAAAACCTGTATCATCAGACCACACCTGGGGCCGTATTCACGAAAGGTCTTAGCCAAGTCTTAGGCTTAAGTTGGCTATATTTTTATACAAAAGTTAAGCCTAAGACTTGGCTAAGACCTTTTGTGAATACGGCCCCAGGAGAGTAGACGTCAGTAGCAGAACAGAAGCTTCATATACAGAAGAGTTATTCACGATAAAATAGCTGGAAAATACGTTTTGGAAAATGAAATCATTAAATTGAAAAGTTGGACCTGATGGTCTGATTTTATACAGAAAAACATTCTATTATCCAAGTTGGTTGAGAGAATGAGATTATGTTCAGATTATGTTGGCCATTCACAAAATAGTTAAGACCAAATTTAGTTTCAGATTTGATCTTGCACGTAAGACTGCCTTCAATTGTATGTAACCTCGAGTCATTTTTTACAAGTGTTTCCAGACCTAACAGCAAAGTAAATCAGATGACACAAAATCAAACACATAATTTACGAAATTTTGTCACTTGTTTTATAAAAATATATGTGATAAATTTTGCTGGAAATTGTATTTAATAAATCGTGATCTTACAAAAATATAGAACCTATGAGCCTGTTTATACTTTGTTTACATTGCACAGACTTAAGACTGGTTTCAGCTCGGAATCTGTTTATGAATATGAAGTCAAGATTTATTTTCAGCTGTTAGCAAAACTCAAACCTGGGGCCGGATTCATGAAAGGTCTCAAGTCTTAGCCAAATCTCAGCTGAGATTTTTCTCAAATTTGAGATTTTTGTCTCAGCTGAGATTCTGCTCAAGTTGAGATCATTGAAAGGAATCTTAGCTGAGACCAAAATCTCGAGACATGTTTTGTGTCTGGGGCCGGATTCACGAAAGGTCTCAAGTCTGACATTTTGGTCTCAAGTCTAACATTTTTCTTAGATTTTTTTCCGATTTGAGATCTTTTGTGAATCCCAGATGAGCAAAAGGTCTCAAATCTAATTATAACAGCAAAACAAGCCACTCATGTAAGCTGTATCCCAGCTGAGCAAAAAGTCTCAAATCTGAGAAAGATCTTAGATTTGAGACAAAAATCTCAGATTTGAGACTTAAGACCTTTCGTGAATCTGGGAACTGAGTGTAGTTGTAAAATACTAGTAGTACCATGCCACTCCTTACATACCTGTGGTGTGTACTTTATTGGCGTTGTTCCCACTTTAATGTACGAGAGGTAGTAGAGGAATCGTAACCAGCTGAACTTTTCAGTGATGCAGCCCACGAGTCCAGCAGCCACGGACAGCCACAAGCCACAGACAAACGTCAGTGCAGAGGGCGCCACCTTCTGGTCTGCTCGCTCGTAGAGGCAGCACTGTGTGATGACAATGATGTTCATACACACTGCATGACACGAGAAGAACACATCGTTTGCACCGACTGGAAGCTGTGCTTTCGGGTGGAGTCTCGTGAACTCTTTCTGAAAATATGGAAGAAAATCTGTTACAGTGTCTATTCTAGAAATTTTATAAAAGCCAGGACGGGGAGGGGACCGTGAGTGCCCTCCTTTATATACAAAGCGTGGCGAAGGAGTTTAGGAGGATGGCAGAGGAAAGATTTTTATGCCCTTTTTGTGTTATGGCATAAAGTAATAATCTAATGTAGGCACTGTATGATTTATTCAGATATTATACACCAGATTGTGTCTTTAGTACTTAACATATGCAACTGCAAAAAACCAATAAGTATTATTTGCAGCAATTTTCCTATATAAAAAATCTTAAATAAATTCCAGTTCCATTGCATGTAAATTCTCTTTTGTGGTGGGACTGTCAATGAAAGTCAAAAGTACTTTATCACCAGAAATGTCTTCGTGATACTTTTTAAGTTAATAAACTTAATGTCCACCCAAAGGGAAGCATGAGTTTTGCTCTAAAACTTGGACAAAATTGGCAAGAGTAGATTGCTGAGATACCCAGTGGATCCAAAACTCTGACGAAACTGCTATCTCTCGCAAGGTTAAGGGGATAGAAGCAAATTTGTGTTTTCACATTTTTGGCAAAAATTTGAAAATTCAAAATGGCCGCCATTTTTGGGGGAGAGGAAGTTTTTTGGAAAATTGCAAAGAGTAGTCTGCTGAGATACCCTGTGGGTAAAAAATTTCAACGAAATCGCTCTATCTCGCACGGTTAAGGAGATAGAAGCAAATTTGTGTTTTTGCATTTTGGCAAAAATTCAAAATTCAAAATGGCCGTTATTTTTGGGGAGAGGAAAACTTTTTGAAAATTGCCAAGAGTACATTGATTAGATACCCTGCAGATCAAAAATTTCAATGAAATCCCTCTATCTTGCACGGTTAAGGAGATAGAAGCAAATTTGTGTTTTTTCCATTTTTGGCAAAAATTCGAAATTCAAAATGGCCGTCATTTTTGGGGAGAGGAAAACTTTTTGTAAAGTGCCAAGAGTACATTGATTAGATACCCTGCAGATAAAAAATTTCGATGAAATCCCCCTATCTCGCACGGTTAAGGAGATAGAAGCAAATTTGTGTTTTTCCATTTTTGGCAAAAATTCGAAATTCAAAATGGCCGCCATTTTTGGGGAAAGGAAAATTTTTTGAAAATTGCCAATAGTATATCTCTTAGATACCCTGTGGGTCGAAAATTTCGACGAAATCGCTCTATCTCACATGGTTTAGGAGATAGACATATTTATGTTTTTTGCTATGTAGCTATTACTCAGGAGATTGTTGTTGTTGTTGTTGATTCTATTACCATCAACAACAATACCAAGCAAGCAATTGACGCTATAAACCTTCACACCAAATTTTAAAAAGATGAGTTAAATATGTTTCCTTTAAAAGAGTGAAAATAGAAATGCAATTCTGAGTAGGCTCAAAGTAGCAAGGTAGCTATTACTCAGATAGCTACAAAGCTATCATTGACCAAAAGCTATCCTGGCCAAATTATTGACCCAATTATCCTTCATATTAATTTTTGTGAAGATAGAAAACATTGTTTCATTAAAATGTCCAGAAAAAAAAGTCAACTCAAAATAGCATAATAGCTATATAGCACAGTAGCTATTACTCAGTTAGCTATAAAGGTATTATCACCAAAAGCAATCCCAAACAAGCTACTGATCCAATAATCCTCCATCCCAAATTTTGTGAACATAGGTGAAATACTTTTCCTTTACAATGCTTAAAATAAAAAAGCTACTCAAAGTAGCTAAGTAGCTATTACTCAGTCAGTTATATAGCTATTATCACTAAAAGCAATCCCAAGCAAGCTATTGACTTAACGATTGCTCATACCAAATTTGGTAAAGATATGTCAAATATTTTTCCTTAAAATGCCCAGAAACAAAAGAAGTATACAAAAGTAGCTAAGTAGCTATTATTAATAGCCTATTACTCAGTTAGCTATACAGCTATCTTCACCAAAAGCAACCCCATACAAGCTATTAACCCAATAAACACCCATACCAAATTTGGTAAAGATAGGATAAAGCAAAAATAATATGTCCACCCCCCAGTGGGGTGGACATAATGAATAACTAAGTAAAAATGTAAGAGAGTTCCTCAAATATATATGGCTTTTCATTGACAAAATATCAGCCAGCAGACAGCCCAAAATAACTAGAGGATCGCTCGCAAAAAAAAAAAGATAATGTTTTTGCACAGCAAAAACAAAGCGTCCCGAAAAGGATATAAAGGTGAGTGCTAAAGTATTAAGAAAATGCTTCGTTTCTAGCCTTATACTGTTGTGGCAACCAAAGTCAGCACAGTCTGCTCTATGTAGCATGGTTTTCAAGATATAAGCATTTTTGTGTTTTGCAAAAAATTTGAAAATTCAAAATGTCCGCTATATTTGGCGAGACAAAAATATTTTGAAAATTGGCATGGCTACTCTGCAGAGATACCCAGCAGGTCAAAAATTTTGTTCAGTTCCCTCCATATAGCACGGTTTTCGCGATATAAGCATTTTTGTGTTTTACAAAAACTTTGAAAATTCAAAATGGCCACCATTTTTGGGGAGACAAAAATTTTTGTCAAGACCACTGCCGCGGTGTGTATCTCCCGCCGAGCATTAAAGGAGAAGAAATAGCTTTTCCAAGATATTCACAATTTTTCATTTTCGTGTGTGAAAGCTCTTCCAAAAGTAGGTGAATGAGTTATTTGAGAAAAATTGGCTATCTGCAATACTATTAAGAGATAATTCACATTTACTCATTTTAAGTAGGTGAATAATTAGCTATGGGTCAGAAACTTCACGAAGTGAAAGCTCTCCCAAAAGTAGGTGAATGAGTTATTTGAGAAAACTTGTTGGCCATCTACAATACTTTTAGAGATAATTCGCATTTACTCATTTTGAGTAGGTGAGTAATTAGCTATGGGTCTATAACTTCACCATGTGAAAGCTCTCCCACAAGTAGATGAATGAGTATTTGATAAAAATTGGGTATCTGCAATGCTTTACAGATAATTAGCATTTATTCATTTTGAGTAGGTGAATAAATAGCTATGGGTCTGAAACTTCACAGAGTGAAAGCTCTCCCAAAAGTAGGTGAATGAGTTATTTGAGAAAAATTGGCTCTCTGCAATACTTTTAGAGATAATTCACATTTACTCATTTTGAGCAGGTGAATAATTAGCTATGGGTCTGAAACTTCACCAAGTGAAAGCTGTGCCAAAAGTAGGTGTATGAGTTATTTGAGAAAAATTGGCTATCTGCAATACTTTTAGAGATAATTCGCATTTACTCATTTTGAGTAGGTGAGTAATTAGCTATGGGTCTGAAACTTCACCAAGTGAAAGCTCTCCCAAAAGTAGGTGAATGATTTATTTGAGAAAAATTGGCTATCTGCAATACTTTTAGAGATAATTCGCATTTACTCATTTTGAGTAGGTGAGTAATTAGCTATGGGTCTGAAACTTCACCATGTGAAAGCTCTCCCACAAGTAGATGAATGAGTTATTTGATAAAAATTGGGTATCCGCAATACTTTTACAGATAATTAGCATTTACTCATTTTGAGTAGGTAAATAATTAGCTATGGGTCTGAAACTTCATGGAGTGAAAGCTCTCCCAAAAGTAGGTGAATGAGTTATTTGAGAAAAATTGGCTATCTGCAATACTTTTAGAGATAATTCACATATACTCATTTTGAGTAGGTGAGTAATTAGCTATGGGTCTGAAACTTCACCATGTGAAAGCTCTTCCAAAAGTAGGTGAATGAGTTATTTGAGAAAAATTGGCTATCTGCAATACTTTTAAGAGATAATTAGCATTTACTCATTTTGAGTAGGTGAGTAATTAGCTACGGGTCTGAAACTTCACCAAGTGAAAGCTCTTCCAAAAGTAGGTGAATGAGTTATTTGAGAAAAATTGGCTATCTGCAATACTTTAAGAGATAATTCGCATTTACTCATTTTGAGTAGGTGAGTAATTATCTACGGGTCTGAAACTTCACCATGTGAAAGCTCTCCCAAAAGTACATGAATGAGTTATTTGATAAAAATTGGGTATCCGCAATAGTTTTTGAGATAATTAGCATTTACTCATTTTGAGTAGGTGAGCAAATTAGCTATGGGTCTGAAACTTCACCAAGTGAAAGCTCTTTGGGATGGCTGCTCTGCACAGATACCCTGAAGATCAAAAATTTCGTCGAAATCGCTCTATGCAGCACAGTTTTCGAAATATTAGCATTTTTATGTTTTGCATTTTTTGCGAAAAATTCGAAAATTCAAAATGGCCGCCATTTTTGGCAAGACAAAATTTTTTGAAAATTGGCATGGCTACTCTGCAGAGATACCCTGTGGGTTAAAAATTTTGTCGAAATCGCTCTATCTAGCAGGGTTTTCAAGATATAAGCATTTTTATGTTTTGCAATTTTTGCGAAAAATTCGAAAATTCAAAATGGCCGCCATTTTTGGCGAGACAAATTTTTTTTGAAAATAGGCATGGCTACCCTGCAGAGATACCCTGTGGGTCAAAAATTTTGTCGAAATCGCTCTATCTAGTACGGTTTTCGAGATATAAGCATTTTTATGTTTTGCAATTTTTGCGAAAAATTCGAAAATTCAAAATGGCAAAATTTTTTCAAAATTGGGATAACTACTCCGCAGAGATACCCTGCGGGTCAAAAATTTCGTCGAAATCGCTCTATCTAGCACGGTTTTCGAGATATAAGCATTTTTGTGTTTTCCTTATTTGGAAAATTCGTAATGATTAATTAATCATTAATTACTCCGCCATTTCTTAACCAATCAATGCCAAAATCTAATGATTTCCAGATTTTAATAGAATGAATGTATTTGCCAAGTTTCAGGTGAATTGATAAAATTCCTTTCAAGTTATCATCCGGACAAGCTTCCCCATCGAAAAAAGACATTTTTGGTCATGTGACCTCTCTGATTGGTTGAAATGTCACTGCAGCATATTCAAAAAAATTCCCCAAGGCTACTGCCTAAACCTGCCAAATTTGAAAAGAATCCGCCTAACGGTTAGAGAGTTATAGGGAAAACAAAATGCGGAGCCGGCGGAGCCTGAAGGTCTCACATACACAAACAAGCGTCGCAAGGGACGCTTAATAATGTTTTCAACAACCCATTCTTAACCATTTTTTTGCAGATTATGTAATTTCCATCATAATGAATGAAAACAGAACCAGTTAGTCATTCACACAACGAACTCTCATCAGAGTGTGATTTTGTCCAGATAGTACAAGTTATGCAAAATAGCACATTTGTCACAATGTCACAGTGGGTGTATTTATGAGTGTGTTCATACACACTGGTTGTATATAATGAACCCTTTTGTGAAAGTACAAATTGTTGGTTGCTTTTTTTTTCAAATGTAACTGATCAATTAATACTGAATGACTGACAGACTGATGGGTTTGAGTTGAAACACATTCTATAGGTCATGTCACCATGGGTAGTTGAGAAGGCGGAGGAAACCACTACATACTGGTTGGTCAAAAGTCTGCCCTGAAAAGTATCAGGCACCTGCAAGCCACAAACAACTTAACAACTTAAACATGACCTTCGAGGTGGAAGGTGAGTGTGTTATCCACCCCCCCACCCTCCCACACACACATAGCTACATTATTTTGCAATGCTAGCCTGCTATATACACTACAACTGATCTTATAAAGACTATGGCAATATATACAATGGCAATATATACAATGAGAGAAATGGCATCAGAGATGCCAATACCCCGCAACCTGGGGAAATAGTTTTCATCACCATGAATATGGAAGTAGTGAAACAGTACAAAGATCGGGATACTTTCAGCGCAGTGTCAGTTACATAAAGGTCAAAATAACGTTTAAGTGGAGAACATAACGTCTAAGAGAAAATGTAAAGATAAAGTATCAAAACAAGACAATTCAATAGCAAGATAACAGCAATAATCAGTAAACTGTAAAAATTTATTCATTGGAGAATAGATGTCAATGGAAAAAAGCACAATTATGTAAAAGTGCACATAATAATCATTTGCAGCAATCCATATATCTTTGTCATAAGAGAAAGATGTCTCAAATATGGCAGGTGAACACTTTTGGGCAGAGCCAAAGTTTAAAGTCACACCATGATGCACACCTACACCCCCTAACTAGTGGTGGGACTGTTTGCAGAAATCAAAACCGGTTACCGGGGTATTTCGTATGCCTTATAATGTGCAGTAAAATAATCCGCACAGCGTACATGAGGCAGAACTCGAAACTGGAAATGGCTTTCGCGAGATATTATTAAGTATGTAAAGATGATTTTTGCTCAATAAAATGTAAAATTGTGACATATTTTTCATAATATATATAGTTTTTGTCGTTTTGAAGAAGTATCAGCCATTAGGTGGTGTAAAATGATGATGTTTTTCAATTAGTGGTGGTGGACCAATTCACGCCCGGGTACCAATTCACGCCCACCCCTAAATTTATCCAAAACAATCACAGTTAAACAATAAATTACAAATGTAAATGATCCATTTGATGATTATCTATGATGTGGTAAACATCTTCTCTATGAAAAATTATGAATCTTCAAGAAAATTGAGGGTGGGCCTGAATTGGTACCCGGGCGTGAATTGGTCCACCACCACTACCGGTTCCCAAATATTCTTTGCGAATTTCGTTTTTTTGGGTAGAAATGAACGAAAAACCAGTTACCGGTTTACCGTTCCCACCACTACCCCTAACCAATGTCCAAACCAAGTGTCCACCTTCTATACCTTATGGAATCCAAGAAATAGCCCAGACAAGATTTTAAAACTCATGGTCACTATGACATGGTCAAAGGTAAAATCAAGGTCACACCATGACATTGCACACCTACACCTCCTAACTAATGTTCCTACCAAGTATTAACTTCCTACACCTTACGGTTGCCGAGATATGGCCCGGACAAGATTTTCAAACTCACGGTCACTACAGCAAGCTCAAAGGTCAAATCAATGTCACACCATGACGTTGCACACCTACACACCCTAATAAATGTCCCCATCAACATCAACTTCCTACACCTTACAGTTTCTGAGATACAGCCTGGACAAACTTTTTCCCGTCGCCCGCCCATCCGGACACCATGGGTGTAAACAATGCCCCGACAGCCCTTAAGGGCTGTGGGGTAAAAAGTATGTTAAGCCCCACAATATGAAATGCTAACATGTGGAAACTCCCAGTGATTTATTTGACTTGTGGGAAATTCTCTAACATTGGTTACCACATTAGGCCTCAGGCGCCGTATTCACAAAAGGGATCAAGCTCAACTTGAGCTTAATATCAGCTCAAGTGTGCAGCTATTTATACCAAATTAAGCTGATTTTTTGCTCAATTTGAGCAAAACAAAATTGGCACAAATATTGCTTACTTAGTCTCAACTTTAATGGATAGCCGCAGTGGCGACTTTCAGAAAACTATGGCATGTTTGACATTTTTGACTGTACCTGCACCGTGGAGTTGCAGTACATGGACACGTTGAAGATGCAGTAACAGATGTGGCCGGTTACGTTGATGGACAAGTAGTCGAAGCTGAGCCCCACCACACTGTGGCGCCGGTAGTTCTTGTAGATCTGCGGGTAGTACACCACACTCCAAAAAATGAAGTAACACCAGCCAATCACAATCCCCAGGTAACCCACGTAAATGTTGTGAACCACCTGCAACAGATATAACAACACAGAGGTGAAAATAGGTTTACTATAGCTGTTGTGATTTTATAAACATTGTCACTGTTTGATCTAGCTGATGATAACTGGTTGACACTGAATAGCTAATACCAGATAGTCATCTTTCATTCACCAGAAGTCCTGTCCAAATATCATTTTACGACCTTTATTTGGTAAACCTCAATTACCCACAACATTCATCCATCCAATGTGCCTTCCTTCAAAATTTTGCATAAAAATACTAAGTGTTCATAAAAATATCTTGGGTTCCAATTACCCCTACCTTTTAGACTAAAATATCAATTGCAGATAAAACTGAAGCTGAGCTCTTATTCATGGAGATATTTAAAAAAATATGGCAAATTTTATGGCTTATCATGAAACTCTGACTTATAGGAGTGGCATGATCAACTGTGTCAAAATCCACAGATAGATCCAGTATATCATTTGTATAATTAGAAGAGTTGTTTCTGTGAAATGACACTGCTTATAAGCTGAATGATATACTGCGGCAAAGATCATTTGTGTTTATATGATTTGTAACTTGAGCAGCAACTACACTTTCAACAAGTTTGCGAAAATAGAGATTGCGGCTCGCCGCAGTGTATCCCCGGACGGGACATAGTTAAGGCGTGAATATGTCGGTCTTGAGCCTGTTTCCTGGAGCACCAGGTCAGGATTCTCCATAGTACCAGATTACTCCCAAAAGCTAATCACTAGTTCTTTCACTTATATCTGTCTTTAAAAATTACATTTCATGGGTCCAGAAGATCCATATAGTATTCGGGATCACTTCCAAAATTCAATCATTTAATCCTTTTACCTTTTCAGACATATTCTAAAAATTTCATCAAAATCCATCCATAAGTTTTTTAGTTATCTTGTACACAAATACATCTGGTAGCCTGGATCCACATGATCTAGACAGTGATCCAGATTACTCCCAAAAACTAATGACTTGTTCTTTGTCCAATTTAAGACATTTCCTGAAAGTTTCATAAAAATACATCCATGACTTTTTGAGCTATTTGTCTTTAAAAATTACATTTCTTGGATCCAGAAGATCCAGATAGTGGTCCAGATCACTCGCAAAATTGAATCATTTATTCCTTTTACCACTTCCTCCTTTAACCATTTGTAAAATATCCTAAAAATATTAAAGTCCATCCCAAGATTATGTGGCAGCCTGGATCCAGATGATCCAGACAGTGATCCAGATCACTCCAAAAATTTAATCACTTGTTCCTTGTACCATTTAGGCCATTTGCTGAAACAATCCATCCATAACTTTTTGCAGTATCTGTCTTTAAAAATTACATTTCATGGATCCAGAAGATCCATATAGTGATCCGGATCACTTCCAAAATTCAATCATTTCATCCTTTTACCTTTTCAGACATATCCTGATAATTTCATCAAAATGCGCCCAAGTTTTTGATTTATCTTGTACACAAACACATCTGGCAGCCTGGATCCAGATGATCCAGATCACTTCCAAAATCTAATCACTTGTTCCTTGTCCCATTTAGGACATTTCCTGAAAATTTCATCAAAATCCACCCATGACTTTTTGAGCTATTTGTCTTTAAAATTATATTTCATGGATCCAGAAGATCCAGATAGTGGTCCAGATCACTCGCAAAATTGAATCATTTCTTCCTTTTACCACTTCTTCCTTTTACCATTTCTAACATATCCTAAAAATATCATCAAAATTCATCCTAAAATTTTGTTGCAGCCTGGATCCAGATGATCCAGATCACTCCCAAAATGTAATCACTTGTTCCTTGTCCCATTTAGGTCATTTGTTGAAAATGTCATCACAATCCATCCATAACTTTTTGAGGTATCTCTCTTTAAAAATTACATTTCATGGATCCAGAAGATCCATATAGTGATCCGGATCACTTCCAAAATTCAGCCATTTCATCCTTTTACCTTTTCAGACATATCCTGAAAATTTCATCAAAATCCGTCCATAAGTTTTTTCAGCTACACTGTACACAAACACATCTGGCAGCCTGGATCCAGATGATCCAGACCACTCCCAAAATCTAATCACTTGTTCCTTGCACCATTTAGGTCATTTGCTGAAAATGTCATCACAATCCATCCATAACTTTTTGAGGTATCTGTCTTTAAAAATTACATTTCATGGATCCAGAAGATCCATATAGTGATCCGAATCACTTCCAAAATTCAATCATTTCATCCTTTTACCTTTTCAGACATATCCTGAAAATTTCATCAAAATTCGTCCTTAAGTTTTTGATTTATCTTGTACACAAACACATCTGGCAGCCTGGATCCAGATGATCCAGATCACTCCCAAAATCTAATCACTTGTTCCTTGTCCCATTTAGGACATTTCCTGAAAATTTCATCAAAATCCACCCATAACTTTTTGAGCTATTTGTCTTTAAAAACTAGATTGGGCCAACTCGGTGCCAACATATCCCCAGACAGGTCATCACTCACGCCACAGGTTTTGATCAGGAATTTTTTATTTAATCCATTTGTTGTATGCCATAAATATTGGGAAAAGTTATATGAACTTCAGCACATCAATCTACTAAGTTTATATCTTCCCAAGGAAGATGGTGTATCCCCAGACGCCGAATACATAACTCAACAGAGCATATTTTCAATCTTCCTGCAATGATAACTCTGAACCTATTTTCAAAGTATTTAAATGATTGATGATTGAATGTCCATTCTAAATTAATAATCTCAAAAGAGCATATCTGTTTCTATATTTGTTGACAAATAAAATATTATTTTTAACTCATCATACTTTTCAATCTTCCTGCAAAGGGTAACTCTGAACCTATTCTCAAAGTATTTAAATGATTGATGATTGAATGTCCATTCTAAATTCATAATTCCAAAAGCGTATCTCTGTTTCTATATTTGTTCACAAATAAAATATTATTTAAAAATCATATATTATTTATATTATTATTTTATTATATTATTTTTAGAATTTGCATTGTTATTCATTTCCTCAATTCCTATATATGTGGTCCATATATATGCAACCTAAATATGTGACACAATCTCAGTTCTGACTCCCTTTGTCTTAGATAATTAGATAATGAAGCAAACACCACCTCCCACCCCCACCCCACCTCTCTCCCCTTCTCCACACCTCTCTCACTATTACAGAAGATCTGTATACCTTTGTTTATTTAGTGTCACTCAATAGCTGGAGGTCCCAGAGGTGGGTGGGGGATGGGGGGTGGGACTACAAGGAGATGGAGTGCTGCAGCACAAATGGTAAACAAACACTTATAATTTAAAGGGGTAATCAAATACAAAAAGCTCAGTTAATTTATCACTAAAATAAAATCAAATATATAAATAAGGAATGTCCAACAGGAAGATTATATACCTCCAGAATTAAATATAAATTATCAAACAACAAGAACAGATTTATAATAATAATTCAGAATTGAGAATTTTAAGTATGTGATTATCAATTGAAATGAGTTCGTAACTGTAGGAGCTGTGTCAAAATTAAGGCAAGTTGAATAAAAGTGGGCTAGTTGAGGGTTAAAAATCCCCTATTTTTACTACATAAGGCTATAATTTCATTAATATTTGGGACTTAAAGCTCACCAGAAAATAACAGTGTCCATTTTGCCTACTTGAATATGTTTAACCAGTTTCATATTAAAAAGTTAAAAACTCAGCAAGCAGAGAGATAACACACAAAAATAAGTTCTTAAAAGCCTAAGATAGCCATAACATTATTAATATTCAAAATTTTAATAGACAGGCACTTCCTTTGAAAAATTCAAAGATTTCAGCTCTATGAGCCACATAGTTTGACAGTTACAGGGCTTTAAAGTGGCATAATATCCATAAATTGGGTCTCTGTGGGCATTTTACAATTGTTAAAGAGACCTTAGCAATTAAACTACAGAACTGAAACTTTTTGGGGGACATACACAACAAACAAAAATTATATATAATACAGTTTAAGACTTGTCACACTAAGTATTTCCAAATAACAGGGCAAAATACAGAAAAAAATGTCAAAAAAGGTCACTTGGGCAAGTGTTTATGGCCCTCATACACAGGTTAAATGTCTACTAAAAGCCTTGATTTTCGGCACATGTGAAAAGGACATAATAATGCATTCCCAGATGGGATTTCAGCTCAATCAATCACATAGTTTAACAGTCACAGGGCTTAAAGGTGGCAAAAAGTCCAAATATTGGGTCTCTGTGGCCCTTTTAGAGATCTCGATGTGGCCTTCAAATTAAAGCATCAGACTTAAAATCTGCTACATACTAAGACTACACATAGAATATGTATCTAATAATAAAGTTTGAAACTTCTCAGACTCACCATTTCCAAGTTACAGAGCAAAATATGTGAAAAATGTCTTAAAACAGTCACTCGGGTGGGTGTTAATGGTCCTCATACACAGTTTAAATGTCTACTTGAAGCCTTGATTTTTGGCACATGTAAAAAGAACATAATAATGTATTCCCAGATGAGATTTCAGCTCTATCAGTCACATAGTTTAACAGTCATGGGCCTTAAAACTGGCAAAAAGTCCAAATAGTGGGTCTCTATGGGGCCTTTTAGAGACCTCAATGTGGCCTTCAAATTAAAGCTTCAGACTTAAAATCTGTTACATACTTAAAAGTCTTGATTTTCGGCACATGTGAAAAGGACGTAATAATGCATTCCCAGATGGGATTTCAGCTCCATCAATAACATAGTTTAACAGTCACAGGGCTTAAAGGTGGCAAAAAGTCTATATATTGGGTCAGAGACCTCAATTTGACCTTCAAATTAAAGCTTCAGACTTAAAATCTGTTACATACTAACATTACATATAGAATACCGTATTTTTTGTAATAAACGCCCCCTCCCTATTAATCGCCCCCCCCCCCCCCCCTTCTCTACCTTTGCAAAGTTCATATTTCGGGGTTTTACATCCCTCTCAACAGCCAACACTTTTGCGATTCCGGGATTCCGAAAAATGGTGCATTTTAGTACTTCCCAAGCGAATATCGCTTACGAGAAATAAAGAAAATAAAAACATAACATGGCAGTTTTGGTCACAGACGCATTGAAATCTGCAATAATAGGAGATAAAACTACATAATTTCTTCAGATTTAAGGTTTGTTTTAAATATTTTAAGCTGTCTCGCCATTATACATGCCAGCAAGCGAGATCAAGGCAGCAAGTGTTCATTATCGCCCATTGCCACTGGACTCGAGATATGATTTTATTTATCTGTAATAGTCGCCCCCCCTTTGGAAAAATGCATCGCCCCGGGGCGTTTATTACAAAAAATACGGTATATCTAATACAGTTTGAAACTTCTCAGACTTACCATTTCCAAGTTACAGAGCAAAATATGTGAAAAATGTCTTAAAAGGGTCACTCGGGTGGGTGTTTATGGTCCTCATACATGGGTTAAATGTCTATTAAAGGCCTAAATTTTGGAGTACATACAAGAAAAACATATTGATATATTCTCAGATGATATTTCACTTAGATGAGAGACATAGTTTGAAAGCTACAGTGCTTGAAGATGGCAAAAAGTCCATAAATTGGGTCTCTGTGGGCAATTTTGAGATCTTAAGTCGGCCTAACAGGTAAACCTACAGCCTTTAAATTTTTCACAGACAAGGATTACATATAAGAGTTACATCTAGTGCAGTTTGAGACTCATCAGAATTACCACTTCCAAATTATAGGGCAAAATAAGTTAAAAATATAGGAAAAAAGTCCTAAGTGGGGTCTTTATGGGCCTCAAAGACAATTTTCTCCTCAACTTAAAGTCTTGATTTTCGGCACATGTACTAAGAATATATTAATGTGTTCTCAGGTAAAATTTGAGGCAGATAAGCCTCATAGTTTGTGACCTAGAGGGCTCTAAGTGGCCAAAAGTGCAATTTCTGACCTTAAGGTGGCCATAAGTTCTTTATTATTGGGAGTTTAAGGTCACCTTAAAATAGGGATCTTCCTTTGGGCATCCTTAACATGTGTACCAAGTTTGAAAAAAAAATATTACTCCGTTTTTGAGTTATCGCGTCCACAAGGAAATTTCTACGGCGGCGGCGGCGCGACGGACCTGAATCCAATATATCCCCGACTTTCGTCTGGGGATATAATTATATTTCATGGATCCAGAAGATCCAGATAGTGGTCCAGATCACTCGCAAAATTGAACCATTTCTTCCTTTTACCACTTCTTCCTTTTACCATTTGTGACATATCCTAAAAATATCATCAAAATTCATCCTAAAATTATGTTGCAGCCTGGATCCAAATGATCCAGACAGTGATCCAGATCACTCCAAAAATGTAATCACTTGTTCCTTGTACCATTTAGGTCATTTGCTGAAAATGTCATCACAATCCATCCATAACTCTTTGAGGTATCTGTCTTTAAAAATTACATTTCATGGATCCAGAAGATCCATATAGTGATCCGGATCACTTGCAAAATTCAACCATTTCATCCTTTTACCTTTTCAGACATATCCTGAAAATTTCATCAAAATCCATCAATAAGTTTTTGAGCTATATTGTACACAAACATATCTGGCAGCCTGGATCCGGATGATCCAGACAGTGATCCAGATCACTCCCAAAATCTAATCACTTGTTCCTCATCTAATTAAGGACATTTCCTGAAAATTTCATCAAAATGCACCCATACGTTTTTGAGATATCTGTCTTTAAAAATTAAATTTCATGGATCCAGAAGATCCAGACAGTGATCCGGATCACTCCCAAAATGTAATCATATCTTCCTTTTACCATTTTGGACATATCCTGAAAATTTTATCAAAATCCATCTGTCAGTTTTTGAGTTATCTTGTTCACAAACAAACAAACAAATAGAGGGCCAAAAATGACTTTCGGTCAGGTACTTTGGTGGTCAGTGGATGACCTTAAATGAAGATCTGTATCTGGTAAGCCAGGATGCTGGTACTCCATCATGTACTCAACCTCCAAAGCCATTTTCAATAGTTTCCATGCAATGTAGTAAACATTAAGTGTGAAAATATCTCCAAATTTGCCAAAAATGACCCTTGGTCAGGTACTTTGGCGGTCAGTGGATGACCTTAAATGAAGATCTGTAACCAGTAAGCCTGGATGATAGAAGTCCATCATGTACTCAACCTCCAAAGTCATTTTCAATAGTTTCCATGCAATATAGTCAGCATTAAGTGTGAAAATATCTCCAAAAAGGCCAAAAATGACCCTCGGTCAGGTATTTTGGCAGTCAGTGGATGACCTTCAATGAAGAGCTTCAAGGTCAAATTTCTGCATGCTTACAGAGGACATATATATGTATTATATATGCCAGCCATAGGATGATCTGACTTTCTGTATAGGAGAACTGGGCCAAAAAGTGAAAAAATGGCCAAAATCTGACCTTTAAGAGGCCACCAGTGACCTTGAGATTGAAGGTCAAGGTCACAAAACAATAGCGTTCGTGGCATTGCCCATATATACCCACATACCAAATTTGAAAGTTCTAACTAAAATATTTTTTAAGTTATCGCGTCCAAAAGGAAATCTCTGTGGCGGCAGCGGCGGCGGTGTGACCGTACTGAATCCTAAGTATCCCCGACTTTCGTCCGGGGATACAATAAATGGGAGGCCTGAGACAGGTCTATAATTTTAGGATCATTTTTTCAGAGTGTTAGCTTTTTGATAATGGGTGTAATAATAGCCCACTTGAAGGAGTCAGGTACAATACCTTCAGACAAACACTGGTTAACCAATCTAGTAAGAGAAGATGCTAGAATTTGGATATTATCTTTGACTTCATATATAATTCAACACAATTAGACTGCAAAAGCATTAATATTTTTTCTTAACATTTTTTTTTCAGTTAATTTCTTTTAATCAAAACATAACTAGAAAAAGGTTTTTACTAACAAAAACGAGCGGCCCGGATGGAGACTTGAGTAAATAAAGCTGTAATAGTTGTGGCATAAGACTGTAAGGAGAAGATAAGCTTTGCTGTGTTTTGTATCTGATGGGAAAGTGGATTGTCTAAAAACTGTATCAGTTGCAGTATTAGACTGTAAGCAGAATAACAGCATGCACAGCTAGGCTTGATAAAGATCAAGGAGAGTGAACCTTTCCATTTTCTTTCAGTTTCTTTTTTTTGCAAGACAGAAAAGATACACACATTGCACACATATTCTCCTCTTTGTTTGAATAGGGGGAAGTGAGACTTACAACACAGAAACACATAATCTCCCTTCCCCATCTCACTTCCCCCATCCCCCATACACATAGGCAATTCTTTTCTCACATGCATTTTTATTTGACTGAGGGGAGTGGGGAGGGGGAAGATCTGTGCAGAAATAGACTGCCTCTTCCTCACTCCCCTTACTGAAATAAAATGCATGTGAGAAAAAGATTATTTCCTGCAGTAGAATCACTAGAATGTTTAGGTTTTACAGTAATTACTTAATTATGTAAGGGGCTACAGTTCTGAAATTTTACTATGTTATAACTGACACAAAACTACACCAAAAACACATTTAACAAAATGCTCTAAACGTAATACTTTTCAAGTTATAAGTGATTTAGTGCATGAATACATGAATTTTTAATGCATCAAAAATTCATAAAAAAATAATTAAAAAAGATCCAGGCCTGATACTCCCACAGGGGAATCTACTGGTGGCCTAGTACATATATGCAAGATCTGAGAGAAATCCTGCAATAGTCAAAGAGAAAATTGTGATAAAGTGTTAAAACTTTCAGACTTTGGGTGGGGGTACCTCTCTTCTAATGGCTCTGGGGAAAAAACGAACAGACAGATCTGCATGGATTTTACGATTTATCATCCTCGATAGATAAGGTATCTTTTAAAAAAACAGCATGTCTCAGGGTCTTGTAGTTTTGGAGGAGAAGTTGTTCACGCGGATGTGGATGTGTACGCGTATACCGCAGAGTGATGCCATAATGTCAGCTGATTGACAAGTCAGCCGACATAAAAACAGGAATTTTAAGGAAAAATTGCATCAGAGATGCCCGTACCCCACAGCCTGGGGAAATAGTTTTCAACACCATGAGATATAGAAGTAGTGAAACAGTACAAAGATTGGGATACTTTCAGACAAACAAAATGTATGCAAAAATAAAGTATTAAAACAAGACAATTCAATAGCAAGATGACAGCATTATTCAGTAAACTAAAAACTATGATGCACACCTACAACCCCTAAGCAATGTCCCTACCATCAACTTCCTACACTTTACATTTTCAGATATATTGCCGGGACAAAATTTTAAATGTCAAGGTCACTATGGCACGGTTAAATGTCAAATCAAGGTCACACCATGACATTGCACACCTACAACCCCCAACCCATACCCCTACTAAGTATCAACTTCCTACACCTTACCCTTTCTGAGATATAGCCCGGATAAGATTTCATAGGCCAAGGTCACTACGGCCAGCTCAAAGGTCAAATCAAGGTCACACCATGATGTTGCACACCTACACCCCCTAACCAATGTCCCTACCATCAACTTCCTACACCTAATTCTAATTCTATTCTAATTCTAATTGGACTTTTATAGCGCTTAATCTCCCCAAACAAGAGGACTCTAAGGCGCAACAAAACAAAAACCTTACAGTTTCCGAGATATAGCCCAGACAAGGTTTTATAGATTAAGATCACTACAACAAGGTCAAAGGTCAAATCAATGTCAGATCATTATGTTGCACACCTACAGTCCGTACCCAATGTCCCTACCATGTATCAACTTCCTAAACCTTACAGTTTCCGAGATATAGCCCAGACAAGATTTTCAAACTCAAGGTCACTGCGGCAAGGTCAAAGGTCAAATCAAGGTCACACCATGATGTTGCACACCTACACCCCCTAACCAATTTCCCTACCAAGTATCAACTTCCAACACCTTCCGGTTTTCGAGATATAGCCCGGACAAGATTTTCAAACTCAAGGTCACTGCGGCAAGGTCAAAGGTCAAATCAAGGTCACACCATGACGTTGCACACCTACACCCCCTAACCAATTTCCCTACCAAGTATCAACTTCCAACACCTTCCGGTTTTCGAGATATAGCCCGGACAAGATTTTCAAACTCAAGGTCACTGCGGCAAGGTCAAATCAAGGTCACACCATGACATTGCACACCTACACCCCCTAACCAATGTCCCTACCAAGTATCAACTTCCTACACGTTACAGTTTGAGATACAGGCTGGATAAACTTTTCTCGACACCCGCCCGCCCAACCATCCGGACACCATGGGTGAAAACAATATCCCGACAGCCCTTAAGGGCTGTGGGGTGAAAAGGTCATTAAAAGTCTTCCTTAAACTTAATCAATGTGTAAAGTTGAACTGATGTCATTGAACAGTAAGTCGGTTGGGAGCTGAAAACCCTCATTTTTACTTCAAGGTGGCCATGACTGTACTTGCATTGGAACTCCAAGGTGGAAATAAAATGAAAATGTCCCTATTTTCATCTTTAGTAAGTTTACAAAATTCAACTGAGGTCATGAACAATACGATAGCTGGAGAGTAATTACTCCATAATTTCACTGCAAGGTGGCAATAACTTCATTCATATTAGGACTTTAAGGTGACCATAAAATAAGAATGTCCGGAGGTCAGTTGAACAATAAGATAGCTGGAGGCTGAAAAATTCCTTTTTTCACTGTAACGTGACCATAACTTCATTCATATTGCGACTTTAAGGTGACCATAAAATGAGATTATGAAAATGTCCCTTTCTTGCAACCTTTATAAATGTGCCAAGTTTTATTTTTAAAATTTAAACATAAACAGAGCTTAGGGCTAAAAACCCCTACACTTTAAGTTTAAGATGGCTATAACATCATTAATATTTTAATCATAAGGTAGTAAGAGTCTTCTTTTGATCTACTTCAATATCAAAAAGAAAGGGGCCAGACGGCTTTATTCCAAATTTTATGACTTTAGGGGGGCCATAGCTCCAATTATATTGACAGTTTAAGGTCACCATAAAGTCAGGATAATCCTTTGGTATTTCTTAATATATATGACAAATTTGGTTGAAAAAAGTGAAAAATTAAGTGAACTGGAGGGCTAAAACCCCCTTTTTTGACATTAAGGTGACCTTAAGATTGCAGATACAGGGCTAACACTTCGGCATGTGAAAGATTATCAAAAAGTAGCTGAATAAGATATTTGAACAAAACGCCAAAATCCTGACCATTTTTGAGATGCAGACCAAGTACCTATTTTTAAAAAATTTACAAAAATAAACTCCTCCCATTCATGCATCGATGGTCCGATTGATCATAAAATCCTTTCCGACCTGTGGATTTAGGTCTAGAATGTACCTGATAAATTTTATAGCACAGGTGTGTGTGTTTTTTTTTTCCAAAAACGATGACGGGGTGTTTTGGAAAAATGCATAAGGTTACCTTAAGTAAAGCTTAAGGTCTCCGCAAAGTATCCCCAAAATTTTCCCACCCCTATAGTTTTAAAGAAAGATAAGAAGAAAAGAAAAATTTGAAAGCCCAAGAAGTTATTCAAGGGATACCATAATCCAGCGGCGGTGATCAGTCGAACTTACATGAAAACAAATAAGCGCCCCTGACAGGCGGCTTAAATAATGCAAGCACAACTAAATAAATTGACTTTATATGAAAAACACCCAAGTAATAAACCTTCTTTAAGTATATTTGAGAGTCAGTTATATAATTTCCGTATGAAATCAGTGCAATTAATCAACTTAAGCCATCAACATAAAACTTACAAAAACTAAAATCTCGTATTGTTAATTGTAATTGGTTAAAGGAATAGCATTCCAAACAGTGGGGGCATCAAAAGCAAAAGATTGAACTTAAGAGAGACTCCTGAAAAGTGAATTACACTAATCCAACTGACTACTAACAAGAGCATTGGCCACAAGTACAGAAGCATCATGAGTAAGAAACCACCTGACATGTCTAAAGTCACAGAGTTGCACAAAACAACTTTTGCAGACATTCTGAACATGTGTGGACAAGGAAAAATCAGAATCAAACCATACACCCAAATTTTTGACTGTCTCGGCAGGGCAGAGAGGACTATGCACGATTGTAGTTGGGAAATATGCTTTCAACTTATCCCTCTGTCTTTTTGATCCAAATACAATAAACTCAGTCTTATCTTGATGCAATTTGAGTTTACTAGTTGACAGCTACTCTTTTGCATCATGTAGGCACCTGTTCAACTGTTCAAAGGCAGAAGGTGAATTCTTCTGGGAGAGATAGACATAAACTTGGGTGTCATCTGGTTTAAAGTGAAACTTTTTTGCTTTATGTTTACCAATACCAACACTCGAAGGACTAGTGTACAATTAAAACAGTAAAGGACCCAAGACAGAACCTTGGGGCACACCAAATAGGAGTTTACAAAGATCAGAGAGAGAAGACCCATCATTAACACTGGGAACCCTTGCAGGCCTAGTGTTGATGATGCACAAAGAAATCCATCATAATAATATCATCATAAAGTTATTTTTTTAGAGTTGTGATTACCTAACCTGACTCCAGTATTTACGGACCAATCTCCCATCAGGCACTAACCTAACAACTAGATGAATGCTTTTGCTAACAAAAGCGAAGCGTCCCTGAGAGTTTAAAATGCCTTGTGGTTTTAATAAGCATGCTGTAAAGCTAAGAATGCACAAAGCTGTACCGTACTCTTACATAAACCAAACCCCTTAGGGATATCATGACAGGGAAAATCCTACAAAGGTCTTCTTTAATTAACATAAACAAGCGTTGTAGACATAGACAAGCTGGAGAAAGTGTTGTACATTGGATGTACAACATTGGATGTAACTTTAGTAAATTTTGTGTAAATGCTACAAAGCATTTCAGTAACGAGTATTGATAACTTCATATATAATCATGTGTGCAAGTATGTATTGCTATTTAGATTGTCCACAGGGTTTTGCAATAGGTTTTAATACATTGTGAAAGCATAAAAGCAACAATAAAGGCAAAAGCTATTTCATGACCCCAGTTTGACCCATACATGGGGGTCAGGAGGTAAAACTAACCGGCTATTTAGACTGTCCACATATGGTTTCCCAATACCTCTTAATACATTCCGAAGCTATAATAGCAACAATGATCAGGTAAAAACTCCAAAATAGCTATTTTTTACCCCAGTTTGACCCATGGGGGGGGGGGGGTCGGGTGGTAAAACTGACCGGCTACTTAGACTCTCCACATATACTTTCCCAATACTTCTTAATACATTCTCAATCTATAAAAGCAACATTAAAGGAGCTATAAGACAAAAACTCAAAATAAGCTATTTTATGACCCCAGTTTGACCCATAAGGGGGGGCCGTGGGGTAAAACTGACCGGCTATTTAGACTCTCCACATATGCTTTCCCAATACCTCTTAATACATTCTGAAGCTATAAAAGCAACGATAAAGGAGATATAAGGCAAAAACTCCAAAGCAGCTATTTATGACCCCAGTTTAGCCTATAAGGGGGGGTTGTTGGGTAAAACTGACTGGCTATTTAGACTCTCCACATATGCTTTCCCAATACCTCTTAATACATTCTGAAGCTATAAAAGCAACGATAAAGGAGATATAAGGCAAAAACTCAAAATCAGCTATTTTATGACCCCAGTTTGACCCATAAGGGGGGGTCGGGGGGTAAAACTGACCGGCTATTTAGACTCTCCACATATGCTTTCCCAATACCTCTTAATACATTCTGAAGCTATAAAACCAACAATAAAGGAGATATAAGGCAAAAACTCCAAAGCAGCTATTTATGACCCCAGTTTGGCCCATAAGGGGGGGTCGGGGGGTAAAACTAACTGGCTATTTAGACTCTCCACATATGCTTTCCCGATACCTCTTAATACATTCTGAAGCTATAAAAGCAGCAATAAAGGAGATATAAGGCAAAAACTCAAAATCAGCTATTTTATGACCCCAGTTTGACCCATAAGGGGGGGTCGGGGGGTAAAACTGACCGGCTATTTAGACTCTCCACATATGCTTTCCCAATACCTCTCAATACATTCTGAAGCTATAAAAGCAACAATAAAGGAGATATAAGGCAAAAACTCAAAATCAGTTATTTTATGACCCCAGTTTGACCCATAAGGGGGGGGGGGGGGGGGCGTGGGGTAAAACTGACCGGCTATTTAGACTCTCCACATATGCTTTCCCAATACCTCTTAATACATTCTGAAGCTATAAAAGCAACAATAAAGGAGATATAAGGCAAAAACTCAAAATCAGCTATTTTATGACCCCAGTTTGACCCATAAGGGGGGGCCGTGGGGTAAAACTGACCGGCTATTTAGACTCTCCACATATGGTTTCGTATTACCTCCCAATACATTTTATGGCTCTAAATGCAATACTTAAGAAGATAATAGGGGGGTTGACCTAAATTTAAGGCTCTCAGATTGGAAGGTGTGAGGAAATCACCCATAAATGAGACATTTTTCAAGGGATTGCTCCCAAAATCTAATCAGCTCGCGTTTTTGATAGTATGAACAGGTGTGTCAAAGCATAAGGCTGTGTAGCAAGTAGTTTTTCCTGAACTGTGATGACCTTCATAAAGGTCAAAGGTCAAATTTAAGCATGCAGAAAAATTTTCCCACGCCTATAATATGGTATATAAGTGCCAAATATGGTTTGAAACCTTCTAATAATAAGGGAGATATTCAAGGGAGACCATAATGCGGCGGCGGCGAGGAAACTGAGGCGAAAACAAATAAGCGCCCTTTCAGGGACGCTTAATTAAAAACAAATTCTCATGTTGACAAAAGCCACTGGTGAAACAGTCAAGGCAGATTTAAAACATGTAAGCCCTTAATATTCACTTGAAACTGGACAGTGGACAACACTAGTGTCCAACCCTGTGTTCCTTACCTTTACGTGGATCTGTTGTTTGAAGAGTTCCTTCAGTTCCAGGGAACTGGACTTGAAACTCATAGTGCAGTGTCCGGCCAGCTTGCGGGAATGCAGTGGAATGAAGATACTCCGCGTGGAGTTCTTCTGGATTGTGAAAGTTCCGATGGTGTCCACAATGTCAGGGTCATCAAACACGACACTCACCACGGCCGCATACCTCAGGGGCTTTCTGCATTGAATACAATTCTAGACTTTGGCACAACTTTCGATACCAATAATCTGCGATATTATCAGAGTATACTTCTAATTTATGTATCATGTTTACAATTTTAAAACAATGCTTACAATTTCAAAATCTATATTTTGGGCAAATATTACATCCAATTTGTGTGTAAAAACCATTTAAACTTTGACAAAGCATACAAAATTTAACAGGATCTGTGTAAATAATCTTGTAGAAACATTTTATCATTTTAATTACAGGATTATTCTCTTGTCAAAACAGAACTACGTGAACATCTGGGAGCTATAGATACCTCATGAAGCAGAAATACTATCACTGAGATGACTTAGTGATATCATCATGAAAAACTGGGTGACATTACAATACCAATAATGTATCATAATTAAAAATATTGAGGTAATAGGTTGCTTTTTTCGGGGATACCAAGAATCCTAATATTCCATGGTTGTTACTTCAGATGTGAAATAATGCTCAGCCATTGTTTATACTAGAAGCAACTACTGAATAACAGGGACTCAAAAGTTTGTGTTTCTACGGATATCATCAAAAGTCCAGCTGCTAAAATCATGTACAAACATCGCAGGTCATCATTTGTTTCATCTAGCAGTTACACCCTTCTAAAATGTCAAACTATTAAATCTCAAATGAAGCATTGAAACTTTAACAAAGCATGTACAATTTATATAAATATATATATGTTACGACCCAAGTGTGAAATTATCCATTTCATGAAATGGACAACCCAGCTGTCGATTTCATGAAATGGACAAATCCATATATATTTTGCTATCAATTTCATGAAATGGACAAAGTCATGTATGAAAGTTAATCTTTCATTCATGGCCAGTCTTTGGTTTAAGTTATCCCTATTATAATGATATGTATATGAATATCTTACAATAAGTTAATTATGACACTATAGACCATAATATTCTCCTTGGTTACCTTAAATCCTGGTTTGGTCTTGGTGGAACAGCTCTAAGGTGGTTTGCTTCCTACTTAAGAAATCTTTGCCAGGCCATTAAGATAGGCTCCACACTATCTGAATTAAGCAATCTCATCTACGGAGTCCCACAAGGTTCTGTTCTGGGTCCGTTACTGTTTTCACTCTATACAACACCACTCAGTAAAATTATTCGCCTCCACCCGCATATTAAATTCCATTTTTATGCGGATGACACTCAGTCATACATCCATCTCTCCCACAAGAATGCTTCTTCGGCTCTCGCCAAGCTAAATGCCTGCCTTCGCGATGTTCAAGAGTGGATGTCTCTCAGTAAATTGAAGCTCAACCCTGAAAAAACTGAGTTTATTGTCTTTGGTTCCAAGGCTCAATCAACGTCAGAAGATTTCCTCTCACTTTCCTGTTAGCATTCTTGGTAGCCTTCTTCATCCGGTTGATTCTGTCAGAAATCTAGGTGTGTGGTTTGATGCAGATTTTTCATTATCTGAGCATATCAAGAGGACTTGCAAAGCGTGCTTCCTTCAGATGCGTGACCTCCGTAGAATTAGAAAGTATCTCACTTCTGAACTGGCAGTCCTTGCTGCAAATGCCTTGGTTAGTAGTCGTCTGGACTATTGTAACTCTCTGTTCAGAGGTTTGTCCGGTTTCAATCAGCACAAATTGCAAAGTATTCAGAACACCCTTGCTCGTATTGTTACAAATCATAGAAAGTATGCTCATGTTACACCCATTCTACAGAAACTCCACTGGTTGCCTGTTAAGTATCGTTGTATTTTCAAAACCGCAACACTTGTGTATAAATTTTTGCATAGTGGTTCTCCTTCTTACTTCGAACCATTCTTGTCTTTTAGTAGTTGTCCATATAGTACTAGGCATAGTCACCCAGATCGTCAATACCTTACAGTTCCTCGTTTCCATTCATCAGTCTTTAAGTCAGCCAAACATTTTGGCTATAGTTTTGCCTTTGATGCTCCTAAGATCTGGAATGACCTCCCTCAAGATGTTCGCAGTGCAACATCAGGTGCCTCCTTCAGAAAGAAGCTTAAAACTTACCTGTTTGCAAAAGCCTACCCACCATAGCCTCTCCTGTCACATCTGTGTCTCCTTGGTACGACCTGGCTATGTCCCTTGATTAACGATAACTGCCTTGCTTTATGTTTAGATGCGCCTTAGAGTCCATCAGTGATGGAGATTAAGCACTATAAAAGTCCACATTAGATTAGATTAATAGTTAAGTAGTTATAAATATTTGAAATAAATTTTAAATAAAAGTGATATTTATGTAAAGCACACTTTTTAATGGGAATAACTATTTAAAATCACACTTGTACTTTTAAAAGCATATTGGTACCTGGTATATTATTTTTTAACTTTTGCTTAAAAGAAATGTTATAGAACTTTGTCTCCTTTGTGCACTAATCTTGTTTAAAAGGCTTTCCTTTAATGATTAGATCTGAGGAATTGTAGCCTACCCTTTGAAGACTAGATCTAAGGGTTATTAAAAGTAACTGTCAATTTAAAAAAAGGTTGAAGCCATCCCAAAGGTTACAACAAGAAGTGGGCTAATTATAATTAAATCCAACTTACCAGTGGTGAGGCTTTCTTTTAATGAGATCTGAGGATTAGATCTAAGGGTTAGTTCAGTGCCCCTCACAGTCAAATCTTATGATAATGTGGACAAGTAAATTACAACAGTGATATCAACATTTGCAATTAGTAATGTAAATAAACTACTAATGTGGCTTCGTGTTAAAAGCTCTTAATGTTATAAAATGTATGTAATAGTTTAGTCTCACTTAGATACTGTCTCAAATTCTTAAATTTTTAATAAATGTAAATACAAATATTAACAAATGCTATTATTATTATAACTTAATCATAGTGGAATCATGTTAGATTTTATAAGAAAATAGTAAAGGAATTATTATAACCTGCACATCACCAGTAGACTTTAGGTTAAAGTACAACTATTCATGTATTTTAATACGTTTTAATAAAAATGTAAAAAAAAAAAAAATTTTCACTGTAAATGAGAGTAAAAAATTTGTACATTTGGTTGTCCATTTCATGAAATGGTCAGTTGATTTTCTTATCCATTTCACGAAATGGACAGATATTTTGTCCATTAAACGAAATGGACATTTGGGTTGTCCATTTCACGAAATGGACAATTTCACACCTGGGTCATAATATATATATATATATAGAGAGAGAGATATATACATATCCTGCTTAAAATTATGAAGCAACTTACTTTGGGGTGATTGACACAAAGCTTCCAGTACCAAGAGCAAATATCACTTCTTTTGATGTTACTTCAAAGGGAAATTCTAAAAACAAATAGTTCTACCACTAAGTCTTACAAAAATAATGACGTTGATCCAACAACCTTGTGCAATAAACAATGAACGACTTGTTGAACACATTCAGGACAGTACTGAACCCTGATCGAAAACTGGGCAAAAACTGTTACTGATGTTACATATAAGGGCACTCTGACAAATTGTCTTTTAAACAGGTCATTGTTGTACGTCAAATGGTTTTCATCTGAATTATCTGGTATTCAATATAATCATGTATAGAATATATAATCAGTCCATAATGTTAGATTAGTTTCAGATTTAATCTCCCAAATTATTATTCGTGTATATTTACAATATATGGATGAACAAGAAAGAAACAGAAACTGAACATTAAATAGGAGTTGAATTGCAAAAAAAAATTAAGTAATTAAATATTAATACCCAAAACTGACCAGCAACCATACCACTTAGAAACTGGGGAGCTACTGTGTGTAACATATAAAAAAAGTAACTCTGTCCCTTGCCATTGGGTACCATCAGTCTTATTCACTTGGGAATAAGTTGATCCACACCATTTCAACAACAACAAAAGAAATATTAGTGTTGAACTGGCGTTGCAATTTCAACCCCCAGTTAGAGATGATAAAGCCAGTGTTATATACTGTTTGGCACTGTATATTGACATAAACCTCATCTTGGCACAAAATGAAAGAAAAAATATTTATTGATATGATTGCCTTCAGTAAAACTTGTGCACCTCCACCTACCAAATAAGGGAGTTAAAATGATGACAGAAATAACTAGAGATTGCGTCTCGACGCAGTGTATCCCCGGACGGGACATAGTTAAGGCGTGAATATGTCGGTCTTGAGCCTGTTTCCTGGAGCACCAGGTCAGGATTCTCCATAGTACCAGATTACTCCCAAAAGCTAATCACTAGTTCTTTCACTTATATCTGTCTTTAAAAATTACATTTCATGGGTCCAGAAGATCCATATAGTGATCCAGATCACTTTCAAAATTTAATCATTTAATCCTTTTACCTTTTCAGACATATTCTAAAAATTTCATCAAAATCCGTCCATAAGTTTTTTAGTTATCTTGTACACAAACACATCTGGCAGCCTGGACCCACACGATCCAGACAGTGATCCAGATTACTCCCAAAAACTAATCACTTGTTCTTTGTCCCGTTTAAGACATTTCCTGAAAATTTCATAAAAATCTATCCATGACTTTTTGAGCTATTTGTCTTTAAAAATTACATTTCTTGGATCCAGAAGATCCAGATAGTGGTCCAGATCACTCGCAAAATTGAATCATTTCTTCCTTTTACCACTTCTTCCTTTTACCATTTGTAACATTCAAGATTATGTGGCAGCCTGGATCCAGATGATCCAGATCACTCCAAAAATTTAATCACTTGTTCCTTGTACCATTTAGGCCATTTGCTGAAACAATCCATCCATAACTTTTTGCGGTATCTGTCTTTAAAAATTACATTTCATGGATCCAGAAGATCCATATAGTGATCCGGATCACTTCCAAAATTCAATCATTTCATCCTTTTACCTTTTCAGACATATCCTGAAAATTTCATCAAAATGCGTCCAAGTTTTTGATTTAACTTGTACATAAACACATCTGGCAGCCTGGATCCAGATGATCCAGATCACTCCCAAAATCTAATCACTTGTTCCTTCATCAAAATCCACCCATGACTTTTTGAGCTATTTGTCTTTAAAATTGCAAATTTAATAAGTAAATTAAATTTTTATAAGTTAATACCCTATCCAATGGACAATAGCTTATCCGGTCGGCGCAGACCGGCCCGCCAAACGTCAGAAAAAGACGTCCTGTGTCTCCACCGGCTAGGCCGGCCCAGTTCTGTGCACTCGCCAGATGGCGTGTCGTACTTCCTTCCTGTCTAGACAGCGTGACGTCATAGCATCTTTTTCGTTGTCTAAACCTATTAGACCCCTAGTAAGCTGATAGCGGGGTCGGTGGGAGGGTCTTGTGTGTCCATTGGATAGGGTATTAACTTATAAAAATTTAATTTACTTATTAAATTTGCAATTTTATTGCGTTAATACATCCTGTCCAATGGACAATAGCTGAATAACTACCGCTTGGTAGGCGGGTAAGCTACTAGGGACTAAAACTTGAACTCTGGTTAGAATAATGACCATTTCTTCCTAAAGCCTGGGTAGACCTTTAAGTCAAAACCCCTTTAAGGCTATGGTCGAATATCATCATCCAGTTATCCGGAAGGGAACCGTCAGAATCGACCTTGCCCCCCCCCCCCCCCCCTTTTTTGTAACAGACCTGCTCTGAGGTAGGGGAAGAGAGGGATGAGTTCAGTCCCATAAAATTAAGTCTCCCGGAGAAAGTACGTGAGATTTTTTTTTTTTTTTTTTTTTTTGTTTTGCTCCTTAACTATCTGTGCATATATATACAAATATGTACAAATATTTACATAGGTACAAATCTCCTCTAGGTACCGGCCTGCTGGTGGATCTGCTGAGCAGCCACAACCGGTCCAAGATGGTAGAGCTCTGAGTCAGCCCAAGCCACATCCTTCAGATAGAATTGGGTGAAGGTATTATGAGATTTCCAATGGCAGGCTGCTAAGATCTGCTCTAAGGAGACCCCCAACTGGAAGGCCTTAGAAGCAGCAAAGGCCCTGACATCATGGGCTTTAACCTGATGTAGGGTGTGGGTCTGATGATCAGAGAGCTCATAGCATAGGATCACAGTTTGTTTGATCCATGAGGAGATAGTGGCAGGTGAGATGTCCTTGTCGAAGCCTTTCTTGAAGGAGACAAAGACTAACTGCTGGTGTTGTCTGAGGTCTGAAGTCCTATCCAGGTAGTAGCGCAAAGCTCTGACTGGACACAGGGATCTGTCAGACTTGAGGGATTTATCCAGGGTAGGAGCCAGGGCTGGTATGACCACTGGGGCTACACTCTGTGGACCCTCTTTGGCCAGCTGATTCTTGGATAGAAAGCTGGGAGATGGGAAAAGGGACACCTTAGACCAATCGGATTGGTGTCTGATGTTTTGGTGCTGCCAGGCATGGATCTCACTCCTTCTTTTACCTGAGCCCAGGGCCAACAGGAAGACAGTTTTGAAGGTCAGATGCTTCAGAGATGCTTCCCGAAGAGGTTCGAAGGGAGCCTTTGTCAGCTGGTGTAGTACCAGGGAAAGGTTCCAAGAGGGAATCCCCCTCCGCCCTTTGGGCCTGTCTCTGTGGAAGCTTTCCAAGAGACGAGTGAGATTATCATCTTTACTGATATTAATTGCTGTATTACCTAATTTGTCAGCAATGGCAGACCTGTATCCATCAATGGTGCTTGGTTGTAACTTCTTGTCCTCAAAGAGGTGCATGAGGAAGTCAGCCACCGACTTCACAGGTGGTGCTCTGAAGTCCACCTGATTAGTGAGGCACCACTTTATAAAAATGGCCCACTTTGCCTCATAGACTGATCTGGTAGATCTTCTTTGAGGAGCCTCAATTCTTGCTGCCACTGCCTCAGAGAAGCCCTGTTCTTTGATCTTTGTGGCTCTAGGAGCCAGGCATGGAGATTTAGATTTGTCAGATTTCTGTGAGGGATCTGACTGAAGGGCTGTGTCAGCAAGTTGGGTTGGTCGGGCAGGCTGAGAGGGACCCGACTGGACATGGTCACCAGGTCCCAAAACCAAGGCATGTTGGGCCACCCCGGAGCAATCAGAATGAGTCTCTTGCAAGGGGAGTCCTGCAACTTCTCCACCACTTTGCCCAATATGGCGGTCGGTGGAAAAGCGTATGCATCCAGATCCTCCCAAGGTAGGGTGAGTGCGTCCACTGCTACTGCCAGAGTGTCCGGCACTGGAGACACGAATCGAGGTAGTTTGTTGTTGAACCTTGTGGCAAATAGGTCTATCCGTGGCCGGTGCCATTTTCTGCACAATTCCCGAAAGATGTCCGGAAGGAGGGACCATTCTGTTTGGATGGTCTGATTTAGCCGGGATAGCTTGTCTGCTATCACATTTAAACGGCCAGGGATATGTCGGGCCTTTAGGGTCACTTGTCGCTGGGAACACCAGGTCAAGATCCTCCATAGTAGGGCACACAGTGGGCCCGACTTCATTCCCCCTTCTTTGTTTATGTAGGCCACTACTGTAGTATTGTCTGTGGCCACTAGGACAATCTGGTTTGTGCAAAGGTTTTGGAACTCTTTTAGGGCTAAGAGTACTGCTTTTAGTTCCAGATAATTTATGTGCAGCTTGCTTTCCGGCACTGACCAGGACCCTCTTGCAGTGAACTCGTTTAAATGAGCGCCCCACCCTTCTTTTGATGCGTCTGTAAAAATTTGCAGAGCATGCTGTATGGGGTGTAATGGCTGACCTTGAAGCACATTGCTTTCGTCTAGCCACCACTGTAAATGTGGGTGCAGGGATCTGGGTAGAGGAATAACTTTTTCCAGGGATTCCGGTACTCTCCAATTGTTTTTGAGATGCCACTGTATGGGTCTCATGTGTAAACGGCCTAGGTGAACTTGTTTCTCTGTGGCCGTTAACAGACCTATCAAGGACATGAACTGCCGGACTGGACAGGCCGGTAGTGAAAGTAGTGTTTGGATTTTCCCTTGAAGGCTCTGCCACCGGTCCGGTGTCGGTCTGACCCGGCCGGACCTGAGGTCGAACTGGTAGCCGACAAAGTTGAATACCTGTTGGGGCTCCAGTTCCGATTTTTCTAAATTTACTAGCCAGCCTAGATCCTGGCACATCTTGATCAGGATCCGGGTATGCTGGAGACAGACTTGGTGGGTTCCGGCTCTGACCAACCAGTCGTCTAGGTACTGGTGGATCCTTATACCCTTGTGTGTGGCCATCAGTTTCACCTCCTTTGCCAATACAGTGAACTCCATGGGTGCTGTGGACAGACCAAAGGGCAGTGCCTTGAACTGGTAAGTCCGACCCTGGACATGAAATCTGAGATATTTCCTGGACTGTTCCTGTATTGGTATATGGAAGTAGGCATCCTTGAAGTCTACTGAGGTTACCCACTCCCCTTGTTGGAGGGATGTCCTGATGGTTTCCGGTGTCTCCATTTTGAACTTTTCCACCTTGAGGAAGGGATTTAGTTTGCTTAGGTCTAGTATGGGTCTCCACTTGTTGTTGGGTTTGGGTACCAGAAAAAGTCGGTTGAAAAACCCTAAAGATGTTTGATTTTGGACTAGCTCTATTGCATTTTTGTCCATAAGCTGATGTAATGCCTCCAACAGGTAGCTGTTCCTGTGGGGATTGACATAACGGCTTATGACAGTGGGGGACCTTGTGAGGTTTGGCCGGATCCGAAAGGGGAGGGTGTAGCCCTCTCTCAGGATTTGAATTATTTTCGGTCCGGCACCCCTCTCCAACCAAGTTAGCCAAAAGTTTTGAAGTCGGGCCCCTACAGGCAGATTTGAGACAACATTCATGGCATTTGTTACAGGTTGAACACAAGAGAATTGAATGACAGAAGAAGCACCTTTGACATATTTTAATTTGCTTTTTGACTGATGACAACCTGCTGACCCGGGACTTAGCTCTCTCTTTTGGGAGTGCCCGGGCGCAGAATGAACATGGTTTACAGCAAGATGCTTTACATTTAAACTTAAACAGTTTATTGTCTTTCTGGGTAGTGCACTTGTCCGGGTCAACAGCCTGTCCGGTAACAGATTTACACAGTAATTGTCATTTATAAGGCTGTTGACCCTTGGCAGGACGCGATGAGAACTGCCGCTTGCCTTTATTTCTCTTGTTATGGCCACGTGAGAGGTTCTTCCAAGCCGGTCTATCCGGCTGTCTGTTGTCTGGTTTAGTTTCCGGCCTTTCATAAGGGTGGAAGCGATTTTTCTTATATGTTGAGACAGACCGACCCTTTTCAGAAGCACTAATGTCCTCCTCGGCTTGTTTTAGTACACTATCCGGAAATAGGGTGGAGAGGTGGAGAGGTGCTGTTCTAAGAGCTGCCATAGTATCCGCTTTAATTCCAGCCTTCAAGTACGCTAGGTACGAATCTCTCCTGAGTAAGGTGGTGTTGGCCATGGTCACAAAAACAAAGTCTGTTAAATGTTCCATGGACTTGGCCATGGCCTGGCAGATACTAGCATTAAAGTCCAGCAGGAACTGCATTTCCTCTGTGGCTTCTGTCACCTTGGAAGCTGACTTCCCTTTCTGTTCTGATTTAATTGTCTTTAACTGAGACTGTATGTCCTGCTGCACTTTAACTAAACAGCGGTTGAAACCTGCAGCCTGGTTGCAGATAACAGACGACTCCCGTGCACTTTTCTCCCACTTCCTCAAGGAGTCTTGAGAGATTGGCCGCGATTGGGGAGGGCTGGTGGCGATTCCGGCCTGTCTTGCTATCCTCAGGTAGCCACTGTTTACTTTAGCTGCATCTGAGCTCCAGGATGACACCGTATCATCAGTACTCTTAGTTTGCTGGTGGGCCCCATACCACTTGGCCTGAGATCTTGGGGGTTTAAGGAACTGATCCCTGTGCAAACCACCGGCTTCTGCCCCACGGGATGGGTAACCATCTGTAAGAGTCAGGTTCAGTTTAGAGATTTTTCGGCAAAGCCACTCATCTGTTGGAAGTTGAACTGAAACCTTGCCCTGGGTTTGCATCTTAGGCCCGGCAAAGGGGTTATCATCTGAAGAGCCGGCAGCAGATTCCATATCAGGGATGTGGGTCCATCCCATGTAACTTCTGATGCCCCTCATTGTCTCACGGTATGACTGCTCTTCTGACAATGTTTGTTCGGGGTCGTTACCGGCATCCGGATCCTCTGATAACTCGCCCTCCTCTACAAAAATGTCCAGGGGAGGCTGGTCAGATTGTTCACTGTCCGACTCTGAATCACTAGTGTCCTTTCTGGTCGGCTGGAAGGCACTGGAAGGTTTATCAGAGGTTGAAGGCCGGTCAGCTTTCTTAGAAGAGGCCGGTGGGTCGGTGATAGCACCTACAGCAGGTCGGTCTGAAGATGTGGCCGGTAGATCAGAAGACTGGGTAAAAGGCTGGTCGGCAGGGTTGATAAAGGGCTCAGACCTGGTGACATTAGCTGGTGGTGAGTGGGTAGGGACCACCTTCACAGTGCTGAATGTCGGTTCCTGCTGAGGTCGGTCTAGGGTCTTAGCTAGTAAGAGAGCCTCAAGCCGGTTGAACCGGTCCGACCATTTCTGATCCATCTCCTGAAATTTCTGGTCGGTGGAAACTGCAGCCGCAGTTGAGGTAGAAGGCTTGGGTTTAACCGACTTCTTCTTTTCCTCTACCCTCTTCTTTTTCTCTGCTGGTTGTGCACTCAAACCAGTGTCCTGGCCATCCACTGCCCTTATTACCGACACTCGTGCCGGGTCCACAAGGGTGGGACTGAGAGTGACTGACGCTGAAGAAGATGAATCTTTCTTAGATGGTGTAGATTCCGCCTTATCCCGCTTCTCCTTTTTAAGTTTATATGAAGGGGTTGCTAACTGGGAAGCTTGCTCTGGAGTAAGGGTTTTACAAAGCTGACATTCAACATTAGGGTTCTCCACACAGGGGTCCTTACCCTTCTTCTTGTCGCGACAGCGTGCACAAAAACTGTGCAAGTCAAAGCCAGCCATCATGTGGCCACAACCCCCCCTACGTTGACTTGGAGAAGACATGAAGGTCTATAAGGTGTGAAGAATCCGTAGATAAAATTTCACAACACTTAAGCAACTAATCTGGCAAAAAAACTGAAATTAAGCTCAGAAAAAATATTCGTGTACACTTGAACATGCGCCAAACGAAAAAGATGCTATGACGTCACGCTGTCTAGACAGGAAGGAAGTACGACACGCCATCTGGCGAGTGCACAGAACTGGGCCGGCCTAGCCGGTGGAGACACAGGACGTCTTTTTCTGACGTTTGGCGGGCCGGTCTGCGCCGACCGGATAAGCTATTGTCCATTGGATAGGATGTATTAACGCAATAAAATTATATTTCATGGATCCAGAAGATCCAGATAGTGGTCCAGATCACTCGCAAAATTGAATCATTTCTTCCTTTTACCACTTCTTCCTTTTACCATTTCTAACAAATCCTAAAAATATCATCAAAATTCATCCTAAAATTCTGTTGCAGCCTGGATCCAGATGATCCAGATCACTCCAAAAATGTAATCACTTGTTCCTTGTACCATTTAGGTCATTTGTTGAAAATGTCTTCACAATCCATCCATAACTTTTTGAGGTATCTGTCTTTAAAAATTACATTTCATGGATCCAGAAGATCCATATAGTGATCCGGATCACTTCCAAAATTCAATCATGTCATCCTTTTACCTTTTCAGACATATCCTGAAAATTTCATCAAAATCCATCAAAGTTTTTGATTTATCTTGTACACAAACACATCTGGCAGCCTGGATCCAGATGATCCAGATCACTCCCAAAATCGAATCACTTGTTCCTTGTCCCATTTAGGACATTTCCTGAAAATTTCATAAAAATCCACCCATGACTTTTTGAGCTATTTGTCTTTAAAAATTATATTTCATGGATCCAGAAGATCCAGATAGTTGTCTAGATCACTCACAAAATTGAACCATTTCTTCCTTTTACCATTTGTAACATATCCTAAAAATATCATCAAAATTCATCCTAAAATTATGTTGCAACCTGTATCCAGATGATCCAGACAGTGATCCAGATCACTCCAAAAATATAATCACTTGTTCCTTGTACCATTTAGGTCATTTGCTGAAAATGTCATCACAATCCATCCATAACTTTTTGAGGTATCTGTCTTTAAAAATTACATTTCATGGATCCAGAAGATCCATATAGTGATCCGAATCACTTCCAAAATTCAACCATTTCATCCTTTTACCTTTTCAGACATATCCTGAAAATTTCATCAAAATCCATCAATAAGTTTTTGAGCTATATTGTACACAAACACATCTGGCAGCCTGGATCCGGATGATCCAGACAGTGATCCAGATCACTCCCAAAATCTAATCACTTGTTCCTTGTCCCATTAAGGACATTTCCTGAAAATTTCATCAAAATGCACCCATAAGTTTTTGAGTTATCTGTCTTTAAAAAGTAAATTTCATGGATCCAGAAGATCCAGACAGTTATCCGGATCACTCCCAAAATTTAATCATATCTTCCTTTTACCATTTTGGACATATCCTGAAAATTTTATCAAAATCCATCTGTCAGTTTTGGAGTTATTTTGTTCACAAACAAATAGAGGGCCAAAAATGACCCTTGGTCAGGTACTTTGGCGGTCAGTGGATGACCT
Organism: Sabellastarte sp. h YS-2021; assembly: GCA_964017235.1. Taxonomy (NCBI): domain Eukaryota; kingdom Metazoa; phylum Annelida; class Polychaeta; order Sabellida; family Sabellidae; genus Sabellastarte; species Sabellastarte sp. h YS-2021. The sequence continues at coordinate 187,292,688 of OZ024929.1, read as the reverse complement.
TAAATGAAGATCTGTATCCAGTAAGCCTGGATGGTAGAAGTCCATCATGTACTCAACCTCCAAAGCCATTTTCAATAGTTTCCATGCAATATAGTCAGCATTAAGAGTGAAAATATCTCCAAAAAGGCCAAAAATGACCCTCGGTCAGGTACTTTGGCGGTCAGTGGATGACCTTCAATGAAGAGCTTCAAGGTCAAATTTCTGCATGCTTACAGAGGACATATATATGTATTATATATACCAGCCATAGGATGATCTGACTTTCTGTATAGGAGAACTGGGCCAAAAAGTGAAAAAATGGCCAAAATCTGACCTTTAAGAGGCCACCAGTGACCTTGAGATTGAAGGTCAAGGTCACAAAACAATAGCGTTCGTGGCATTGCCCATATATACCCACATACCAAATTTGAAAGTTCTAACTAAAATATTTTTTAAGTTATTGCGTCCAAAAGGAAATCTCTGCGGCGGCAGCGTGACCGCACTGAATCCTAAGTATCCCCGACTTTCATCCGGGGATACAACTAAAATATCTCCGGCAATTTCTGCATGCAAGTTGCGCTAAGTTGGGCACTGATTTTGAGTAAAAAATATATTATTGCCCCTTAAAACCCCTTCTAAAATGTTCACGGTTTTGACTTTTTGTTGTTAAAATATGTTTATAGTTTGTGCAGCATAAAATGTGCTGCAGTCAATTCATAATTTTATCAATAAAAATCCACGATATTAAATAGGTAATAAACCACAAATAAGGATTTTGTGTCCACGGTTTGCCAAGTTACAGCAGAGAAACTGTAGTGGGAGGAGAGAAATCATTGATTGGTTCTTCTCGAAGTTGACCCACAAACTCTAGATTACACACAGATAAAAACACAAGTCTACTACTCAGCTACCCAAGTTCGTCACCTGTTTTAAAAACTGAAAAGGATAAGCGATATTGACACTAAAACTAATAGAACAAGTATAGAACTGATATACATGAGGATATTACAGAAACAGTAAAAGTTAACATATTTGCTTTGGGGTAAGGTCGATAATTGAAACGAAAAATAACATTGTCATATACGGGTGGTCACAATTATGACCCAGACATAATTGTGTCCTTTAATTTTTCTACTGAACATGAATGTACTCCGTTTGGGTGTTTGGTTTAATTTTAGACCAAGTTTTCTGTCCCAAAATATGCCTTTTTAAAACTGATGGATGGCATTTTGGGACAGAGTTCCTCGCCACACAAAAAACTTCAATATCTGAAAATTACGGTCACTTTAAACTTTAAAATATCCACTTAAATGTATTAACAGTATAAAGCATTTAGATGCAGGAACACAATTTTCTTTGTTTGCAGTAATATAGACACTTTTTCTGCACTACCTCTTTGTATAAACAATGATGAAATTTTGCAAGTGAAATAAATTTTGGTAAATATATCCATTAACTATGCAAAAAGTTTATTTCTTTTAATGCGGGGCACATCCTTGATACTCAAGGTGGTAGCCTAGTACATCTTTAATGTCAGGATATGTGCCATTTGTTGCCCTTCGGGACGTTTATATTTTTTGCATACTTATGCCATCTGTCTCTCGTCAATACATCCATCTTTTAAATATTGGTGGAGAGACAGATTAATCGGTCTATTTAATTTTGAAAATTTTCACGAAATAAAATCAATCTCAAAGGGATTACTTTGAAAAAAAAAATTAAAATTCTGAAATCGGATATTATTATGAAATAGACACAATTGTGACTAATAAGCCTAATCAGCATTCCGATTCTCGCAAAGCATTATGAGAAGGTATCGGGATAAACAAAAACGTCTATGACAGAAGAAACAGGAAGTAGCGAATATTTAATTTATGTGATTTCTGTATATATACGCATTTATCTTATAAACAAGAGGAGAGTGCCCGTGAACGGGCACTGTGTCAGCTGACTGAATGTTTTTGATTTGTGATGGTGATAATCAGAGGAAAGCATAATTATCAGGAAAAGGGCTGTACAGAAATACAGTAAATGGTAACTGAACAGCATGTTCGAAAGATATTCCGAAGCTGACAGAAGAAAAGGACAAAAAAGTTGTGCCCTGCAAATGGTATTATGAAATAAAGTAACAAGGTAATTGTTTAAGTGTAAAAAGTAGGTTAAAAATATTTACAGAAATACTATAAATGCAATATCCTCGTTCGACCATGAAGAAGGGATCCAAAGGTCAAATCTGACCATACCAAAAGATTCCCAGCCAAAGAATTTAGGATGGTTTACCATCCCAAACCTGTCGGACCAATAATAAGTGAGTCATAGGCACTTTTTAAGTTTGGCTATCCTTGTTTGACCTTGACGGAGGGGTTTAAGGTCAAATCCGACCACACAAAAAAATTCCCAGCCCATGATTTCCTGTAGCTTGTTTACCATCCCAAACCTGTAGGACCAATAATAAGCGAGTTATAAGCAATTGTAAGTTTGGCTATCCTCAATTGACCTTGAAGGAGGGGTCCCAGGTCAAATCTGACCACACCAAAAGAATCCCAGCCCATGATTTCCTATATGTTGGTTTACCATCCCAAACCTCCAAGACCAATAATACGCGAGTTATTAGCACTTTAGGTTTGGCTATCTTCGTTTGACCTGGAAGGAGGGGTCTAAGGTGAAATCCGACCACACCAAAAGATTCCCAGCCCATGATTTTCTATAGGTTGGTTTTCCATTCCAAACCTCTAGGACCAATAATAAGCGAGTTATAAGCACTTTTAAGTTTGGCTATCCTCATTTGACCTTGAAGGAGGGGTCCAAGGTGAAATCCGACCACACCAAAAAATTCCCAGCTCATGATTTTCTATAGGTTGGTTTTCATTCCAAACCTCTAGGACCAATAATAAGCGAGTTATAAGCACTTTTATGTTTGGCTATCCTCATTTGACCTTGAAGGAGGGTTCCAAGGTCAAATCGGACCATATTAACAGATTCCCAGCCCATGATTTCCTACAGGTTGGATAAAATTATTTACTCAACAGTGAGAACCTGAAAGAAGCTTTGCTCAGCTATGCCATGACATAGAGGTCTGCAATTTCACTATGTTATAGCTGACCAAAACGTCTGTGAATAACATATTTAACAAAATACTCTAAATGTAATAGTTTTCAAGTTACAACTGATTTACTCAAGAGTGAGAACCTCAAAGTAACTATTACTCAGCTATCCAATGAGCTACATGTCTGAATTTTTGCTCTGTTATAGCTGACCTAAAAGTAGGTGAACAACATATTTAAGCAAAATACTGTAAATGCAATAGTTTTCAAGTTACAACTGATTTACTCAATAGTGAGAACCTGAAAATAGCTATTGCTCCGCTATGCCACGAGCTATAGGTCTGTAATTTCACTATGTTATAGCTAACCCAAAAGTAGGTGAACAATATATTTTAACAAAATACTCCAAATGCAATATTTTTCAAGTTATAGCCGATTTACTCAACAGTCAGTGCCTGAGAATAGCTATTGCTCAGTTGTGCCATGAGCTACAGGTCTGTAATTTCACTATGTTATAGCTGACCCAAAAGTAGCTGAATAACATATTTGCACAAATTTCTGTAAAGGCAATAGTTTTCCAATTACAACTGATTTACTCAACAGTGAGAACTTCAAAGTAGCTATTACTCAGCTATGCAATGAGCCACAGGTCTGGAACTTCACTATGCTATAGCTGACCCCAAAATAGGTGAATAACATATTGCAACAAAATACTCTAAATGCAATAGTTTGCAAGTTATAAGTGATTTACTCAACAGTGATAACCTAAAAGTAGCTATTACTCAGCTATGCCATGAGCTACAGGTCTGAAATTTTACTATGTTATAGCTGACCCAAAAGTAGCTGAATAACATATTTATACTAAATTCTCTAAATGCAATAGTTTTCAAATTATAAGTGATTTACTCAACATTGAGAACTTCAAAGTAGCTATTACTCAGCTATGCAATGAGTCACAGGTCTGGAACTTCACTATGTTATAGCTGACCCCAAAATAGGTGAATAACATATTGAAACAAAATACTCTAAATGCAATAATTTCCAAGTTATAAGCAATTTACTCAACAGTGACAACCTCAAAGTAGCTATTACTCAGCTATGCCATGAGCTACAGGTCTGAAATTTCACTATGTTATAGCTGACCCAAAAGTAGGTGAACAACATATTTAAGCCAAATACTGTACATGCAATAGTTTTCAAGTTACAACTGATTTACTCAACAGTGATAACCTAAAAGTAGCTATTACTCAGCTATGCCATGAGCTACAGGTCTGAAATTTTACTATGTTATAGCTGACCCAAAAGTAGCTGAATAACATATTTATACTAAATTCTCTAAATGCAATAGTTTTCAAATTATAAGTGATTTACTCAACATTGAGAACTTCAAAGTAGCTATTACTCAGCTATGCAATGAGTCACAGGTCTGGAACTTCACTATGTTATAGCTGACCCCAAAATAAGTGAATAACATATTGAAACAAAATACTCTAAATGCAATAATTTCCAAGTTATAAGCAATTTACTCAACAGTGATAACCTCAAAGTAGCTATTACTCAGCTATGCCATGAGCTACAGGTCTGAAATTTTACTATGTTATAGCTGACCCAAAAGTAGGTGAACAACATATTTAAGCAAAATACTGTACATGCAATAGTTTTCAAGTTACAACTGATTTACTCAATAGTGATGACCTAAAAGTAGCTATTACTCAGCTATGCCATGAGCTACAGGTCTGAAATTTTACTAAGCTATAGCTGACCCAAAAGTAGCTGAATAACATATTTATACTAAATTCTCTAAATGCAATAGTTTTGCAATTACAACTGATTTACTCAATAGTGAGAACCTCAAAGTAGTTATTCCTCAGCTATGCAATGAGCTACAGGTCTGAAATTTCACTATGTTATAGCTGACCCAAAAGTAGGTGAACAACATATTTAAGCAAAATACTGTACATGCAATAGTTTTGAAGTTACAACTGATTTACTCAATAGTGATGACCTAAAAGTAGCTATTACTCAGCTATGCCATGAGCTACAGGTCTGAAATTTTACTATGTTATAGCTGACCCAAAAGTAGCTGAATAACATATTTATACGAAATTCTCTGAATGCAATAGTTTTCCAATTACAACTGATTTACTCAATAGTGAGAACTTTAAAGTAGCTATTACTCAGCTATGCCATGACCTACAGATCTGAAATTTCACTATGTTATAGCTGGCCCAAAAGCAACTGAATAACATATTTATACGAAATTCTCTAAATGCAATAGGTTTTAAGTTACAAGTGATTTACTCAATAGTGAGAACTTCAAAGTAGCTATTACTCAGCTATGCAATGAGCCACAGATCTGAAACTTCACTATGTTATAGCTGATCCCAAAATAGGTGAATAATATATTGCAACAAAATACTGTAAATGCAATAGTTTCCAAGTTATAAGCGATTTACTCAACAGTGATAACCTAAAAGTAGCTATTACTCAGCTATGCCATGAGCTACAGGTCTGAAATTTTACTATGTTATAGCTGACCCAAAAGTAGCTGAATAACATATTTATACGAAATTCTCTAAATGCAATATTTTTGAAGTTATAAGCGATTTACTCAACAGTGATAACCTAAAAGTAGCTATTACTCAGCTATGCCATGAGCTACAGGTCTGAAATTTTACTATGTTATAGCTGACCCAAAAGTAGCTGAATAACATATTTATACGAAATTCTCTAAATGCAATAGTTTTTAAGTTACAAGTGATTTTACTCATGATGGAAGTTACTGAAAAGCCCAAAAGTACCTATTACTCACTTAGCTATTGAGACAGGCACCCAACTTACTCACCATATTGTAGCTATGAAAAAAGTAGCTGAATAACATATTTTAACAAAATGCTCTAAATGCAACACTTTTCAAGTTATAAATGATTTTGTGCATGATTTCATGAATTTTAATGCATTAAAAATTATTAAAAAAATTTATTAAAAAAAAAGTAAGACAGATCCAGGTCTCATACTCACACAAGAGAATCTACCTGTGGCCTAGTACATATATGCAAGATATGAGAGAAATCCCTGCAATAGTCACTGAGAAAATTGTGATTAAGTGTTGAAATTTTCACACTTTTGGTGGGGGTACCCCCCTTGTAATGTCTCTAGCAAACAGACGAACAGACAGATTTGCATGCCTTGAACAATTTTTCATCCTCGATAGATAAGGTATCTTTTAAAAAAAACAGCACGTCTCTAGGCCTTGTAGTTTTGGAGGAGAAGTTGTTCACGCGGACGCGGACGCGTACGCCCACGCCGCAGAGTGACGACATAATGTCAGCTGACTGACAAGTCAGCTGACATAAAAATATAATGAAAATAGTGTAATAAATTATATAAATTAGTTCCGTAAAGAATATAGAATTTGTGTGAGATATTTGTGGTAGTTTTAACATAAATCCCCCATTTTCGCCCAGTTGTAGCTTAACTGGTGTAACAAATTCATCAATATAAGGCCTCATTTTTCTTTGATATTTCCAAAAATATTTAACTTACAAATATGTTATATACATCATTGGAAAGGTATTTTAGACAGCTTCTGATTGATTTATAATGTTAAACCCATGGAGAAATGGATAAGGAATCATAAGCTATTTTTTAATTTTTTTTAAAAATTATTTTTGGTAATTTCATCCCAAATTTGTTTCCACTTTTTTTTACTGATGGACTTATTTTACTTATTATTTAAACAAACTGGTGGATAATAAATAAAGCACTCAATAAATTGTTTCATATATTTATGTACTTATTTCCTAATATTTTGTATATTATATATTTTTTTAACTATTATCCTATTATTCTTTTTCAGCCTCATTTATTAGCTTTATTATGCATTAATCTTAGTTCCTTGGGTTTTTTTTAATTTTAAGATTAAGAACATATTCATTGAGGATGAGCTGCACTTATAATAAATATCAAAATAAGTGTAATTATTTCGTTTTTAAGGAATTGTAAATCCTATTTATAATTATTTGTCCAATTTTTAAGAAAATGGATCATGTATGTAGTATGTACACAAGTACACATCTTTCGCCCACATTTTTTTTTATATTTTATTTACACACACCCCAAAATCGGTTCTCCTCATATTCATTCCATTAAAATCTGCCCATAAATAAATCACAAAAATATTGAAACTAAATTTTTTTCAACTGCATATCTCTAGTGAGCACAACATTTTATCTAAAATTTTCCAAAAAATTTTAGCAAATATGTGCACAACTATTTTCAAGTAATTAACATATGCAATTGCTGGTGTTCTCAACAATTTTCCAAATTTATTAGTTAATAATTTACCTCAAAAATATCTCAAACCACAATATTTTTTAAACATATGTTTATAATTTAACTAATCAATCAAAAATCATCTCCAAAATAACTGTACAGGTTAAGAAACCCCATTTCTCCCAACTTAGAAGATTAAAAACAATATTTAAAAGTACCTGTTCTTGGCAAAAAAACAGACTATTCTGTAGATCTATATGTATATTTTTATAAAAAAATTAAGCTTAGTGTGTGTAGTGTACATATTATTTTATCTAAAATTTTCTAAAATTTTTGCTGAATTTTTTGGGCAAATACACAAGTATTTTCAACTAATTAACATGTATGTCCCAATTGCTGGTGTTCTTAAGCATTTTCCAAATTTATTTCCTAATATTTTAAGGTTTATTTCAATAAAAAAATATCTGAAACAGCAATAGTTTTTAACATATAAATTTAATTTAAATAATCAATGAAAAATCATCTTCAGAAATATCTGAACATGTTATTAAACCCTATTTTCGCACATCTTAGAAGACTAAAAACTATATTTTAAAATATTTTTTCCTGGTGACAAATCTTTGCTTTATAGATTGTTGTGTATATTTTTTATAAAAAATAAGTTTTATGTGTTTGATGCAAGAAATTATGTAGTATTTACTCTTTTCTTCATGTAAAAATCACTGCCTGGTTCAGATTTACGTAGATTTTTATCCCGAAACGGAAGTCGGGACAATTTGTTCACGCATACGTACTTGAAATGCTGATTAGGCTTATATGTCAGCTCCACCAGTAATCATGCTACTTAATAAAAAATATCAATAAAGTATATGATAAAACAAGTCTACATTAAGTTCACCACAACTATAAAATACTTCAGGCATTATTTATGCTGAATTATGAAGAAAATATCCACTAAAATGCTGAAAAATATTTGTTGCATTCATTTAATTTTGAATGTCAAAGGTTATATGTCACAGGGTTACTGACCCAGTTTTGATGCTACCTGTTGGTTATTTCGGAAACTTGAAAATGAAATAATTTTTGCACAATACTATACAAAAACAAAGACATAACTGTTGACCTCTACGTATTAACCTTTCCAAAGGTGTCTTAATTGTAAAAATTGGTTATGTATTGACAGATTTACAAGCATTTAAAGATCAATAAAATTTAAAATTGTATGGATAAAAATTTATTGGCATACAAACTATTGCATGAGCCCTAAATAAGACTAAAAGACCTTGACAAGTGATATCCAAGTACCTGATTCATCTACAGAAATGATAAATGTATCATTTTGAAGAAAAATAACAGTAGATTTTGCCAATTTTTTTTTGAAGAAATTGCATTTTATACTTGCTGAGATATTGCTAAATATGTTGCAAACACACGAAAACTGGTGCTAGCACGAAAACTGGACCATCGACCATAAGTTATGAATTTCACTGGGGTGACGAAATTCACTCGCTGTGAAGCAAAATGTTTTGAAAAAAAAAAGAAAAACAGTACCTTTTTTCTTCAAGCCATCACCTTTTTGAACATTATCTCTGTATTCTTGTCTCAGCCAAAAATCCCACATCAGAACAATCACCATCAGGATGGCCAGGGAAATCCCAATGTTGACCGGTCTGCCAACCTGGTCAACCCTTGGAAGCATGAGGTTCATCTTTCGATTAACTTTTCCATGATTATCGTTATTGTGTTTTCTTAATTTCAACGAATAACTAAGATTGGGTGAACTTATGGATGGTTTCATTGGAAAGCGCAAACGCAAAACTTCAGTGGCACTCTTCTTGTAGATCCCTTCTTGTTTGTTGACGTTTGCACGTCCTTGACCGTAAGTAATATTGCGGTTTCTAAAGCTCGGACAAATAATGGAACGGAAAGGGAACAAAAAAATAGTCTACACAAAACCATGATTACTTGTGGTTGTCCATTTAAGTTGTTTCACATGTTGAACAGTTTTAATCTGGCCAATATATCACTAATTGATATGGAAAATTTGGACAGAAGAAGAGGAGAGGGAATTAAAATTCCACTGCAATTCCCTCCACGACAGGAGGAGACAGCGATTCGGCCATAGAAACATCAAAATGCAGTTTCTTGAGAACAAATATGCAGTGTGGTTATATAAAAGTTATCAGAATGAAAAGAGGTTCCTCAAACTGTCAAATGATAATAGCATCATAAAATATATTTTGTGACAAGTACAAATACACTCATAGAACTTGCCCCATGGCAATAAGATTAGGGCTGTTGGAAAGTGGACAGCATTTCGCCGATTATTTTATACTGTTCCCAAAAAAGTTATAAAGACTGTTAAACACTTTGCAAACTATAGTTAAAGCTAAAGATCGATTCTTCACATTGTATTCTAGCATATGATGAAGTTATAAATAGTATTTATATTGACCCCAGACACAGTTTAGAGAACATACTGCTCTTTACATCAGTCAGATGCAGTTTGTTAAGCATATTTCTCACTGACATATAAACTTTTTTATTCATCGTTATAATCCTGCATGCTGTCAATTCTAAAATCTTAGAAAAGTATCAAGACATGTTGCACTCTTTTCTATAAGGCTCTTTCAGTATCGACATAGATATTAGTTTTAAATGAGGTACAATAGAAATTGGCGAATCGCTGTCCCCCGCGAATCGCTGTCGCCCCCTGTATAGTTCACATTCCTTTGCCATTCTTTTATCATAAGTGTGGAGGGGGATACATTCCATTGATACATTCCACTGAAAGTCCACACATTCCAGAAATTTCATGACATTCCAGAAATGCCAGAATTTAGTATAAAATCTCTGAACTTGTAACAAATGGGAGTTATGTATTGGGAGGCACACCGAGAGGATAAGGATAAGTTTTATACAGGGATAGTCTTATTGGATAAATGCCAACATGCTGTAACTGTTTTTTTTTCTTTTTTTGTGAATAAATATTGCTATAGGTGGATGAAACTTATTTGTTTTTCTTGGACATGATAAAGTAAAAAGATTCCAGCAGTAATTACATGTTTATTTTGCCACACTTATGGCAAGACGGGGGTGCCCCACCCCAATCACCACCTCTCTCTCTCTCAGTCACTCACAGGGGTGGGTTGGTGGGTCGGTGCGCTGCATGTTTACTCTTGAACACCACGCTACCACCACCACACCAAACCAGCCAACCACAGAGAACCTGCTTGGTTTTTGCGTTTCCTTCCTGGTTATATATATATATCAACTTTAACATCACCATTAATGGTTATTTCCAGATCCTCGCTTTACAATACAACACTAATCATATGTAAAGGAAGGTTGACTGACATGCAACCCGGGCATGGATATCAGTTGATAGGTGACCAGTACTCTACAACCCGGTCATGCCTCAAGACCTCACTACTGAGGCCTCAGTCAAATTAGCCTGTACTGAATCATATTAAAACTTCAAACTCTAAAAGGTAGTCTGTCACCAGGTTAAGTAAATTAACCAAAATAAATAATGAAGTAAAATGTGATTTATTTAGAATAAGTTATCTGAACACCTTAAACCACTCCCAACTTTGGGTGCACACTAAACCCAATATAGCATCTCATTAATTCAGACTCCAACACATATGGTGTCCATAAATTCTAACTAACCTCCAAGGTCATTCTCAATTCACCTCAATGTTCACGGGAAGTGGTAGCGTGAACGTGAACATCAAGTGTTAACAATCCAATAGCATGGCCATTTACAACAGTAGAGTAGAAAAACATGAGCAAGATGAGATATTTGCAGCTTTAACACAATTGAAGTGAAATAAACCCCCAACAATAAGATTAATGCAAAGTTCTTTACGGCCGTCAACATGACTTCACAGCCTGTAAATTGGTCAAGAACGGTCTCACAGGTGGTATATACCACTCGTGAGTTGGGTGCCTCCAGAGACTTTACAAACTTTGACCTTCACCTCTAATGACAACAAAAATGCAGAATACACGTGCTTTTGTTATAAAAACATGTTAAATGAAGTGTTTCGGTACTCGGGATTTTGACAAATAACCTCAAAAACGTATAACAAATGAAATATATATGTTTTGCATGGTGGATACCGAAACATAGTGATTTCTTTTATTTTTTTCTCTTTGTGATTTGTGTTTGTTTACATCCACACATAAACACACAGGTGGTGGATTGTTAAGAACGATCAAAACTTTCCACTGGTACTCACAGGTCGTGTGCATGGGCTCACCACCTCTTCTGAACGCAGCATCAGTTCAAGTCTGAGCACCATCGCAGTTAAATAATATTAATTTCAGTTTTAGTACACCCCATGACCTCTAAAGGTCATTGACATTGATCACCAACATATTCTAACCCAGACCCATTAATCAACTCAACTGTATCTTCCTTGACCTTGAAAGGTCACATGCTTCCATCTTGAAAAGGCCCCCGCCTTACATTCTTATGTTTTACTTCTCAGTTCAATTGTTTCAACTATTAACAGATATGATCTTCAAGCTTCAAAGTCACTGAACTAACCGTCATATATCACCTTTAACCTAACAGGACCAAAGTTCATAGTTGAAACCTAGAAAATTGAAAAGATCCAGATAAAATATTATATTTAATAAGTTTTACCGATACAAGTTATTTGAACCCGGGACTATAAAAACTATAAGTTTCAGTTCAAGCTTTGGAGTAACGTGTGACAACTAAGGTCAAAAGCTGGACAAAGTTTACCCTGGATTTGAACCCATGTCCCCCATGTTTAAAGTCCAGTGATTAAAACCTAAAACTTGTTAATCACACAGACTAAAGTTATTGATCTACAAATCTTCTGTGAAATTATAAGTATTATGATAACAACAGTTTATAGAAAACACAGTGGTGAAATTCAATAACAAGTTTATTAATAATTGTAAAACATGAAAATATATGTAAAATTCAAACAGCACATATCAACTTTTAAGCAACTTGCGTATGAACAGACGAACACACTTCCAACACACAGACAATACACTAAGCATCCACACAATCATACTCGCATAAATGACAACTCGCACACAAACACACACACCACTAATAAATAACCAGACCACATGTTTTTTCATGTTGACAAAGGCCCTTGTTTTTGGTGATGAGCAACAAGGAAATTTAATTGTGGAAACTACAGACCCTGTTGAACAGAAACGGCTAGGCTCTAACATAAAAGGTTTTGAAGCCGCTCACTGGGGAAATAAGATGGAAGATGCCATGGAAAAAGCGATCCAGGCAAAGTTCACACAAAACCAGGAATCAAGTTTTTTTTGCTAAATACCGGTGTAGTAGACATGGGTAGTAGACAGGGTATGGTCTAGAGGCATGTGAATGTGCGTAGAGAATTTCAAAATGCTCAAAAAACGCAATAACAATTTAACCAGTTAAATTTTTTAGTAGAGTGTAGATTTTCCAAACAGGTCTGTACATTGCATTTAATGAAATAAGGCTGCCCACCAGTATGTGTGGCAAAGATATTAGCATATGTGAACTAAAAAAGAGGCTAAAAGTTGATAACTTGAAATTGCTATTTCTTGTTGTATAATGTCATCAGGTATAGTATTTGTAAAGAAAAACCATTTATAATAGTAATAAACTTCAATTTTTTGAAGAGTTACAAAAAGGAAATGTTAAAATTTGAATAATAAAGAAAAAGTACTTTAGGTAAAATGTATGGTTTTGGTTAACATAGTATGGTTTTAACAGTGTTAATTGGTGAAATGTTTCTTGGTTTATGTATTATGACAGGTTTAGTTTATAAGACATATTACTTTTAAAACAAAACCATTAATGGAGTGTAGTAATTTACAAAGAAGAACCATATACTATAGTACAAAATTTTTTTTGAAAACTTACAAAAGTGAAATGGCAAAAATTAAATAATAAATAATAGTAATTTTGTATTAAAATATTGTATAAATTGGTGTTAGTAGTAGTTTGCAAGATTTAGGATATTTGAGAAAAAAAAACAACCATGCATTTTTGTTCAGTTTTCCAACATGTAATATTGCATAAAAATCTTGTTTTTAAAATGGTGTTATTACAGTAAATAGTTATCAGTAGTATAAAGGCGCGCATTATAACAATCCAAAGTTAACCTGAGGTGCAGTTTTGAGCTCCTAAAATTGGATTCCCAATTAAAATTAACGGGGTGGTTAACCTGAGGTGCAGCGAAGTTGGGAGGCACCTCAGGTTAACCGGAAGTGCGCATGCGCGAGTAAAAAGTTAGGGGAGTGCGCATGCGCGTGCAAAAAGTTAGGGGAGTGAGCATGCGTGAGTAAAAAGTTAGGGGAGTGTGCATGCACGTGCAAAAGAGGAGGTGGTATGATGAAAACGTATAGATTACGGGAGGTCAAAGTCGAGAACGTTTCCGTCGTTTTGGGTATAAAAGATAGAAAGCGCATGCGCGACGTAAATTTTAGAAAGCGTGGTACTGCGCATGCGTGAGAAAAACTTTAATATAAAAAGACGTTCTTTTTGAAGACGAGAGCATAATTGAAAAATGAATCCAGCAGACCATTTCACGCTTAAATCATTAATTTTATTTGTTGTTCAGGTTTTGGTGTTATTTCTTTTAATTGCCACTTC